>OX438775.1:15396418-16133991 GCA_949316455.1 Acleris holmiana
CCGACCTCGCTGAATCAATAAATGCCGGTTGCCAACCGTTCCCCTCCCCCCTTCACCCCTTTTACTCTTCCAAAGTGTTCCTTGCCGAGTTTTTTTTTTATTTTACAGAAACCTGTTTAAGATAGAAAGTTCTCTTTTTCAAATTCTGGTATAGTCTATTTTGACATTATGCATCGCTATGAACTGTCTAAGACTTTTACAGTCACACAAATGTGTGTGTGAACGGCGCTGAACGCGTTGAGATTGATAAAAATGTGCCATATGTGTCCCAGGCTTCTAAATTGGTAACGTTGCAAGTTTTTTAGCTATAAAATTAACCTACCTACGTAATATCAAGTTTGTGTCGAGATTTAAGCTCTTGCGGTAAAATCTTAAGTACAACTCCCCGTCGAGAAAAAAATGGTGCGTACAAACAGTACTAATTAGTAGGGATACTCACACTCGCTGCACTGTAGGATGATGCCTGTGACAGCCAGCCGTATTTCGTAATTTCAATCACTACTGACAAGCGATGTGTTGTGAAAATAGGCGATTATTTATTTAAATTCATGAACGGCGTCGCTTGTTAGGTTTGTACCAATGTCGTATTTATGTGACGTGAAAAAAAACAAGCGTAATACGCGTTTAAATGAGCTGTCACAGGCCTATACAGCGCAGCCAGTGTAGTTGTTAAAATTTTTAATGAAGAACCAGTTTTTCGTTTCTTTTGTGCTTACCATGGAGTAACTTTCGCGAGTTTATTTTTGAAAAATTCCGTATTGTTTAGAATATCTACTTGCACATAATATTGAAATTCCTTTACTAATTAAGTAGCTCCTACAGTCACATTATAAGTTGTAGCCGACCAAGTTCAGGTCATCGCACATTACAGCGCCCCGGCACCAGAGCAGCACCGCCCGGACCATGGCCTCGTTTCCTCCTCTTTCGACCTTTAAGTGGTATTGACTATGACGTCTTTGGTTGGCTATGACGTCGTGTCCTCTTTTTAAACCTGGCTTGTCAAAATTTACGGGTTCACTCCAAATTATGTATACAAGTTTTACACATTCATCATGTTCCACCTTCTGTCAAGAAAAAAAAAATTGTAGAAATTAATGCATAAAGCTATAGAATGTGTCTACCTTACTGGCTAACTAACTAGTAAGTTACTATGTATACTAATGTATAAAGTCGTTTTTATTTACGTATAGTCTTAATGCATGCTTATGCGATTTTGATGACAACACTAATAATTTACCAACAAGTCGTTTTAGAGTTGTTGGTATTTCTGTAGCTCTGCCTACCCCACTCTGGGAATAAAGGCGTGATATTATGTATGTATGTATGTACTAATAATTTCTACCATTAAACTGCTCTCAAGATGAAGACGGAAGGGGCCATAGGAACTCCTCAGTACAAGTTAGAGTGCGCGGCGTAGGTGCAGTTGATTCTGTTTACTTATGCAGCGTCATCCTAATTATCCTACCAATTCTACTCTTATTATTTTTTTTTAATAATCTATCCGCCCTTACTAATATTATAAATGCTAAAGTAACTCTGCTTGTCTGTTACGCTTTCACGCCTAAACCGTTAAATCGATTTCGATGAGATTTGGTATGGAGGTAGATAAATTAAATCCCGACCAAGGACATAGGGTTTTTACCCGCGATTAACGACTTCGACGCGGACGGAGTCGCAGGCAACTGCTGGTATAATTATCATTGTAAAAGCACGTTTTTGTTCGAATCACGCGTGAACAGTAAAACATCGTCGAATTATTGGAATACCGTTAAATATTCCAACCTCGACATGAACATCAGCTGTATTTACTTTGGTTAATTAATGAATTACACGTAACAGAAAATGATTAAAATAAACAAATGATTCAATAACGCGTGGGTGATATTTTTTCATCACAGATTTCTTTAATTTGTCTTAAAGTGAAACTTTCTTCATACAGGGTTATACGGAACCATTCATGTGCGAGTGACACTCGCACTTGTCTGTTTTACAAGCTTTTATTTAACTTGCTTAGGGCCTGTTGTTTGATCAGTAGTTAAATTAACTAATTATTTAAAAACGTAACTAATGGTTAAAACTAAACGAAATATGTAAACTGGCGGCGGCTGTAGCTGTGTGTAATCTGCCGGGTTAGAATAGTGCCACTCCATGTCTTCCAGTGGATGTCGTAAGAGGCGACTACGTCTCAAGAGGGAATAAAGGCTTGTAGTATTGTTAGGCGATGGGTTTGCTACCTGTCACTAATACACTGGTAAATACTTGTGCAAAATTTTGTTACAGAATCATCAAATTAAGTCTTTTTGGAGTTGTTGGTATTTCTGTAGCTCTGCCTACCCCACTCTGGGAATGAAGGCGTGATGTTATGTGTATGTGTGTGTCATTATAAGACCTGTTTCACAATCGACAAGTAGATTTATCTTTCAACTAACGACAGCCCTCATTTTGTCTATTTTCAAGTGTAAGAAAGGGAAAGGGCTAAGTACATTTATTTGTCAGATATTCATTACTTGTCGATTAAAAAACACGTGGTACCTAAGTCAATCTGAGATTAGGATCTAAATATCACAGTATTATGAAATTCAGTTATTTGGAACCTACTCATTGACTTGACATTTTGAGACGGACATTTTGCCGTTGAGATGATCTGGATTCAAATAATTCTATGATTCATTGAATGAGTAAATATGGTTTAAAGATTACGAAATTCAGTCGTCGTGACACCAACTCAAATGTCATATTGGTCGGTTTCATTAGTTTCATTACGTGTTAGTATCGTGTCAGGGTCATTATTTATAATTAGCAGTGAATTAGTATCTCAAATGTTTTAATAAAAGACTGCACAGATTGTCTTCCACGCATGATATAAAGGCTTCGACACACTGAATGCGTGTCAGGAGTAACGCAGATTAAACGCGAACCCGCGCGTGGTTGTTTATACATAGAACGCATTGTTCTCGGCACACTAAAAAAAAGACGCTGGCCTACATTTTAATTTAACTGATCACTGTTTGAAATCTCCGAAAGTTCCCTGTGAAAATAAAGAACCTTTACTTTCACTTGCTCGTTTTCACTGAAACCATGAAACCATGAAGTAAGAGGGTTGGTACGATTTGTTTACTTGAAAGAATAAAAACAATAAACTAGTATTTCTCAGCGAATGACAAATTTGTATCAATAATAATTTAGCTATCAACCTGTACACTCGTACGTTTGCTTGACAATTTATGAGGGAACTAATGAGGTAGGTTTGGGGCGGGCTACTACTATTTAACTTGACAGTACAGGCGTCCAAATCGTAAGCAATACGATTGAAATAGAGGGAAAAACCAACTAAAATAGAACCCTTGCTAGTTTTTTGTTCTTAAATTTGCTGACAATATCAGTCAAGTTTCGTTTCTTGCTGGAATCATCTTAAGCTATGATATTCCATGACTACACAAACATAACAACGTAACATTTAAAGATAGGCATAAAATAATAATAAACCACGACGCCTTTTATGCGTCCGCTCAAAGTTACTAGTCCCTTTAACGCACGTAACTTCAGAGCCCTTAGTGTAAGTGGCTAATTCATAAAAACGTCTCAAATACGTTTGCGTTGCTCGTATAAATATCATGGACGAAACGTGTTCGAGACGGTTTGTCGCGTGAACAGCATCTTAGTACACTTAAGGCTCTGGTGTCAATCGAGATGAACTTTACAACGAGCGAGATGTTACAAAAACAAAATGTGTAGTTGATATTTTATCTTGAATGAGAATCACATTAAGTGGCTCGTAAATCGGTGAGCTGGATGGAGTATGAGTGTGTTATGTATTACGTAGTAAGCAAATGAAAAACCGTCCGAGTGCGAGTAGGACTCGCGCACGAAGGGTTCCGTACCATGATCACAACATAACACACTTTATTACCTTTTTTAGTTTCACTGTCTGTGGTTACAGACAAATCTTGCAAAAACGGCAAAAACTCACGTTTGTTGTAAAAAAATATTTTATTTTGTTTTTGTATTTACATCTGTAAAAATTTCAACCGTCTGGCTATCACGGATCATGAGATACAGCCTTGTGACAAAGAGACTGACAGACAGACAGACAGATGGACAGTGAGGTCTTAGCAATTGGGTCTTGTTTTTACCTTTCGGGTACGGAACCATAGAAAAAGCCATTTTGCCCGATCGAGCGTAATGAGCTAATGAGATGAAAAGCCCGTGGGTAGACTTTGCCTGCAGTTACATTACAAAACATATTTAAGTATACAGAGTAAATTACTTTCATGGTACTTTACTTGTCATGCAACTGTGTCGTGCATTTGTAAAATAT
This sequence comes from Acleris holmiana, assembly GCA_949316455.1. NCBI lineage: Eukaryota > Metazoa > Arthropoda > Insecta > Lepidoptera > Tortricidae > Acleris > Acleris holmiana. Next base: position 15,400,737 of record OX438775.1, read on the forward strand.
TTACTGCCCTTTTTTACACTGTTTGGGTTACTTGGTCTTAATTAGTTTTTTAAAAACACAGTTAAGTATTTTGTTTCTTAAGTTCGTGGTTTATTAGCCGAATAAATGATCCTATTGCTGTTTATTTATTTCGTCAAGAGCTGGAGTAATGAGTAGGTAATCGGTTTAGCGCTTGGGAAAATGGCCACATATTTTATGTCATGGAGAAGCTTTTTGAAAAGCTAGTGAAGTCCTGCGCATTTACGTGTAAATTTATCCTAACGCAAGACCCCTGGCAAACCCCCGCATCATAACCAGAGCGTATCAAAACTGCGGTCTGAGGAATAAGTTAATGTTACTTTGTCTCAATTTTATTGTGATGCAAAATTTATTTCTTTAAACCGAATGTCGTTTAATTTAATCGAGTTTTAAAAAATGAGTTTATTAAGGCTGTACGAGTATGTATAAGATTCTAAAATGGTCTAGTAAAGAATCAAAAGTGGCAAATCATTTTTCAAAATGACTTACCTACCTGGGAATGTAATTTCTTTTCTCATCCCGCCATTGAGATATTCTCCGAACATAAGAGATAGATAAGAGTTATTTGTGCAAGAGAGCAAAGTTGGTTTTTAACACAGTTGCTCAAAAAGTGGTACTTTTTGTAGCTGTATATCGTGCGGAAAGTGGGATATTACGCACTAGTGCGTTAAAGTTTTCTATTTTTTTTAAATATAATTTTGTTTCAACTTCCAAGCCGTGCATCTAACCAAAGAGTTTGCATGATCAACCACTTTTTGATTTCGTCATTTAGCTTTGAGACTATACATAGGTAATATAATTTAAAATATTAAAATGAAATACATACATACATAAAATGTATGTAGGTAATATTAAAAAAAAAAACAGCTCTCATCAAGATGGCTGAATCTGAATTAGTATTACGAATGATTAGATAGTTGCGTATTAAGGTGAATTCACATTACACCATGCAGAAACCGGGCACAGCCCAGTACGGCGTAATGTGAATCCACCTTTATGCATTACCGCTGGTTAATAGAGAATTATACTTTTTATTTTTTAAAAGGTAATTAATTAAATTACTGTGACTTTTTTTTTGGCTGAATGGTCACAACCGTTGCCATTTCATAAAGTCTGTGTCAATTAAAAGTAAAATTGTCTCTTGTAATAGTTTTATTTACTGATTTATTTTGTTTCATTGATATTTTTTCGCAAATGTATTAAAAAACGTCGTTTGATACACGTGCGGAACTGTCATTTTAACTCGTCCCGAGTCTTGTCCCTCGCTTGCAGCTCGGGCCAAGATACTTCGGGACTCGTGTAAAATGACATACTTTCCGCACTTGTATCAAAATGTACTATTTTGCTGCAAAACAAAGATTCTGTTGCACATACTACTTTTCACCGCAGCAGCGGGAAAATATTACCTTAAGGTAAAAAAGACCACATGGTGAACATTAAACGCCATCACCCCGCCGCCCGCATGGTGCCACACCACGACCACCTTTACACATTGTGAAAATTAATTAAAATGTTACTTTTCACTTCTTATGCTTTTAAAGTCCTTCTCTATGCTGGGTATAGACTGCATAAAATAACATTTTATTTGACAACCAAGCCCTACTACAGCCAGACAGACAGACGAGGTGACTGCTCTAAGTAAACTTGTTATTAAAAGCAAGCATTATTTACAGAAACATTAGAAAATCAACGTATGACTTGGCAGTACTGTGTACCTAAGTTAAAAATCTCATGCACAACATTTAACAAAAAAAAGAAAGAAACAGTGGCGGGAAACAGGTTTTTGTCTCGTTTGGGCCTATTAATTAGTTGTTTTCTTTGCAAAATTTGTTGTGTTACGGAATTTAATTAAAATGTCGTCAAGTGAAGAGGAAATAATGCTCACACCTAATGGACTAATGGAAAAAATGCAACAATCTTTGCTGCCTTAATTCCAAGAAAAAGTTCGCCTGCTGGCTCGGATGGATAGGTACCATAAGTCTTGGATAAAATGGTTGGTTTTATGCCCTTCTTGTACAATCTCCTATAATTGTCTCACGCTCGCTCACGCTCGTAGCAAAATCGACTTTTGCTCTCTGTCTTTAAACAGCAAAACCACCCTTTTTGAGGTGCTGTGATGAAAAAAAAAATCAAACACGCGTCGCGCCACCACTTCGAGATACGAGTACCAAAAAGAAACGGTAACGTTAGCAGTTTGGATGCGCTCCTCCCACGATTACAGACTGGTAGGTTTTAGTAGACTGAAAATAAAATTACATACATACATACATAACATCACGCCTTCATTCACAGAGTGGGGTAGGCAGAGCTACAGAAATACCAACTCTAAAAAGACATGTTAATAATTTTGTAACCACATTTTGCAAAAGTAGGCTGAGATGTTTACTAGTGTATTAGTGACAGGTTGCAAGCCCATTGCCTAACAATACTAGAAGCCCTTATTCCCTTAGTCGCCTCTTACGACATCCACGGGAAGACATGGAGTGGCACTATTCTAACCCGGTGAACACACCGAAAAATAAAATTAACCTGGTAGAATAGAGGCCAACTTGTTTGCTTGAATCACAGCAGTAGAAATTACCTCAGATAATCGGCAGCATTGGAGCTACTTGTGTACTTACCCAAAAGTAGAAGAAGAGTGCCAACCTCTCGTACAGTCAAGGACTTTAATGCCGTTATGCCACTATAATTATTTTACCTTTTTCTTTCATGTGGTTTGACGCTGTCATTGTGACAGGGTTCCATATTGGCATAACAATTAACGTCCTTGACTGTACCTACTTAATAACAGTCTCACAAATACAGTCACCTAATAAAATAAAGCAGCATACTTGAGCCTTGTCATGCTTGTCGTAGGCATTTGACGTTGAGCTAGAAACTTATTATGAAAAGGCTCCAAAGTGCTCAAGATTTTCGCTGTGGTAGCTGGCCTTATAAGTAGCTGCACACTTTAGTACCTTGTCGGTTTAAGACCTTCATAATATCAGTGCAGTAGTTTAAACATGACGTTAAAGTGACAAAGCACCAAGAGTGTAAAGCTACTTAAATGGCTAACCGTAGGTACTGTAATTTGAAGTAGAAAATAAATAAATCAGTACACAGTTAGCTACGGACCCGAAAAAGGGTCAAACTCAACAGCAAAGACAAGTTTCGGGAAAACAAATTGTTTGCCGCCATGTAATTAATGATTATTCTAAAATTTTATTAGACCGCCGCTTGCCACAAGATGCTACATGGTAAGAGCAGAGGAAAGACTGGTATGTTCGATATGTGCATTATTTACACCACACTAGATAGGCGACCTATTAAAAATGCATCCACATGCAGCACCGTACACACATTGGAGGGGCGTAGCTGTTATATCTTAAAACGGTTTTTATGTCTAACCGTCGACCGAGCGAGCGATAATTAAGGCCATAGATTGGTACCTACTTATTCTTTTTTAAGTTAAAAATCAATTCAAAATCAGTATTGATCGGTTCCATGAGTACCTAGAGGCTGTTATCTTAAACTGTGGTAAGTTTTATTGGCCAGGTGAATAATGTAACGTAACTGATTAATGAAACGCTTCGTACCTAAGTTTTTGCAATAATATCCTTTTAATGTTTAAGAATTGACAACACGGCGCGGCTCGGCTTTGTTAAATCATTTTTAACTAGGTAAGCAGGTACTTAGCGGATGCGCCCGGACGCCCTCTCACTCGCACCCTTTGAAATTTGGCGATAGATTGTAAACTTGTTTGTTTTTCATTTTTACTTTAAGTAAGTACTTAGTTAGTTACAATCGAGCGCGTCGACCCGCCGGTGGTGCAAAATCGAATGTTTGCATAATTCGGGAATACACTGACATGGTGCGAATTCAAATGAGTGTGGTGATAGTTAACTAAGAGCTTTAAACTACGTATCGGAAAAGATTCCCGAACCGGCGACTACCTGCCTTCACGAGCGACAATTTTAGGTGCTTACCTACCTACCAATGTGCAGCGTACATAATCAACATTGGTGAATTTAAACGTTCAAGTTTATGCAAATCGAGAGTGTGCAATAAACAATGTTAGTGAGCTTAAGACAACTGATAATATCAGCATTCGATTACTGTGCACTGTGCGAAGTGATGAGTATGTTTGTTTTGTCGCAAATGTGAGACAATTTGTACGGGCGTGCTTTGCTGTGCCATTAAAACAGAGGAGGAACTTCGAACACTCAAGGTACCTAATTTAAAACATAAGAAGCTTCATCGGTGTGATTAGGTTGATTTTACAATCGTTTACATAACTTTAAGAGTTTTTTTTTTAAATAAGTAGTTTAGAATCGTTTGTGCTATTCTATTACACTGTAATCGGTGTTTTTGACGGTCCTAAGCCCGATAAGTAGGTATGTACCTAACTGCCACTATCTTTATCTAAGTGGAAACAACGCTTGTTTATTTGAATTTACAAATTATGCGTTAAGGACTTTAATTGTTAGACACTATGGAACCCTGTCATAAAGACGGCGTTAATAGTTAATTTTAGCTTTCTTTAATCTGGTTAACGCCGTCATTATGACTGGGTTCCATAGTGGCATACCAATTAAAGTCCTTGACTGTACCTCGCCATAATCCACCGGTAACCGAATAAATGAAGTAAGCAGGTGAATAGGTGTGACAAAAATACCTACCTGCCTGGAATGTTATTATTTAAAACCAATCACTTTTCAATTCGTTATCGAACTAATAACAGGTAAACTAAACTTACCTACTGCCGAACCTTGTGCTTCGGCCGCACGCACTGTTGCGAAAAATGTTATAAATGCTTCGACTGGACTAGGTAGGTTGGTAGGTATTTACTTTCGGGCGGCGCGGCGGTTAATAGCTCTGCAATTAATTACCTACTTAATTAAATTCCTACTAATATTCAAACCGCCGATAGATTTAAACTTTGAATCTGAACTTGGTACCTACCTAGTCTTATTTTTCGCGAGGCTGTGCGTGTGCGTAGGCACCTACCTGTAGGTGTGCGCAATGCGTTTTTGTTTTCTTACTGATTTCCTTCGCTGAGTGTTTGTTTATGAGTCTGTTCTTTCGTGTGTTATTGTGCGTGTGCTAGTGTTTCTGTCTTGTGATTTGTGCCAACTCGTTGGATAAACTTTGATGAACTTTATGAGTAACCTACAATAAAAACGTGTTTTTATGAATTAATTTAATTATTCAACTGTTTATTCTACGCATGAACAATACTTAAATAACACTGGCCAGCAGCTTAAATAAGTAAATTACCTACCTAACTACCCACTTGTTTACCATTACAGTCAAAAATAATGCACCTACCTACCTACCTTACTACTACCAAATAAAAAGTTAAAGAAGTTGACGGACGGTAATCCATCATTAAATTAAATTAGGTAGGTAGGTACGGTATTTAACGTTATTAGATTTGAGAGAGATTGTTTGCTAATAACGCTAAACTTTAGACAAAAGGAGTTTGGATGATGGTTAGTTGCTGCCACGTAAGTTTGTAAACATCAATTTCTTTTATTTATTTTAGTTAGGTACCTAGGTACCTAGAACTTTGCTTATAAGGTCATCATAACATACACCTAGGTAACTGTAAAGTTTAACACTAAATACAGTAGGTAGGTGCCTTCATAACCCATAACCACGAGCATGTTAAACACTCAATGCCGATACCTCTTATCATCAGGTACTTAAAAAAAATAAGAAGTAGATAGGTAGGCAAGTTAATTAATTTTAAAAAACCTTGTTACCATTGATGTCGTTTAATAAGTAGACACTGAAGGCAGTAGGTAATTGTTGATTATTTTAAACAGGGAGAGATTATTTCTACGTTATGTAGGGAATCACGCGCGCGGACACGTGACCGCGGGTGAATGAACCGACCGACGCCGGCGGCGATCGACGAGTGAGGCGGCCGGCGCGGCCGCGCCCGCTCCCATTGATAAACGTACTATAACTACCTATCGCGTTGCTTTTGCGTACTAGAAGTGACGGTTTCATTGCGCGCTGAGTTTTGTTTGAAAAAGTCAAAATTTAACCTTACGTTTCCGCAAAAAAATTCCAACGGATTTCAGTTCAGTATAATGGTCTGAAACCACAGTTTCAGTTTTCGTTGGACCGTCCCTTACACCCTGTATAGTAGATTTTATTTATGATCGCTGGCAAATATTTTATTTAGCAAAATTAACGTAGCAGCCAGTAGAGTAGCACTTTTATTCAATCAAGTTCTGTAACACAACCGTCAAATTAGACGTCAAAACGAAATGTCAAGTAATTTTATTTGGTTGCGTTCAGAAACGTCTTTATGCACCAAATTTAACGCCACGAATTTCGAAATTATATTGTTCTTAAAAATAAAGTATTTTAGCGTACTTTATGGCTTTCATATATGTATTATAAAGTACGGACAGCCGAAATATACTACAATACTACATTATTATAGTACGGGTGGGAACCCTAGTCACTTTGTACCAATGAGTTTCTACAATCTTTTATTCAACTTTTGTTCCCTATTGTCAACGTTTTGATAACTCTTATGTCATTTACAATAATGGCGATCGTGACAAAAACGATTCTCAAACTCGTCAAAAGCGATAACGTTATAAGTGTTATAACGCAGTAGAATAGAGGCCCAGGGCTGGGATTCTACACGGTAATAACGATATCGTATTTGACGCGTTTCCGTATTGTCAACATTTTGATAATTCTTATGTCATTTACAATAATGGCGACTGTGAAATAAACGATTGTAAAACACATCAAACACGATATCGTTATAACGCAGTTGAATAGAGGCCCAGGGCTGTGATTCTACACGGTAATAACGATATCGTATTTAACGCGATTCCGTATTGTCAACATTTTGATAATTCTTATGTGATTTACAATAATGGCGACTGTGACATATGGGTAAGGACCAAAATGTTAGCCACGCTAACTCACTCAATTAAATTTTCTATGAAACTTTTCCGTTGTGACACGAAAATTAGCCATACATTTGTAGCGATAATTTTCGTGACACAACGGAACCTTTTTCACTTTTGTTGTTTGTAGGGTTAACTCCACTTAACTATGGTCCAACTATTTGGTCCTTACCCATAAACGATTCTAAAATACGTCATACGCGATATCGTTTTAACGCAGTAGAAAAGGAGCCCTGTTCATACATAATATGTATGTAAGTAAGCTACCGCCTCAAATATTGCAAGTTAATTTTGAACCAACCGTTAATGATTGAAATTTTGGACCACATAGCCCGATGGCAATGCAATACTGTGGTATCTAAGAGCTGATTTGATGATGGACTCGGAAGGTGGCGACAGGATCTCCGCTATACTTAACCTAGACCCAACGTGTTGGGAGTTGGGACTCATTATTTTCTTCTTGATGAGCAGATAATAACGTTGCTAAATAAAAGTACATTCGGCATTAAACCTTCTCCCAAAAAAGTTTTTTTTTTTTTTATATAAAATAAGTAGGAACACTACTCGAAAACATTGTAAGGAAACCTGCACATTCGAATAACTAAGTGTATAAGGCTAATTGGCACAAAATATCCTAAAGGATAGAAGTGTATCCGTAAGGGCCCATCCGCAAAAGATGAGATACGATAAGCTTTCATCGCTGTCGGTGTACATGAATAGGTAAGGACCAAATAGTTGGACCATAGTTAAGCGTAGTTAACCATACAAAAATTAACCTTAGACTTGTGCGGCTAACTTTCGTCGTACAACGGAAAAGTTTCATAGAAAATTTAATTGAATGAGTTAGTTTGGACAAATTTTTGGAACACGCTTTAACGCATTTAAAATAAATTAAGTTCACATATTTTAGCTTGGTTTGCTCAGATAAATTGGATGGCGACTGTACAAATATTTAACACGTGTGTATTAATAGAGGCCCGAGACTGTATAAGATATTTAAGAGCAAAATGTTGACACAAAACACCTGATTGCGGGGCGAAATGGCGGCCGAATTAAAAATAAGTCCAAAACACGTCAGTAGAATAAAGGCCCGAGTATCTGATTCTACTTACTATCAGCCCAATATTTCACTATCGTGACAATGACAAGTGACAGGTGACCTTTTAGTGTACGTACATGGCGCAGCTTATATGAAACCTATTGATGTATCAGCGCGTTAGCTTTGCAATGTATACCGAATGGTCACCTGTCACATGTCATTGTAAAGGTGATGAAATAATAATAAATAAATAGGGGATAATCTCACACAAATTGACCTAGTCCCTAACTAAGCTCTAGGCTTGTACTATGGGTACTAGACAACGATCAACATACATTAACAGAAAAATATATACTTAAATACATAGAAAACATCCAAGACTCAGGAACAAGTATTCGCGCTCATCACACAAATATCTGCCCTTACCGGGATTTGAACCCAGGACCGCTGGATTCAAAGGCAGGGTCACGTCCCAACTAGGCAACGTGGTCGTCAAAATAGTCGAAATAGGAGGCAGGTGGCGTCTGTGGTCGTTTGTCTTTTCCATGAAATGAAAACATCCGTTGTTCCACATAACCTGCCCGCGGCAAACTCGTCTAACCAAAGCAGGTCACGCCATCTCACCTCGTCATAACATTTGACAAAGAAACCTTTGTGCGATGCACCTCAATGAACATTTCTCACAATTTTAGCGACGGCAATGACAAATACGACTAGAAAAGATCTATACAGCGTTAGAGCTAGGTTATATAAACGGCGAAAGTGAGGTATCACAGGATTATGTCGGTGACGTATTGTATTTTGATTGCGTAATTAGTTTTAAGTGATTAGGAATGCATTGAGCGTTTGTGGAACTTTCCCGAACCGCAGAATCCTTTAAACGATGTATGCAGGGCATAGGCGACGAGCGTTAATAGGACATTGTTGCCAAAGGTAGACAGTATATATGTTTTATAGAGACGTGTCCATAAATTGCATTTTCTGCCGAGGCAGACATAGGGCTGTCCTCAACACTGCGAGAAAATAAAAATAAAATTCTAATATTTACGTAATTAGTATTAAATAGCCCAATAATGTTTTTATTTTGTATGTACAAACGTTCTGTCATGAAATGATATTTGTGACCCCAAATCAGACCAAAAATGTTAATATTTCCGAGCAGTGATGAGAACTATTTCCGATAACTCCTCATGACTTGAGCCTCTTTGCGTAAGTGACGCGGAAGAGAGGCGTCGGCGTCACGCGTGGCCCGCGAGATGCTCTTAACACTGGACATGTATAAACTGTTGACTTAGTAGTCCATCGTACATTGAGGTGCTACAAACGGTATTCACTTCCAGTGCCTCCGAAGAAACGACAATGTATAACGAACACGAACAAGTTAACGACATGCGTGTGAGTAAAAACAGTGCACCTGTGAGAATCTCATTTACTGAACAAACATGTATATTGACGTTGGGTACGCTTCTGTCAGAACAAAAACATTTTGCATAAACGTCCAGCGTGAATACAAAATAATATACACTGTGTGCCTGGATAAGGTGCACAAACAAAAAAAGGATGAAACAAGATGCAATTTCACCGACAAAAAAAATACTAAAACATAATTTGATGTCAACGCTATCGCAACGAAATTAAACATCTCGCCTCATATGAGGTCTATTGAGATGAAATAAAAGGTTTTTTAATCGAAGAGCATTTTCTGTGTTCAGGTTTTACAATCCCTGGTTTGAACTGCAGCACTAATCCGTGAAAGGCGTTAAAGCGACAAGGTACAAAATTGTGCAGCTACTTAAAAAGAAGGGATTGCACATAACCGGTTAAAACCGCATTATTAACCGTCTTTCGCGTACTAAATTCGGTTATTAACCGATTATTTGCATTCCCTACTTATAAAGTCGACTGCAGTGCCGGTGTGGGGCGAAATAAATCAATCAGGTAAACAGAAGTTTTTTAAAGGTTCGACATTATTATCTTATTGGTAGGTATTGTATGTAATAGTCGTTTGTCAAAATATTATATATGGCTTAGAGTTTTGTGGTTATCACACGAAATTCTGTTGTTCCATTTATTTAGTTATGAATACTTTATTGAACACTAAACAAATACATTTTACCTTTAGCTACTAGTTTTTTTACCTTCTTGAATATTTCACACATACCTAATCACCTGGAACTTCTCAATTTTCCGCAACAAAAATCGTATGTATTTGTAAAATCATTACACACACTGTCATGTTTAAAATCAGATTACGGAAGATCTGATGAACCTTTAAGGTAGTTTTTTTTAACTAATACAATCCAAGTCAACACTGATAAAATGCCAGTATAAATTTATTACGGACTGCTTCCTCGTACGTAGGTTTCAATTGAGGGTGTCTATCATTTCACCAAAACACCTTTCATCGAATGTATCATTTCATCGGATTTCATTTCATCGAACGCTATTTCCTGCTGAAACCCTAATGTTTTTAGGGTATCTTAAACATCTAACCTGACCTCACCTACGTAGTTAACGTTTAACACACCCTGAAAACATTATGGTTTCGGCAGAAAATAAAGTTTGATGAAAGGAAATTCGATGAAAAGATACATTCGATAAGTCATGAGTTACCCTTCAATTGTATGTCGTGAAACATACCAATGTAAAGTCTCTTCAACCTTATACCCCTAAGCAAGTTAACGCCTAAAGGAAAAATGTTAAATGGATTTTAATTCGTAGGTACGCAGTTTTGTTTATAAAAAGGCGAACAAACGTGTTTTTCCCAATCTTCTTCTGGCGTTATCCTCACTAGTCTCTTAGCCACGTCCCAGAGCCTTGACTTTATCTTCGCATCCTGCGCAATGGGCGGTGTATAAAACTGATTGCAGCCCCGAAAGAGTTTCCCAGTTTTGTTTACTACCCTGGGATCAATAGCTAAAAAGACTGGTACCATATCAGGCCCATACTTGGTGCTGTCAAGATACTTCAAGGCATTATTAAGCAGTTTGCTTAGGGCTTTGTTATTGAAATATTCCTGGAACTCCTTCCCGTCTAACCCTGGATCTATGCTATTGATGCTCACTCTGCTGCCCTTAATCCTTTTATCCATTTCCATTGTAAATAATAAACTGGCTAACTGAGCGTTGGAGTAGTATTGGAAGCTCGTGTATGTCCCTACATCATTCATGTGGTCAAAGTCGATAACACCTAAAAGTATCGCCGAAGATGATAAGTTCACAATTCTACTAGGCGCTGAGTACTCTAGAAATGGAAACAACAAGAATGTAAGTAGAAATGACGCGAAGTAATTCACTTGCATAATAGCTTGAAGGCCGTCAGTCGTCAATATGTCGTTGTAGCCGATCCCGCCGACGTTGTTAAACAAGATATCTAATCTTTCTTCAGTCTCCATTGTGACGTTTACGAAGTCCCTCACAGATGACAACGACTCGAAATCCAACATTCTAGTAACCACGTTGGTATGTCCTGCTGCGTGGATAACAGCATGCTTTGCTTGTATCAGTTGGTATCGGTACCGGCTGGCTAAAATAACCTTGGCTCCACGCTTTGCCAAGTTTTCCGCCGTGGCTAGACCAATGGTGGTCGTGGCTTCTGTCACGATGGCCACTTTCCCATCCAGCCGGATATCTGATTCGCATTCTCTGAACTTAATTAATTTATTTCCTAAATTCGTGGCCATATCCAACAACCTGTATACTGTTGCAGCTGCGGTGTCAATCTCAACTGAATGAGGCAAGACAAGTCAGTGAATAAATACCGCCACTGCGATTCAATTTAGATTCGTAGTAAAACATCCGTGTAGATGATAATTGTCTTTGTATGATGTTTATAAAACAGCATATTATTTTATTGTTAGCCAACCAATGAGTAACAAAACTTTCTCACATGTTAATTCTCTTAATGAGTCCACCTTTGAATTGAATCGAGCGCAATACGGGTAACTTTTTACCTTTTGGCGACTAAGGTCTATAAGTAAAAATGAACATGTATAAAAATGACTAGAAAGAAAATTGGAGAGAAGGATTTATTGACTAAGTATAAAAAATAAAATAAAATAAAATGATTCTTTATTTAGGTATAAAAATGCCGACATTGAAATACGTAGTTATTTGAAATTAGGTAGTGTCGACGGAGCTCCTATTTTTGGGTGGTTTGGCCCTCCGGGCCTGCTGCAAAGCTGAATTCTAATAATTGTTGGAACGTGCAGAGAAATAAATACTTAAATACATATATAGAAATAATCCAAGACTCGGAAACAAATACAATATCTGCCCTTACCGGGATTTGAAGCCGGGACCGCTGGCTTCCGAGGCAGGGTCACTCCCAACTAGACGAACGTGCCACTCGATATTTAATTCAAATTCAAATTCAATAATTTATTCAGTAAATTGGCCAAATGAGGGCTCTTTTACACGTCGGTCATATCTGCCCGTGGGTGTCTTATGAGGCGAGTAAGGGAATAAGGGCTTGTAGTACTGTTAGGCAATGGACTTGCAACCTGTCGCTAATACACTTATATAATTCTTGGACTGATTGTGCAAAATGTGGGTACAGAATTATAAACAGGTCTTTTTAGAGTTGTTGGTATTTCTGTAGCTCTGCCTACCCTACTCTAGGAATGAAAGCGTGATGTTTGTAAGTTATAAGGGCATTTCTTAGACAATTTGTACCTAGTTAAGGACTAAAATTAAGAAACGTTAACTTTTCCGCTGAGTTACGAAAATTTGTCGTACATTGATATACATTGATATACCTATATGTATTGACGTTGATCAACGCCAATTAGCAGTATCTCAAATTCAATAAATGAAGCAGATTCAATCCTCACCCGCTATATGGTTGCACTTGCTACAGGAGTTTTGTCTGAGATACCCCCCCATTTGTATTATAACTGTATAGATAATTTTCGTAACTCAGCGGAAAAGTTAACGTTCTTTAAGTTTAGTCCCTAACTAGGTACAAAGTTTCTAAGAAACACCCATAAATTACTAAATGAATTAAAAATAAAGTCGTGATATCTCTATATTTTACTCTTATATGTACAAATATAATGTTGTTTATGCAGCAGATAAAATTTAAACACTGTATTATGCATGCATGCATTAAAGATTCAGTAACTATGCAATGGTATGAATTATTTAGTTATATGGTAGATGTGCTTGGGCTATATACATTTAAATGTCAATGTTTAATATCATTAATTATTCTTAAATTCGAATCCTATTTTGAAAGTTATCTTAAGCATACAATTAGTTTGAAGGATATTAAACTCTATTGTCTGTCAGTTGAAAACTTGATAGGGAGTCAAGTTTTTCATTCGAACTACTATTTCATCAAATATTTTCATTTAAAATCTTGCCAGGACGAGGCCATATGGCTCGCACTGTCAAAAGTTATCAGATTTCATGTAGAGGCAAGCTTCTAACTCCCTAACTTCACGAACTCTACACCTTGGTCAAAATATGTGGTTTGGCCTTTAAGAGAATTTACTTTTTATCTTTATATGGTTGCAGGGTTAGAATAGTGCCACTTCATGTCTTCCCTTGGATGTCGTAAGAGGCTTGTAGTACTGTTAGGCGATGGGCTTGCAACCTGTCACTAATACTGGTAAACATGCCTGTTTGTACAAAATGTGGTTACAGAATTAACCAGTTTTTTTAGGGTTGTTGGTAATTGTGTAGCTCTGCCTACCCCACTCTGGAAATAAAGACGTAACGTTATGTTTAATAAGTCTACTATTGACATCATATCCTGAGAATGAGGGTCATGACTGTTACGAATATGTATGAGGGTAAAAAAAACGACGAAGCGCTTCGAGATAAGATAGGTTGCTCTTGGGCTTCGCTTGGCTTGTCTTGGCAGGAGCACTACCGTGCCGCCAGACAAAGATTTTGTAAGTGACAATAGAGTTTAACATTAATTGTATGCGTAAGGAAACTTTAAAGTAGGATTCCTAATTCATCGTGTTCCGTGCCAAATTGGTCTCTTTTGTTACAAATATAGTATACTTTAAGGTGTCTATATTTATAATTATCAAAACACTTTTTTTTAACAATGATCCAGAGGGCTTTTTAATTGGAAAGACTTGGGATTGTTATAACCACTTAATAACATACAACATATTAAAAAAAACCAGAACAACCAGTTGTGCAAGGCACCATGCCCCTATTAATGTACAATTTATTTAGGATATTGGCAACATTACTGTATAATTTAAAAGTAAATCATAAATGAGTAAGTCATACAAAAATACAATCCAAACTAGACTCGGAAAATTATCTCATTTATCACATTACGCTATTTATTTCCCAATCTTCTTCAAGTGTTATTTTCACGAGTCGCTTGCTCTCCTCCCAGAGATTTCTCGTTAGCACTGTATCATTCGCAAACCAACTACTGTAAAACTCCTTGCAGTCTAGAAAATGTTTACCACTTGCATTGTCAACCCTGGGGTCCACTACCAAAAACACGGGCACTGTTGCAATCCTGTGCAATGGCCTACCAAACAACTGCAAACCAGCATTCAACAGTTTCCTAAGGACATCGTTGTCGAAATGTCTGAAAAATACTGACTTTACTAGACCTGGATCCATGCTGTATACATTCACACCGCTGCCTTGAACTCTCTTGCTCATTTCCAGTGTAAATAGTACACCAGCTAACTTCGCGTTGCAATAGTATTGGAAGTTAGAGTATCTGCCTACGTCATTCATGTGGTCAAAGTCGATGAAGCCTAAAATTTGCGCTAAGGATGTCACGTTGACCACCCTACTGGGCGCTGAGGCTTTCAAACGCGGAAACAGTAAGAACGTGAGCAGGAACGATCCGAAGTAATTCACCTGCATCATGGTTTGAAGACCGTCTTGTGTTAACCTATCGGCCAAACCGATCGCACCAACATTGTTAATCAAAATATCTAATCTTGCCTCCGAAATCAATGTATCCCTCGCGAATTTTCTCACAGACGTCAACGACTCAAAATCCATGGTCTTAGCAACAACATTGTCGTGCCCTGCAGCCTTTATTATGGTTTTCCGTGCGTCTGCCAACTTGGCAGGATCCCGGCTGGCTATAATGACCTTAGCACCGCGTTTGGCCAAGTTCTTGGCAGATTCCAGGCCGATGCCGGACGTGGCGCCGGTCACGATGGCCACTTTGCCGTCTAACCGAATGTCCGACTCACAATCTGAGAACTCGTCTCGAGCCATGGCAGCAGAAATGTCCACTTATGGTCGTTGCAGCGTTATAACTGAGTCGCTAAGAAGATATCGTGGCTGCGTTTGTTGTTGTGTGTTTCTTAAAATTAAGGTTGAGGTCAAGTTACAAGGCGTACAACTGCAACACGAACTGAAGGCGGAATTCCAGCTAACCTGACAAGTTTTATGCAGTAAAAGGGACAGACATAAGTGGTTCCTATAGCTCTGTCCCTTTTACTAACTGGAACATGGCAGGTTTTAACAGCTTGATTACGGCCTTTGTACTGTGATAAATGCAGTCCTTTATACATATTGTTTAATGTAGACGGACAACAAAGCGTATGATTTTTGTTTTTTTGTTACATTATACCAATATGTACCAACGCAAATAATTTTGTATGCTAATAATTGATACATTTTGCGATTCTAAAATTTGATATCTAGTCAAGGTATAAAGTATAAAAGTAACAAGTTTTGCCCGCAGCTCCGTCCGTGATATATGTCTGGCCTTGAAGTGATAGGGAAGGATTAGTTGTTTAATTCAATTATAAAAATAAATATAAATAAGTATCACAGGACAATGTCACACAAATTGACATAGTCCCAAACTAAGCTCTAAGCTTGTACTATGGGTACAGGACAACGTTAAACATACTTGTATAGAGAAATACATACTTAAATACATAGAAAAAATCCAAGACTCAGGAACAAATATTCGCGCTCATCACACAAATATCTGCCCTTACCGGGATTTGAACCCAGGACCACTGGCTTCGGAGGCAGGGTCGCTCCCAACTAGGCCAACGTGTCGTCAATTGAATATATTTTCCGCTTTCTGGAAGGGGCAGCATTTGACTAAGAGCTAAAAAAGAAGAGGGGTAACTAGACAAAAGATCTCTTTAATCCCAGGACCGAAGTGCATCCGTAAGGACCCAACCAATAAGGTGAGATACCGATTCCTTATAAAACAAAAAAATCTAATTACCGTACTCATAAAATATTTGTAATTCTAAGACTCGAAAACTTTACCTTCTGATGCCATTTCGGTATAGCTTCCCGTTTTCAATATTTCTAATGTTATTCAGTCAATTTAATGAGAAATAAAAATGGCTCCGATAATTAGACATAGAACATCCTATCATGAGAATGACCGCTAAACGGTTCCCTATCTAAAACACTAAAAACGTTTGCCCGCTGTTACGTTTGTCCAAATTTTCCCAAGTTAGGAACATTTTTTTTTCTGAAATCCTGTTCTACTGGTTTAACTTTAACTTAGAAAACACACTTAACCTAACCTTCAGGTTCTGTAGGTATACCTCTTTAAGCATTCTGAAAAGATAAGACAAGTTAGAAAAAAAAATCACGGTTCAGAATAAAATGATGATGGTTCAGAGAGAAATGATTTTCTAACTTATGAAAATTCGGACAAACGAAACAGCGGGCAAACGTTTTTAGTGTTTTAGATAGGGAACCGTTTAGCGGTCATTCTCATGATAGGATGTTCTCTGCCTAATTATCAGAGCCATTTTTATTTCTCATTAAATTGACTGAATAACATTAGAAATATTGAAAACGGGAAGCTATACCGAAATGGCATCAGAAGGTATGTTTTCCGGAGTTGTGATAGGTTACTCCGCTAAACTAAACACGGTACGTCGTGGAAGTCAATGGAATGTT
Source organism: Acleris holmiana (assembly GCA_949316455.1). Taxonomy (NCBI): domain Eukaryota; kingdom Metazoa; phylum Arthropoda; class Insecta; order Lepidoptera; family Tortricidae; genus Acleris; species Acleris holmiana. The sequence continues at coordinate 15,417,587 of OX438775.1, forward strand.
GTTCATTTAATCTTAATTATAAGTATGATATTGCAGGATTACCAATAAGTCTTTTTACAGTTGTTGGTATTTCCCTAGCTCTGCCTACCCTACTCTGGGAATGAAGGCGTGATGTTATGTATGTATGATGATATTGAAATGGATTACTAAAAATCTAAATAAATATAATTTTATTTATTTAACTAACATAAATTATACAGTTGATCTTCTATAAAGTATTAAATTATTAATAGCAGTGACATATTACAAGTACGTGTTCTAAGAGGGTTCAGAATCCGTTGGCAAATGACCTGCATTGCTACCAGAGCCACCTGTAACTTATCTATAAGTAGGTCCTAACCAAAGTTTCGTATTAACTAAATTTCCCTTTTAATTTCAATTTGATACTTGAATACAATACTTAATTTCAGATGGTTTTGGAAGATGTTCCAAATTTTAAACTCATAACTCATAACTTTATCATATTTGATGTCGTTACAGCCGCCACTCACCACCACCACACTGAGCCGAGCACGCTGCTACGGGACTTAGTGTCAAATGACGTCAAACGGGAACTAGTGTCAAATATTATTATAAAATTATTATAACGACTGCCACCCGGGGATTAAGTTGCTTAGTAATAAAAGGACTCGAATCACACAAAACACACTTTTATTTTAAACCTTAGTACTTTATACTTACGTTGGAATATGGAATAGACGAATTACAGTCCCGACCCTGTGTGAAAAAATTGTCCTATTGCAGCGTGCTCGGCCTACAGTTCACACCACCTCAGATAACTAAATTGAATAATATGTTGTAATGCTGGTCATTGCCAACGGGTTCTGAACGTAATATAGAGGACCTTTGATACGTGTGGAATTAAATATTTCCCAATAGCCCTGTCCCAAGCGGTGCCACAGATAGACACAATTGTGCGAAACAGGTCGTGAGAAGGAACACTATCGCTTCTGCTGCTCGCGGGGCACTTAACTAACGCATTACATCTCATTTGTAAACATGCAATCACCTGCTGGGTGGTCTACATCTTCGTAAATGGGGCTAGTCTCTTCAAATGAAGACTAGGCGATTGCATATAGTTAATACGGAGGGGGGATCGTAAAACGAGGTCGAAAGGCAAGAATAAAATTATAAAGGGCAGCAGGATCTACAAAAACATGTAGCTTGGACTGACGTCCATGTTCACAGTCTCTAGCAATTATAATAATTAAAAATTGCACTCAATAATTTCCAAAACTCTTATTGCTTCTAGTCATAAAAAATATTTCATTTATACTATATTTTTCAGCCCAGTGTTGGCTAAGATATAGAGATTGTAGCAATTCTAAATGTTAGAAGAAATCAATGTGCTTTTTATTTTTTATTTTATGTATTTTAAGTAATGTAGTAACCTAGACATAAATTAGTTGTTGTATTATATAAATATAGCCCTCTCGTCTTGCAGTGCCCTTGCAGGGTGTCACATGTATGCCTATTCTCTTTTGTTCCACCTTGAATTAAAATGTGATACGCAATAAATTATTGAATTGAATTGAATTGAATGTTTACATAGATTCGGTAAATAAAATAAAATGATATTTTATTAGAAACCGACTATACGAAGTATTTTAAGTTCATAATATTTATTTCTTAAAAAGTCCATAGTGTTAGGAAACAAAATTTGCATTCTATGATAGATTTTATATAAATTCTACACAAAGCCTTGATTCTATGCGCTATTACGCAAGCAGGGTTCTTAACACCATGACCAGGAGGCTGTTTGACTATCACGCATGCGTAGGTATAGAGACTATATACCTACTAATGCTACACATCTAAGTTTTATAAAGCTTCGCCTTCCCAGTCTTCATTACCACTTATATTGACAAGTGTCTTAGAAGCTGCCCAAAGTCTCCTCGTTAACTCTTGGTCACTTGCTAACCAGTGATTCGGCCACTGCGCACAAAATTTGTAATGGTTTCCACTGACGTTCACCAACCCTGGCGCAGCGGCCAAATATGCTATTTGATCGCCAACAGCTTCTTTAGGTTGTCCAATTAAACCAATAAAGAAATTTCCAACAGCCCTAACAGTACTGGGAACTTCTTGAAGTATATCTGTATCTGGAACTACAAAAGGGTCAAAACTGTTTGCCGTGACTTTATACCCATCCAGGCGTTTACTTATTTCAACATTAAAGAGAGTCATAGCGAGTTTGGAATTGCTTATTGATTCTATGAAAGAATATCTGCCAATATCATTCCAATGGTCAAAGTCGATGTTGCCTACGTACATTGAACCAGCAGAACCGTTGATGATCCGACTCGGCGCTGATTTTTGTAACAACGGTATTAGGAGGTATGTCAAAAGGAATGCACCAAAATAGTTCACTTGCATTGTTAGATTGAGTCCGTCTTCACTTAGTCGATCAGGTAATCCAATAGCACCAGCATTATTAACTAAAATGTCTAACTGATTTTCCGCATTGATAGTTTCTCTCACAAAATTCCTAACAGATTTGAATGATCCAAGGTCCATCGCCCTATAAGCGATATCCGTGCTCCCGGTTTCTGCACGAAGTCTTTCTTGGGCTAGCCGCAGCTTGGTCTCGTTTCGGCTTGCGATAATGACTCTGGCTCCACGTCGGGCGAGATTTTTTGCTGCTTCATAACCAACTCCTGATCCTCCACCAGTCACTATTGCCACTTTTCCTTGTAATATAGCTTTAGTATCACACATCCTAGATGGTAAAGAAGACTTGTAACGTTGAAGTCAAGGTAAAGACTAAATAATTGAACAGGAACTAAAAGAACTAGTCATTGTCTTGAATTATTAATGTAATGTAGCGTATGTGTAATAATTTATGATAAACACGTCTTTTTGCGTCGTTCATATGGTCGTAAACATGCCGGAGGATGTAATAAAATGATGAAGTAAAATCACAGTTGTTTTCGTTTTATACTTATATTATTTCAAACGTTAATACAGTTAATAAAGATGTCTTTTACAAGTATCGTCACATCATGGTTCTTTGACACCAAAGTGGTTCGTTACTTGACACGTAATGTACCAACCATGTTAAATATAAGTTCCTTGGAGCGTGTCAAAAAGAAAGCAGCGTACACTTTGATTGAGTCCCCCTTTACGAGATTTGGCATCGGCAGCGGAAAATCCTTGGGCGGGATCTCTACATTGTAGTATCTGTATGTGTCCTTGAAAATAAAATAAGTATCTAAAGTCCATACCAACTGACTTGTCTTATTTAGTAAACACTTTTATAACCTCAAAATGATTTTTATTGGCAATAAAGCAACTAGAAACCAAATTTTGCAAAAACTTTCCTGATTTTACATCATGGATGATTTCTTTTTACTCGACTACGGCGAAGCAAAGGAAGGGTAATGATTTTGACACCCTATGTACGTTTCTATGTAAATAAAAAAAAACACTTTTAAAAGATACCATGACTACACTTTTCACAATAGGTACAGGTCGATAAAGTTAAGCGTTTATGTCACCAAAATTCATAAACAATTATGTACGCGTACCAAAAGTCAATGGGGACCGTCAGAGTCTAATCAAGTGTCTTATACCATATCTTTTTCATTTTGTTAAGGCTATGGTAGCTCTAAAGGGTCCCTCTAACTTAAGAGTCCTTAAAGTAAAGTAAAATTTACAAATCTTGTTTAATATAATCTGATATCGCTGGACTGTCAAGTAGCTAAGAACTATTTTGAAAATACCTCAGAATAAAAATACGCTTTCTATATCAGTCCGTTCCGACATCAGACATGATCTATCTCAGTCCTCGCCTTAGAGTCAACTAACCAAGTGGCATGTGACTTCGTTTGCCTATCTCCATGCCATGAAATGACACCGACCGACGTAAATATCAGGGGACAATCTCAGACAAATTGACCTAGTCTCAAACTAACATACTCACATACAGAAATAAATAGAAAAGTCCAAAACTCAGGAACAAATATTCGCGCTCATCACACAAATGTCTGCCCTTACCGGGATTTGAACCCAGGACCGCTGGCTTCGGAGGCAGGGTCACTAGTGTCACTACCAACGCGTGTCGTCGTAACGTGACGTCGATAACAACAAAAAATAACATTACTCCACCCCTCTTCCCTCTTTTTAGGTCTGGGAAAAATAAAAATACTTACTGCTACAATTGGGCAGGCGGACACATTCGAGAACTGCTTGGCGAACTCCACTATCCAAGACTTGCCCAGAACATCACAACAGCGGATGGATAAGTCCACTGTGTTGCCGTTATCCAATATGTAGGACAGTTTGAACTAAAAACAAAACAATGATTATTAGTTGCACTAGTAGTATCAATGGAATAGATGAATCGCGCTGAAAAAGCGAACATCTCCTCAAGCAAGAACTTAAGTAAGTGTCATCATTTTCATCACACACAGTTTTCATTGCATGTATTTAAGTATTGTTTATGTATTATATAAACTTATATATTATTTATGTTTTTTTTTTTTTTTTAAATGTTAAGTAGCTATTTAGATTTAATTTAGTTTTTAACACTGTTCATTTCTCTAATTGCACCGGTTTTTTTTTCTCTGTTGAACATGTGGTTGACTGGTAGAGAATGCCTTTAGGCATTAAGTCCGCCATTTGTACTTTTTACATTTATTTGTATTGTGCAAAGAAGATTAAATAAATAAATAAATAAATAAATAAAAAGACGAATAGATACGCGCCTTCATGTCTGGATACCAACCATGACGTTGCTGTACGATGCACTTGATGTTGGTGGTTATTCATAAATATAACATTTAGATCTAAAATAAACGGAACGCAAGGATCAACTTGTTGTCCGTCTGCCAAGACCCATTTTTTCAGGAGCGCGTGGACGAATCAAGTTGTAATTAATATCAAAAAAATCAAGCTTTTAAGTCAACGCAATCCAAAGATACGGTCATTTGCGCCTTATTTTCTAACACTTCGCAGGAGAATCAAGATCTTCCCATACATCTAGACTCATGAAATTTAACAGGAAGGAAGGTTTTCCAGTACAAACAAAGGAAAAAATCTGAAAATCGTTGCTTTGGTGTTCCATCACAAAAAAAAACATTTTTGCGATTTCTAACTCATATTCAGTTGGTTGACTTATATCAATGTATGGAGACAACAGTTTTTCAACCGCAAAGTCAAAGTTTGCCCCTAATCTAATTTATACTTACATCCGATAATATCCAGATATTCTGGATCCGAGCCTGATCTTGTTTAGATACTGACCGTGACGTTGTTGCCCCAGGCCTGGTGTATGGTGCCCGTGATGTTAGTGGTGTACGGGGCGCCGCGCCTGCGTCGAGACGTGAACACCGACACTCCAGTAATATATTTCGGGTTTGCAAACTTTACCTCCGCCCGCTCTTGAACTATCTGGAGCCTCTGTTAACAGTAAAGGCCATGTCCACTGCAGTCGAGAAGCAACCAGTAAAAAAAAACGCTAGTGTATGAAATCCATTTTTTACAGATTATTTCCTATATCGCTCCAGTCTTGCGTTTGAATACAAGTCTCAAGCAACAAGTTTGAAAGTAGTGCAATATGAGGAATTTAAAAGGCCAGGCTTTGGCAAAAAATATACTTCCACTAGCGCATACGAGAGCGACCAAAGACCGTTATTGTCGCCTATTACTTTACTGGTTAGAAAGTGGCAGATGTTTTATCCACGTTTATCCACATCGATAAATATGACCATTATATGCTCGCAAGAGAAAAATACAAACCCAAAGGCTTATTTAGTACTTTGTTGCAATGTTAGTGTGTTTAAGACACGTACGAGGGTCAAACTGAAAGTTTCGGGAATAAAAAAAAAATATGCAGTTAAATTGAATAAAAGTATTATTATTGTTTTTCAAAGTACTTATTCTCCTTTATTTTTTATGCACTTTTCCATGCGATCAAACCAGTCATTAAAGCACAATAAAAGCTAAAAAAAAACTAAAAAAAACTAAGCTTTATTAGTTTGTGCAACGTTCCGTCCGTCTGTCGCATTCGGTGCTGGCTGAAAATCAGCCTGCAGGTGCCTAGCACCTCAGCATCATGCTGAGCCAGTATCCGATTCACTGCCACGAAGACACACCTAACTACCACTTTGTCTTTTACTTTACTGTTTTAACTTTTTGTGTGTCTTGTTGTGTTTAGTGAATAAATGTATTTTTCTTTTTCTTTTTCTTTCTTTCTTTCACTTATTGAAGTCTGAAGTAGGGGTCGACAAAATGACCATTTTAAATACCTCCACTGCTGCTTCTGGCGTCTGAAACCGCTGACCACGCAACTTATCCTTAATTTTGGGGAATGTGAAATAGTCATTGGGGCTTAAGTCGGGACTGTATGGAGGATGGTCCAGTAATTCGACTTTTTCACCGTCCAGGTACTCAGTTGTTTTCCGAGTGGTGTGAGGGCTGGCATTGTCGTGGTGAAGGATAATGCGGCGACTAGGGTTTTTTTTTCGGAGTTCAGCAAAGATACTCGGCAAACAAATAGTGGTGTACCAATCGGCATTGACCGTTCTACGATCTTCAAGAGGAATTGTAGCCACGTGACCCGATTTGGAGACAAACGTAGCCACCATCTTTTTGGCCGTGCTGCGAGAACGAACAACTTTTGTCGGCTTGAGCTCATCTTCGTAGACCCATACTCGAGATTGGTTTTTATTTTCAGGCTCATATGCATATATCCAACACTCGTCACCGGATATAATGCTAAAAACTGCATTCGAGCTTCCTCCGTTGAATTTATTAAAAGTTCTGAGGCACCAATTGACACGAGTCGTTTTCTGCTCCTCAGACAATAAGTGAGGGATCCAACGGGAAAACAACTTTCGCACGCCTAATTGTTCCTGTAAAATGATTTGTATCTGACTCATTCCAATGCCCAAACACTCTTGAATCTCCCGATATGACACATGTCGGTCTTCCTTTATCAGCTGACGCACAGCATCGACGTTTTCTTGCGTGACTGCCGATTTTGGTCGACCTTCACGCACGTCGTCCGAGAGGGATAGACGGCCACGTTGAAATTCTGCATACCACCTGTATATTGTCGTCTTTGAAGGTGCTTCATTACTAAAAGCAAAAATCATCCAGTCTCCACATTGTTTTTGTGATAATCCACTTTTAAAGTCGTAATAAATCATAGCTCTTAAATTTTCACGGGACAATTCCATTTTCAGCAGCGACTCGACGACTTCAAAAAACAATTGAAACCGAACCATCGCTTTTTTTTCTATGTGGCCAGTGTGTTAAAATAATGAAACTTTAGAGATTATAAAAAGGTATGATATGTGTCAAAAATATGTTTCTAAGTAGGTATTAGATTCCCGAAACTTTCAGTGCAGCCCTCGTAGGAACTCTGCTATCACAAGGCAATTAGTCAGTATCTCAAATTCAACAAGCAAAGCAGAATCAATCCTCTTCCGTTAGTAATAAGGTTGCATTTGTTACAGGGATTTTGTCTGAGATACTGCCACTTTTCTTAGCAGGGCAGAACTGGCAACCATAATGAAACCAATTTGACTAGCGAGCTATAATACCTTCTATGAGTATGAGTAAGTATCCATTTTTATTTTGAGTAATTCTAGTGTTAAGGTATTTGAAAGATAAACATCGAGACGTCTGACATCCTCACAAACTTTCATGTTTATTATGCTAGAAGAATTTTACAGAAGGTCATTAAATATGGGTACAAAAGAAGAGGTAATGAGACGAGGGTGATGATGATATTAGTACAAGTTATTTACTTACCCCATCGACAAATTGCAAAAATATAACCACAATGCAAGCACAACTGACAAGTTTGAAATAACTCCAAAGGATTTTCGCTACGTTGAAGCTTAACATTGTTACAACTATACCAGAGTATGCAAATGATGTGACTAGGCATCACTATTCCACTTTGATTATTGTTATCGTTAATGATACAACATTGAAAATAGTTAGGGTTCCGGAGATGTTAGAGAGTTGTCGAGAAACTAGAGACCTTATAGTTCGGTCCATCCGGTGTTATCCCTGTCACACCCGTATTTTGTAATTTAAATCACTTTTATTACCTGGCTATTCCAATATGTTAGTTTTCCTTTAAAATAGGCTTTATTTTCAAATAGTTTAAGTACCAAATTCATCAAACGATGATAAATTTAATCAATGTTAATCGACTATTAGTTTATACATTTTGACAACTGTTAACTGTTAACGCTCTAATCGTCTGTTAAATGGTTAAGAGGCCGTATACGAAATTTTGGCGATTTCGCTGATTTACGTAATTCTACAGACGTGATTTTACAGTTGAAATACTTTATTTCTAGAAAATTGAATGCGCAACACGAAAGATAATTTAAATTTTCAACGAATGCTTGAGCTACTTTTTTGTTTTTATTATTTGATTTTGATTAATCGACCTGAAACCGGCGACTGTTTTGTGAATTTTGCTGTAAGAGGTTTAGAATATCGCATATTCACGAATCGTTTTAACGTCTACAAGGTATGAAATAATTACAATTTATTGCTGTAACTGTCGTCTAAAAAATGTATGAAACACTTTTTACCACCTTTATATAACTTTTTTGTGTAAAAAAACAACTAACTTGGTAAAATTTTAAAGAAAATGAGCAAAAAATTGTCTCTGATTTCTTAAAACTCTCGTTCATACAATGAAAACAACAGTAATAAACTTAATAAAAAACAGTGAAAAAATTGTAAAATTTAATGTTTTAAAACAACCTAAATTTCGCATTATAACACTCTACAAAAATAAAAAACTAGCTCATTCATTCGTAACTCATTTATTCGATCACAACTGTAATGATATTTTATGATGTGCATTGAAACTTATAGGAAAGCAGTATTTTAACTGTAAAATCACGAAAATAAGCAAAACCGGCAAAATTTCGTATATGGCCTCTTAACATCGTTTGGTGAAATTGGTGCTAAAATTACTAAATAGTGCACATGCATGAAAAGCAGAATTGAGTGTCATTGATACGATTTAGGAGAAAATGTAAAAAAAAACATGTAAAACGCAACACACTAAGTTTTGACCCGTTTATTGAGATTTTAGATAAAATCAAAACTTGTTAAAACTTTAAAACTTCTTTTAAGGTTTAGATTGTGTTTTTCGCCATCCTCATTTAATTTACGTTTTTTTTCAATGATACTGGCTTAAATATACTAATTTCTGAAATAAATGCATATTTCTTTATATTTTCCATATATTTTAAGCATGGAACAACAGCTGTGACGTCATTCCTGTCGTCGATTTTGTATGGAGTGTTTTTGCAGGAAGTCTCAACTATGAATTTTTAAAGCTTCATATCTTATGAAAGGCTCAGGCCTGAGATATGCGTTTACCTAAAATGTACAATTGTCAAAACGTCTGCGTTCTCACAATGTTAGCACTTCTATTTTGTCAGTTTTCTAAAAATTACTGGTATTTAAAATGTGTATAGTCTCAGGAAGCCGTCTATTCATAATGTTTACATTCCTATAATATTAGCATTACTATAAGTTTTGCTTTTCCGTTATGTTCACTTTTGTATATAGGCTATTGTCTTACTATGTTTGATTTCCTATAATGTCTGCTTTATTTCAAATCAATGTACTAAATTGAATGGGTTAATTTCTTGGCATACTTACTCTTTGATAAATATCTATAATTACTGTGCAGTATCATTCATATTATTATGATAATTATTACTTAAAATGGGCCCTTTCCTGTTGTTGAAAAACCAAAAAAGAAAAGATTGTAAATGTAGCGTTCATGATTGCAGACATTTTGGGAATAAGACTTTTCTGGATTGCAAAAATTGTGAGAAGGCAGATATTTTGAGGTTGCATACATTTTGAGAATAAACACTTTCTGAAAAGCAAACATTATATGAAAACTGGCATTCTTGGAGACAGACATTATAAAAAGCTGACATTTAGAGGAGCTGACATTATGCAAAAGATATATAAAGATATGATATTATGGTTGCCAATTTTTTTACATTGTTTTGTTTATAACGCGGTTTTGAAATCATGCAATATTTCGGAGAACTCACCTCGCGAAGCGAAATCAAAACTTTATTGGCTGGCTGAGAACTCTTGATTATAACGAGACAGAAATGATTCTGAGGGCTGTTATCTAAGAAATATATTAGTTTGGATTGTAGCCTTACTCATACACCTACACATACATCAAATATCAAGCACACCCACACACCCACACAGTTTAATTTAAGTTTACCTTTTTTTTCTTCTTTTTTTATTCTCTGTAGAAACCAAAAACAAAATGTCTAATACTAATATTAATAATGATAGCTTCAGCATTTAGTTTTATCAGTCCTCTTCATATTTAATGTAACCAAAGACACGAATCTTTGTAAAGTTTTATTGTATGTTGAATCGGGTCGCCACGTGACAGGCATGGCCTAGTGTGGGACCACCAGCTAATTGCATCAAGTGTAATTTGTGTTCCTTTTTTAATAAACAATTTTTATTTTTTTTAAGATGTTTCGACATTATGGAAAACAGTCATTTTGGGAAAAATACATTTTAGGAAAACGCATATTTCAGGCTATGAAACAATAACACGACAATTGTTTCGCGAATACAATTATTCCTCTCTTTCATAGTACTTTTCAGAGAGCGTAAGATTTAAAAATGTGCTTGTTCCCTATTCTGCTTAGCAGCTTCCCTCATAATATCATTTCCTACACACACAGCGGCGTGAGACACACGTCTCTTTCTCCTCTACTCTACTGGCTCAAACCATATTGCCGCGACAAAAGCTGGGGTTTAGTGGTGGTAGGACCCTGTGCAGGGTCCGTCCGGATCGCTACCACCATCTTATCCATTAACCACCCGCCAAGCAACAGTGTTCGCATTGTTGTGTTCCGGTGTGAGTATAAGACAACCGGTGAAATTACTAGCATAGAGACTTTTAAGCGTAGTCCTCAGGGTTGGCAATGCATTTGAGGTCTTAGGATTATAGTCTTGAGAATTCAAATGTCTATGGGTCTCAGATTCCACTTACCATCAGGTGGCCTGAGTACTCGTGTGCCTTCTCCTCAACATATATATATATATAAGATTTAGCAATGTAGAATCTCGCGCCTACTCCTCCGCTATTATTCACCAAGCTATACTTAATAGTTTTAGTGAATTCAAGATATTAAGTAAAGCTGGGTACAAATCTGAGCGGCTCAGCCTGAGGCATGCTCGCCCCGCGCGGCAAGCTGCTCGCAAGCCAAATTGTTGCACATAAACATGCGCGAGTGAGGCAGCAAAATCGCCTCGGTGGTGGAACGGCTCAGCAACTTTATCAAATTTGTACGCGCCTCGCCCACAAACGAGTTAGAACTTGTCGCTCTGCCCGCGGCACGCTCGGATACAAGTCCAATTTACGCGAGGCACGCACACCGAGGCGCCTTTGAGCACGGTCAAAAGACCGACTCTCGCTGGCTCGCCGCGCGCCGCTCACCCGCTGCTCGCGCACAGCGCGTGAGCGCGTACTAATTTGAGAAAAATAGGTAAGCCGTGCGTGCCTCAACCCGAGGCTGCTCTAATTCGTACCCACCTTAACATTTGTCCGTCTCCAGGCTCTCTTTCAAACCTTTATCACATCGATAGATTTAAGGATTGAGTCTTAAAGACGCCCTCGGACTCAGATGTAGGCCCTCATAAAGAGGTCTTTAAAACTGAGACCTCCAAAATGCATGTTATAATATTCGTAATAATAATTCTTGACATTTAAATACGTAATTGTATTGACATTGCAGTGCCCTCCCAGGGTTTACGATAGAGCCTTTTTTTTTTTATAAATACAACATAAAGCAATAAAGTATATGACTATGACTATGAGAATTATAATAGAGATATCTTTTTCGAAAAACCTTTGAACTGAACCCGCCAACGCCTAAGCATTTAGGTGACAACTACACGATGACAATCGAAACATCAAACATACAAAGATCTAGAGATAAGGTCTGATGACAGTTTAGTGGATGAAGCAATTATACTAAACGTTGGGTATTATTTGATATTTTTGGCGCGCTAATGGTGATATAATTGGTATTTTTTTATCTAGAGGCTTAATAGTTTTTGTCAAAATTTCTTATAGAGTTTTGGTGCCATTCCAAATCGCTGTTTCAAGTGGCCCCATGAAATTTAATTTCTCTATTGAGCACTATTAAAAACCGACAATTTGGTCATATTTCTTTTCACACAGGATATTTCATGATTACATACAGGCATCGTAGCTTAAGCATTCAAAGCCTAATATTTTTTTACAGGTTTCTGTGGAACCTGTGATTCTGAGACGTCATACCCTGATATCAACAAAAAGGTACTAACGGGTACGTATCATAATATATAAAGTCCAAAATACATAATGGTTCATGATACATAATGGTCACAATATATAATGCTTATTTTTCACGCCTTTAAAAAAATTCTGAAAAATTCATGATTTTAGAAACAAAACAATTATATATTATGAATTATGACCATTATGTATTATGATTTATGAACAATTATGTATTTTGAACTTTATATACTTACAGGGTTATTTGTAAAATACGAACAGCCTCTCATCATAAACAACAACTTTTGTTCGGAGACTTTTTACAAAACGTAATACATTTCCCAAAAAAATACTTTCGAGTTTTTGTTGTACTATCTGATACCTTTTTAGATCTGTAATTTTATTACATAAATAATTATTTTTAGATGGGGGATACTTTGCGCTCACTTCACATTCCACGGCCTCATTTCTTGTTAAGGCTTGTTTACACTCTGTGAAGTAGCAAGTGCAGGTGAGAGCTACAGGCGTAAAGTGATTAGTAAAATCGTGTGGCGGCTAGCATTGTCCTTCGGCTTGGTGTACGCACATCAGGGAATCGTCTTGCATATTCGCGGCAGGCTTCCGATACGTTGTCATCACACCTAGCGAGAATTCGCACCATTTCCGTGTACTCAATATTCGAATGCTGATACGCCATCATGAACTGCCTACCCGCATTATCGGAAATCGAAACACCGTGCGCCCCGGCGCCGGCGGTTCAAAGCAAAATACTGCGCAGATAATTAGGTCAAGGAGTCTTGCCTCCTCACGCCACTGCGTTTCGCACTGCATTTGTTTATTGTCTAGCGGTATTCTTTGGCAACCGTAGAGTTATTTACATTTAGAGTGATCAATTTTTTATTTTTTATTTTTATTAAAGTAAAATATGATGAAATTTAAGAATGTATTAAAAGTCACAGAACAAAAGTTGTTGCTTATGATGTGAATAATTTAACCCTGAGAGGTTGTTAGTGTTTCACAAATAACCATGTATTATGATTCGATCCCGGTACCAACGGATAGCCACACCATACCGCGTACCAGACCATAGCTTTATGCTAAATGGAACCCTTATGATGTCCCAAATTGTATATTTTCTTTGAGTTGTCTTATTATTTATGGACAGAAAAATAAATCCACGCAAATATTTGATCGGACTGCCTTTCCAATTGCAAGTACCTAACATTTGAAAGGTGTTTTAATAAAAGCAGTAATTAGGTACATGTAGCCATAATTTTAATACCCCCTTTATTAGGCACCGCTCCCAATTAAAAAACATTATTATTACTAAACATCGGTATCAACGTTCAACTTTCATGGCACCGGGTAAGGGTAGTAAAAAAAGAAATACATACCAATATTTCATGAATAATAACTTTTAATTTAATTATGCAGTGTACTTAACTGTACCTATATTTATACTGTACTTATAGATACAAGAGGTTTATATTCTAAATAATGTCATAGAACCTTAATAGGTAGAAATACCAGCAAGTGTAAATAAAAAATGTATTCAAAAGTTTCATTACTTTGACTTACCTTCCCTTAACCTCAGACAGTTTGGAAAGGACATTTAAAATGCATATATTATGTATTATTACAGCGGTCAAAGATTGACGGTAAAATCCATAGAAAGTTGAACGTTGATATCGATGTTTAATTATTACCAAGTATTACTGTTATGGAAGTAAAGCCGATCTCAAGATTTCGTACCTACTCAACATCACGATGAGATGCAAACATTGGTTTGTCATTAAAGTTATGCCAAGTCCGAAAACACATTTTTTGTCGTCATTCTTATACGAGTAATTAAACATGCAGAAAAATATTACCTACACGCGATTTTTGTATAGAAATATCATTAAAGCATAACCATTGTTTAGTAAGTTTAGTATTTTTTATTCTGGTGTGTTATTTCTCTATACAAGGTTGTCTGGAGAAGATCGCTATTTGGCGGCAAGAGCGCCTGTTGTATACCTATGATTTAAATGTACGGATCCGTGTTCTGTTTCTTTTTTCGGTGTTCACTATAGAGTATTTGTATTGTATTGGTGTTTTATAAAATATATTTCTTAATATTTATTTTCATTCAAATGTAATTTATTACAAAATAGTTAATTCTCTGTTGACTGATAACGAATAATGTTATGAAAACAACGTCGCATCTTTTTACTGTGAGCCCTCTATGGATTTACTCATAAAATAAAACTCATGAAAAAGTATTCTTAATGATTTATTATATCACACGTCACACAGATTTAATAAAATAATTACTTCTAATTATCACCGTGTATTGGGTGACACATTAAGTAGGTACATTCTCGAGCACATGGATGTCATAACGAGTTGATCGGCGGCAAAGTTGTTCATTACTTGACGCGTATTGTGCCAATCATTTTAAATATAAGTTCCTTGGAGCGTGTTAAAAAGAGAACAACGTATACTTTGACAGAGTCCCCCTTCATTAGGTTTGGCATCGGCATCGGGAAGTTTTTGGGCGGGATCTCTATGTTGTAGTATCTGTAGGTACCCTGGGAATTAAAAAATATATATTGTATTGCCAAAAATTACCACTTATTAACCGACTTCAAAAAAGGGATTCGTCGGCTACTAAATATTCTGTGAATATTTCTATAGTCTACCTGTTTCCGTTATCAATATCGAGAAAAACGAGCAAAATACACTTTTATCATTTGTTGTAATATTTTTATCATTTATCTAGCTAGTCTGGTAACAGTCAGACAGACGGACAGCGGAGTCTTTGTAATAGGGTCCAGTTTTTATCCTTTGGGTACGAAACCCTAAAAACGCTTTTGAATATCTTCTTCCACTCGGGAGCTAAATGTGTATGGGCTTCACTATTTACCATCAAGAAGCAGTTGTGTTTGTTTGCCTTTCTCTTTGCCATGAAAAGACACCGAAGGACGTCTTTAACAACAAAACATAACAACATTATCCCCTCCCCTCTTCCTTCTTTTAGTCGGGGTGAAAGTAAAATACTTACTGCTGGCGCTGGGCAGGAGGTTATATTCGAGAACTGCTTGGCAAACTCCACTAGCCAAGGCTTGCCCAGCACGTCACAACAGCGGATGTTCAAGTCCACTGTGTTGCCGTTATCCAACATGTAAGACAGTCGGAACTAGAACAGAAAAAAATGGAGCATATCGTCAATTTCGGCGGTGAACACCATGATTTTTGAGGACACCGATACCGTAACATGTATTTTGGCCATTTCTCGGTACTATCTGGCCCCGCTAATAATTTTATATGCCTCGCTAAACGCGTCCCGCTAACTTCAATGCTCTCCCTGCGTCTGTATTTTAAGAATCGTATAGCCCTTGTGTTTCCGAGGCTGTAAATTTACTTTTTTCTGGGTAAGCGTCATGTAAACCTTTGACATCATCATCATGAGACTGAGGTCAAACGCAAACCAATTTCTGCAAAAAAAATGTCGGTGGCCAAACATTCAAGCACCAATTGTCTTAAAGAATCCGAGCTGGTTATGTCTGGATACTGACCGTGACGTTGTTGCCCCAGGGCTGGTGAATGGTGCCCGTGATGTTGGTGGTGTATGGGGTGCCACGCCTGCGCCGAGACGTGAACACCGACACTCCAGTAACATAGTTCGGGTTTGCGAACTTGACCTCCGCCCGCTCTTGGACTAGCTGGAGCCTCTGTTAACAGTATAGGTCTATCTGCACTCGAAAAGCGAGACATGTTAAAAAGAATGTCCATATGTACATACCAATGCAAATACCCATTTGTTGTTGAATAGTGAAATCAGGCATTGTTACTTACCTATTAGATTATTACTTTAAGTAAGTATAAGTTTACCTTGTATTTTGGTTATGGTAAAAAATAAAATTCATTTTCATATGTACCGTCTATTTGCTATATTATCGTTTCAGTCTTGCATTCGAATACAAGTCACAAGAAACAAGTCTAAACCGTTTAATGTCCTAAAATTTTAAAAGAAAACTGACATCTAGGGTCATTCATTTGTTTGCAACTATTTGCACATTATAATTAAATGAAAAATTACAAAAGTTTACCGGGAACGTATAGAGAGTGACCGATAGAAACATGCAGACCCGAAAGCCGATGTAATTATGTGAAACTTGTTGCTGTGTATGAATTCATTTACAAGCATGTAGCAACTAACAATGAAGCCCACACAAGTACCTTCTATGCGTTTAGCCTTGTTTCACCGACTGACACCGACAGTCATTTCATAGAACGTATCACTTCACAGAATTTTAATTTCATAGATAAGCTTTTTTAGGCGCAGGAGTTTAGATTTTGTGATAGTCACAAGTTTAACTCAACAGTTACTTACTGGTTACAGATTTATAAACAAGTATTTTTAGAGTTGTTGGTATTTCTGTAGCTCTGCCTACCGCACTCTGGGAATGAAGGCGAGATGTTATGTGGGTAAATTGCAATTACATTGTACACACAATACAATACAATAAATACTCTTTATTGAATTTCAAAAATAAAAAAATAAAAACAGAACACGGTACATTTAAATCACAGGTATACAACAGGTGGTCTTACCGCTAAATAGCGATCTCTTCCAGACAACCTTGTAAGAGAAATAACTGAGGACACAAATTCATGGCAGGCGGTGTAAACTAATTCGTTTAGAACTCAAACTAAATAACTACAAGAAACAATTAAATTACTTCAACATATATACATACATACAACATAGTTAAGGACCTAATTGATGTCAGTAACGTGTTTAATTGAAACAAATATTTTTCCTTTGTGTAACGATGATTAACCATACAACTGTATGACTAAAATTCGTTACGCAAAGGAAAAATAGCTTGCTTCAATTAAGCTTTCACATCAATTAGGTCCTTAACTATGTAAAATATTTTTGCAATTCACCCATGTATGTACCTATGTATAGGACGTTACCGAAGGTTATTAAATTGACATGAAAAATATACACACACGTCATAGAAGATACTTCTGTGGGTTTAGTGGTGGTAGGACCCTGTGCAGGGTCCGTCCGGATCGCTACCACCATCTTATCCATTAACCACCCGCCAAACAACAGTGTTCGCATTGTTGTGTTCCGGTGTGGGGATAAGACAACCGGAGAAATTACTAGCATAGAGGCATCCCATCTTAGTCCTCAGGGTTGGCAACGCATTCGAGGTCTTAGGATTGCAGTCTTAAGATTATAAGCCTTGAGAATTCAAATGTCTATGAGTCTCAGATTCCACTTCCCATCAGGTGGCCTGAGTGCTCGTGTGCCTTCTCTTTACCATAAAAAAAAGGGTAAGGAGATAATGATGACGATGATAAAGTCACATCTATGGCGAAGTTGCGAATTTGCATTTCGATTCAAAATAAGAAAAGCTGATTCGCTCCTACACCAAGTGGCGTTTCCGTCATTGTCTTTTGAAATCCAAGTGCAGATTCCCAAATTTGCCATTGACGTGACGTATAGTTCTTTACTTACCCCATCGACAAATTGCAAAAATATAAGAGCAATACAACCACAACAGCCAAGTCGGAAATAGCTCCAAACGTAACATTTCGGTTTGTTTAAGGTTGACATTGTTATAACTAGAACCGAGAGTTTGTAAATGATGTACTTATGTAGTCATTAATCCCTTTGATCATTGTTGTCGTTAATGATTATGACGCACCATTAAAAATAATTGTTAGGGTTCCGGCGGTGGTTAAAAGTTTAAAACTCGCTGGGAACCTTAAGGCCTTGGTAGACGAGCAACCTTTTCAAGGCAATTTGAGTAGCAACCAGGGCCTCTATTCAACTGCGTTATAACGATATCATGTTTGACATGTTTTAGAATCGTTTATTTCACAGTCGCCATTATTTTAAATGGCATAAGAGTTATGAAAACGTTGACAATACGGAAACACGTCAAATACGATATCGTTATTACTATGTAGAATCCCAGCCCAGGCATCTTGTTCTAGTATACAAATTAAGAGACAGATAGCAATAGTAAATTTAGTAGCTCCAGCTTTCCGTAAATTATTTTTAGTATCCGCAACTCTGGCTCGTTTAAGTTTAAATCACTACATCTAATCCCAAAATATTAAAATTACAGAAATAATAATAGTACAAAGGCGCACATGCGCAACACGATACAGGGATCTCGTAGGATAGACAAATAAAATCCAACTCTTGGCTAAATATTATTCCGTACCAAACTTCACGGTAACTCACCACTTTATCGAATGTATCATTTCATCGAACGCTATTTTCTGCTGAAACCATAATATTTTCAGGGTATCTTAAACATTAATTACGTAGGTTAGGTTAGGTTAGATGTTTAAGATACCCTGACAACATTATGGTTTCAGCAGAAAATTGCGTTCGATGAAATGGTACATTCGATGAAGGATACATTTGATGAAAAGTGATTCGATGAATTGATACACACATAAATTTCACATATATCGGTTGAAGGGTTGAATCGTGAAGCTGGAACAACATACAACGTTTATTAGATAAATAAACTACATAACGGCTGAGATTAAACATAACGTGGATTGTCAACGTTTTGATAGTGAGAATGCCATCCGAGTTAAAAACAATACGATAAAATGTAAAAAGACATGTTGTTTTACCGTGAACCCCGACATCTATACTAATGATTATAAAAGTGAAAATAACTCTGGCTGTCTGTCGGTCTGACTGTTTGTTACGCTTTCACGGATAAACCGCTGAGCCGATTTAGATGAAATGTGGTATAGATATTGTTTAAGTCCCGGGGAAGGAGATAGGGAGATAGCCTCATTGCTGAAGCACGTACGTGGCAGCAGCAACGGCCTCCTGAGGCTGTTGGCGAAACGCCTGGACTGCCCCCTCACCAAATACTGGGGCACGGTGGCAATTGGAGCTACTAAATTAATAGTGCGCTAATTGTCTGTTTGTAAAGTGTACTACTACTAACATAGTCTTAATTTGCCCTTGTTACTAACATCATATGGATCCTTGTGGTCTGAATTAAATGTTTTTTATTTATTTATTTATTTATTGGGTATTTTTTATCCCGAAAAAATTAACAGTTCCTAAGGAAATAGCGATAAACGTGTTCTACGCTGACGGAGTCGCGGGAAACTAAAAACTAGTAGAATAATAAAGCAAGAGCAAATTTAACATCGTCTATCTATACATATAGACACCGAGACACTACTACTATTACCAGACATAGAAGTTTTTGTAGAAAAAACGTCAATTGACTAGGGACTTCCTTCCGATATTAAATGTAGCGATAACTGTTTCAAAATACTTATTTCAAAGTGCCATAGTAGATAGGTAACGTTCACCGGATTAATAGAGGTTAACTAAAATGCTAATCATGCTTGGACGCAATTCAATCGATTTCCATGGAAAATAAACTTAAACCAAGAGTGCCTTGCAACAAAGGCATATTTAGGTAAATTGTATTACATTGTGTAGCATAATACTATACTATAATATAATACCTACTCAGTTGTCTTAAAATGCGTGGAAGAGACTCAAACTTAAAAATATTATAGGCAAGGCAAGGGTTTAAGTTTTGAGCTTCGGTGTATGGAAATTGCATGTTCATATAATACGTTATCTCATAGTCATACATACATAGTCAACTGTCATGAGATAGTACAATGTATCGATAAATTATTATCGTTCAGAAGTCCCTAGGACAATTTTATTCGTGCCATAAAAACTTTTATCTTTGACTATTACCATTACTATTACTATCTCTTTTCAAATAAGATTTCCGAACCCGCCAGGAAACGTCCAAGCAGTTAGGTGCCAACCACACGATAACGATCTGAATATTGACCATGCGAGAGATCTCGAGATAATAAACTCTGATGACTGTTCAGTGGATGAATCAGACACTAATCATTGGGTATTATTAATTGGCGTGCTAATGATTTAACTATCTCACTCAAGTTGACCTAGTTTGAAACTAGTGGGTAATAATAACTAAATAACTGTAACTATAAAATAGTACCGTGACTGACTCACAGCCGAAATCGCTGAACCTATATAGAGACTTGATATTTGAGGGAATATTCCTTAGATATTCTAAGGGTGCACTAAGAGGGATGTTTGAAAATTTATTTTCTAAGGGCGTACGAAGTATCGGGCGTCCTCTAAGTATAATCATGCCAAATAACAGCTTTCTGAAGACGGACGGACAGACGGACAGACGGACGGACATGGAGAAACTATAAGGGTTACTTTGACTACGGAAGCCTAAAATAGTAATGTCAAAAACACTAGTGCGGTAATTTAAAGTAAAGAGCAAGTGTGTTTTATATCCCGCATTATAAACAAGATCAATTTAGGGCCATTATAGCAGTGCCTATAATTCTACTAGTGATTTTGCGTTGGACGTGTTTTAGAATAGTTTTTTCACTTCCCACGCTCTAAAACGACACATAATAGCCATGTAGATAAAGGAAGACTAAAGTGATGCATTCAATCCCTAGTGAAGTTAGTAAAAACCTTGGAATACCACAAACAGCCAGATACATGTTGCTATTTGATGATGTTGCCCTTGTCGTCGGAGAGCGCGGTGGAGCGGTTAGTGCACGCTGGGGCTGTGCATACATCCTCCACCGTCCCAGTCTTCGTTTCGTTAATGTTGTCAGTGGACTATTCGTAATTGAGATTGGGTTGAGAATAAAAATTATAGCCTTCTTTCTTTCTTATCTTTTATAGCAAGGAGAAGGCACACGAGCACTCAGGCCACCTGATAGTAAGTGGAATCTGAGACCCATAGACATTTGAATTCTCAAGACTGCAATCGAATGCGTTGCTAACCCTGACGACTAGGATGGAATGCGTCTAAGCTATTAAGTAGTATTTTTTGCACGTCTAAATATGTATAAAACTATTATAATTTCAAACTTATTTTCTCGCAATCGATTTTAACTCTTGACTAAAATGACACAATGACACTACAACGAATTATTTGCTCTGGCGGCTAAATGTCTCGTGTCCCTTGATAAAAATGTACTATATTTTCTAGCAATCGACGTAAAAAGTAGAGTTTTAACGAGTTAAAACTCGAAACTAAAAAGCTATAATGACTCACGAACTTTATCCGCCCTCGCTTTGCTAGAAAACCCCAGTTTTAGGGTTCCGTAGTCAAATTAGGAACCCTTATAGTTTCCCCATGTCCGTCCGCCCGTCCGTCCGTCCGTCCGCAGCCTAGCTTTTAGACTCTTACTCTAGAAAGCTGTAATTTGGCATGAATATTATTATTCATGCCAACAAAGTGGTAAAATTAAATCTTGAAAAAAAATATATCAGTGTACACGTAACTTGAAAATGTATTTTTTTTCTCGTTTACCCCATAGTGTAGGGTGTCGTTGGATCGGTCTTTCAAAAATATTACGGGTTTGTCACAACAATTTTTCGAGTAAGGGATCCGATTATGAATTATTAAGGTTTAAAACACTAGTTTTGGTTAGAGTCAAGTGCTAGAAAATTAGTTATTACTTGGTGTTTTTTTTATGTTTGTAGTACTTATCGGATTCAGAACCGTACACTAAGCATGGCCCGACATACTTTTGCCCGGTTTTTAAACGTTTGTTTAGTTTGTGATTATGCCTAATATCTGCTTTTGATCCACACTTCACTACATAGTATAAAACAAAGTCGCTTTTTCTGTCCCTATATCCCGATGTATGCTTAAATCTTTAAAACTACGCAACGGATTTTGATGCGGTTTTTTTTAATAGATAGAGTGATTGAAGAGGAAGGTTTATATGTATAATACTTTAATCCGGAGCAAAGCGAGGCCGGGTCGCTAGTATATTATAAATGTGAAAGTACTGTCTCTGTCTGTCTGCCAGTTTGTTACGTTTTCCCGGATAAACCGCTATACAGATTTAGATGAACTTTGGTACGGACATAGTTTGAGTCCCGGGCAAGGACATAGGGTACTTTTATATCGAAAAATTGGACGGTTTAGTAAGAAATAGCGATAAACGTCTTCTGCGCGAAAAAAAACCGCGAACAATAGGTATCATCAAAACTTTAATTCTCGAATAGTTTCCAGGTTTCCACGTTACATTGTTTGCTTGATGATATCAGCCGCCTTCTCCGCCATAGCCACCAGCACAGAGTTGGGGTACAGAGACAACGGCGAAGGGATGACGCTGGCGTCCATCACTCGAAGACCTGACACCGACTTCACCCTGGAATACAAGGTAATTATCATAAATCTTGTTTAAAACTCAAACAAAAAACAACGTAGTATACCGGGTGTACAATCCAAATGGGTCAGTATGGAGAAGTCGGAAACTATGAGAGATAGCGAGATCTGTTCTTAGGAACCATGACGTCGATTTTAGATTTAATAATAATAATAATAATAATAATAATATTAATAATAATAATTTTCTGTCAGTTGTGTTTACACAACATTTCATAGCCAAATTTGGTCCTTTTTACTTAACGCGGTTACAAAAATATTGTCCAGGTTCGAATCCCGGTTATGTATGAGAGTTAATAAAAAAGTTTGAATGTAATTATTATTAAATCTAAAATCGACGTCATGGTTCCTAAGAACAGATCTCGCTATCTGTCATAGTTTCCAACTTCACCATACTGACCCATTTGGATTGTACACCCTGTATAGGTACATTACAGTCTATTATTGAGCCACCATGGATCGATGCCATAATGTCAGCGTAAAGCCATGACTAGCTTTCTGCGGCAAGGGGCTATCATTTAAATTCTAAACCTAATAAGTTCCTGCAGAAATCCGGGAAGTGACACTGTAACAACCGACCACTAATATTTCCATTGAACTTGACTTAATGATAAGGTTAGGTTTCCAAACGGTTTATTGGTGGTACGACCTTGTGCAAGGTCTGAACGGATCGCTACTACCATACACAACATCACGCCTTTATTGCCAGAGTGGATAGGCAGAGCTCCAGAAATATCAACAAATCTAAAAAAACTTGTTGGTAATTCTGTAAGCACATTTTGCACAATCAGGCTAAGATGTGCTAGTGACAAGATTGCAAGCCCATCGCCTAACAGTACTACAAGCCTTTATTCCCTTAGTTGCCTCTTACGACATCCACGGGAAGACATGTAGTGGTACTATTCTAACCAGGCAACCACACGGATCTATCGCTACCACTATCTTATCCTTTAACCTACCGCCAAGTATTAGTTCGCTCCGCTGTCGGGATAAAACTACGGGTGTAATAAATGTTACCTCAGGTTATTATCCACAACAGTTCCTCCCGCGGCCGTGCCTCCAATATGGTGTCCCGTCACAGCAACTTCCCGGAGAACACATTCCAAAAACTCATCCGGTGGTCTATGAGGCTTCTTAGGCTTGTGCTCCTTAACTTTCTTCATTTTTGGCATTTGATTAGTGGAGGTTTTAATTCTAAAACGACAAGAAGCTGTTATAAAAAAGAGAGGACAATCTTACATAAAGTGACCTATCAAGTCAAGGATAAAGATAATTATATAGAGAAATACTACATAAGTTCAAAGAAAACATCTCACGGGGCGTCGGATTTTTTATCTAGTTATTGTCAAATATTCCTGAAAACTAAGGCTTTCACGCGGTGTATTTTGACAAAAACTAGATTTAAGAATTCTTACATTTGTAGTTATGGCATTAAAACAAATAGCTGAGAAAGAAGAAAATCGGTTTTTACAAAATTGACAAAATCTTAACCTAAAATTAGATTTCCTGAGTAGTAATTAGCAGCACTATCAGCTGTTGACGAATTATAGTCGGTTTAAAGAAAGAAAAATGATTGCCCAAGCTTTACAATTGTGTTCTTAACCATAAACTACACATTTAGCTGTGGCAAAAGGACACCCTGTATAAGGAGAGGTGAGGCCGGTCCGTTGCCGAGTACGAGTAGTTACGTCTGCGACAGCCTTTAGTGGGTAAGGTAAGGTAGTGAGCAGGAGCTGCATAATGTCCAACACCGAGGTACCCAAGATTAATCTTACTTCCTCCTCCTCTTATGTTCTGGGCCGAACTGTTCCGCGCTTGAGTAGTTCCAGAGATGAAGACACCGTTCGGGCCTAGGCCAGTGGATCCTCGCACCGATCTCTTGGAACGGAGGTGATGCTATCAAACGCTCGGCGCGGCGTATTGCTGGAAGTAGGAAGTTTATATGATGGAGTGTTTAAAAGTACTATCTTTACTAATATTATAAGTGTGAAAGTAACTGTATCCGTCTGATTGTCTGTTTGTTGCGCTTCACGGATAAACCGCTGAACGAATGTAGATAAAATTTGGTATGGATATAGTTTGAGTCCTGGGGAAGGACAAACGGTACTTTTTCCCCGAAAAATTGGACAGTTTTTGAGGGAACAGCGATTAACGAGTTTTACGCGGACGGAGTTGCGCTAAACAGCTAGTATACTATAAGACGTGTTATTTTTGGAAAACAGTGCAGTTTATTTTGGATTTCTTAGGATTACAGAAAGGCAAAGAAAATCAGCCTACCCACAGAATTAAAGCGTTAGGTAAAATTACTAATTAAAGCCAATGCAAACGAAAAGTTCAGTTATAAAGTTATAATCCACTTGTGAAGATATCACTACGAGTACATAGTACTCGTATAAAACAAAGTCGCTTCCCGCTGTCTGTCTGTCCCTATGTATGGTTAGATCTTTAAAACTAATTTTGATGCGATTTTTTCATTAGATAGAGTGATTCAAGAAGAAGGTTTATATGTATAAAACTTTAATCCAAAGCGAAGCAAGGGCGGGTCGCTATTTAAAAAATAAATAAAATGAAATAATTTACTGAATCAAAGATATTTTTTTTTATAGATTAGTAAGCTTACCTTTCATCATACACTTGACGTCAGACCCCTTATGAAGGTAGTTGGGGTCCACGACCGGTGGTACGATGGTGCTCAGATCCCTCAAGCTCACGGACCCTCGACTGCGCGGCTGGACGCACGTGGCCAGAAACATGAAGCCCTCCCTGCCGCTGTCGTTGTGAAACGGAAACGTGGCGCGGAACACCTGGATGTTAAAAGAAAATGGGTTTTCGAAACATGCTACAAAGAAAAAAACTATTAATGATAAACAGACAAACATTGACATAGACAAAAGGCCAACGGTTCCAACTCAGCGATGTGCTAGCTAGTTAAATACGTAATTTTAAATGATGAAGACTCTAAGGTGTTTCGTATTTTATGGTTAACGAAACTTTTACCTTCGCTTTCAGTACTTACTTTTATGAACTCGCACCCGCCGGTAAGTTAAGTATGAACATCCATACTGGCCGTTTAGTATCGGTATCTGCCGGTTTTTTTAAATGTGCATGTTTTTAGCACAACATTTAAAAAGGTAAAAGTTTTTTTGAGCAAGGAGAAGGCACAACAGTATTCAGGCCATCTGATGGTAAGTGGAATCTAAGAAATTTTAATTCACAAGACTGAAATCCTAAGACCTCAATTGCGGTGCCAAGCCTGAGGACTAAGTTATAATGCCTCTATGCTAGTAATAGTTGTAGTGTCGTGATGGTAGTAAGGATCGTAAGGATCGCGGGATCGCGATTAATGCGGAAGGCACAAGACCGGTCTAAGTGGAGAGCCTTGGGGGAGGCCTATGTCCAGCAGTGGACGTCTTTCGGCTGATATGATGATGATCATCAGATGATGATGGTAGTAAAAGTGGGTGCTGAACTCGTATCATATCAGTCAACTCGCCCAGACCCTCTGTTCGACGCGGTAAACAATATTGGATTTGACATGTTACTTTATCGTCAATGTTACTTGACAGTTTACTTGACAGTAGGTAATGGTGGCCAAAAAAACAATACGACATGTCAAGGGCCACAAGGTTTTACCGTTTATAGACACATTTTGCAAGTTCAACCTTACTTAAAATTGCATCGAACTAATTATATTGTACCATAAGTGCATGAGACAGGGCGCTATATGTACCGATGGATGTCAAGCAGTGGATGTCTTTGGGCTGAAATAATGACGATGATAAATTAAATTGTTTTTTTAACCGCCTTCAAAAAAGGATGAGTTTATCAATTCGATTGTATGTTGTTTGTGGGTTTGTTACGCGATTACGCCGTCAATTGTGGATAGATATTGAAAATTATTTTTTCTTAGATAAGGTGTACCTACTTCCGAGGTGGTCCCATTGCTACTAAGATGGTATCATTATGTTTGATAAGGGATCCGTGAGGAATTGAGATTACTTCCCAAATATTATAGGAATAAATATACGTGGACGACATAACAGTATTGTTATGATGATCTCTAAAAGGTATGAATTAAAATAAATGTTTTAAAAAACTTAAAACCGTTTTCAAAAAGCAAGAAATAACTTCTTTTAAAATGATAGGTAATAATAGGTCAATCCAACTGAAGTTGGCATCCCACTATACTTTGAAACAAAAGCCGAATTAAGTTGGACTGACATATAATATATTACCTATTATCAGTTTTCAGTCTTGTAAAACATTTTTTTACAATTATTTACCGTATGCTTATAATTTGATAAGTCTCTGAGCAGCCTTTCGCTGGTGGTGCCCATTGAGAACAGCATCAGGGCCGAGTCGTTGTGGTACTCCACTCCAGCCACGGGAGGGAAGGACAGCAACCCTGACGGTTATACAAAGACATAGCCTGTTGACATCATTGAAAAGCGATCGTAGTAGAAGATGATACATTTTTTTGGCAGCTAAATCAAGAACCTAGCATAGAGTAGGCGGTCAACACACTGACGTAGCTCTTGAGTTATGATGGTGAAACTGGAATACAAATAAAAGTTAAGTAAAAATAACTTTTAAATATAAAACAATGCAAATAAAGGATATACCTCATGGTAAAGTGTCAGTGGGCTCTGAGACCAATAGAAATTTGCATTGTCAAGACTACAATCTCAAGACTGCAACTCTAAGAATACAAATGCGTTGCAAACCCTGAGGACTAAGAAATAATGCTGCTAACCTTAGGGTTAGCAGCATTAGGGTAAGCTAGTAATAGCACCAGTTGGAAGTTGGAACACAATAATAAATGCTCTGCTGAATGGTGATAGGATACTGGATAATGGACAAGATGGTGGAATAGCGATACAGTCGGATTCTGCACAAGGTCATAGCACCCGTCCTTGCCAATCGCTTGAAGAAATTATGTGCCTAAAAGGTGTTCGCTATCAAAGATATGCAAAAAATAAACATACCACGACCATTAATGAAGTAGTCCAGAACTGTGCCAAAAGTGAACACTTTGGGCAGCGTGACGCTGATAGGTTTCTTGATGCTGACAAAGACGGGGAGGTTCATGTGGTCGTGAAGATTCCTCCCCACATTACTGTTCGCTACTATTGATTTGATCTTCAACCTGTAATTTTATACGCGACATTAAATTTAAACATATTTTTCTGTTATCACGCTGTTGCTACATATACGACCTCACTACAGCGCATTGAAATATGATGTCGTTAAACTAATGATAGGAATTTGCAGGTTATATTTCCAGTTTTGAAAAGTTTAGCGAAGTTATATTATTTTTAATTCGAAATATTATTTGGACTTTTCCAACAATATGTTGGATGAAAAATTATCGAACGATGATTCCATGATGATGATTGATTGATTGATTGTCCAGAAGCCCTTAGCCAAGATGCGTTCGCTAACTAGCGTTTCTATTCGCTTTGTTTTTAAACCAATCGCGTCACTGGTAGATCACGTGACTTTTCGTATGACGTGATCTAACAGTGACACGATTGGCTTAAAAATAATAAGTTCTGTTTAACTTACCTGTCTGTGACATCTCGTGGCCCTATTCCGGACATGATCAGGATCTGCGGCGTTTTGACTGCTCCCGCGCATAATATGATCTCCTTGTTCGCAAACACGTTGTCCAGCTCGCGGTTGTTCCGGAGAATGAATAGAGATGAGGCAGTTTTGTTGTCGAATCTGATCTGGAATAGGGTCAGTCTAAAGTAGATCACTGGACCTTGGCCTCTAGTCTACTTGGTAAAATAATATTGCGATTGGCATGTTATCGTATTGTTTTTAATAGGGAACATGCATTTTTTTTCTTACACATTAGTGCTATGAAAGAGAAGGATAACGGTATACGCGAAACAATTTTATTTTACGCTCAGAGAAAAGGACAGTGCTGTATATAGCAACACACACTCATGAGCCATAGCTCTATCCTTTACGCTCACCGTAAAATTAACTGTATAGCTAGGTCATAATAACCCCCCAAAATCTCATTGATCATAACGCCTTCTTTTTTTTTTTTCTGTTACTTACAGAAACAGCTTGGGTCTTAAGAACAGCGTGCAGATTTCTTCTATTCAAGGCAGTTTTCAAATACCCGTCGTACGTCGACCGCCTGACTCCATCTTTTATTGTGGCGGTGGCTTTTCTTAAAACAGTGTGTCGGTTCTTCAATGTGGCGGAGGCGCGTTGGAACACTTTCAGCAGTTCGTTTTGATCGTGTATTAGTTTAAGTTGCATCGGCGCCTGTAGTAAACAAATTCAGCGGAGTTGTAATGGGCATAGGGCTTGAAAAAGTAACTTAAGTTTTTATTGAATAACCGATTTCCATGAAACCTTGCTAAGAACCAATCCAATTAAATTAGGTTTCTTTACAAAAACCGTTAAACCAAAAACCTATATTATATTGTCGGTGGTTAAAAATGTACAAAATTATTTAGAAAAACATTTCGTCTAATTTGCATTGCAATGTGTTTTTTTTTTCTTTCATTTACTCGGCCAAAATCTTAAGTAGTCGCAAAACAGTGGCGGCCTCAGAAGTTTTTTTTTTTTTTTAATTAATACCTACACTTCTACTAAATTAAAGGAAACCCACGATATCTTTTCTAATTTTCGGTGTTAGAGTCATCTTCCCGAAACTATCAATGCACCAAAAGCATGAATACTCAATGGTCTTTCTTCACGATTAAAATTGACCAAACTCTACCCACCTTAGCTCCAGGACACTCTTCATCCACCGAACAGTGCCCAGAATCGAACTCGCTCCTCGCAGTTCCAAACGCCTTGATGAAGTACGGCTTTAGGTCCTCCAGGCTCCAGCCCGTGAAGCCCAGAGCAGACCAGCGCTCGTAGTCCTCGGGCAGGCCGAAGCCGTGGAGCAGGAAGTTGATTTGACCAGAACCACCCAACCCCTTGCCTCGGGGAATTATTTGAGACTGAAAATTGAATATCTAGTCAAGTAATTAGTTGTTATCTGAGCATATCCCAAAGATAAGTGAAAAAATATTGGATAAGATCTCATAATTATGCCAACTAAAGTAGTGATATCTAAAAAGGTGCCAATGACCCTGACCCTGATCCTGGATTGTTTACAGTCAACCAATTTGTTGCCACTAAATTGCACTTCGAGCCTTAACTTGTAAGTTTATAAAATTTCATCAGTTTACAATCAGGGCTGGGATTCTACACGGTAATAACGATATCGTCTTTGACGTTTCAACGTTTTGATAACTCTTATGTCATTTACAATAATGGCGTCCGAGTCATAAACGATTCTAAAACACGTCAAACGCGATATCGTTATAACGCAGTAGAATAGGGACCCTGATATTATAACATACCATAAAGTACTATTAAGACGCATTAAGCGTCAAGTTGCATCTACTTACAACGGACTAAGAGCTTACTTACGGGTGGAATAGAGAATTAATGGAAGGCCCCACAACGTGTATAAGTATATTGCGGCAGTTACACTGCGTCGTTCCCCGCATGCAGTCAACGAATTTGATTCAAATCTGAACTTTAAATGAAGGCCAAATCCAAATGCGCTGTCCGCATGCGGCGAACGACTCAAGTGTAACAAACAGGGACAAACCAGCCAGTTTAGCCGGTCATTTGGGTAAAAGCCGGACGAATCTGATTTTTCACTGTTAGAAAAGACGTTAGAAAAAAGTAAAGCAAGCCTTTTTTTGTTATTTACCATAAGCTTAAATGTAATCACACGCTACCCCGTAATAAAGAAGACTATTGAAATATATTGTATATTTCAATAGTCTTCTTTATTACGGGGTAGCGGCGTGCGCGATGGTCTAATTGAATAAGCCTAGCAAAAGCCGGACAGGGCGGACATCGTCTAATATGACCGGACACGCAACCAAAAAGCCTGACTATGTCCGTTATTATCCGGACGCCTGGCAAAACTAGCTACAGATAAAACCAACCTGATCCCAAAGACCAAACGACGAGAACTTCTGCGGCGACGTCCTCACGGACCAATCGTCAGGGCCCTGCTGCGCCGCGGTCGGAGTTAGCGGTATCTTGGTGAAGTAGCCCATGTGCTGCCCTGCCTCGATCAGCAGGACCCTGGTGGTAGGGTCCTCGGACAGACGGGCGGCAAGAACGCACCCTGCAGTGCCTGCGCCGACTAAAGGAACGAATGTTATTGTTGCTTTTAATTTGTGAGAAAGTTGCTTTATTTGATACCCCATGTCGGTTATCACATCGGGGTTACCACTATACTGAGAGAACCATACATAAATACATAACATCACGCCTTCATTCCCAGGGTGGGGTAGGCAGAGCTACAAAAATACCAACATTTCTAAAAAAGACTTGTTGATAATTCTGTAACCACATTTTGCACAAGTAGGCCAGTGTAATATTAGTGACAGGTTGCTAACTAGCCCATCGCCTAACAGTACAGTACAAGCCCTTTTTCCCTTGGTCGCCTCTTACGACATCCACGGGAAGACATGGAGTGGCACTATTCTAACCCCATGGCATCATGGAGAGAACCATGTCGTTGAGAAAGTGTAAGATAACCACTCTGTCAGTCGGTTACAATACAAATAGTTATCCTAACTATTAAACGAGCAATATTTGTATTATTTATTTGTATTCACTTTCTCGAAAACGGCTTTAGAGCACAAAAAAAAAAACTACGGAATAGGGGCTTTTCGGGTCAAAAAATCGATCTGTCAATTCGTCATCCTCCGGAAAATTCGGGTTCCGCCGTAAAATTGGGTTCCGAGATTCGTTAACATATAGAGCGAAGATGCAAACGCTACTAATTTTTTTTTTCTATTACCCAAAATGTTTGGGATGACAATTCTCGAGCGTTACGATGAACCACGTGGTCAACTGTCATCCCGTACATTATGAGCGATAGAAAAGAAAAACGTTAGTAGCTTTTGCATCTCGGCTAGGACCTCAGGTACTATAACAATAAGAAAAATGTATGTACGGTTCGGTCATTTAAGTAGCTGCACACTTTAGTGCTTTGTCACTTTAACGTTATGTTTGAACTGCTGCACTAATCTGTCAAAGGCGTTCAAGGGACAAGGTTGCAAATGTTGCAGCTAACTTATCATTACAAGCTTATTGAGATTACTTTATACAGCACACACATAACAGTTTGAAATCTAAATAAGATGAACTAAACATGCATCATATTATTATGCAAAACGTGACGAAAACTTTTTGCATACATGAGCGTCCTGAGTGAGAGCATTCGGCGTCGAATATTCGAGTGGTGTGGGCCACAGTAACGCTCGGCTCGAATCTTACACGCGAATGCTCTCAATGAGGACGCTCCTTTTGATGCACATCGATCGGGCACAGGGATTTATTCTTACTTGTTCAATTTCAATAGTAAATTAAATATTGGCCTCAGGCTGGCATGGGCCTCAATGCCGACTTACCGCCTGAGGCCAATATTTCCAAAATAGGGTGATCGAACCAGTAATGGACAAGGTCCAATGATGGACACTCGACTCTTATTTTACAGACAATAAAGGTTATTCATTTGTTTTGCAACAATTGATTTATAACCTTATGATCTTTGAATTAAGAGTAAAGTGTCCATTATTGGTGCCTGTCAGCTTAAAGTGCCCTAATGTTTTGTAATGAAAAAAAAACAAAAATGTTTATTAAAACATTAAAAAAACTACATGGTGAAGCAGCGGCTCAGGGGACTGAGCTACGATACCCTCAGCCCCAGTTGAATACAAAACAAGAGGATAGAATACAAAAGTAAATAATGAATTATTTTATTTTCACTGAAGCTCAGGCAAATAACTTTGTTCGGCCATAATGGCTTATTTTAGTGTCTCGCTGAACAATGTACCATTTCTCCTCTGCGTCACTTTAGTATACTAGGAATTTTATAAAATGTCGGAATCCCTAGTAGGTACATTCTCTCAAGTGAATTCCGACCTACATGAGATGGCAATTAGGTCGGAGTCCACTTGAGATTATGTACTAGGGATTCCGACACTCTTTTAAGTTGATAATGCATAATATTATGTGATTATACTGATTATAATATGAGATACTTACCAACCAATTTCAGATCGGTACTTAGTGGTCACTGTCAATGTTCAAGAGGCAATTTACCAAGCAGGAGTCCCAAGTTTTTGCTATGAAAACATCCTAGGCGTCATTAGTGTAAATAAATTGAAATTAACTCACCAATGATGTAGTCATACCGTTTTTCAGGCTTGGAAATAATACTAGGATACAAATTTAAATATCTTTGGTACACAAAATAGGACACACACACAACGATAACGCTTAAAATATACGAGTACGGCGACATGGTTGCGCGCTACTGACTGTGCGGTGTAGACTTAATCCAGGGTAAGGTACTCCAGACTAATTGGATTAAACAGGTGTTGGAAACCATTTAAAATAGCTACGTTTCGGAATTACAGCTATGGTTTGCTAGTCGTTTCATATACATAGGTATATGAATACCGACTAGTAGAAGTAGGTATGAACCTACTTCTACTTATGGAGTTTTAGGTTGATTTATTATTTTAGGTTGTCGACCCCTACCGCGATAAGAGGATTAGTTTAGTCTACTACAAACAAATCAATAATTTCTTTATAAAAGTGATGCAATTAACCTCTTCATTTGATTACTTTACCGTGGAACCTGAAATAGGTCAAAAGGTTGTACCTACATATGGAAAAAATCATGATTGCAATCTATTGATATTGATTGAGAGATAGTAAATTTCGTACTTACTAATTATTGCAGTGTTGCATATTTAGGTGGTTCTCAAAAATTGTACAGTGAACTTTTTCAACGCTATGTCAAATACAAAACCTGAGCAAATGTTAACTTGGCCTCATATATAATTAGGTCTTTTCGTAATGGTGGTAGGACCCTGTGCAGGGTCTGTTCGGATCGCTACCACAATCTTATCCATTAACCAACCGCCAAGCAACAGTGTCGCATTGTTGTATTCCGTTGTGAGGATAAGACAACCAGTGAAATTACAAGCATAGGGGCATTCCATCTTTGTCCTCAGGGTTGGCAACATACTGCTGTATGTACATTTGAGGTAGTATTGCAGAATACTGCAATACTAATAATGGTCTTGAGAATTCAAATGTCTAAGGGTTTCAGATTCCACTTAACTGGTGGCCTGAGTGCTTGTGTGCCTTCTCCTTATAATTAAAAAAAAGTTGCACTGTCAACCAAGACGAAAATATCCATCAATGGCGTTGAAAATGTTAAGGACCAAAATAAGGAAACAGTAACTTTACAATATAGATTAGACTATTGTGTCCTTCTTAAAATCAATACCTATATTAGTCACTTTAATAGGAGCCTTTAGGCAAAAAATAATAACAAACTGCTGTATAAAAACTAATGTATTCCACTGCGTTTAGTTCAGATTATACAGAGTTATTAACTTGCATGACTTAATTTTAACATGTTGATGTTATTTTGTAATCTTAAGCAAAGTTACATCGTTTGAAAGTATGTTTATAATTCAATATCTCCACCATCTTCAATCATTTCTCCAGTAGCAGGCACCATGACCGGAGCCTCGATAATTTGTTTATGACCTTTGGCATCCACAACCTCAATGGTTTCTGGTTCAACTTCCATTTCAGTAGCTTCTAATGCTTGTCTTTGTTTCAGACCAGCTGCAGGTGATCTGAAGAAGAAATATATTTTTTACTTTTTAATTTATTTGTTTAATTGTTTTTTTTTCAATTGCACTTAAAGGGTAAACAGGTTCAGATGGAATCTGCCACAACTAGTCCAGATTTATATATTTCCTTCCTTTTCCTGGTTTTTTTAGTGGTTGTAGAACCCTGTGCAGGCTCCGCCTGGATCTATACCACCATCTTATACATTAACCAACCGACAAGCAACAGTGGTCGAATTGTTGTTCTGGTGTGGGGACAAGACCCCCAGTGAAATTACTAGCATAGAGGCATTCCATCTTAATCCTCAGGGTTGGCAACACATTAAGTATTGCAGGCTTAAGATTTATAGTCTTGAGAATTCAAATGTCTATGAGTCTCAGATTCCTCTTACCATCAGGTGGCCTGAGTGCTTGTGTGCCTTCTCCTTACCATAAAAAAAGTTAAGATATACAAAACCCATTTTCCTTTCATACTTTATCAAGATCGCCCGTGTGGTTGCCGGGTTAGAATAGTGCCACTCCATGTCTTCCCGTGGATGTCGTAAGAGGCGACTCAGGGAATAAGGGCTTGTAGTATTGTTAGGCGATGGGCTTGCAACCTGTCACTAATACACTAGTAAACTTCTTGGCCTGATTGTGCAAAATGTGGTTACAGAATTATCAACAAGTCTGTTTAGAGTTGTTGGTATTTCTGTAGCTCTGCCTACCCCACTCTGGGAATGAAGGTGTGACGTTATGTATATTATGTACTTTATCAAGATTAAATAGAATGAGTATTAATTTTCTTATCAAAATATTTTTTGGGATAATCTTTCAATGCTTACTGTTTTTTTTTTTGCAGTCTTTATCAGCTCATCAAGTCCAAATTAGGGTTAAGGACAAGGTCATTGTATGTATGAAAGAAGTCTGCCAAACCAGTTTGCAGAGGTCTTTGCAAGGCCGTAGATAGAGCAGTGTGGAGAGAGCCATAGAGTGATTGTTGTTGTGACAGTCATGAGTAGACGAGCAATAAGACATTAGCATGTATTCTATTTTAACTCTGTAACTTTTAAAATAAATTTAGTTTTTTTTAGTTGACAACTATGCAATAAATGATTAAAACTTACTTGATAAGCGAGATATCCCTCTGTACTTCTCTCACGTCTCTCTGCCACTCGACCTCGCGGCCCTTCCTCAATCTCTGCATGATGTAGTTGTTCGACCGCTTCTGCCGGATCTCTTCAACCTTCTTCATCGCTTCGATGGTTTTCGTCCATAGCTCCCGGTTGTACTTGACGGGAGCGTGACGCCGTTTTTCGAACTCGAAGGACGCATCGATAGCCAATTCTTTGCCAGCTGTCTTACGGTAGGCTTTGGTCCATTTAGTTTTACGTGGGTTCTTCTTCTTTTTAAACGCTGCATGGCATTTTGAACGGCAGAATCTGAAAATCTGACGGTCGAATGGTTAGTTTCACAATTGAGCGTAATTAGAGATTTTTACGATGATTTACGTTGAATCCTGGGTTACCTTGCAATCGTTTCTCACGAATTGTATTCCATGACCAGGATATATCCTGGAGGAGCAGAAATAACACGTTTCTATACGCATTTTTTACACGTGCTGTATTTTAGTATGACAGCAACGTCAAAAAGGAAAACAATCATGGCGCCTTGAAGTGTTGCAACATCAAATTTATTGAATTATTTATATTTCATGAAGGATTTTCATTAATAAATAATAAAATGATTAACAATTACAAGTTCAAATAACTATGTGGAAATGATAAGTGATTCGTGGCAGTTGATAATCTAAGCATGATTGCGAGTAACTTTAGTTAGCAAGACGTAAAAGTATCGTCTACTTGCCGCTAGATGTCGCTATAACGTTCAAACAGCAGCTTTTCCTACTTACCACTAGATGCCACTACTAGTTGCATTATATTTGATGATAAGTTACGAACCAGTTGCAGTAAACTCAGATAAAGTGCCTATAAGTAGATAACTAAACTTTTCAGTTGACTGTCCGATTTATGGGCTTCCTAAAATACCGGCGTGTTTACTCTGCGGGCTGGATGTTAATCGTCTAATTACTGTACTGTTGCGTCAGAAACGGGCCTATGCGAGCTCATTCTACGGTGATGAAGTTAAGTTGGACAGTTTAGAACTTTTACTTTTCAACGCACTTGTAGGTATTTAAGTCGCATACAGTACCAATTTTTAACATTAAAAACGGAAAGTCTATTAGTCTATTTGGTTATCTTATAGAACTTAAAATAGTAAATTGGACACAAATTCTAACTTTGTCATTAGGGTGCTTAAATAGATTGATATCCTATAATTTATGACGGAGCGTGACCTCTCTTAAAACATAATGATATATTTTATGATGTGTCATTTATGTTAGATATAGCGGGCTTATAGTCACTTACTTATTGGTTTATTTTAATAGATTACCAGTAAAAACGAAGATGGTAATGTGTTCGCCGGTGGTCCGTTTCATATTCCCATTGCGTGGCAACACTGCTAATGACGTATCGACTCGTGAGGGGCTTCGTCATTCCCTCATTATATGACCATGGTCATTATAGCAAATTATTTGTTTATTCGAACGGAACGTGAATTTAAATCGGGGTTTAAAAGTCAACACACAAAATGGACCACGATCATGATAGTCTGTTCACGCTTGCGAGGACCTGTTTTCCAGTTAGTTAATTTAGTTACCGTTCCCGCCGTAGAGTCCTCGTAGTGATGTTCTCCTAGTCATTATTTTTAATTGAATCACAGATTTGTAATTATTTAATTTGAGCTAGTATTAATAATAATCATTGATTATTTTATTACCTTGTAATGGAACTTACTTAACATCACGCCTTCATTACCAGAGTGGGGTAGGCAGAGCTACAGAAATACCAACAACCCTAAAAAGACATGTTGATAATTCTAGTTATAACCACATTTTGAAACAGGCTAAGATTGGGTGCTAGTGTATCAGTGACAGGTTGCAAGCCCATCGCCTAACAGTACTACAAGTCTTTATTCCCTTAGTCGCCTCTTACGACATCTGCGAGAAGACATTGAGTGGCACTGTTGTAAGCCGGCAACCACATTTGTATTGTATTTTTTAATTGAAAAAAATGCGTATTTGTATTGTGTTGTATTTTATAATTGACGAAATTACCTTCTGCTGGAGTTTTTTGTCTGAAGCGCTACTACGAGTAGATTCGCTGCATATTACCACAGAATAGATAATAGTACCTACAAAGTAGTGTTGGTTGACCGGTACAGAATGCCTTAAGGCAAAGTTTAAATAAATAATAATAATACCTAATATTACCTACCGATTTGTAAAAGAGCCATCTTAGTTATAATCGGTAGTTAGATTCTTCTTAAGTTAATTTATAAAGTATAATATTCTTATATTTTTTGGGTTTATGGTCATTTCATTAACCTAGCTAGTAATTGTGTTTTTTTTTCTTTAACTAATGCAGGTTTTGTGTAAATAGTTTTTGTTTCCAGGAATAGCAACTATTCGTAAATGTATATAAATATCTCTAAAATCTATTTAAAATTTCTAAAGTAACTTGTTTAAAATCGACATGACGCTGGCTAATCAATAGGCATAGCCAAAAAAACGAAAAAAAAGAAAAAAGGAGCCATCTTGTGGCCAATTTACTGAATAATGTGAATTTGAATTTGAATAGCAAATTATTTTAACAGTTGCAATGACCTTTTAGCACTATTATTATGGATTAATATTTTGTTTTACTCATTCCGTGTAAGGATCTCATATTAATAGGAGTATTTGAGACCTGCCATTTACTCTTGAGGATTGTACGACGAATTCGCTGGTAGGTTAAGCTGGACCCATGAGCGCTCGTACAGCCGTGTAATGGTTTCGGGTTAGGTTTTTTTTCCGGCATAGATAAACTAGCTCACCGGCCACCTGATGATAAGCTGGTTTTTTTTTAAGGCCCTGGGCACAGATTAAATAACAGTAACTAGCCCTAACCTCTTTAATCGTGATTGTACTGCTACAAGAACTTATCAAAGGTGTTTATGGGTGGAATTATAGTCTAGGTACGTACGAGTAGTTAAGGACTTAATTACAATCGCTAACTTTTCTTTATAGGTATTATTTTATGTAATGGAAAAAGCAATCTTTTTTAGGGGTCCGTAGTCTAAATAGAAACCCTTATAGTTTCGCCATGTCCGTCTGTCTGTCTGTTGTTTGGCATGAATATTCATGTAAGTAATGCCGAGAAAGTGGTAAAATAAAAACTTCAAAATATTGCGGGATGGTAAAAACAAATTTTCGATTAACGCATCCGTTTGTGAAATATGCAATTTTGTATAGAGTCAATTGTCTTCGACCACGTCCTAGAAAACTATGTCTAGTATTCTCAGGACAAGGGGTGCGCCAAAGTTCGTATAAAATTGCAAATTAGATTATTGGAACTCCGAAAATGTATCCCATACCATTTTAAATCATAATGATCACTCAGGGAGCTACAGGCCGAAGTGCGTGCCGTAACGTACCAGGCAGGCCGGCATGTCCGATCTCCTTATGTTCATACGTCTGTGGTGAAAACCCAATAACCAGTTAAGGTGCAACTACAAAGACAGAAAAAGCGATAAAACCTAATAATATATCTATTTATAAAACCAGTGTATGAAACTACCAGCTGCACAATACCTACATTCAAATAATGCACTTTAAAAGTGCGTTAAACGCGTTGTGATCGTTAACGATTCCCGCTGCGCTGTATGCAAATGCGTCGGCTGAATCGTGTGATTTTTTCGCCGCAAGCGCATCCTACGCATCACAATATCAACACGTACGACAAGCGCAAGCCGCGTGTTTTCACGGTTCCGTACACAGCTGGAATTCTACAAGGTAATAACGATATCGTTTTTGACCTGTTTCCGTAGTGTCAACGTTTTGATAACTCTTATGCCATTTACAATAATGGCGACTGTGACATAAACGATTCTTAAACATGTCAAACAAGATATCGTTTTGACGCACCTGAATAGAGGCCCAGATTTCAAAAGGACAACGGGCATTTTGGTACCTACTTAATAGCAATCATGGTACTGTCGTTGAGTATGTCATTCAAATAGGAACAGAATGGAGACATGCGCCCTGGCTATCATCCATTGTGGCGGGTAGCAAATTCCATAGATTCTTGCCAATTGGCCTTTCAATAATGTATTTACTACCAGGTTCTGTTCGCGACTTCGTCCGCGCAGAAATTTTAATCATGCCATCGCTTAAAATATTCCGGAATAAAAAGTAGCCTATGTGGTAATCCAGGATATAATCGGTGTGGTTGCCGGATTAGAATAGTCCACTCCATGTCTTCACGTAGATGTCGTAAGAGGTGACTAAAGGAATAAAGGCTTGTACTGTTAGGCGATGGGCTTGCAACCAGTCACTATTAGGGATAAGTTCGCCTTTGTACATTAATTTAGTATTATAATTGTAATATTTATATTTTTGAGCAATAAAGAGTTTACATACATACATACATACATACATACATAATACACTAGTAAACTTCTTGGCCTGATTGTGCAAAATGTGGTTACAGAATTATAAAAACTTATTCTTAAAGTTGTTGGTATTTCTGTAGCTCTGGGAATGAAGGCGTGATGTTATGTATGTAAGCTATCTCCATTCCAAATTTCATCCAAATACGTCCAGCCGCTGCAGCGTGATAGAGTAACAAACATCCACACATTCATGTATACAAACTTTCACATTTATTATATTAGTAGGAAGTAGAATAGGATATGATAGTCTATCAAGTTCTTACCTGACAGTGTCCCCACAGGACCTAAATAAAATGAAATAATTCACTGAATATCAAGGTTTATTATCTTGGAAACTTTTCTTTAATACAACAACGAAATGAAACCCATTTGTTTTTTTTTACTTATTTACCGCGCCATCTTTAAAACTAAGGAAATGTTTTCGCATACGCGGAACCCTTAAGACCGTGTCGGGTGGTGACAAACGAGGTGACATGTTTAAAATGACAAGCTTCGCATTTTAATTTAGGTTGCGATGACAGATTTTTGTTTTTTATCAATATTCTCTGAAAGTAAAATCGAAAAAGGTATTTCTATTATTGTCAAAGGATTTTACCCGTTGAGAGCAGATCAGATGGTTTTTCTTAGAAATCCTGGCGAAAACATCAGGTATGTTTTATTTAGCAATAAACGACGACGCATTAGCCTAGTTGGTAGTGACCCTGCCTACGAAGCTAGCGGTCCCGGGTTCAAATCCCGGTAGCTCTATGTAAGTATGTTTATCGTTGCCTAGTACCCTAGAGCTTAGTTTGGGTGTAGGTAATTTTTTATGCAGTGTCCTCTGATATTTATTTATATTCGCACGTTAATTTCGAGAGTGTCATCATGCAAAAAATAATTTCATTCAATAGTAAATTATTTTTAATCGCAATAATGTCACTAATTCATTGGTTTTGTTTTTAGTTTAGTCTCACTCTCGAAATCAACTTGCGTATTGTTTAGTTTAATTTCCAATCAAATTTAATCTTCTTTTTTTTAAGTAACCCTTCTTCTACAAAACAAATGGTTGTTAATTTGGCCAGAAACACATTTTTAATTCGGTACTATTCAATTACTTACCCGAGCTGAAAGAAAAGATTTTCTCAAAAATTACACTTCAACAAACCGATTTCTGGGGCTCTATCCTGCACGGCAAAACCATACTGCTTATGAAAAATAATCGCATTGTTAACGTTACGATAGCCCTTATTTACTTGACAATAATGGCAGCCGAATAAAAACAAAACAATAACATGTCATGTCATGTCTAGAATAGAGAGAGAGCCCTAGGTCTCACAAAACTATTTTTCGTTATTCAATCAAAATCGTTAGAGCTACGTAGGTATAGTAATAGTCAAATGACGGCCTCACCACAGCCTCCTATGATCTACGGACTTTAAACAATATGATGAAATCAAAAGCTTGGTTTTCATCATCCTACTCGACTGTTGATATAATCGGACTGAATGATAATACAACTGAATGGATCCGCTGCGAATGAATGGCAAATGAGTAGAACAATGATGTTTACCGCGCGCATACAATAACCAAGACCAAAGAATGAGTATAATACAGAGATAATTTTTGTGTAGCGAGAAATTGCAATGATTAAATCATTGTGTGTTCCGAGTGGTCCCGGATTAGAATAGTGAGGCAACTAAGGGAATACAGGCTTGTAGTACACTGTCACTAATACACTGGTAATCATCATTAGTCTGAGCAAAATGTGGTTAGAGAATAATTATCAAGAAGTCTCTTTAAAGTTGTTGGTATTTCTGTAGCTCTGCCTACCCCACTCTGGGGTTATGTAAGTATGTATCAAAATCATTGTCTAGGCACTTTGTAAAAAAATATGCATGACCAAAAAAGCCTCAGACCTCAGACGTCCAGGGGGACAAAATGTAAACGTCAGTGATTATTGAAAACTGTCAAAATCTATAGGATTGACTTACCTAGGCTGACAATACATCGCGTCGGATGTTTATTTTTATTCCATATATTTCTTCAGGGCCTTTATTCAACTCTACCATATTTCCTTTGACGTGTGAATCGGCAATTACACTGAGTCGTTCCGCATGCGGCTAACACATTTAGTTCAAACCTGAACGTAAAATGAAGGCGCAGATTGATCCAAATTGACCGCATGCGGCAAACGACTCAGTGTAATTGCCGCTTAATGGTATTGCTTATAACTCGGCTGCCATTACTGTCAGGTAAATAAGAGATATCAAATCGTTGACCATACGAGATCACGTCAAAAACAATAAGGGTTTCACCTTAAAGAATCTCAGCCCAGTTCTTGAAATTGGCGTTATGAATTTTGTTCGGACATGTTGGGAAATTTATAGGGCTCACTCCATATACTTACAGTTTATTTCGAAATTTTATTAGAGGCGGCTTACTAAGCTGTCTTGTAGTTCTTTTGTATACCTGTCAATGAAAAAACTGTGCTTGAAATGAATCAGGTTTAAATCGGCAACAAGAAGCTTATATGTATATTATTATGACACTGGACATCGCACAGTGAACAACGCCTTTTGGCAAAGAAAAGTGACCTTGAAAGACGTCGCGTGATGTTTTTTTCCCTTTCTTTTCATCCTAAAACAAAACAAAAGCATAAGCGACGTGTTTTGTCTCTTTCTTTAAGATGAAAAGCGACGTCTTTCAAGGTCACTTTTCTTGGTTTTAGGGTTTGCAATATCCGCCCAGTTTTTTAATATTCGGATAATTGAATACTTCAATATTCATTATCCGAATATTCGGATATTTGAATAATTTCGGATAATTTTGGTATTTTATAAAATAAAACAAAATTAGCGTATTTAAAGGTGTGTAATGCATAAAATCAACAAGTAACAAAACAATTGACATACATAATAAATCACATAAAATATCGAGATAAAACTACTTAATCAACTTTAAGTATAACAATTGTAAATCAATCTTTGTTTTTTAACATTCTTGTATAATCTGAGATCGTTATATTCATTATTAATGTCATAAATCACATCACACACATCACATTAAATCATATATCAATATTTACAGCGTATATAAGATTAATTTGTCCTATACTTTTTTTCTTTTCGATGTCAAATAACATAAAAAAGTATGCATCTTAGTGTCTTTATTTAACTTAATTAAAAAAAGTAAACAAATAAAATCAACTTTTAAAAAACGAGTGTAAAACTAGATTTATTTCTAGTTAAAAAAAAATGAACAGCCAACTGAGACAACCTACCTTCGTCGTTCGTGACTCGTGACTGACTGAACGAATGGGTTCGGTGTTCGGTCGGTTCAGAGTAGGTAGGTAATACCAATAATTGTTTTAGGGACAGGTAGAAAATCCGCCTTATCTGCAAGGGTTTTCGTTACTCATTTAAATACCTAATAATAATAACATTAGTAACAACTAACAATTCGTGTCTGCTAGATTTAATCAATATATTACGTAATTTATGTAAGTTGGTATTCAGGTACTTATTTACTAAAATATAATATAATACCTAATATGGAACATTTGTCTAAACACCTTATTTGGGGAATACAGATGGACATAAAACGTCATTAGTGGGTTTTCTTGTAATTTAAAAAAAAAAACCTGCTTATAAATGATTTTATTAGTTTTTCAAAATATCCGTTTATTCGGATAATTCGCGGTTTAGTATTCGGATAATTTTGAATATTATTTTCGGCGGATATTCGGATAATTGAATATTCGGATTATTCGGATTGCAAACCCTACTTGGTTTCAATTCGTTGTTCGCCGTGCAATCTCCAGTGTCATATAAATTATAAGCTTCTTGATCGGCAATAATGGTATTTCCTGCATAGATTTTAATGGAAAAATCTCTTCCTGGAATAAGTAGTACCAATGTGCAAGTCGTTCAAATAGCAATAATATAATCCTCTTTAGTTCTTGCTCCAGCTTTATTACAAATTAAAACGAAACTGAGCAGACATCGAATTGCTTCGTATTAAGAACACGTATTTAAATTAAAATGCTCCTTAAATCCCGAATCCCGTAAACCCATCACAGTCCGATGTCAAGTCACTGACCACACGCAAGACGTTGGGTTTGCTGTCACGTACGGCGCGTCTAGACATTCTGACATGGAAAAATGTGTTTTTGTACACCGGATCAATATGTTTGACACGGTTTACGTGGGACCAATATTTTGAGTTGGGCAAACAAAGCTTAAACAAGTACGGGGCTGTTCTTTTTTGGCAAAGTTACTAAAGAACTAACTGCTATTGTCGTATTCGCCATTCATAGATTTTAGTCTGCATTTTCTCGGATTTTACCTTAGTAACGCTATGTCAAATACATAAGACGTCCTCACCCGAAGGTGACAGCTATAACGTAATAAAGATGTGTTTCCGTATTGTCAACGTTTTGATAACTCTTATGTCGGTTATTGATATTAAGATTTGTACGACGTACATACCTACATTTTGATTTGGTTCCGGTAACCTTCGGGGAGGGAAGATGGCCGATTGAAAAATGTCCGGCTTTTACTTTTGATTTATTATCTTTACTGATTTACTCTATTTACTGGACATTGGCGAAATCACTGCGGAATATCGCGGTGGACCGCCGAAAAAAAAAAACTTTTATGTCATTTACAATCATGGCGACTGTGTCACAAACGATTCTAAAACACGTCAAACGCGATATCGTTATAACGTA
This sequence comes from Acleris holmiana, assembly GCA_949316455.1. Classification (NCBI taxonomy): domain Eukaryota; kingdom Metazoa; phylum Arthropoda; class Insecta; order Lepidoptera; family Tortricidae; genus Acleris; species Acleris holmiana. Next base: position 15,462,068 of record OX438775.1, read on the forward strand.
GTAGAATAAAGGCCCTGAGCTAATGTCAACCTTGCCTAGCAGACATTTAGGCGTTGAACAGTGGTGCGGATATATCCATCAATGGCGTTCAAAAGGTTAAATCGGTCGCGAATGCTCTACTGCTAATTCTTGTTCGGGAATAAATAATTAATATGTATGTCCCAAGTTCCATGTTTGCCAGTAAACTGTGCGTTGACTGCCAGTGAGCCAGTAACATAACAGTTATAGAGATGTCAGCTATTTTCTAGTAAGTAACTCTCCCTAAAACTAGCGGCGAGCTAATAAACAAAGGAAAGTACCAGGACAACAAAGCTAGTAGGAAGTGGCCGGCGTGTGGTTACTGATTTAGCTGTGACTGCGGGCAGGCGTCTATTACGCGTAATGCACTGTTCCACTAGCGCGTGTGGAAGGCGAATGTGCGTAATGAGGAGCGGTGTACTATTGGAAAGGTGTACCAGGCTACCAGGGCTTCATGACCCGTTAAGAATTTGTTTTTGGTTAAATTTAATAGCAGAGATGGCGAACATAAGATTGAAGACCTATTCAAATGCTTATTATGTAGTAGTTGCATTAATGGTTATATTCGTATAGACATGCATGCAAGCAAACAAGCAAGATTTTTGTCGTTTAGAATAATAAAACCTAATATCGACGCTTCGCTTCGCTTTCGCCTTAACCTTCTAACCTAACCAATCCGATTCAGCACCTTACTCGCTCGCTCATTGGCTTTATTTTTTTTTTATAGTAATTAGGTAGATGTCCCATTTTTAGCGCAAAGCTATAATTTGATCATTATCCATGTAATGAAATTCGGCCTTACCAACAGTATATTATTTAAGCTTCGACCAAACAAATATTCTGATTATATAAAATACGCTTTCTGCAATGTCAACATTCATCGAAAAACGATTATGCCAAATACGTTTCGGACAATCGAAACTATGCCAAACAAAGAAAGCAGTGTCCACCACCTGCAAACTGGCAGACTGGCAGACTGGCCGATTTAGCCATCTAAATCAGCCAGTCTGCTAAGTTAGGTAACTTAGCAAACGGCGGGTTAAGAGGCCGTATACGAGATTTCGCTGATTTTACAGTTGAAGTACTTTACGTCTACAAATTTTAATGCGCAACACGAAAGATAATTACAATTTTCAACGAATGTATGAGCTACTTTTTTGTTTTAAAAGGTATGAAAAAAATACAATTTATTGCTGTAAAAGTCGTCTAAAACACGTATAAATTACTTTTTACCACCTCAATATATTTTTTTGTGTCAAAAAATAATTATCTTGGTAAAATTGTATAGAAATTTTGCAAAAAATTGGTTTTGATTTCGGCTAATTAAAACTCTCTTACATAAAATTAAAACTAAAGTAATAAAGTTCAACTGAAAATCAATCCATTACCTTAAAACATCTAAAAAATTAAAAAAAACAGCAATACCTATATAATGTTTTAAAACAACAAAAATCTTACAATACTCGACACAAATAAAAAGGATTCATTCGTAACTCATTTATTCGATCATAATTGAAATTATATTTCAGGATGTTCATTAAAACTTATAGAAAAGTAGTATTTTAACTGTAAAATCATGAAAAGAAGCAAAACCGGCCAAATTTCGCATGCGGCCTCTTAAACCTTTGCTAGTTAGTTAACCTGTACTGTCTCTCAAATACCTCTCTTTTCAAATCTCGGTAATAGTTCTGCTTTTGTCCCAGTTTCTTCTGTTATCTGTTTTCTTGCTATTTGTAGAATGCGAATGCATTGTCGCTAACCCATCTACCCCTGCAATTTGCTGACAAGGCAACTTAATAGAAATTGGGACAAACTATAGCTTAAGGTTACTTACCGCTTCCTGAAACGCCAAATTGCTAAAATACCTTTAAATATACGGGAGTTTAACTATAGTTACACATTCTTGGTCTTGAAGGCGCACTACGCGTTCACGGTATCCCATATTGCGTTCGCCGCACATAATTTATGATTGCTACGCTCTATTAAAATAGTCCATTGGACCTACTTAGGGGTATCTGTTAACTTTCTAAACAACTGGGGCCATCAGCGTGTTTTGTTAGAACAAACCAATATTTAAGAAAAAAGAAGGATCCGAACCAAACGGTTTCTTCTACCTTGGGGCCCGATTCGACTAATTTATCGATGTAATCGATACGAAACTCGTAAACGCCCAGTTTGAACGCAATCGAGAACTATTTGAATAAAGAATCACCGTCTCGTAACGACGCGCTCTGCATACCGAGATGTACGTTTCCGTTCGGAAATTGAACTAGATGGGTTTTGAAATCACGACTTTTTATTATAGTTTTAATACATTAAAAAAACAGTTCAGATTCGGTCTACTCCCGATAATCCGCATTTACTGTGCGAATTTGGACTTCACACACGTAATAAAAATCTACCTCCTTCGCCTTTAAAAAGTACGTTTTGAACATTATATTCTCGGCCTAAGACTTCAAACGAGGAGTGATGTTTAGAGACACTTATTCCATCAAATTAATATCTTCAAATTTTGCTGTAAGGCAATTCGCAAACAACAAGTTAAACATTTCGACAAATATTGCTCAAAGCGATACATTTTTGTCTGTAATTTTTGCATACAATAAATCTTTTGTCGGTGTTGTACCACGGCTTCACATCATGCGCATTCCATAACCTTTCTGATAAGGTAATAAGGTTTACTTTGGTAGCTTTTAGTTACTTTTTGCCGGTTGGGAATTATAATCGGTTGTCAGATGCGGTGTGGTTAGCGCCTCCGGGTGACGCGTGACTTCTGACTTCTTTTGTCTTATGACGCCCTGGTACCTTGGTCATCGAATAAAGGATCAAAGTATTCAATTTTGACGCTTTCATAAATGGGTGTTTATTTCTTGACATTGAATGAAATATTGAGGTCGCTTTTGTTGTTAAATTAAACAACAATGAAGGCCAGTCATGGGATATTTTTAAGTTTGGTGAAATAGCGCGGTTATTTAAAGACAAAAGCAGATAAATATATGGCATGATAATACCCTATCCAAAGTGAAAGTTAAAACAAAGTCGGGAATTTTCTAGATGTAGTCATGTTTTATTCCTCAATTTCGTAGTAATTACTTTACTAGAGGAAGCCCGCGACTTTGTACGCGTCGAATTAGTTTCCCGCTACTACTAATATTTGTGACAGACATAATAGGGGGACTATTTAAGCCCCTTAGGGGATGAATTTCCAAAAATCCCTTCTTAGTGCTCCCCTTGGATATCCAAGGAACATTCCCTCCAAAATTTCAAGTCCCCAGGTCCTACTGTTTTGGCTGTGCGTTGATGGATCAGTCAGCTAGACAGTTTCATCTTAATATATGGATATTTTGTTGATTCCCAAGACTCGCTATTCCTTCAAAAAACGTCCTAATTTCCGGGATAAGTACCCTATGTCCTTCCCCGGGACTCTATCTCCACACCAATTGTCATCTAAATCGGTTCAGCGGTTGATAACAAACAGACCGACAGACAGACAAACAAAGTTACTTTCACTTTTGTAATATTAGTCTGATAGAGGATCTATTGCTAGGATTTATACTTTTTTTGCATGAATTGAGCGAACCTTATCTTTATTAATAATATATGATAACTATGAATAAAGATAAGGTTCGCTCAATTCATGCAAAAATCATATCATCTAAGTAAGGCTACTATTGACTCGTAAAGTTATGAATTTATTATTAATTATTATAATTTCTACTTTGACTCTTCCCAGTGATCATTGGTTTTTACTTCCTCAATAATGTTGCTCGGGTGACACTTAATCACCGCTAGAGCGGGGACATAAAGAGTGAATGATTCCAGTTGTAGTTCATTCATTCGTTCATTTCCTCAAGAATGCAGCTGTTTGGAAGCGTGTGCGACCGGACTGGGTTAACGGGAGGTAAGTAGTGGTTTGGAACATGATTTATTATTTTAGCACTCGTCGCAAATAAAAGAATTAATTGTTTCGATTCTTTTTTGTTTTTCAGCGGTTTTGGGGCAGCCCGCAGCCGCCGCTGTGGAATGACAGCTTTTAAGCCTCCGTCTATGACCACGCTGCGGGAGAATCGCACATGTACGTTTTTGTTTATACGAACTAAAATTACCAACTAAGTAATTCGCGTTATAGAAGATCTGCTCATATTTTATATTAGTAATTGAGCAAGATTTGTACAGGAAAATATATATTTGTAACCACGCTCTCGAAAACGGCTCCAATGATTTTAATGAAATTTGTAATATAGAGGGTTACAGGGGTGAAAACTCGATCTTTCTGATCATCTTCGGGAAAATTCGTTTTCAACCCGAGCGACTCTCGGTCTTCCAAGTACTTTTTACTGTATGAAAAAGTCGTAATTTCGTCCGGGTAGAAGTCGTTTATCACTATTCCCTTAGGAAACGTCAAATTTTTCGGGATAAAAAGTACCCAATGTCCTTTTCCGGGACTAAAACTATCTCTATACCAAATTTCACCTAAATCGGTTCAGCGGTTTATCCGTGAAAGCGTAACAAACACAGACAGACAGTTATTTTCACATTTATAATATTAGTATAGATATTTAAGTAGGCATGGCTTTACCACACAACGCCCGCACACGAAGAGCTTCCTAATGTAGCCCAGTTCCCCGCATAGTAAACAGGCGCCTGCGCATGTAAATAATTGTTTTGGCGTATTGCACATCTTTCTGTAGTTTTTAATGGTGAGAATTAATATTAACATTACAACACGTTATCTATCTTCACTTATGTATACTTAATATTAGTTAATAATCTTGGATAATCTTTGTGACAGACATATTTAGTATATGTACCGTACTATCAATAAAAGAAATGTAGTTGAAGCATTATATACTCTAAAGTCGTAAGGTTTATGTTAACAACTCGAAAGAAACAAAAGTTGTATAGTCCAGTTCTTAAAATATCATTGAAATGAGGTGCAAAAGTGTATACAAACTGAGAGTTCGTGTATATAATTAACTGTCACAGAGATAATCCTAGAGCAAAATAATTATAACCTTCAAAGTTAAACCTAATACTAGAACAAAATCACTTTTCAGTGAAAGCTCAACTATTATTATTATATTTTTTTTATTTATTGAATAAAGAAAAGAAATACATGGTTACATTATTACAATGCCCATCTAGGCAAAACCTTGAAGCGGTTTGTGTGCCGATGGGAATAGCGACTTGGGGTTAAAACCCACTGAGCTAATACTAGAACAAAATATTTTTGGTCATCTGCCGTTATTGTATCCCTAAAATATGGCACCTATATACAGATATAGGTGCCATATTACACCATATTATTATTATTATATTTGGTAACGGCAACAGTGCCGTTACCAAGATATTAACATTTTTTGGTCTGGGCGTTAAGGAGTTGCTGTGTCTTGGTGTTGTGTATTAGGACACTGCCTCTTCCTCGGAAGTACCCTCTTTGAAACCGGACTGCAGGAGGATAATAAATGACAATCTATACTTCCATCTACAATAATAGTAACGAATAAACTTAAAAACAATTGGATCGATTAAAAAAATCTTGCACCAGTAGAAATCTTATCACTAAGTAACATAGGCTTTATTTTGTTTTCTACGAGGACTCAGTCGCGGCCAATGTGAAAGTAACTTTATCTGTTTACTACGCTTTTACCGTTAAACCGCTGAACCGATTTCGATACAATTTGGAATAAAGATAGCTGAAAACCCGTGAAAGGACATAGGGTACTTGCAACAGCCAGTAAGAATAAATGGAAAAGCGCGTTTAATTAATTATTTGTTCCATCTCCATGGTTAAACACCTCAACCACTTCGATGTTAAATTTGGTATTTTTTATATCCTGGAAATGGGCATAGGCGGCGTCGCGGGCAAAGTCTAGTGTATTGTTTAAACATTTAGGTGATGATCACGTGTATTTCTTGAGTCCTGGATATTGTCTCTAGTTGGTTTAAGTATTTGGCGGCGTGTTTAGCCTAGTTGGTGACCCTGCCTACGAAGCTAGCGGTCCCGGGTTCGATTCCCAAAGGGCAAATATTTGCGTTAGCGCATATGTTCCTGAGTCTTGGATGTTTTCTATGTATTTAAGTACCAATAGTACAAGCCAAGAGCTTAGTTCTGGACTAGATCAATTTGTGTGTGATTACCTGCTTTATTATAAATATACACAGACCTTTCTTAATTGTTAACTCTGAGTGTTTCACCTTAACCAATTTAGCTACAAGAACTTATTTCATATCTCCCTGTGAAGCTATATGTCCACAGGAAGGTAGAGGATTCAAACTTATAAAGCCCATCCTTTTTAAGGCTATTTACAGAATAACAGAGAACAGCAATTTGCAGTGGAGCCTCGTGTAGCCCCGTCCTAACCTCCAAGTTATAAAATAACGATTAACATTAATGAAAAATAAAGAAAGGGTTTAGTCGTACAATGTAATTAAACAAAAAATGAATAGGTATCGTCAGCGGCGAAAGTGGATCACGTACTGAAAAAGGAACTTTATCATATTTGCCAAAATTTGTTTTTGGTTTTTTGACAAATAAGAAAAGCATAAAAAACAAAAGAAAAAAGTTTTGGCTTGAAATCTACGCGTGGCCCGCGTGGTAAGAAGAATAGAACGATAAAATATGTTAGGTGCGCACGGGCACTTTTACACGTCATAATTCTACCAGCGCTTCCCAAGTGGAGACCACTGCTGAGAAGAAACGCCGCAAGCAACTCAACAGACAATGATAATTAACCTAGCATTATATAAAAAGTAAACAAAAAAAAAAAAAAAACATGCGTAGTTAAGCAGGAAAACGTGTTGAAACTTCTAATAATCACAAGAAAAATAAATAAAATATTAATATTTATCTTACCGATGACGGTACAAGACAATATTGAATATTATAAAAATGAATAAATTGTCAGACATAGAAATATGTTTTAAATTGTGTTACCTAAATGACCTAAAATAAAATAAATTTAATCAGTTAATTTTTGTGTACTACAATAATATTATACAAACTATAGTTAATTATTTCATCATTTGTAATACCTATCTTTGATGGTTCTGTGTTCTTACCTTATTTGACATCTTAAAGTACCTACCTATTATAAATTAAATGTTCAAAATTTTAGACTTGGTTGACAGAGTACAGTTACTACATGATCTTTTTGCTGCAAATAAAAAAGGATCTAAAAGGATTAAAAGCCATTACCAATCATCGCAGTACATGCCAAGTGCTCCATCCAAAAAAAGTAGTAATCTGTGTACAGTATCACTGCAGAGAAACTTTGCCCTTTTTGCAATGATTTATGTGGTCAAAAACGATTTACACTCTTTTCTCGAGACACCTAGCTCTTGCGTCGTTAATATTTTGACCACTTTTTTGCTGCTCACTGTACAACCGCTACGGTCAGTATTTTCGGCAACCGCAAATTTGACATTCGAACGCGAGGATTATCACGTCAAAAGTGACGCGCGCAACCGAATTTAAGTGGCGGCGGTAAAACAAATTAAAAGTATAATATTGTTCAAAGAAACCGCTCACGGGGGCGTCAATCTTGCTGATTTTTCGTCCAGTTTCAAAATAAATGAAATAAAAAACAAGGGAGACTATTAATGCCGTCTTGCGCCGGTGTCAGTGCGAGCTTACGACGCAGAGCGCGCGCCCGCACCGCCTCGCGCCATTTCCCTCGCGACACGCGTTCCATTTTCGAAATTTGAAAAGACCATAGACCAGTTTTCTTTTTTCGGCGCATTCCCGTCCCCAGTGTGTGTGACGTGTAACTTAAATAGTGTTGTGCTTGTGGGTTAAAGTGCGACTCTAAATTGAATTAACTTGATTAATTTCTTGGTGAACTGAATTACTATTTAATGTAATTAGTAACAGCATAATTGCCAAGTTTTATAAGTAAATGTTCCAGGTAAGACAGGTTAAAATCCTTTAAAATTATTTATATTGTTAACTTAAGTGTTGCAACCATTTTACTAATCAAGGAAAATTCCAACGTAACATATCTACAAAAAAATCGTCCGGTTAGTTATTTAAATACAGGTTGTCGACTCGTGGTTTCACTATCTGCCAAATTATACGCTCTATTTTAATCTAAACGCATTGGTGATAACGTCTCGAACAGTAATCGACATAAATTTGACGGTTGGCGTCAACCAATTTGGAGTCAATTCAATTACAATTATTTCGGTAGTGTTAAAATTAATTGCGACCGATTAAGCTCAACACTGAGCTTCTCTTGATTTATTAATTAAAGTTTTTTCTTTTAATTCATTCTTCAAATAGGAATGTTAATTAATTGAACAGAAATGTGAATGATCAGATCAGGTGGCGATGGAACGAGATCAGATGGAAAGTTGTTTTAAATAAATAACGTCTTGATTTAAAGTTTGTACAGAATTTGGAAATGAAATCGTTATACAGTCAAGTTCAAAAGTATGTATACACTTTAGTACCTTGTCTATTTAACGTCATGTTGAAACTGCCATATGAAATTATCCAAGCGATTAAAGTGACAAGGTACTAAAGTGTATACATACTTTTGAACTTGACTGTACCTATAGGTCGTTTGAAAATAATCGTAATTTACTGAAACTTCAGAACCAAAATAGCTGAATGCGTTACAGTAGTGAGATGATTCAGCGAAGAATACACTTATGGTTTAATTTTTATCTGTCAATAATACAAAAGGCACAGACTGTTGCCTAAACTGCCGTTGGATTATTTAATTTCAAGAATTCTCACCAGCCAGTTTCAAACACTAGAATATTTTCTAGTCATATCAAATGTCTAATGGCTTTTCCCGTGAAAAGGTTGACTTAACCTTAATGATTGTGCATAATAATGTTTACATTGAAGCGCTAACTCCGCGTGATTGGAAACAATACAGCCTCTTAGCCTGTTGTCAAGCCAGCGTTTGTATGGAAACTTTCTTTGAAGTACAATTGTGGCCACAAGTTGACGGTTTTTAGTAACTTAAACCATAATGTGGATGAATCAACATCGTCTTCGTAGAAGTCGTTAAAACTGGCAGTAAAAAGTACCCTATGTCCTTCTTTAGCGTTCAGGCCAAAATTTCATCGAGATTGGTTTAGCGGTTTAGCCATGAACGTGTAACAAACAGACAGTTACTTTCACATTTATAATATAACTAGCTATTGCCCGCGACTCCGTACGCGCACAAGTCGTTTATCGCTGTTCCCTCGAGACCTGTACAATTTTTCGGGATTCAAACTCAAACTTTCGCTATACCAAATTTCATCTAATTCAGACAGACAGACACACTTTCGCATTTTTATATATTAGTATGGAGTATAAGTAACCCTTAAACGTTGCTGGTAATGGCAGTTCGTAGTTCAACTTCGTTTCCTTTCGAGTATAGATTAAAATTCCCACTCACAGATTAGTATGGTCCCCGTTTGTAGTTTTAGTGTTCCGTACCCTAAGGGTAAAAACGTCCGTCCGTCCGTCTGTCCGTCTGTCATCAGGCTGTATCTCATGCACCGTGATTAGACAGTTGAAATTTTCACAGATGATGTATTTCTGTTGCCGCTGTAATAACAAATACTAAAAACTTGGCCGGTTTTTTTAAATGACGTGTTATGTGTTATTTGTACTGGCCTGATTGGAAAACTTAAGTTCCGTTTTTTTGATGCGCAGTCCTAATTTGTTAGACTAGATCAGGCATCACGAACACTGTATGTATTAAGTTTGTATGATCAGTGGCCTCCTCTGGTCACCGGTTCTATCCTTATTTTAGTAACAATTGCAGGTTTCTCTATAAATACTGTAAATATTTAAGAAAACGGTTATGTAGCAAGGATGGGTTCATCAACGAGATAGTTATTTGTCTCGTAGGCTTTTATGAACGACTGTTTGCGAGAATTTCACTTAATTGATGTTTGCGTTGGAATAAGGAAATATGACTGGACAACTTTTCGGTTCTTACGACAGCAAATGAAATCTACACTATTATTTTTCTTACTCAAAGGAGAAACTGGTAACAAAAGATATAAATTGAAACACAAATAAAGAAATCGTAGGTAATGTCAACTTTTAACCAAATCTTATTAGGTTAAAATTAGTTTTTGGTGTTTTAGAGTGTGAAAATTAATGTGCAGAATAAAGCTCAATAGCAAATAGCATCTATCTATTCATGAAATCAACTTCGTATCCATTTAACCGTTCGATTCGAAAAGGAATCTCAACTCAACTGTACATTTATCCATGAACAAACATACAATGATTGTAATACACTTAATATTGGAAGGAAATACTATAAGTAGGACTATATACATTTGATACTTAGTGAAAACTAGTTTTTAGAATTGTGCAAATATTTCTTCAATACTATAGAAGCTTACCCCTCAACAAATATGTTTTCAATTGTTTACTGAACGCGTCACAGTTTGTAATTATTTTAAAATTACTCGTAGGTGGAGCTTTGTTAAAAGTTTTTGTTGCCTGGTTCCTAGTGCAATGCTGCTCTATGTTGTGCTTAAACAAAAACTGGGCTTCAAATGCGGAAGTGTAGTTAAAATTTATTCAATTTTGAACCTTTTAAGGCTGTCGATAAGACTCTATTGTTATTTTACTAAGCGCATCGATTTGGCTACCGTGGTGGATTTTATTCCATCAAACTCTATTTTTTTCATTCTTATTTAGGATTGTTAACGGTGTATACATTGCTTGCACTGGAAAATAATAAGAAAGGTACTAGTTTTATGTTTGTTTGTATGTTCAAATTGTGCATTAGCAGTTTAAACCAGTTCCCGTTGTAGGAATAGCCTAAAAATTTCAAAAAGATAATGCATAATGCAATATGATACTCGTATGTTTAAGAGGCGAGCTGATGATGGAGTTGCAAGAGGGTAAAGAATATTCGCTGTGCTACCCACTCTTTGGACTCGTTAGATTTGTCTCAGCTGATGGATGACCGTGCAAAATAACGTGATTGTATCCTATTATATAATATAAAATTAATAATACATAATAGGTCATAAGAATTATATAATGGTTATATTTCTGAAACCGTAAACTTGTGGTGCGTTGTGGTTGACTGGTAGAGAATGCCTTTAGGCATTAAGTCCGTCATTTGTACTTCTTACATTTATTTGTATCGTGCAAAGAAGATTAAATTAATTAATAAATAATATCATTTCCCCACCAACATGTGTCGTTCGCCTGACATGTTATACACAGTTAAGACAAACCTTATCTTATCTAATCTTATCTAGTACCTACGCAGTTATACAATAATGTTTATTTATTATTCTATTTCTGTATAGATATGGGACACACTTCGGTCCTCTTGAGATTTATTTGCGTATTAAGAGTTTCCTTATTTGTTAAGTTGTCACAAATAAAATGGTATAACCTCGCATGAGCCGGGAAGGACAGGTCAGTTTTCATCCCATAATATTTAACGTTTTCCATGGGAAAATGGATAAACCAGTTTTATAAATGCAAGAAATATTTCTCATAATGCGTTTCAATTAACAGTGGTACAACAATATGAGATCGTTACTCTTGTTCACTCTTGCTTTTACATATATGTACATAGGGTATAATAAATAAATATCAGGAGACAATCTCACACGAATCGCCCTAGTCCCAAACTTAGCTCTTGGCTTGTACTACACAACTTATACTAGAAATAAATACGTAGAAAACAACCAAGACTGAGAAAAATACTCGCACTCATCACACAAATATTCGCCATAATTTGGTAATCGAACCCAGGACCGCTAGCTTCGTAGGCAGGTTCACAACCAATAACGCCAACGCGTCTTCACGGTATGAGCTAGTAGGCCAAGAAGTAAAGTAATGGCCTCGAGTCCTCGACTTTCATGCGTCTACCATGATCAACTCGATTTTTTCCGAGACCTGGGCCTCTATTCTACTGCGTTATAACGATATCGCATTTGACGTGTTTAAGAATCGTTTATGTTACAGTTGCCATTATTATAAATAACATAAGAGTTATCAAAACGTTGACAATACGTAAACCCGTCAAAGACGATATCGTTATTACCGTGTAGAATCCCAGCCTTGTTCTAACTCACGAGTAATATGGCTTCGCTAAAGATATACTTGTTTTTCTCTAATTATCATGAATATATTCAACGATAATTACATCGATATTAATTCAGATACTTTAGATTACTCGCGATGGCAATGGTTAGTTCTAATGGTAATAGGTTTTTGTGTCACATGGTCTAGGTTAAAAGATATACAAGGATATAGGAACATAATGCTGGTAACTGTTTAGTAAAGGTATCTTATTTTTTATTACCGTAACCCCTCGTACGTTGGAGGTAAAAAAAAATCGGGTTCAAGTCTCTTCGAAATGTGATACGAAATAAACTTTATAAATACCTACAAAAAGAAATTCAAATTTTGAGCATAGATCTGCGTCAAGACATCTGAAGGGTCAAAAGTTAAAGTGTCTGGGAGTCGTAATATATTTTATCAGATCGAATGATTTAAGAAAATTCTGTCTAAATAGTTCAGTAACTTTTCAGTGCTATCCAACCTTTTTTTACCAGGAGAAATCCTTTATGGATCCCTCTCAGCCCGGGAGAAACTGTGAGGGTAAGTCCGAGTCGCACAGACTAAAACTCCTGGGATGTTCCACCATTCGCTTTTAGACGGGGATTCGGGATCGCTTTCACAAGCATCCGCTACCCCCGTCATCGCTGCCCTCACGGGATCATCCGTAGATAATGGGCATACACTCCACACCCACTCCACTGCAGGCAATCCAGATCACGTGGGAAGCCACCCAGCACAGGACCTCTAAATTCGGACGATGAAGCTCCCGACCCATCACCCGCAGAAGATAGGGTGAACGGCACTCCTCTTCCTCTGCGGCGCCACCACGCCGCGAACAACGGTGCATCCCGCAGAAGGTAGGGAGAGTGGCGGATCTAAATACCAGCACGCCTTTCTTCCCGCAATCCCGGCCACAGAGGATAGGGACGACGGCGCACCGTAATACCGGCAATCCTCTTCCTCCGCGGCCCCGCCTCAACTGCAAAAGAAGTTTACCTCCCTCGCAGTCCACCCAGCGCATCACAAGCAGGCTCAAACGAGCTTGCTTGGAGCGACCTCCACGGGCCAGCTGGTAACTCTTAGCTTCACCGTGGGTGACCAGTCCACGGTTACTAAGCCCCCCCGCCACGACACTACGTCAATTTGTGTGAGATTGTCCCCTAAAATTTATTATTATTATTATTCGTACAACTTTTAATTTAACTTTAGTAGTTAATAACTGTTCAAAGAGGTACGATTTGGCCCAAAACATGTATTACCGAAGAGTTTAAGCAAATTTCTAATAGTTAAAACATTTTACGTAATCGTGTACGTGGGTTTAGAAACTGAAGAAATTTTGATTTACGATACAAATAAAGGTAAAGTTTATATTTATGGTGTTTATGAGAGCCACATAAGGAAGCAATTTTATCCTCTAAAGACCGTATTTAATCCCGAGGGATCTATGCAATGTGGGAGGCTCAAGTCTACAAATTTACTTATTGCCTTCTTGTAAAACTTAAGCCGTTGGTATAGAGTTGTTATTTGCTGGTAAATTGTTAACTAAACTTGGTAAATATTTTTATGACATTAGGGCATTGACATTGTATAGTTCTCCATTGAGTCTTAAAACCATTTGGAGTCTCATAAAACAAGCAAATTATTATAGACAAGGAAATTTTGTAGCTTTGGTCAGCTTTATAGCGAAAGCGGCTTTAACGTAGGAACTGTGTTAAGATGTCAAAGTGCTGTAATGGAAATATTAGAGTCGCTCGTAAAAAGTGACAGTTACGACTATTTGACAGCTTAACAAGTTATATGTTAACTTGCATTGTACGCTACTGCGCATGTTTATAGTAGCATTTAGTTAAACCGACAATCGGTGTCAATAGTGAAGAATGCGACCTATCATTGTAACTTTTTATTGTTGGGAACTCTACACTATGTATATGTTTACTGACCTAACAAGAAACCAGTTCCTCGATTACATATTTTATATCATAGTTATGATTGTTCATATTGTCAGGAGTTTCTTAAATTGTTTAATTGACAATAAATGCTACTGTCAATAAAATTTAATTAAGTATTGATTAATTAATATTTTATTAATTATTATGATATCAGGAGACAGTGTTTGACAGCTATGCGATTTAAGCATCGCTTCATAATCATCTTAAAATCTACCAAAATAAATATAAATAAACAAATAAATATAAGGGGACAATCTCACACAAATTGATCTAGTCCTAAAATAAGCTCTAGGCTTGTACTATGGGTACTAGACAATGGTTAACTTACTTATACAGAGGAATACATAGAAACCGTCCAAGACTCAGGAACAAATACTCGCACTTATCACACAAATGTCTTCCCTTACCGAGATTTGAACCCGGGACCTCTAGCTTCGTAGGCAGGGTCACTACCAACTAGGGTAAAATATTCTCATCAATTAATTATTATATTAAGAATTAGGAGGAAATGGAAATTTCATCATCATCATCATCATCATTATCAGCCGGAAGACGTCCACTGCTGGACAAAGGCCTTCCCCAAGGTTTTCCACAACGTCCGGTCCTCTGCTGTTGACATCCAGCGGTTTCCTGCGACCTTTATCAGATCGTCGGTCCACCTTGTGAAAGGCCTGCCGACACTTCGTTTTCCAGTTCGCGGAGTGGAAATTTACGAGTTGGTAATTAAATCAATGTGTGATATCATTAACAAGTAAGTACAATGTAAGATTACTAAACCAAAGCCGTCTCCTAAAGTTGCCGTGCCTAACAGGATCCATAATTAAGTTACCTATATTAATTACAGTATTAGCTTAAGTTAAGTTAGCCAACTAACATTATGGAAAACAAACAACATTGACAAAATCTGGAATTATCCTTTGAACTTTGCCAGCGTTATAGTCCCGCCGCGCCGTTGTAGAAGGCCCATTTGACAGCTGTCAACTCAGTACAAAATATAACCTCAAAACATATTTTGTACCGATTTTATGTCTTTAAAAACGGGTCGTTTCGAATGGCGGCGTGTCAATTGTCAAGAACTCAAAGGTAAGGTAGGCTTGTACATATAGTAGGGAAATCAATACATACTCGTAGTTTAATAAAATGTAAAATTAAAATTATTGAATTACATTGTATCATTACAATATGAATACAGGACTAACTAATAACTTTAAGATTTTTTGTGTACTAAGTCCTCACTGACCATAATTTGAAGTGTCGTATCTCTGTAACTAATAGGTTTATAGGTATTATTCAAAAACCAATATGTAGCGCAGTTAGTATTTTTCCCTCGCAAAAGTTTAGGATATATTCAATAATAATTAAAAAGTCTGTATTATGGACTGTTGCGGCGGCACCCAAAAGTCGAAAACTTGAATTGTTTATAATCTACACATAGAACATATCTAAAAAATGGCGGATACCGGACCTTTTGCAGGGAGAAATGTTTTATTTATTTTATAGTCCCAAATCTAGATAAAGATAATTAAAAATACTAAGGTGGAGACGATAGGCGTGAAAGGATAATTACTAGTAAGAAAACAACACAAAGGACACATTCCACTAACGACGGCGCCACTTGTAAACAACTAGCCAGCCTTAATTACGTCGGCAAGTTAATTCCAATTTTATCCAACGGCACGTATAAGTTGGCCGACGTATACGCAGAACTATTCATGGAGGACGCTGATGAACTTTCGTCTTGAGTACTAGAGGATTTATTTTGGTGTTACTGCTTCGATAATTATAGTTATACATAACATCACGCCTTCATTCCCGGAGTGGGGTACGCAGAGCAAAAGACTTGTTTATAATTCTGTAACCACATTTTGCACAATCAGGCCAAGATTTTACTAATGTATTAGTGACGGATTGAAAGCCCATCGCCTAACAGTACAAGCCTTTATTCCTTTATTCACCTCTTACGACATCCACGGGGAGACATGGAGTTCTTTGCACTATTCTAACCCGGCAACCACACGGTAAAATTATACTTAGTTATGTTATTATTAATAGGCTGCTTATATGAAATTTATTTTAGATCTATTAAGTAAATATTATACCTTTATATTTGTACCTTTTGGTCGAATGCATCGTTTCCTAACCTTTTTTATTATCCAATCCGCTTTTTTCTGTAACTGTAAATATTTCAGGTTTAATTTCAGGATCAGCGTGTAGCACCCTATACTTGTATTTTTGTGTTAGTTTTATAAAAGTCCTGAAATATGTACAATGTCGGAAAAAAATGCTTCGGCTAATTCGGCTTTTGGTTGGGAAACGATAAATTAAAAAGATAAACCAAAAGGCAAAAAGTAAATCACTGTTTTTAAGAAAATGTCCTTATCAGCTCAGCACCTCAAAAAGGGTGGTTTTGTCGTTTAAAGACTGAGCTAAATTCGATTTTGCTGCGAACGTGAGACAAAGTAACTTTTAAATTTTTCTTTATAATACAAAGGTGGTCGTCTTCACCATGTTGTCTTTTTAACCTTATAAGGTTATATTTTCTCGCTGCTGAGGCGAAAAATTGTATGTGCAACACGAGAACAAAGTTATTTGCATCTCGTGTCTTTGCACTCAGGATTCTAAACTAGAATGCTTGCTCGGGATTCAAAATCAACACTCACAGCAAAAATCAACTTTGCTCTCTTGTTGCACAAATAACTATTAAATCCGAGAATACAGAGTAGAGAATACGCATGTTTCATCTTTGACTGTATTGTTAGGTACTATCAAATCATGAACGACGAATACGCAGGTAGCGAATTTGCAGTCTTATGATTGTGGTCTTGAGACTGTAATTGGCAAACAAAGTACACAGGCCCGGCCACCAGTGGGCCGAGCACGCTGCCACGAGTCAATTTCTGACATAGGGTCGGAACTCTAATTCGTCTATTCCATATTCCAACGTAAGTATAAAGAACTAAGGTTTAAAATAAAAGTGTGTTTTGTGTGATTTATGTTCTTTTAATATTTTCATAATAATATTTGACACTAGTTCCCGTTTGACGTCATTTGACACTAAGTCCCGTGGCAGCGTTCTCGGCCCACTGGTGGCCGGGCCTGTGTACTTTGTTTGCCTGCTCCTTGCCATAAAAGATGTCATTATGGTCACATTGCCGTTTTCATACGGTATTCTTGTCGATATCTTGTTGTTGTTATTAATATCGAGCAACAACGGCACAAAAACACTCCACATTTCCGAAGAATGAATTGATCGAAATTCCGAATGCATTTTTTTTTATAGTAGTCTTTATTTTTTTGCTATCGCTTATAAATCAAACCTAACCTAACCTACGCATAGCAATTAAATTATGCATTTTGTTTAAAATAGCTCCAACGTAGGTAACATAGCGTTCGGAAAAATGAAAATTCGGACAAACATAGTTCGGAACTTTAAGTTGTTCCCAAAAAAACGCGTTTGTTGTATGGGAGCCCTTCAAACTGGTCAAGTAGACGCGGCCTATTTTGACTTTAAAAAGGCATTCGATCTCGTTGACAACGACGTTTTATTGCAGAAACTCTCAGCTTTTGGTTTCAACAAATGCCTCTTGGAGTTCTTCGCCAGCTACTTGAAGGATCGAAGGCAATTTGTTCAGATAGAGGGTTATTCATCAAGGGAGTATTATACTCGGTCGGGGGTGAGTCAGGGGAGCACACTTGGCCCTACCCTGTTTCTCATAATGGTTGATGATCTTCCGGCAGTTATCAGAAACTCTGAGTGCTTATTGTTTGCCGATGATGTGAAGGTGTTTGCGGCCATAAAAGGGGACCCTGATTGTGAAGCATTGCAATCAGATATAAACGCTGTGTCTGACTGGGCAACTGTCAATAGATTGTCGTTTAACGAAGAGAAATGCAAAGTTATCTCTTTCTTGCGTTCCCCAGTAGCTATAAACTATTCCTATAGTTTGGCAGGCAACCCAATAGACAGGGTTCTTAGCATTCGAGATTTAGGTTTGATTGTAGATGTAAAACTCGATTTTCATCAGCATATCATCCGTACATGCAAGAGCGCTAGTAGAGCCTTGGGCTTCATTATGCGTACAGCCTCGCAATTCCAGAGTGTCACGGTTCCTATTGTCCTGTACAATGCTTTTGTACGCAGCGAGCTTGAGTACAATTGCATTGTCTGGGATCCTCTGGAATCAAAGTATCGTCTGCTTGTAGAGAGAGTCCAGCGGAGGTTTTCTCGATACTTGTACAAGAGGATGTACGGCTATTACCCGTTTTTGTTTCCATCTCTCTTTGTTTCAGGCATGGTTGGACTTGAAACCCTGACCCAAAGGCGAAAGATGCACTTGATTGCACATTACTGCTCTCTCTTGCGAAATAGAATAAATAATCCTTTGGCTCTAGGGCAGTTGACTCTATTCGTCCCGCAACAGTATGTACGGACGGGTACGCGCCGCCGCCATCAGTTGTTCGCGGCATTACCAGGACTAAGGACTCGCAGAGCTAGGAACTGTCCAACGGCCAGGGCAATAGCGCTGCTTAATGAATTTCTGTCTGAGGTACAAGATGCTGACGTGTTCGCTGATGGATGGGGGATACTCAGGTCTAAAATAATGTTATTTTTATTTTAACTTTTTATAATTAACGAACTAGGCGCTTTGGTTTAAAACTGTAAGTCTACCTTTGTAACTTTAATTAAATAAATAAATAAATAAATAAATATTTATTTTATTCTGCTTTTAGTATTTGTTGTTATAGCGGCAAGAGAAATACAGCATCTGAAAATTTCAACTGTCTAGCTATCACGGTTCATGACATACAGCCTGATGATGGACAGACATCGGAGTCTTTGTAATAGGGTCCCGTTTTTACCCTTTAGGTACGGGACCCTAAAAAGCTCATCGTCAAACTTGTAATTCAATCCTTTTTTATTTCTTACCAGACATACCTTTTCCGCTATATAAAAACTTCAACGGACATTAAAATGTTTCGTTTCTGATAGTTTTTAAAAGCGTTTCTTGTTGTTACGCGAGCCCCAAAAGTTGTCCATTGCCGCTCTGAATTGGCACTGCTCCACGACAGTCTCGGCTCTTAGATTTATACTGACAACTTAACTAACTGTCTTATTTGTCTGTCATATGAATGAGTCAACAATGGATTAAGGGTTTTTATAGATGTCGCCAAAGAGGACGTGTAGAGTTTCTAAATTGGTTGCAAATAGGGCTATATTTCTGGAGTAGTCTGACATGCTTCTCGCTTGCGTGTTAGGGATTTTGTTTAAGCCTTTTGGTGCCGGGCTTGTTGGTTCCTATACAAAATCGCCAAACTAAGGAGCCTTGAATGTATTAGGGTACGGACTTCAAGTTATTTGACTAAGAAGCCAAATAGGTTTAGATATTCTGTTGATAGTACTAGCCAAGACTTAATAGAGATTTTGATAGTAGAGCAGATTACCTTACCAAGATCACCACCATCTTCTCGAGCATCTATACGTCCAGTATAGGACATTATGCCTCCCCTAATTTCCTCCAGTTATCCCTAGATGGAGTTTCTCTTCTCTACTTCTTCCCTATTCTTCTTGCTATTGCCACAATGACGTCGGACCATCCAGCTTTAGACCTACCAGGTTTTCGGCTGCCTGTTCTCGGCCTTCACTCTGTGATATACCACGATAAAACTTTCCAGATAAATAAAATATGAAAACTAGGCGTTTTTTGAGTGTGTCACGATTAAAAATTACCAGAACTAGTTGGATTTCACTAGCAGACTTCACTATTTTGACCTCTGATCTAGGAGAAACCGCTAGAAATCGAAGATTAAAATGTGCTGGTTACTGGTTTGCTAGGATAACCAAAGGTTCTGCACGTTTAAAGGATAAAAGTAGAAAAGTTGGCCAAAGAACTTGTCTACAAGCTAATGGAGGTAAACACGTGGTCCGACTGAAATACGAGTAAAATACTGACAGAAACAACCATTTAAAGTGTCCATTTTCAGCACTTAAAAATTACTTGAAAAAGTCGTTAATTTCTTAAGCTGTAGGGTCGAGGATTATCTAACAGACAAAAATGCTTGGCCTAAGATAGCTAACGTAATAGCTTAGAATCATGTTAACATTGTAATCTTGTCTATAGGGGATACGGTTTCTGTAGGAGAACGTATCGAAACATAATTTAATTGTTTATTTCATGTAGTCTTGCACCATCATGGGTTGTTATAAATATTATTATTTTATTTATTGGCTCATGTGTTTATTAGAAGTTTCGACACGTTTTTTTGCTCAACTACGCATGATATTTTTATATTTTAATTTTTTAATCATTGTTTTATATAATGCTAGGTTAAGTTCTATCATTGTCATAAGTGATACTTATTTAAAAAAATGTCTGACTGTTGAGTTTCTTGCAGCGTTTCTTCTCAGCAGTGGTCTCGTCTTCACGTGTAAAAGTGCCCGTGCGGCCTACTTACTGAATTCTTTTTTTAACCAAAAGACACTGAGCGGCACTGAACTATGCTACCATGAATACAACTTACGTTAAAAAGATTCTCAATATTTACTATCGTGATAAAACTGACTACGAATGTAATAATAAGTCTCAAATTCCTACTTTTTTTAAGTTGCTCATTTAAAATGTAATTACGGTAATCGTAATTATGGTCACAATCATTTGTAACTGTAGATTTATTATTAAACTGATCTCGGTTTAACTGCCCGTCTCAAGATACGTCAAAAATGACAGTTTTCTATGGTTTGACGTTTACTTTGACGTACCTATTTTGATATGGGCATTTAAACTGAGATGAGTTTATTAATACAACCCTATAAAATGCCGTATTTCTAGTCCATAATATCTAATACGTTGTTGCGGAGTCGTAATAAAATGTGTAATAGTTTTAACTTTCCCTGTAATCCGCAGAGCTTAGGTTCCATTCCGACTGCAACCAACCACATAATCTCAATGCATATTAATTAATCTATATCCATTAAACTTTAATTAAACCTGATGTAATTAAATGGTTCCACACAGTTATCCCAGCCAACAATGCAACGAATGGAAATGATGTTTGTTTTGCATTGCATATGATTTCTGAACTGATAACAAACTGTGTTTCTTCTGGTATATCTCAAATAACTGGCATTTAAACCATTATACAAGTTTTATCTAAAGAAAAAAACATTTGATTCGTCTTAATGTTAAATTAAAAGACGCAATGAAAGCTGTTGAAAGTTAAGAATAGAATGCTCCGTGAATGGTTTCCAAAACTACCAACACAACAATATTAAGCGTTTTCACACCGTTAGCTTCTTCAATGGCATCTACAAGTGGCCAGCATCATTAATCTGATATGTAAACGAGACCGTTTACTGCCGGTTTTCAGAATATATTATTTGATTTGTAATGTGCGTGTGCAGACGGCATATCCTCTGTCCCTGCAGTATCGGTATTTCAAGGCAAAGATAGGAAAGTTTGCATTAATTTTAACAAATAAATAACGATAATTACTCGTTTTAATGTAACTTAACCAGTAATGCCATTGGCGTGCTTCGCGTTATAGAGATGTCTAGGTACATAATTATACTATAATGTCGACATAGTTCTTTTGAGTAGAAGTGTAATTTTTTTATGAAAGTATAAGCTATCATATCAGTTTTAAGTGATTTACGGTTACATTGAATTTGTTTTCTTTATAGAAATGATCTTAAATAAGTGCCGGCATCTACTAATCGTGATTTCACATAACCGTAGAGAAATATAGGTACAGACATATTCTCAAATGGATGTTGACTGAGTTTGTTTTTTAAAGGTTAGACTGAAGGTTTTGCGAGTATATTTTAGGAGGTGTAAACACTGCTTTATTTACCCTTATTATACACGTTAAGAAAAACCAAAAAAACATCGCATTCAAGTCGCCGATTGAAATAAGTGAACCTAAGCAGAAATCTCAATTAAGACGTGAAAACATGGCATTAAATTTATTATTTGACACTGGAATTAGATACAGTTAGTGTTAGGTAAACAATTGACATACTAGTGTACCAGTTTGTGGAATGCAGCGCTGTCAAAATATGTCTTACGAGACTGGGCTTGGAGGCGCAAGGCGCTTGATTCTGGACCTTTAATTAGTACATTTGGTCCAATTGTAGTTTAATTAAAGACATAACTTAGGCGATTTTGCTTAAGCTCTACAATAGATTGTCCACCTGGTTTGTTGAACTGGAATATGCAGGATTTAAAAACCGGGCAAGAGCATGTGTATGGTTCCGAAGCCGTTAAGTACCTACTACAAACATAAAAATCAACAAGTAATAGCTAATTTTCTATTTAAAGTTCATAAACACTTTAATCGCCTGTATCTCAAGAATTGGTTCTTGATATCTACTTAGTCGTGATAGTTTTCCTTATAAATTCGTTATATATGCTTTCATTTAAGTTTTTTTCTTTTAGCAACAATTATCATATTACGGAAAACGGGAAAGAATATACTCATAATCCTGAATGTACAGCTTATTCCAATAAAATTATAGAGCATATTTAGCTCCTTGTCATTTTGATTCTCATTGTCTTTCTCACGCTTATCGTACTTTTTTCACTATGAAGTTTACTATAACAAAGCAGTAAAGTGATCTCCGATGACTTGTACTTATAGGTGATTATCTTTAGTAAATTACCTGTTCTATACGGGGTGTGGCCTGTAATAAGAGCAATAAATTGAGGGATTGTTTCTACTCTATAAACGTAGCAACATTTGTTCTGCAACTTTAAAAAAATATGCAATTTAATATATGGGTTTTTTTTTAACAAACTTAATAGCATTTTCAATGTGGGGTACATTGAAAATGCTATTCATATATCCAATAGTCTAGTTGACATCTACTGTCAGCCTACAAACTTCGTCGTTTTCGCAATACATTGCTTGCTTGGAAAATCGAAATTCATTAATATTTGGTTAACAATAATTTATTTTCAAAAGTTGTAGAATACATGTGTGTGGAAACGATCCCTCAATTTATTGCTCCTATTACAGGTCACACCCGGTATAGTTGTAACACATCTGTGTGGTGAGACAAGTTGCATTCGACAATCGTTTCGAATTGATGTTAGTACCACGTGACTATCACGGTGGCTTACGTCAATTCCATACATTTGTCTATCGAAACATCATCGCTAACGATTGTCGAATGCAACTTGTCTAGCCCTACCGTATAGACCGTTCTTTTTTTAATTTATTTTATGAAAGTACATTTTTTTATAAAAAATAATAATACATACATTCGATATTTGAAATTTTACGTAAGCTCCATATTATTTTTATAGACAACTAATACAACAGGCCCCTTACTCAAGTTTTTCACCTATACACATTGATGGCGCTATATCGGGAGATTGGGATGGCCATCGTTTTATGTCTCTATAACCAACATCGAATATTATTTGCCGTCAAAGAGAGCACTTTACGGCGCGTCATAGATTATACTAGAACCGTTTCCTACTTTCTATTAGACGTCCTAGCACACATAAAACGGTTTTGTTATTCCGATGTCTGAATTGACAACAGGGAAATGGGAAAAGTCTTATTTGTTTGCAGTACTAGGGCAACAAAGCATTTTGAGTTTATCGAGGTATTAAGAAGTTTTAGGAACATTTTAATGGCTGATCTGGTTACGAACTAATAAGTCCGGTTACGAGGACTTTGCCGATGGCGAAGTCGACAAAAAGGCCAGTAACTGGTTAGGATGCACTTTACTCTATACGACAGTATACTTTATGTACAATACGTAACTATAATTACGTATCATTGAAAGATCGGTAGTCTATCCCTATCGCATTCGTTCTCATATTCGCATAAGTTCGGCTCTGGACATTCCTATTTTGTTACAGTTGTTATTTATTTTGCGTTTTGTTTAATAAAGTATTTACATACATAAATATATACAAAACCATCATACTTTTTTTTTCAAAATAGTTACAGATTATTTATGGCATGGACGTAATAACGACATGGACATGGCCATGGGCATGGCGTGGATATTTCGTCTTTTTAAATAAAAATAACCTCAATTAACACATAAAAAGAGCTGATTTCTTCTTAATAACCCTTTTAAAAATGACATAGGCAAGAAGTAAAACAAATGGCTTAATTATAATATTTAAAACTAAAAATGTATTTAGGTACTTTATACATTTGTTAATAAAATTTGACTGACTTACGACTCACAGCCTAAAGCACTGAACTTACTAATTCTACGCGGACAGAGTCGCAGGGTTCATCTAGTATGGTATAATTTCGCAAGAGCAACATGCAACTATACAAACTTACAACAATTGAACAAACAGACACCAAACAAGCACTCTTTTAGTTTTTAATTACTAACAGAGGAAGGGAAACACAATATGACGTTCATTATACGTAGCGAGTGTAAAGGCAAGATTCCGATGTTAGCGACCGCGATTGGGTCGCGCGACTTGATCGCAGACCTTGTGCTCATTAGTGGTCTGGACGAAATAGTAGAAGGATTAAAAAACAGAATAATATGTGAACTTATCCATTAACCACCCGCCAAGCAACAGTGTTCGCATTGTTGTGTTCCGGTGTGGGGATAACACAGCCGGTAAAATTACTAGCATAGAGGCATGCCATCTTAGTCCTCAGGGTCGGCCACGCATTTGAGGTCTTAGGATTATAGTCTTGAGAATTCAAATGTCTATGGGTCTCAGATTCCACTTACCATCAGGTGGCCTGAGTGCTCGTGTTAACATAAAAAAAAAGCTTACTACTAACAGGAATAGAAAAAACTAATTAAGGTGCTATGGATCCTACTGAAATGGATCGCGATTTAGCATAAGATTTTGTTACTATTGGTCACTGATATGTATAAGGGAATAAGGGCATGTAGTATTGTTAGGCGATGGACTTGCAACCTGTCACCACAGTAAACTTCTTGGCCTGATTGTAAAAACCGGGCAAGAGCATGTCGGACCAAGCTCAGTATTGGGTTCCGAAGCCGTTAAGTACTACAAACATAAAAATCAAGAAGTAATAACTAATTTTCTATTTAAAGTCAATTGGTGCAGTCTTACATGATTTTAGTAGGTAACTACTTTAATCGCCTATATCTCAAGAACCAATGATGTCTACTTAGTCGGGATAGTTTTCCTTTAAAATTCGTTATATCTTTCATTACTATTTTTTTCAGATTTTTAGTATTTGTAGTTTTGGCTGTAAGCGGTGGGGGACACCGATATTTTTGAAAGAGCTATCTAACGACACCCCGTACTATAGGGTAGACGAGAAAAAAAATACATCCCCACGTTACGTGTAGGGGAGGTACCCTTAAAAAGATTTTTTTTACATTTTATTATACCACTTTGTTGGCGTGACTAATATGCATATTTATGCCAAATTATAGCTTTCTAGTACTAAGAGTCTCTGCGCTAGGCTACGGACGGACGGACGGACGGTCATCATAGTTTGGATACGGAACCATAAAAATGTGGTTACAGAATTATAAACAAGTCTTTTTAGAGTTGTTGGTATTCTGTAGTTCAGCCTACCCCATTCTGGGAATGAAGGCATGATGTTATGTGTATGTATTATGTGGAATTTAATTGCATTTACTTCAATGAAATAGGTTTTTTTAATTATATGGATGATAAAAATAATGAATAAATCTAAACGAAAACGTGACATGAATCAGATTAAAAAAAAGTTAATACTTAATACGAACCTCATCTCGTTTGTATACTGTCCACGCCATGTCATATAATCAGCCCTGTTTTCCTGCACGTCATACTTAACAAACATTTGTCCAACCATAAACACCTCTTAGATCACCGCAAACCTCCACAAACAAACAAACATATCATCATAAATACCTACATTCAAATTTCGATCATAAACAAAGCCTTTAAAGTTATAGATTCTGTGCTGATAATTTGAGTAAGGTCGTTTTGGTTGAGCAAAGAGATGTTGATGCATTGGCGCGATCAATATCAGCATAGCATAGAGGATTGACGCGTTTTTAACAAGCTCATGCAATATGCATGCGCAGATGGAAGGATGTCCGTAATCACGTCTTCGGCATAACCGGCATAACTTGATGCAGGGTTGTCAGTCAGCAGAGACATTTACCCCTTTTCATTTGCAAAGAGATTTTTTTAAAAAGTGTTACAAATTACACCTTTGCAGTTCGCTTTACAGGGAAGGGACAGACAGAGGGAAGCGACTTTGTTTTATACTATGTAGTGATAAATAACTATGTCACACAAATTTACCTTAGTGCTAAAGTTTATGGACATTGATAAACATACTTATATCGTCAATGTTTTTCAACATAGAAACAAGATACGATATTAAAAACAGAACAGAAGCCCTGGTTAACTGAACAATGCAAGCGAGAAGAACCTACCCTTGACCAGTTTAATTTATATAAATACTGTTAATGGTTTCTAATTAATGAAATGTATTTAAATGTTTCATTCCAATGATTCAATTAATTCATCGAAACGATAATCTAGCCGTCAAATCTAACTGTTAGTTACTGCTGTTTAAGTGGAAAATCTTCTAGCAATTTTCCCCGACTCTTGCGCAGCTTCATACGATTATTGATTGAGTTTTATTACTGGATAAGGTTTTATAGTGTTGTAAGTCGAGCAGGTGTTGATTAAAAATGTGGTTCACTTTGCCGTTGACATTATAGAATGTGTACTTCTGAGTCCACTTCTAAATGTGAATAAAGTTTCTGATGTTTATCAGTTAGTTTTTGAGGCAAACACGCTGCCACGGGACAAGATTTTGACGTAGGCTGATGATCGGGATTTTAGTCTATTCCCTTTTATTACTAAGCAACATAAACCGGTGGTTGTCATTTTAATATTTTCTCAATAATATTTGACACTAGCTCCCGTTTGACGTATTTGCACTAGTTTCCGAGGCAGCATGTTAGGCCCACAGCTTTATAAATCGGCTTTTAGTAGTGGTAGGACCTTGTGCAGGGTCTATCCATCGCTACCACCATCTTATCCTTTAACCTACCACCAAGCAGCAGGGTTCGCATTGTTGTGCCTTCACGGCTAAACCGCTGAACCGATCTCGATGAAATTTGGTATGAATATAGCTGAACCCCGAGAAAAGACCAAGGGTACTTTACGCGAATAGCAATAAATGTCTTGTACGCGAACGGAGTTGCAGAAACCTGCTAGCAGAGGCACAACTTCGAAAGTTGCATAACAAGGGTTATTTAATAAGTGTCGGTTAGGCCAGTAAAGATTGAAGCTCAATTTAATACAGAAATTGTATGAGACCAGATAATTCACGTTACAAACTGCAGAAGTAAAGCCAGTCATAATCACTACAATTAATAGCTCAATTAAATCTTATATGACCACACGAGACATAAATAAGACTTGATTAACTACTCTCATGTAAACATTTACATTGCATTTACATTTTCAATGCCCGTTTCCAGGGTTCTATACAAAATTGACTCCATATTCGGCTCTTGGTCCTCAACGTGTCAAGTAAACATTGCAACAAATTAATCTATTACTTATTTGAATAGCTATCCTTTGAAACCTATTTGTGGTAGACAATTTTGCGATCATCTGCCGTTTCAAAATTCAAAAACATTTTAAATTGAACTCTATGCTATTAAAATTAAAACGAATTTTTACTGCTTGCAATGACAAATTTACATTTGTTTTCATGCTGAAGCGATTGCGGTTCCTAAAAAGGATTTAGTGTTTAATATCGATTAGTTTAAGGTTGAAAGATGGGTTTACTGAATATAAAGTAACTTGGGAATGGTCGTGAGGACGACTATAATCCTCGTATCTCCATTTGGATTGGTGTCGAAACGTGCGAAATATAGCTTTATTCTGATTCGAAATGAAATTGGTAGGGTGATTATGGTCGTGCTTCTGTAATTTATATTTGAAGGCTTGCAACATTTTGTAGTTTGTAATAAATTTACTTCATCTTCCAGCATGTAAATTCACATACAAGGTAAATTAACGTTTAAGGGGCCACATATTATGACAAAGTTGGTTGTGATGCGATCCGGATCTCAATAACTATAAAGCCTAAGTGTCTGTTCTTTGGCTATAATAAACTTGATCATATTTCCTCGAGACTGTTAAACGTGAAAACACAATTAGAAACGAAATCCTCGATATCTTCATTTTTCAAACATGACATTTTCACCTTTTTCGCATGTTTTTGGTTTAATTATCGAACCCCTACGATCTTCAACGATGATTTTTGATTCAACAGTTGTTTATAACCAGACATAGAAGTTTTCGTCGCAAAAACGTCAATTAATTAGGGACTTTCTTCCGATATTTAATTTATCGATAACTATTTCAAATACTTATTTCAAATGTGACATTTCATAGTAGATAGGTATTAAGTTCACCGGATAAATAGAAATTAACTAAAAGGCTGATCACTACCCATCATATAATGATATGATATTTAATTTAAGTACCTAATTCAAGGGGAAACTTTATAGGGATTTTAAAATTCAAATAAATATCACTTGTAATGTATAAAATTGTATTATTATTGTATTTCTTAAGCAAAAACTTCTTAAAATGCTATTCAATCTTTTTACATGCCTATAAAGTAAGCTGAAACCAAGAGAGCCTTGCAACAAAAGCCTATTTAGGTAAATTGTATGACATTGTGTAGCATAATAGTAAGATGCTGTCACTGTCATAAAAAAGTACAATTTATCGATAAATTAATATTTAGTTCGGAAGTCCCTAGAATATTTGTATTCGTGCCACAATAACTTCTATGTCTGTTTATAACGTTATAATTCTGGTAAACTATTTTGGTAATAAATGTTGTGGTTTAAGTAAACCGTAATTATTTTAAAATGACGCTGCCATCTCTATGTCACATTCTTCGCGCGGAAGCGCATTAAGCCATCCTTTTTCATTTTTGTGTGGACGTGGTCTCTTAAGTTAGTGAGATAAGATAACATAATTTAACCAGTCACTATTTTAATACAATTTAATTTAGGTGTTTTTTGTTTTAAAAGCATTGTCAATCCCCAGTTGTTTAGTGTTGTGACCGCTAGGGGCGCTGTAGTTGCGCACAAAGCCAATACTGAGACGGCGAACAATCTTTACTTTGTATACAACAAAAACTAGTTTCAACCTCATTATTTTACCTACATATATATTCCTATATTCTACCACTCAGTTTACTTTAGTTAATTAACTTGAAAATAGAACCGTTTCAGAATAGGAGTACTTTTGCCGTAAATTATTTCTCGTGACTTGTCGCTGTCTTTATGAAAAGGTTCTACGATATAACTTTTTCACAAGATATTAAATGCTTTAAAAAAACCTCACAGGCAAAATCACGGGTAAGCACTGGTAAGTAATATTTCCGAGTATTACTATTATATTACCCCATCCGTTAAAGCAGGCATTCGTGAGGCGATTTTTACCTTAGGTCATTTCGAAAATCGATTCGAAATCACCCTGTATAGTATCAGGTCCTAGTGTATATGAGCCGACGTATCGTGCGTATTATGATTTCGATATCGAATACACATGGACTAATACAACGTGGACCTGTCTAAACTGACCCAGGATCGCTACCTTATAATTATAAAATTATTTAACACATTTTATTGCAGCCTTTTCCTCGTTCCTCGTTGGTAACCCTACACAAAATATGAAACGCGTCGTGAGACACCGTCAATAATTGCGACGATCGGGCGATTTGTTTACCGACGCGTGTAATTTTGAACCCTATAATAAACGATACAACATCACAAGAATGGCTTAACTCCAATAAATCACTGCTAATATCAATTAAATGCTGTTAGTTTAAGGTTGAAATTTGAATAAGATGATTTTTGGAGTTATGCTAGTTTGTGTTTTAATTTGCGAACGCGTTTACAGCTTGACATTTAATAATGTTATGGAAGCATTGGGTATAATGAACTTGATAAGCTTTCGTTTCGATTTACGGTATAATTTATATTGGAAAACTAACTTAGGGTAGCGGGCTTCCAGCCAGCCTTTTGGCCAAAACATTTTTGGTAAATGTATCCCTTCCCAAGTTTTTAATTTGCCAAACCAATGTTACATACACATTTTTCAGAATTAATTTTATTACCATCGTGTAGAACCCTTTATGTTAGGTTAGGTTAGCTTCTATAAAATCCAGGGCCTCTATTTTACTGCGTTATAACGATATCGTGTTTGACGTGTTTATCAAAACGTTGACAATACGGAAACACGTCAAAGACGATATCGTTATTACCGTGTAGAATCCCAGCCCTGACATATTTACGTTTACAGAAAACAAAGCGGTTCGGCAAATTAAAATTTGGGAAATTAAACATTTGACCGAAAACTTTTTGACGAAACGAAGGTAACCCCGGGCGACTACTACAAGTAAGTATTCACAATTAAGTTAGTATCTTGTTATTGTTTGCGAGAAGTTTGTACCATTAACTGTATTTAATTACTCATCGTATCCCTTCTAAGGTTTTTGTAAAAGATACAGAACCAGCGATAAGACCGCCTAAAAATGGATAATATTTGATTGTGCTGTTAATGTTATGTTTCTGTAAAGGAGCGTCCCCACTGAGAGCATTCGCGTGTAATATTCAAGTGGTGTGGACGTTAAGCCGAGCGTTTTGTGGTCCACACCACTTGAATATTTGACTCCGAATGCTCATTACACGCGAATGCTCTCAGTGAGGAAGCTCCTTTAGGTGTACAATCGAAGTCATGAATTCATATAATACACGTTCCAAAGACGTCAAAAATATCTACACGCCCCTAATACCACTGCAATAAGGTTAGGTATGTGTAGTGTGACGTAATCTATGTTCGTGGTATATGGTAAAATGGGGTGTCCAAACCAAATGTTAAAACCATAATGTTTTCAGGGTATCTTAAAAGTCTAACCTAACCTTACCTACTTAATTAATCTTTAAGATACCCTGTAAACA
Organism: Acleris holmiana; assembly: GCA_949316455.1. NCBI lineage: Eukaryota > Metazoa > Arthropoda > Insecta > Lepidoptera > Tortricidae > Acleris > Acleris holmiana. The sequence goes on from OX438775.1 coordinate 15,493,047, forward strand.
TTATGGTTTCAGCAAAAAAAGCTTTCAATGAAATTAAATTCGATGAAATAATACATTTGATGAAGTGTTGACCGATAAATTAAAATAGTAAGTACACCAATAGTCCACGCAATAATTTATTGGTCGTGGTACACGAGCCCGTCTTGGTTTACTTCCGTAGTCCGTTACTCCCCTGGAGCTGATGGGCTGCACTAATGCTGGGTGGAGTAGGTGCAGCAGACAGGCAGGAAGGCTTTGTTGACAACGTTCATCCGAGGGGAAGTAAAGAGGTGACGCGATACATAGGCTTATGGCCGTGTACATACAATGCAGTAATTTATATATGTTTGTAGTAGTAAAGCCAACACAACAATGATTTAGAAGAAAATTGACGCACACAAGTCACGAGCTTCTGTGTATAAAATGCATATTGTGATTGCCATCCATCTGTACACGTTACATACACACATGCGATCGTAAAGCGATTTAGATATAACATACAACAGCAGACAATCCGCGCGACACAATGAAAAACTTCAAACGAATACAACCACAATCGATGTAAATATCGAGCAAATATAAACCAGACATCAACCAGCTAAACGAGACCGGCAACACCATAAACATTCACCAGTTTTACTTCTTTTTCATTAGAAAATAGAGACACGAGGGAGGTCTTATAAAACCAGCCATTGTTGTAATAAAACGGCTGGCACACAGCCAAATGAGCCAAAGAAACCGCAAAACAAAATCACACGATGTTATCTGCAAATAAACTCGATAGTTGTAAAACGGGGAAGAATTCAAATTTCGAGTTCTAGGAAACGGTTTGATTGTAAAAATAGTGACAGTTGACGATCGCGGTATTCGCGACGCCAGGTGTTAAGAATAGATGAAACCACGATGGGAAAGTTTTAGGTCGCGTTCACATTAGGCTGACGGTTTGTGGCTTGCTGGCCTACATCGGTAACGGCTAATAAAAATATTGTTATATCCACTACCTTCATATCAAACTAGCTTTCCATCCGTGACCTCATCCGCGAAGAGTAAGTAATGGACTACACAAGTTTTCATCACCCTACAAAGGTAGATTTTCCCAACTCACAATTTATATGTATATTTTTGGTTCCGTACTTCCGTATAAATTCTACCCACGTCTTCAAAAACGATAAAAAAAAAATTCAAATGGTAATTAGTCAGTCCAAATACCATCGAGGAGTTCCGTGGCTATTGTGGTCTTCATCATCAGTTCCACTTCACCAAATGATACTTTTTGAATGCAAATAGTGGACTTGTTACTGAAAATGACGACACGCTAGCCTAGTTGGGAGTGACCCTGCCTTCGAAGCTAGCGGTCCTGGGTTCAAATCCCGGTAAGGGCAGATATTTGTGTGATGAGCACGAGTATTTGTTCCTGAGTCTTGGATGTTTTCTATGTATTTAAGTATATATTTCTCTATATAAGTAAGTTTATCGTTGTCTTGTGGGCTTCGTACACTTTTTACTTTAAGAATTGTTAAAAAAAAATTAACCGCTGTTTTAAAATGAGATGAATGCTACTGTATCACTCACTTATTTGGCTATAATAATTGTGTATTTCAGTTTGGATACAAAGCAACTGTGCCAAGATATAATCGTTTTCCCAAAAAGTGGGAATCGTACGAATGCACCCCACACGTGGGGTGGCTTCGTACACTATTCGTTTTTCCCCAGGATTCATTGGATTTTCAGCTATCTCACCTGTTTCAGTCATCTTTCAGGCATATCTTACTCACCTGGTTTTGTAATTATAATTATTCTTGATATGCATTTTTTTAACTTACATGGGGTGCATTCGTACACAGTATGAAATTACATACATTTTGACTGTACGAAGGCACCCCAACCAGAACGATACGAAGAGAAATAAGAAAGAAAAAAACCGTTAAAGTAATCCCAAAACCATTGTTTACAAATTAATGTCAAGCATCTAATTACAAACTATAAATTTTTTTTTTTTCAAATTTGAGTAAAACTTGTTTGAGATGGAAGTATTCAAAGGAGAACCAAAAATTACTTTCGGATCGCGAAAACACATATTAATTATTTCCGGCGAAATCTGCTGCCGCACTGCCATCACTTTTTAACGGTGGCCTATGCATATGAGCGGCAGTGACGCATACAAATATGAACGCTTCAGCATGTTGGATAGTCAAGATATGACCACTGTACGAATGCTCCCTGTGTACGAAGCCACCCCATCTTCCCCTGCCCATAGTACAAGCCTAGAGCTTAGTTTGGGACTAGGTCAATTTGTGTGAGATTGTCCTGTGATTTATTTATTTATTTTATTTTCAAAATCTTAGTGCCTATCATATTTGAAGAGTTTCCTCAATTCCTCACGGACCCGTTCATCAGGTACCGATTTGGTGACAATGGGACCACTTCGGGAGTATTAAGAGAAGAAAAACATAATCGGACCACATTTGACAGAAAAATCGGTAGACGTGCATAAAAAACCTCCACCTTTTAAATTTGTATGTTAGTATCTAGGAAGATATATCATCGTACAGAAATAATAAAGAACACCACCAACCTAGTTGTACCATTAAAGAAAATAAATAAATTTGGAATTGGACAAAAAAAAGTTTCGACCGTAATTTGCATTTTTAAATGGCTTTTAAATATCTTCCAGCACAGAAATTCCTCAGTAGCTTTTTGTCAATAGATAAATCTAATATTTCATGTTAATTTACTTTAATCGGTTTAGACGGATAAAGGTTATATTTTTGGAATTCTTGCATCTATAACTACTAAGTTAATGACCAGTTTTATACAATTTATAACGACATTAAATAATCCAGGGCTATTCTTCGGAAACAATTATATTATCGCTCTATTTATCTCGTGTTGAATAATAAATTTATCAATGGTTTTTTGTTTTTCGTTTATTTAATCGAATATCAATCCTCCTAATTAATTAAGTTGCTAAATATTATTTCAATGTAATAAACGACATTCCTAATTATTGCGCTGCCATTTTTTTTAACGTTGCGTTTCGTTGTTGGAAAGTTTCAATATGTTTATGATTAGGTAAATACTACTGTTTCTTTAGACAGAGCATTTGAGGTTGATGCGCGCAAAAAAATAATCTCTAAAATATATTTTAATCCATCTTTTTAAATAAATACTGAAAATGTAGGTCAGTGGGCACGTAATTAGAAACACTTGCTTTATAGAATTTGTCCACTAATCATAAAGTACTTGACCAATTTTATTGCTAGTTATCATTTACTTTTAGATCATTTAGTAAGGTCTGAACTCATGTGCAATTACCGTCTGTTAAAAACGATTTTTTTAATAAGGGTATAAAAACTAAACGCTGAAAAGTCAATATTTATTAAAAAAATTATTTATGCCAATGGTTTTTATTAAAATCCAAGTGTGGTTGAACTGTCATGCAAGTGATTAGATTACTACTGCTACAAAAGAAACAATTATAGCAACCAGTCTTACTGTAGATAGGAGTATATATATCATCCCTGATACTGGCACTTTCACCAATATATAACTAAGGTTTGGTGCTACAATTATTTTTGTCATGACGGCTACCGATCTGAGTACGTGTGGACAAGATAAGTCGTTTCCACTGTCACAGTACGGTAGTGACAATAAAAGTTCCCTTACCATTTTTGTTACATTATTTTATAAGGTTGAAAGCAAACTAACTAGGTAACACGTGTTTGTATTAAACGTCAAAATGGGTCATACACACTCTTAAAAACAAAAGTTTGTTTTTCTTGTGGTCAACAATTAAAAGCTTGTTTGCATTAAGCTATGTTTTTATATGATAGTAGGTCTACTTAACTTCCGGTGTGTCCACAGGAATGACGCTAACCTAAATCTGTGTATGACGTGGTATGATTCAAATACTATTGTATGTCAAAATGTTTTGTCAACGATTTAAATTTTATCTGGTTCTTGTCAAAACATTCTTCTAAATAGATTATTCTAAGTCGATTAATTTAATATTTAATTTCATTCTGAATTTCCGAGAACATGTTTCAATAATAAATTTAGCTTGTGCCTTTTGGGTAAAACTTACATCAAATTGCGATGTCTTCATGCCACGGTTTGGGTGTCTATTAAAAATAATTTTGAAGCTAATTCCTCTTTAATACGAGTATATATTTATGACGGATGCCTCAACAATGAAAACGTATCGTTGGTATACTTCAAGGAATGTCACAAAATAAATTTATGTTACATATCGTACCAACAACATTATTCGAATTCTTGCATACCTATGTTCGGGATCCGGACATTACTGACTTTAAACTTTGAAAAAGAAATCCTAAACTTCTACTTATGATTTATTAGGGAATTATTTTAATTTGTTATAATTTTAGAAAAGGGGTTTATTGTTTATTAGTAGCTTTTGGATTGCTAACAATATGAAAAAATTAACCGTACTGACACTCGATTTCTGGATTAGTGTCAGTCATGTCGAGAAGTATCAAATAGAATAGAATAGAGAGTTAAGGTTCCGATCAGCGTTGACAATCAAAAGTCAACTGTGTTGTTGATGGTTAGTCTTTTCAACACCATTCAAATAATTAGGTACCTATCGTGGTTATATTTCGTTAAGTTTTTTGTTCACTACATGTTTATGTATCAAAAGGCAATTTAAAAATAGTTGTTCTCAAATTAATGTGTTATAAATCCAAATTATAACCGACTTAGAAACATTAAAATGAATTTACGACATGATTATCCCATAAATATAGCTTAAAGATATTTTTGCAAAATCAATAACTTTAATCTGTTTAAACATGTTTTATTAACATACTGTAGGTACCTACATAAGTTGATTGATGGAATGGACCGTTTTCTTGGAACACTGTTGTAATATGTCAGCTTTTATGGTTGTTTTAATTATGTAATTCGGACAGATGGTTATTTAATCGACATTTTTGTTCAATTGGAATTTAAATAGTTCGTCTGTAAATACGAAACTATTCATAAAAATATGGTAACTAATTAAATAGGTAAGTAAGTTAAGTGAACATTATTCCACAAAACCATCAGATAAATAAATAGTTAAGCGCAATAAAAACGGGTCATTTAGTACATAATTTCCATAGAAAGTGACCCGTTTTCAATCCACGAGTACGTCGCGCAAGTCAAGTTGACGTAGCACGATTGTTAGGTTAAAAACCGGACAAGTGCGAGTCGGACTCGCGCACCAAGGGTTCCATACCGCCGCACGGCATTATATTCCAATTTTTATTCTATTTCGAATAGAATTAGCGCGAGCCCCACTCACACCTGACCGGTTTTTAGTATGAATAAATAAATAAATATAAATATCAGGGGACAATCTCACACAAATTGACCTAGTCCAAAACTAAGCTCTAGGCTTGTACTATGGGTACTAGACAACGATAAACATACTTATATAGAGAAATATATACTTAAATACATAGAAAACATCCAAGACTCAGGAACAAATATTCGCGCACATCGCACAAATATCTGCCCTTACCGGGATTTGAACCCTGGACCACTGGCTTCGGAGGCAGGGTCACTCCCAACTAGAGCAACGTGTCGTGGTATGTCATGTTATTGTACGGTTGTATGTTTTACCGTTTTTACATACAACAAAAGTAAAAAATCCATTAAAAAAAAAACTTGCATGGAGACCATTATTTTTTAACATAATATTTTTTTGTTTATTTTTTAGTAAATCTGCCGTAATGACACATATTCTGGAAAAAAATAAACCACTAGCTTTTACGGTTCCGGAGATACAACTCTTTAAAGGTAGGACGGACGGACATACAGACAGCGTAGGCTTAGTAACAGGGTCCCGTTTGACACCCTTAGGAAACAGAACCCTAAAATGTAGTGGAACGGCAGGAGGTATATAATCAAGTCAACTTACTTTAAACTATATGTAAGTGAGTATAAAGTTAATTTTTATTTGTTTCAACATTGAAAGTGGCATTTACTTAAGAGCAAAGGTACTTTATCTTCTTGCTGGTAGAGTCATATTCCCACTCACAAAAATCTCGCTTTTTGTATTATGGTGGCCCATAAGAGAATTCTAATTTCAAATTTATAATAATTACTTACCTATTACATTTTACAAATAAATATATTATCAGTTCATATTTAAAATTTCACCTCAACCTGTCACTAATACACTAGAAAACTTCTTGGCCAGATTGTACAAAATGTGGTAACTGAATTATAAGCAAGTCTTTTTGGAGTTGTTGGTATTTCTGTAGCTCTGCCTACCCCGATATGTGTATGTGTGTGTACCTATTTACAATTTTGTTGCTGTACGGTTTTTCGTAAATTTTGTATTTTTTTAGATTGATAAGGGCGACAATTATAAAATCCTTTCAGCTGATACGGCAATAATAAAACAGTACATTTTTTAATTACGAGCTCCTAATACGGCAATATGGTTACTATTTATAAAAACTTTCAAAAAAGTGATATCAATCGGCTTAGACCATATTTCTACAACGAAAACGCGCCGAATTTACTTCAAATATTTTAAAGTGATGAGTTATACTCGTCAAGATCTGATGATGAGATCTTGGGGAAATCGAGGGAAATACTCAAATGTTAGAGGAATAAATATACGTTGACGATATAACAGGTCTTCCCGTGGATGTCGTAAAAGGCGACTAAGAGAATAAGGGCTTGTAGTACTGTTACGCGATGGGCTTGCAACCTGTCACTAATACACTGGTAAACTTCTTGACCTGATTGTGCAAAATTTAGTACCTAACAGAATTTTAAACGAGTCTTTACAGTTGTTGGTATTTCTGCCTACCCCACTCTGGGAATGAAGACGTAAAGTTATATTATATGTATAATGATCACTAAATAAAAAAAAAAACCGTCTTCAATAAGCACTTACTAACTTTTAAAATGATAGGTAAATTAGGTCAGTCCAACTGAAGTCGACGTCCCCAATATGTTTAACCAAGAGCCGACTTCAGTTGGACTTAGGTACCTATTATCATTTTAAAAGAAATTATTTTTTGCTTTTTTAAATGATTTTTAGTTTTTTAAAACATTAATTTTTGGTCTTTGACTTTTAATTTTAAAACCAAAAGATATTCATGGCCACAACGTCACAAAACATTTACTACGAGTATGAAGGAAAAATGAGTGATTGAAATGCAAAATTAATAAAGTACGCGTCGTTCGGCATTCAGTACCGCGAATGTCGCATTGGGTCACAATTAGACATTCGCGGTACTGAATGCCGAACGACGGTACGTATCTTAAATTGGTTTATTAATTAATAAATTTCAGTAAAATCTGTTGTTTATTTTAAGTTTACCCCTTTAACACTTATTAATAGTTATTATTGCTTATTGACGTAACCGAATTCATCATAATTAATGATCATATCTTTTATAAATTATAAACTAAACTCACCGTTATTCCGCTATTATCAAAATAACGCAACCAATTATATATATATTAACATAAAGACAGCTAATTCTACATCTCATTCATACGAATTACTAAGTCATCAGAAGAGCTAGAGGCGTAAGTCCATAGTTCATAAACACTTCACTTTATGACCAACAGATGTCGTTAATTACGATTCGGGTGAAAGTTAACTCGATACCATATCGATAGGAAACTTTATCGCCTAAGGAGATAAAATGAGGCATATAATTCGGGAAACATATAAAGACTTCTTCGATGAGGCTATTGAACTAAGTGTTCCACTACAATTTTCATTTCGTTTTTAAACGGTTTGAAATTAGAATACCAGTCAGTATTTGTCGGTGCCATTGGTCAGTTGCTTCATTGAGAACATTTGGATACATTTATTATAATTTTGTATGCCTCGACGCTACTATGTTCGTGTTTATTTGTCTACGGTTACCAAATTTGTCGAAATACGTTTTATAATAATTAAAAATTATATTTTTTTTTTTATTCTGCAAAATGTGGTTACAGAATTATCGACAAGTCTTTTTAGAGTGGTTGGTATTTCTGTAGCTCTGCCTACCCCACTCTGGGAATGAAGGCGTGATGTTATGTTCGTATGTATATATTTAAATATAAAATATATATGGCAATGCAATAACCAAGTACTTTCAGTTACAAAACCATTTCACAATCGCGCGTTGAAAATCGTTATAATTTATCACGATGTTGGAAAGGATTTGTTCCGAAAAGGGCACCGTTGGTCTCCCAGAATGCATAATAAGTATTTGCTGGTGAAATTATGCTGTTAAGTGGAATACCATTTGCTTTGTATCTAATTTACAGATAATAAAACCTTTTTAGTCACTCAAACTTTATGGATTAACTTTGGAAATCTATAAGTTCCAAAACATCTTGAAAACTCTGTAATATCAAAACAACTTTTAGTTTCGAGTATTATTTAATACTAGTTTGCCGTAAATTTAAATTAATAAATAAGCAAAAAATTTTTTCTTCCTTTTAACAAAAAGCTACACTAGAAAAAAAATCAAGTCGGTTTGATTCGAGTTTCGGGATTAAAAAATTGTTGGTGTAACTTGTTTATTTCTTACCGTACAATAATTCAGAGCTCATAAAAGGGATACAATATCAACTCTTAATTTTTTTTTGTTTCTAATGCTAATGTATAATTATGCTATCATCTGTAAGAAATGAAATTATTTTTTAGGTTAATTTATTAAACTCAGTGACTTAACATGTCTTAAATAAAAAATATTCATATGTCGCAGTTTACTTTATATTTTTCGCTTAAAGATTTTGCGCAACATTAGAAACATAAATAACTATGAAGTTATACACCCATCCATAATTATATCAAAGATACACAATCGTGGACACCCCATAAATAATTTAGGTGCAGACAAAGACACAGACTCTAAAACAAAAAATCTGGAAAATTGTGGAGAAATATACATTAATGAAAACAACTTCTACTTAACCCATACGTTTAACATTAAGTGGCGTGAGACAGTTATGAAATCCCAACGAGCGTAACGCAAGCCTGTTCAATTGTTTCACAACAGACACCATTTCCTCGACTCACTGTGTTTGTACTAACAGGTTGTCTCCTGTTTTAGGTTCCTACTTTGCAACATGGGTTCTTGATGAGTTATGATTCGATGTTTCTAAATCTTGAGTTCTTTAACAGTTGTTAAGGAAGTGACTTTTCAAACACCTGTCAAATCGAACAGTTAAATAAGCCATCTCTATTTTTATCATGTAAAGGAAAAATAACCCCGTGTGGTTGCCTGGTCAGAGTACTTAGAATAGTGTCACTTCATGTCTTCCCGTGGATGTGTAAGCAGCGACTTAGGGAATAAGGGCTTGTAGTATTTTTAGGCGATATTCTTGTGACTAATACATTAGTAAACTTCTTGGCCTGATTGTGCAAATATGGTTAAAGAGAGTTGTTGATATTTCTGTAGCTCTGCCTACCCGACTCTGGGATGAAGGCGTGATGTGATAAAGGTATTTATGTCAGGAAAAAGAGGAAGCTTAATTTTTGCCTGGGGATGAAAAGTTGTAAGTAAGGTAGTTTAAAAAAAGTGCCGTTTCAATGTCAAAATATTGTGTAATGACAAATTAAACTTTTGTTTATGGCTCTATTTCTATTTTATATACATTATTCCAGATATAAAATAAACAGTTCAACAAAACGTTGAGGACTTCTGTTATATAAATATTAAGAAAAAGTTTATACATAATGAGTGTATGATTCTTTACAACATTTTGCAACTGTTACGCTTGGTTCTGCAAAACGAAATGTCATATTTACTGGTTTTTTAAATTCGTGTCGAAGTTAATCTCAGTAATCAACCACATCATTTAAACTAACAACGAACATTACTTATTATAAAACTAGTAGGTTTGCACATAGAGGAATTAGCATGTGAATCGCATAAACAGAAGTGTTTTATTAGTTAAAGCCCTGTGCCTGCAAGACTTAACTATTGCCATTTTAACTTAATCTGGCAGATTGTAATTATCAACAATTATCATAAGCTTAGTTATTACGCACAAATACCTGGTAATAAGTTAAAATATTCGTGTTACCATTACACGATTTGAATGGTTTCCTATTAGCGTTTTGTAACTTTTGCTTGGTAAATTCTGAACTACTTTTTGATTGTGAACATGTTAATTCTTGTGGTGATATTTATTCAGAATGATCAATAGTTAACAAAGACACTAAGGAATAATAGAGAACAATTGGTCAAGAATAATTGTTATACTACGAGAATTATTTATTCATGTGACTTGATTTCGGTGTTGCATCTAAAACGACTCTTGGAGAAACATAGAATAAAACTAAGCATTAACTATAAATATATCTTGTGGGCAGCTATAACTCGGTTATATCTTTGAACATAATACATAGTGATACAGTCTATCATTTAAATCTTCTACAAAATAACAACAAATTAACCTTTAGAAATCGAAAGTCAACAATCTATTACTTCCTTTAATAACTTTTAATCAAAGATCAATACACCGCAACCGAAATAATAACAGAATAAACATTGCTGCTGGCAACATATAAATTATAGGTTGACACGCTATTAAATTATAAGCTCGCCTAATGAGCCAACTGGTTGCGCGCGCCGTCATCGAAGCCAATGGAATATTGTCATTGGAGACAATGATGACGCCATTCGCATTACCACTAACTGATTGGTTGACAGCTACTCGATCCATTCCTACCCATTCAACTCCAAACCAGTAACCTTCTGTACCCTTGCAAGTTATACTACCTCCATCATTCCGCTACTATAGGTGGAGTCCGAGCCACTGAATATATTTGCATCCCATTGACTGACATTAGTGATATCGGTAGGAAGAGAAAGTATGGTAAATATTTGATCTGTAAACGCCTGTTATTGGATTTTGTCACGGAAATTGAAATATTTGACTTGTCGTTTACGTGTTTGCATTGGGTATTTTACGAGTTTTGGTTTAACAAAACAACTTGTGTTGAGTGGTCGTTTAGTGTTAGTTGCGCTTGCGCTTGGTCAAGTGCTCGGTCGAGTTTGGAGATACATGTATGTTCATAAAGCTTTGAAATGTACGTAATGTTTTGTTTCTTGGGTATACTTTGAGAAATTATTTGTTTTAGCAGAGAGGCTTAGGTGTTGTAAGATTTTTTTAGGGGGTGATAAATTCTAAATTCTGTCCTAAGGAAGTAAGTGCTGAAGAGTGGTTTTTTTTTACGGGCCTAGTACATATTATTGAAGAAATACTTTAATGGAAGTCGTTTGCTCTATTTATTGGCATACCTAATGATTGGTTGATATAATTTTTTGCTTTTTACTAAAGCCTTTAATTTTGCGCAAAACTTTTAAACCTTTGGTTTTAAGAGAAATATATTGATTGGGAATAAAAAGCACTATAGATTATTTTAATTTCAGAATAATTTGCATATCACGACCAGATAAAACAGTTATAGCACATCGTATTATAAGTAGGAGATAAAGCGATAAATGAAAAGAATGTACCTACATCAGATCACTATCTGAGGATACATATCAACCAATTGTAGAAACACACTAAGTAACCCAATCTTGTCATGGTAAAATCATTTCTTGATAAAAGCAGTAGGGTACGAATTCCAAAACATGTTTTAAAAGTTTTAAGTGGCTTCTTTACTCTGTAGCAGTAAAATGCGTCTTGCATTGCCAATGAGCTTCTATTATTGGCCGTGAGGATCAAATAAAATGGAAAATAATGATATTTCTTTATCTATAACAGACTAGACCTGATTACACTTAAGTTTATAATAGGGAATTATCAACTTAATCAGAGACATTTTAGAGCCAGTTAACTCGTTTCTTTTTCAAACTTATGTCTGAAACATCGACACCTATAATGCTTTGACCACATTTACAGGATTTAGCGAAGGTTCGCGTTAGCTTCTCTTTCATTATCATAGAGATTGGAGGAGAGGCTAACGCAAACCTTTCGAATCCCGATAGTGTGGTCCGGGGGTAAGGATTCGGACGTCTTAGGGATCGGCTACACCAACGCGTAAAATATGATGACTGTGTGTTCGTGTTCGCTCCCTTAATCGTCATCAACTGACTCCGAGTGCGGCCACTCGTTAAGATTACTTACTTACAAAATAGATGGTTGTAATACTAGCGCTCGATGCGACCGTTTGACAGCTAAGTCAATCAATTTTCTATATGGTGTAAAACTGTTTGATAAAGTTAGGAATGAAAAGATCAGAGTGAAATGTTGACTGAGAGAAAATGTAGTTACTATGATTGAAAAGGGCATGCTTCGTTGGTTCGGATGGATGACGAAAGAGATATATAGTGCGGAAGTGAGTAAAAGGGTCAGCCTAGGCGTACTTTTTCGAATCAAATCGAAATTCTGCAAAAAGGCTGAATCTTAAGTACTTAAAACCGACGTGCATGCATGACTCGATGTATGAATGTGAAAGAAGCGAAAAAGATTTATCAGGATCGTAGCAGGTGGAAAGAAGTGGTCTCTGCCTACCCTCTGGGAAAAGGCGTGATTTAATGTATCTAACCTTCCGATTCCCCAGGTTCTCGCTTGAGGAGATAATGCCAAACATAAAAGGCACAGCGCCCTATTATTAATTCGACAAGATTTCAATTACACTGTTACTATAATAGGTACCTATTGGGTCCTACGAGGATAATTATGCATTCTCGATAACGGTAGCGTTCGCTTAAGCATCTTGTCTAGGGCTACTGGTTCGCCAGCATCTTGCCTAGATTATGTTTGTCGCTCGGAGATCCCTCTCTACCCAGTATATAACGACTGTGCGACCAGCGACAAAACCTGCCCGTACTTCTAGTTTTACATTTCGAAAACCTGTCCGAATTAAAAGAAAAACATTGTTAGTTATATCATTTTCATACATAACATCAGGACTTCATTCCCAAAGTGGGGTAGGTAGAGCTACAGAAAGACCAACAACTCTAAAAAGACTTGTTGATAATTCTGTAACCACATTTTATACAGTCAGGCCAAGAAGTTTACTAGAGTATTAGTGACAGGTTACAAACCCATCGCCTGATAGTACTAAAAGCCCTTATTCCTTTAGTTGGCTCTAACGACATCCACGGGAAGACATGGAGTGGCACTATTCTAACCCGGCCACCACACGGGACATATCATTTACAACTTAATTGATTTCGTCTAAGACTATAATGATGATTAGTTCATTATCGACACATTGACAACAGTGATAATGATGGTCTGACAACTCCCATACACGGGTAGGCTACCTACTTAAATTCTGCAGTATCCCAAAACCGTCTCATCCAAACTTAGCGGATTAACTCATTAAACATTTAAAATGACAATATTATATATACTAACTAGCTTAATCATAAAATAAATCCTAATAAAGGCAGCTGTCCAATAACCACGACGACTCACATATTAACATCGGCACGCCGATCGCTATCTATTTTCCTGGTATGCCGTTTAATACTCGTGATTTTACTAAATTTGTATTTTTATTTGCTCAAGAATCTTGTACGATTAAATTTTATTATTCTCTTAATTTTATTGTTTCGTTGAAAAAGGAGTAATTGATGAAGCGTGGGACCAGGATTCCGGTTTCGCATTGGTAAAATCTAGTGTTCCAAATTCAAATTTTAAATTCAATAACTCGATTTTTATTACTGGCTGAAAGGGTTCATTTAGTAATAAAAAAAAAAGAATAAAATTGACACCTATTCAGAAATGCTTAAGGCCTGCTGCATTTTTTTTAATAAATTCATAAAGCGCGCTCAGTGTAAAAAGAGTTTTGAATAATTGGCCGGAGCGTGGGTTCTACTGTGTAGCCACTCGTTATGGGCTCGATTCAATGGTATGATAATCGAAACATTCGATTCAGCCGATTGAGTTGTTAGTATCCGATTACAATAGCAGTTGTCATCACTAACGTTTTCATGTTTTGTGAAATGTATACATTTGTTATGGCTAAATTGATATCTTAATATGGGTTGCACGTGATTCTAACTACTTCACAAATTTGTTTGGTGAATTCGTATTGTTTTAGAATAGCGTAAAGATTTTTCTGCAAGGATCATATCACAATATATAAAGTTCAAAATACATATTGGTCATGATATATAATAGTTTTATTTCTGAAACCGTACACTTTTCGGGATTTTTTAAAAGGCTATTGTTTAGAACCCATTTAGGTTAGGTTAGGTTTGTTTTATAACAACCCTGAGAAGTTTACCGTTACAGAAATGAAACCATTATATATTATGACCATTATTTATAATAACCCATTATGTATATTGAACCTTATATATTATGATACATACCCATTTCTGTATCTTTTAGTGCAATTCTGTTCTTAAAGTTACTAAGGCCCACTTGCACCACGCTGGGTTGTCATCATTAACTCAGAGTTAGATTTTTAGAGACAGATTGATACCAGAACTGTCTGATTATTTCTAGGTTCAGATTTGTAGGTTAAAATTTCGGTGCAAGCCCGCCTAATTGTACGTAATACCTGCCCGGAAAATAATGAATTATTATTCTGTGAAAAGCTGGCAACAAGATCTCCGCTATACTTAACTTAGACGCACAGAATTTGAAAATAGAAAAAAGAAAAAAGAGCATTAATTATTATATTACCAGCCAGTGGCAATAGTTCGATTTTCAAATCATAACACGGAGCCAGACAAACATTTTCTTTTTTCAGAAACCCGAGGCTCTGAGCCGGTACGTTGGGCTGAAACAATGGGTAATTTGTTATTAAACAAAACAATGAACGCCGCAAACGCCTCGGCGAATCAGACAGAACTTAATAGGTTTTCTGCCAATTTGCTTAGGCAATTTGCTCGCTTAATTTTGTATAAAGGTATGAAGTTGGTAGCTCGGGTGACCAAAGAATATGTCAACGTAAATGTTTCTTTTTTGTAACTCCCGATTCAGTTTTTGAAATGGTGACCTATATTAATCCCTTCCCTTCCTTTCCCTTATTATTAGATCACATTTTATTGGTTTTATTTATTAGTTTTTTTCCTAAATGCTTATGGCCATCCATAAAATGTGTTAAGTACAACTTAAAATTTAAATAATAAAAGTGGGTCACATGATAAAAGATGAAATAATGTAAAGAGTTAGTATACGTTATCTTATTTGATATCTCTAGGCTTTAGATTTTTTTGTCGATAATTTTAATATACAATAAACCGGTTGGCATAGGATCAGCACAAGTTTCATTGGTTTAAGATGCGTTTTTTTACATATTCATAAAATTGTATCGCTTTTATGCGTAAAAATTGTAGTGAAGTATTAATTACAAAAAAAAAGTTATTACCTAAAATTAAAAGTTGAATTATATTCTTTTACTATATTCCCAACATCTATCTAACTGTAACTATATGTATTTTTTGAAGATATTTAATGATATTCACATTTTACAAAATACTACTCATTCATTTTAATTTTAATCACGAACAAAAAGAGCCTACTGTAACAAAGTGCGTTCTTTTTCGCTTTAGAAATGATTAATAAATAATTTCTAGAGAACAATAATAAATCCCGAATATTTATGGCCGGTCGTGTCCTATCTAGAAGCCCTGGGAACCCGTGTGAGGACTGATTTGTGTTCGAGACGCACGCAAGGCCGCTCGTATGAACAGCAACACGCTTAACTGTACATCGGTGGACCTTATTACAAAAGGCATAAGGTCTAACGATGGACAGTTAACAGTGTGGGCGATGGTACCTCGAACAATCAATGAGTACTAGGTACTTACAAGCATTTATTTAACCCTTCTTGTAATTTTACAGTGTGTGGTCACCGGGTTAGAATAGTGCCACTCCATGTCTTCCCGTGGATGCCGAAAGAGGCGACTAAGGGAATAAGTAATAAAGGCTTGCAGTACTGTTAGGCGCGATGGGCTGGCAACCTGTCACTAATACACTGGTAAAACATCTTAGCATGTTTGTGCAAAATGTGGTTATAGAATTATAAGCAAGTTTTGTATGTATGTAATCTTAAAGTTACCATTTTCAGTACGTAAAATGGGATTGGTTTGAATAATTTTAAAAATAAATCTTCTGTAACTCCTACATTTAATAGTAAATTAAATTGCATTGGCGACTATTCATTTGTTGTAACTTAAAGCAACTTAAAATGGGGCTACTTAGATTATTCCTGTGTTTGAATCACAATATTTAATCAAAGTCACCCGAAGCATGTCAAAATTGAGTGGTGTATTGTTTTGTAGTTTTTACCTGCCCTTTGTCTGAAAATACTTGAACTAATGATATTTTACGCTCGCATACGAAACATCAAAGTAATGTATGTAATGTAATGTGAAAAATAACTGACACATGATTATAAAAATTATCAAAGTCACCTCGTGTTGATCTAAAGTCCCAGTCCCCTTTTTACTGGTAACTACTTGATAAAGTCGTTGATGTCTAAAGCTTACAACAGGGTTGAGGACTATTAAACAGAACCAGAACTTAGTCATAAAACATGTAAAACTTGTCTAGATGGCATTTTTCAAAAATGTACTTTAGTCTTTAGCCCTGATAACCCAAGAGGCGGTATTTCAAATTAAATAAGCATAGCAAATTCAAACCTCACCTGTTAGTAATATGGTTGAAAATGCTACAGGAGTTTTGTCTGAGATGCCATGCACTATTTCTCTTAAAGCAAGATTTCATGACGTAATGGAAAAATTACCGTTGTTAATTTTGTCCTTAACTATAGGCACTTTTTTTGGATTACGCCCAGAAAACACAGTTTATGTAGGAGAACGTATAGAAACTTTATTAATGTGGTTGTCTTGCACCGTCATAGGTAAGTATAAATATTATTATTTTTAGACCCCGTTATCGGAGGTGCAATTAGGTAGCCGGACGTTCTTAGGCATGAGTAAAAACATTTACGAGGTCGATATCGATACTCTGAGTTTTATTTTACAATGAGCTTTTAAATGTAACATTTTGATTATGTATTCCATGGCAGTCAATGTCATCAGAAGCATCAGTAGAACTAAAACACTATGGTTGCTATTTCACAATTGTTTAAAGTTGCAAGTTCACTTTTTTAAACGTTTTGAGGTGCAGGGTAGTGCATGGAATAAACAAAATAAATACGTTTAATTTTTGTCTAAGACAACCATTATGGTAGAGATAAAGTATCGACGTAGCTATATTTCAAAATTGTTTTTACCCATGCCTAAGAACGTCTTGCTACCAAATTGCACCTCCGATAACGGGGTCTAATTATTTTTATTTATTTGCTCTCGATTGCGATAATTCTGAGATCAGACTACGCATGAAATTTTCATTTTATATTCATTGTTTTATATAATGCTAGGCTATATAACACGTTTTTACTGTTAAAGTATCCATTATAATGTTGATCTTTAACTATCGACCAGTTAAAACTTCACATTAGCACAAACAGCTAGATGGCGGTGTAAACTCCAATAATGATCCACAACAATATCAACGGTTCAATGACCTAAATGATCTGTAGTCTAGACACAGACACAGTATATTAAAAGGAAAGATTTACAATCCAGTACAAATCTTTATTTAACCCCGAAAACCATTTATAACGCTGTCTGAAATTTGTTTTGACAAGTTTCATGTTCTAAGGATTTGCTTTATTCAAGAAAAGATACGAAAGATTTGCACATTAACACTATGAATAACTATGGATATTTGCTTGAACAAGACTTCTACACTAATGTTGTAACGAGGAAAGATTTGTATTTTTGTACGTTTGTAACGAATAACCTCAAAACTACTAGACCGATTTCCAAAATTCTTTTACACGTTCAAAGCTATCTTATTGCTTAAATAATAAATAAATATCAGGGGAAAATCTCACACAAATTTGCCTAGTCCCAAACTAAACTTTAGGCTTGTACTATGGGTACTAGACAACGATAAACATACTTATATAGAGAAATACATACTTAAATACATAGAAAACATCCAAGACTCAGGAACAAATATCAGCGCACATTTTTTATTTTTTTTATGTTAAGGAGAAGGCACACGAGCACTCAGGCCACCTGATGGTAAGTGGAATCTGAGACCCATAGACATTTGAATTATCAAGACTATAATCCTAAGACTTCAAGGCGCTGCCAACCCTGAGGAATAAGATGGAATGCCTCTATCTAGTAATTTCACCGATGTCTTATCCCCACACCGGAACACAACAATGCGAACACTGTTGCTTGGCGGGTGGGACATCACACAAATATTTGCCCCTACCGGGATAACCCAGGACCGTTGACTTCAGGGGCTGGATCACTCCCAACTAGGCCAACGTGTCGTCAAATGTTAATACTATTTAGTATTTAGCCAAAGACATTTATAACGACACGCTTCAAATATGCTTAACACTTTTATTGACCGACTGTTCAAGTCTAGTACACGACGTGAACGTAGACTCGGTTAATGCCGTCGTAAAGAGTCTGGGTCGACCTCTGCCAAATCGTAAGTGACGTATGACGTATTAGACAGTGTAGGTCGTGGACGGATTTGTCTAACTGCCTAACGGACACGTAGCTCTTGTTTGAAGTGAAATATATTATATTCGTTTGTTTGTTTTTAGTTTTTACTTGCCCGTGTGGTTTCCGGGTTAGAATAGTGCCACTCCATGTCTTCCTGTGGATGTTGTAAGAGGCGACTAAGGGAATAAAGGCTTGTAGTATTTTAGGCGATGGGCTTGCAACCTGTCACTTATACACTAGTAAACATCTCCCTACCCCAGCCTACTTGTGCAAAATTTGGTTACAGAATTATAAACATATCTTTTAAGAGTGGTTGGTGTTTCCGTAGCTCTGCCTACCCCACTCTGGGAATGAAGGCGTGTTGTTATGTATGAATGTTTTTTACTTTTGCTTTAGGTTTAGGCATATTCTGCTTACATACATACATAACGTCACGCCTTCATTCCCTTAGTGGGGTAGGCAGAGCTACAGAATACCAACAACTCTAAACTAGTTGAAAATTCTGTGACCATATTTTGCACAATCAGGCTAAGATGTTTACAGTGTATTAGTGACCGGTTGCAAGCCCATCGCCTAACAGTACTAAAAACCTTAATTCTCTTAGGACATCCACGGGAAGACTATTCAACCCCAGCAACCACACGGGTTACCGCTAAACCAATTCTAATGAAATTTGATATGGAGATAGTTTGAGTCCCGGGGAAGGACATATACTTTTTATCCCGAAAAATTGGACGGTTCCTTAGGGAATAGCTTAAACGACTTGTACGCGGACCGAGTCGTGGGAAACAACTCGTTTAATCTAACAGAGTTTTCTTCCACCTTTCATCAAGCCGCAAGCATTTTACCGACTCGAGGTACGTACCTACACACACGATTGTCATTTTATGCGTTGAAAATCGTATGATTTTGTCAACTTCTAAGTTCCATTAGTAGGGTAGCTAATATTGTGGGTTCATTTGTCTGACATATTTTTTATGTCGTAACACTTTCTGAGGTCAGTTCAGAAATTTTCATTCTTGTACACTAATTAAATTTGCGACTCATCTGGATAGTCATACACATACATACATAACGTCACGCCTTTATTCCCAGAGTGGGGTAGGCAGAGCTACAGAATACCAACAACTCTAAACTTGTCGATAATTCTGTAACCACATTTTGCATAGTCAGGCTAAGATGTCTACCAGTGAATTAGTGACAGGTTGCAAGCCCATAGCCTAACAGCATCTACTACAAGCCCTTATTCCCTTAGTCGCCTCTTACGACATCCATAATAGACATAATAATAGATAGTCATAATGTCGCATTTTATTACAAGTTGAAAATATCATATTGTAATGAAATGATAAATTGTATAATTCATGCAAAAACCTGTTTTAATCATTCATCAAAACACACCACAACCATTTAATATTTACTAGAATAAAAGTCACGGCAACTAACTTGTTTTTGAAAATCACCGCACGCTTTAAAATCGTGACTTTTTTAACATCACCAACGTAGTTTATATTCAGATTGCTACGCCATTTAGCACTTTATTTCAATATTATTAGGAAGATAAACGTTTTTGTCACAACCGTATTATTGTCAGAGTTGTGAGACACATGAAGTTGTCAACACGATGTTCCGTGGAAATATTCATTTTTCACAGCCGCCTCCTCTGTCTAGAGGACTTTTATATGATAAATTAACAGCTATCAAGTATTTTCGCGGCTTATATTGTCTTACAAAATGTCACATCATTCATTGCTGTCTGGCCGGAAAATTGAAGCGTATTTTCAACGATAACTACATACACTTCTTAACAAAAAATCTTCTATTTGTATTCGTTATTTTACGGATAGTAAACTTTTTAATTTATATTTGAATTAACGGTTACTCTTCCCATTTAGATTTCTCACACTCTACTTATTAACATTTAGGCCAGCAACCACATAAAGTTACGCGATACCAACTGTCAAATTATAATAATTGGTTCCGAATTCGAACGCGTATTCTAATTTTTAAATATTTATCGGTTCTTATTTCAAATGTGAATGCAAATTGAATTACCTTTATTTAGTCTAATAAGTGTTTCTGGCCTGCAACACGACAGTTTATGGAGTCGTTTATCATTTCTGTGAAGAAAAATTGAGGCGATTTAAAAATAATTTACGATATGTTTTAGTGTGACAGTAAGTATCGGGAAGCAAAAATAGCCAGTGGCAAGAGAGATTTTTAGGGTTCCGTAGGCAAATGGCATAAAACGGAACCCTTATGGATTCGTCATGTCTGTCTGTCTGTCTGTCCGTCCGTGTGTCACAGCCACTTTTTTCCGAAACTATTAAAACTATACTGTTGAAACTTGGTAAGTTGATATATTCTGTGAACCGTAATAAGATTTTCACACAAAAATAGAAAAAAAAAACAATATACCTTGGTGGTTCCCCATACTTAGAATTGAAATAGGTAGTAAGTAGGATAGGTCTTCAAAAATGATATCGAGGTTTCTAATATAATTTTTTTCCAAACTGAATACTTTGCGCGAGAGACACTTCCAAAGTGGTAAAATGTGTCCTCCCCCTGTAACTTCTAAAATAAGAGAATGATAAAACTAACAAAAAACATATATGATGTACATTACCATGCAAACTTCCACCGAAAAATTGGTATAAACGAGATCTAGTAAGTAATTTTTTTGAATACTTCATAAATCGTCTTGCTGCTACGGAACCCTTCATGGGCGAGTCCGACTCGCACTTGGCCGCTTTTTTTTAACAATTGGTTTTGGCAGACTTACGGGATGCCTACCGCGGCTGACCTCTAAGTGGTGGCGCCACTTCTGCAACGGCCACACAAGCTGGTGAGATGATGTATGGCTTTGTATGACAAAAAAGGAATGTGTGTAAACATTTTATCTGACCGTAAATAGGCTCGCAGTTATACTTTTGTGTTGTATATAGACAAAAAACCTATTTAAGACTCTTGTAAAAGAAAAAAGAACTGATTCTGTTATCAGTATCAGTGTGACAACTGATACAAAATAAATATCACAATAAGGAACATGCATTTTTTTTCATACGCTCTCTGGAAAGTGCTATGAAAGAGAGCAATAACTGTATACGCGAAATAATTGTCGTGTAATTTTTTGATAAGATATGAAGCTTGAAAAAGTCATAGTTCAGACCCCCTGCAAAAACACTCTATACAAAATCGACGACAGGAATGACGTCACAGCTGCTGTTGTTCCATGTTTAAAGAACCTTATAAAAAAAATCATTTATTTCGTAAATTACTATGTTTAAGCCAATATAGTTGAATTTAAATATTACGTAATCAAAATGAGGATTACGAAAAAAACAATCTAAACATTAAAAGAAATTTTAAAATTTTAACAAGTTTTGATTGTAATATAAAATCTTAATAAACGGGTTAAAACTTAGTGTAATCCGTATTACATGCTTTTTTTATATTTTCTCCTAAATCGTATCAATAAAACTCCATTTAGATTTTCATGCATGTTCTCTATTGTGAATGTTGGCTAAAGCATCCGGAAGCCTTTTGAACTAGGATTAGAAACAATGAGAGACTATATAGCTCTTATTTCAAGTAATCTATTTCAGGAAAAGGATTATTCCGTTCCCCAACACCCTCGACTCTAGTGCTTTTCATTTTTTTTTAAACATTCGGTTAAAACATTTCCTTTCATGTATTTCATGATTTCCACAAAGTTGTTTGACTCACATGCACTCGTTGAGCATTTATCACCCAAAACGTTGATATATGGCTTCTTTTAAGTAATTATCGGGTGATGTTTCAAACCTAATCCGGCACTACGTTTCAATGAATTGCCAAAACAGTTCTTTAACGTTCAGAGTTCCGTACTCAAACTTAAATGTTTTTCAAGAGATGGCAATACACATTTCAATAAGCTTTGAACACGGATTCCGCTAACCTTCGTGGAGGAAAGATGGCCGATTAAAATATGTCCGGCTTTTGATTTTGATTTATTCTGTTTACTGTTTAACTCTACTCACTTGACATTGGCTAAATCACTGCGGAATATCGCGGTGGACCGCCATTGATATAAGAAGAAGGAAGGAAGTAAGCTTTGAACAGATTCACATATATTTTTTTAATAAATAAATATCAGGGGACAATCTCACAAAATTGACCTAGTCCCAAACTAAGCTCTAGGCTTGTACTATGGGTACTAGACAATGATAATCATACTTATATAGAGAAATACTTACTTAAATACGTAGAAAACATCCAAGACTCACGAAGAAATATTCGCGCTCATCACACAAATATCTGCCCTTATCGGGATTTGAATCCAGGACTTGCAGAACCTGCAGTCAATTTAAGCTAAGTCGCTACTATGACGACGTTTCAAAAGAGTTTATTATTTGTAAACCTACTTGAATAAAGATTATTCTGATTCTGATTCTGATTCTGACTTTAACTAAATAAACTTGCTGAACTTTATCAGCTTTACATAATAATATGCCATTTTCTTGGCCTGATTGTGCAAAATGTGAAGGCGTGATTTTATGTATGTATGTATTACAAATTGAAAATTGCGAGGAACCCTAAAAAATTCTCAGACGGCGCTTGTGATCAAATAATAATAAAACATAAATTGCGTCTCGCACACAAATACCTTTTCAGACTAATTGAAATAAACTGCATCCGAAAATTATTTGACAACTCCGAGAAAATACAGTGTCTGAATAAATACAAGAGCGTTTTAAACGAAATACGACTTTGGCTTGCATTATGCCGGTGATTGCGAATTATGAAGGTAGATTTTATGAAGTGCTTTTCGGGTTTACAAGGAAAAGTGCTGTTATACAGGTTTGGGAATAGATTTGTGTACTACCAATTCGTTCGTATTCCTTTGTCATAATAAAAAAAAAATCGTAATAAAATAAATTTTACCGACATATATAATATAATATCGAACACATTTTATTCTTTAAAAAAAAAACCTTTTGTCATTAAGAGTATTTGTTTTCGTATTTATTATTAGTGTAATTGTCACTAAAATTTTATTTTGGTTGTATCCTTCTCAGCACCAACCTTATTTTGTTTCTGTTTGGGCCATTGGTTGACTGGTAGAGAATGCCTTAAGGCATTAAGTCCGCCTTTTTGTGTATTGTGCAATAAAGTTCAAATAAATAAATAAGTACCCTTCATCTGCAAAGATGCTATAAGGAACAAAGTCTAAAACACTAAATTGCAACATTACTTTCAATAGCACCATTTAATTTCATAAATTGTTTATTTTATGACGTATTGGCTGATGCGCCTAATACTACGCTATCGTTTTCGCTTCTAGAGCGATAGCTGTTTAAAGAGTCGTTAAATGCCAATGACTTTAATGCGGAAGCCATCAAACTGAATGGGATTTCATTGATTTGCTACTCTCCTGCAGCTGGTAAATCATTGAAAATAAATTATATTGTAAGTTTCTCATTTTCTAACCTCTCACTACAACCTTTAAAATAAAGTTTTTGAATTGAAAGGTGTAAATTTACTTCTGGCATGTTTTAAATTAAATATATCTACAGCGTCTCTCTTTAAAGGTACGTTAAATCAAGAAGCCAACTGAGATTAATTGGAATTAGTCTTGCACGAAGTCAATCTCTTACTAAATACTCTAGAAATTGAGAATAAAATTAAATAGACTAGATAAAGCTCTGAAACTGTTTTTTTTTATCCCGTGAATTAAAAAAATATGTTTGTACAACCAATTTTATTAATCCTAGCTGATATATTGGCAGTCGATTTGTTTGTAATTTTGCTTTGGTAAATTAACAGTTTTTATATCTAAGGGTTTTTATTTTGATCCATAACGGGAGTACACTACAAAAATAGTTTTGTGTGATATGTTTAATATAATGGTTATTATTGCACATTTCGTATAAACGGGGATTGCAATATTTAGGTGCATCCAGCTCCCAATTTAATTAACATCTGTGTATCCTGGTCACGGCACCATTTCGTATTGTACTGATTATTTTTGGTTATTTATAAAACAGCTAGTTGCCATCTATTACTTAAAGAGTAAGAAAATATTTAAGAAGGATAAAAAAACGTAATAAGGCTTAGAAAATCTCACTAACCAGTACATAACGAGAAACTATCACTAGACACTAATTCCACCTTGCAACGCAAGCAATAGGAGAAGTCGCCGAAGTTGGTGCTTTCTCAGTAAAACATCAAGCTGCAGTTTACGTCTACCACTATGAAACGACCGCATTCTCTATGTCAAATTATATTATTTTGTCGCGTCTGCACTACGACCTCTCAAGTGAATCCCGCGCAGCCGTGATCTCGCGTTTCAATCACTCCGACAGTTATTTACACTCCCGCGTCTATTTCTGTGCTCGGCTTATTTGGGATGTTTTTGTTGATCGGGAATTGGTGATTAGTTGCAGCGTACGATTTGTTTTAATGCTCGGTTTTGGTTTTTGGGTCAGAATTGTTCAACTGCCTAGAAAAGAAGTGTTAGACTTGGTTTATTAACGTCTTTAAGTTCCCGAAGAAGCTTTGGATAGTGTAGTTTCAATGTATTTTAAACATGAGATTTTTTGTGCGGTACAATTGTACAGATTTTTAAATTACAAATATAATATAACCAAAATTGTTACAGAAACAAATGTCCAAGTGAATATGTTTTTTACCGAGTGTAAGTACCTATCTCAAAAACTTAATTAGGTATTATCAGAAAGGTTATTTTCGATGTCTGTTTTATATTTGGCTTCACGATAGTTTTTATCAAACTGAACTCTCTTATTTTAACCCGGTATGCTTTACGCCATTCATATTTTTAACGATATACAATGTTTCACCCTAGAAGGCTGAAATAATATCACAATAATATAATATCGGTAGCTATACCATTTCCTTAAACTTTAAATATTATTATGTACATACACACATACAAAAATCTTAGTAGCTTTATAATACGAGTAATTTGATGAAGTTAAGGTTTATAGACCGTGTGGTTGCCGGGTTAGAATAGTGCCACTCCATGTCTTCCCGTGGATGTCGTAAGAGGCGACTAAGGGAATTAGGGCTTTTAGTACGAGTACTGTTAGGCGATGGGCTTGCAACCTGTTACTAATACACTAGTAAACTTCTTAGCCTAATTGTGCGTAATGTGGTTACAGAATTATAAACAAGTCTTTTTAGAGTTTTTGGTATTTCTGTAGCTCTGCCTATCCCATTCTGGGAATGAAGGCGTGATTTTATGTATGTATGTAAGATTTATAGAGTTCTGAATTCGTTTACATCAAAACCAAACCATCCATCATCAGACAAAAATATTTTTAATTCCCAACAAATTTTCTCGGAATAAATGCATTACAGTTGACCCACTCTTTATATTTACAATATTTACTCTCTTCTTTTGAAGTGCATTGTAAGTATTAAGATGTATATAAAAATGTCAGGCTAGCTGTCAGAAGATGAAAAGAAATTGGTTCTATTGCCTTGTGCGGCCGGTGAATGTCAAAATGTTTTAGAGCGGCTTCCGTGTGTCTGTTTTGCAATTTGTTGAGAAATAGATACCTACATGGTATTCCTGTTTTGGTTTAGCGCGATCGCTTTGATAGTAGTGTAGTTTTTGTTTACTATTAACATCCTTTTTTATTACTGAATTTTACCAAAGATTTTTTCTGACTGTAATACATTACCCGATGCTCCTATTGAGAAGGAAAAACCTCTTAAGGAAACCTTCATATTTAAGCAGCCGAGTGTGTAAGAGGGTAATTATAACTATTATAAGAAACTGGCAAGAGCATGTTGAATGTAGCTCAGTGGGTTCCGACGCCGTTTCTACAATCACAAAAAAATATCTTGAAAAACAAGTATGAACTATTCTTTTATTGAAAAATTATTAGTTGCTGTTTTCGATGATGATATGATGTCTTTTGCTTCTAATTTTATATCGTAATAAATGTTGACGCTATTAATAGTAGACCTTACTTTCAACTAAATTAGATTAATAATGATAAAGTAAGGAAGATGGGGAAAATCGCTAACTATTAGCGTTATGGTTATTAACTAAGCCTTAACGAAAAATTTCGTCGGCTTTTCTTACTTGAGAACTTTGATGTTGTCTTGTAATGTTTAAATGTAAACATGGCTTTTAATTATAATATTAATACAACCTATGTTACATTATATTGATGTAACAAAATATACAAGCATTGACTTTAATACTTAATTATCGCTTAGTTTATCAATATTAATTAATGTTTATATTATACGGCGTGTCTTTAAACTGTTCACACCTGCATTTACAAGACCCAGTTGGAGCAGACGCCATATGGTCATAGAGCTGTCCATAAAAATTGTTTGATTTTCAAAAGGTACTAATTAATTTGATCTTCCAAAGAACCGCTACAATTTTAGGGTTACGTAGAGAGAAAAAAACGTTTGCTAAAATGAAAACATCTAATTTGTTCGGCCTCAAATATGGTTAAGTTCAGGGGTTGGATATTATCGCTTTTCGAAACATTAACCGGCATAATTTAGTCTCAAACTAAGCTCTAAGATTGAACTATGGGTCCCTACTAGCCAACGATGATAATATTTAATTGTTATTAAGAGCCTGGTGTGTCCCCAGCCCTCCCCACACAACGATATACATAAGACGCCACATATGATGCCACGCCCATAAAATAATAAAAAGGGACGGTTTTATGTGCTTCCGCGCAAAGAAGGTGAAAAGGAGCGTTTAATTCAAATAATTGCTATTTACTTTCATACAACAACATTTATTGAAAAACATGAGGAAAAGGTGTCATGATTACAAATAAAACTGTGACGTTTTTGTTTCTAATCGCGTTTTTACCTTTAACTGTTTCAAGAGAAAATGATCAAGTTTAATATATACAAATAACGAACACATAGGTGTTACGGTGATCAAAATCAAAATCAAAACCAAAATGTTTATTCAGTTAATATGCCCCCATGGGGCTCTATTACACGTCGGTAATATGAAGTGAATTTACTAGCACTTCAGATAAGACCACCATGGCGGAGAAGAAGCGCCAAGAAACTTCAGCAGAAGGTCATTTTTTCAAACATAAAGTACAGAAATACTTAAAAGTAAGCAACATTACAAGTACTTAATAAAGTAATAAATAATAATGATTAAAGCTTGAACAAATAAAATCAATACAAATGTAAGGCTAATAACATTACACTTAAAAATAATAAGTTTATCCTCGTAAGGCCCAACGGCCTAAATTTAGGACATTTGTCAAAGTGACTTTAGACTTTAGTTGACTTACACAAGGTTCTTTTTTAAACAAGTAAAATTTGACGTGGGCCTCAGGAGGCTAGGAGAACAACAGGACGAGGTCTCTCTACGTCACGATTGAGATCCAGATCGCGGAACACCACCCACCATATAAAAATACATAGACCATATCCAAGACACACCCTCATGAACATCGTATCCTTATCCCATATACCTATCATACCCATATTATGTGAAAAATAGCAGAACATAACTAAAAGGCAACGAATCAGAATCAGAATCAGAATAATCTTTATTCAAGTAGGTTTACAAATAATAAACTCTTTTGAAACGTCATAGTAGCGACTTAGCCTAAATTGACTGCAGGTTCAAATCGCGACCGATCAGAGAAGAACCTGTAAGAAACTCTGTCGGATGTCTTTTTTTTTTCGACGTTCGCAACCTTTTGTCGTAAACGATAAACGTAAACGATTTGGTTGACCCACGGTCTTACTAGCGTTCATAAACAATGATGACCGACTTCCATCAGGTGAATCGCCTGTTGGTTTGCCTATAAATAGTAGCAATAAAATAAGCAGTGATGTTTTGCTTCGTTTGAAAACATACATATATACCTTCACGCTTGCCTCCCAATGGGGTAGGCAGAGACTATGGACCGCCATTTGCAGCGGTCTAAACCCACAACGTCCGCTTCCTCTACATTCATCAACCTCTTCATGCAACGTCGATTTCGGGTGCTTTTGATTTGACCCTTATTCAGTACATCGCGAATCTGATCACTGTATGTGCCTCTAGGGAGTGCCCTACCGACATCTTCACTCACTTTCGCTCGTCACACCTCTTTCGTAACACTTTTTTCATCCATCCTCGTCCATCGTTTGAAAACAAGTCATTAAAATTCATGGTACAGAACCCTTTTCGGTCTACGCAGCGGACATGCTTACCCACCTTTTTCATTACAGCAAACATTACGACATACCTATTGGCACTTCCTCTTTATAGCCCTAAAATTTCCTCCGCCACCTGACTCTTACTACGGTGTTATAAAGTTCATTATAGCATGTTAAGCCCTACGCTGCGGGTACATAAAACTTTAATGGTTACATATTGACCCTTTATCTCTTAATGAAGTCGAACTTCGCTTTGTCATGTCTGTTTGCTTTACTGTTTATCCTTCAGATAATCTCTACTGATTTACTAACTTTACTCTGCATTTGGTTAAATTAGGGACCGATCTATTGTCATTCGGGTTACGAGTGATTTTTGAATGAAAATTGCTAAAGCGGCGGCATTCAAAATTGTTTAATGGTAATAAAAATGGGTGGCGTTTTGAATGTTTAAAGATTTGCCGATGCGTGGTAATGCTTTTCGTACAGCCAAAGTGCTATTAAGCAATAGTTCTTTTTCTGTTCCGCCTTGCTAACTTTACAAATAGCGAATTTGTTTGTATCTTTCCCTCAAACATTTTTAGAATAAACTAAATAAAAATATGGCACCTAAATCAATTTTCGAAGAAAACATTTTGTAAAGAGAAGAAGAGCGCTTGCGACCAAAATAATTTTTGTATAAAATCTAAGTAAGTACAGTAGAATTATTTTGAGTTTACCACTGACAGATGGATTGCCTTCATTTAATTTTCAGCCTTAATCTCATACAAATAAAATAGTTATCACTAAATCAGTGGACGTGTATAACAGTATTCTGAAAATTGCTTTATTTGTATGTAATTGAAGTTGGAAATTAAATGAAGGCAAATTCTCTGTCAGTGGTAAACTTACAGTAATCGTACTGGGCCTCTATTCAACTGCGTTATAAGGATATCGCGTTTGACGTGTTTTGGTATCGTTTATGTCACAGTTGCCGTTATTGTAAATGACATAGGTACCTAAGAGTTATCAAAACGTTGACAATACGGATACACGTCAAATACGATATCGTTACTACCGTGTAGAATCCCAGCCCTGTAAGTGAAACTGTTTGCTTCCAAAGATTTACACTGAAAACTTCATCTCTCGTTGTCATTTTTTGCAGTAGCCCGTTTTTTTGTTCCGAGATAAACATTTGTCCGTCTTGGAGTATTAACAATTTCTGTACCATAATTCACGTCAATCGACGATTCTGACAACTCATCAACAAGTGATAGAGCAAAAATAGAAATAGCTCATTCGTTTCTTCAGATTAAACGCGCCCTGAAATATCTAGACTCGTCTTAAGTCTAAGTATTAGTAAGCCCGGATGTTCTATTAAGGCGGGATACACAAATACGCAATAATAACATATTAGGTGTCGAGTAAACACAGCGCGCCGAGCTTTAGTCCCGCTAGGCTGGAGAGATCAACGCACACGCTGAAATGCTTATAGTTGCAGCGCCGGCTTAACCTCGTAAGGCCCAACGGCCTAAATTTAGGACATTTGTCAAAGTGATTTTAAACTTTAGTTGACTTACACAAGGTTCTTTTTTGAAGTAGTAAAATTTGGCGTTAGTGTATTTCGTCTTTTGAATCATATACTTACTTCATATTTAGAAAGAAAGAATAAAATGAGTTTATTTGGCCGGCACACATTTTAGCCTGATTGTGCAAAATGTGGTTACAGAATTATTGTCAACAAGTTTTTATAGAGTTGTGGGTAATTCTGTAGCTCTGCCCACCCCTCTCTAGGGTTGCAGGCGTGACGTTATGTATGTAGGTATTTGGCTGGCATTTTACATGAAAGTACAAATAATATACAAAACAGGACCTTGTGAAAAATCCGTTCGGATCGGAGAAGCCTTTTTTACCACTAACTAGCTGTTAACCTCTTCCAGATAATTATGTGCGTAAAACATGATTTATTCCTCCAATACTCCTTTTTTGATTTTTTAATATAAAAGAATAGAATGTGGTAGATTAGGTAGGCCCATATTTACAAATACATTACAAACTATCATAAATATATACCTTAAAACTAACATAACTCTAATAAAACAGCGGTGTCATTGTTTTGCGGTGTCAACTAGCCGGTGGCCACGAAATCTCTGAAATATCTTCGGCCAGAATTCCTTCTTTAAAAAGGTCGATAGAATGCGGGTGATTATATCACGTAACGTAATGATGGCAACTACAAAAAAATCCTAGCCTCAGTGCAGTGGTTAGGGCTGTGCGTTGGTACTTAAGTCAGGTTCGTTTAAGGTCTAATTTGTTTACGTCAACGGTAATTATAGTTGGTAAAATAACAGGCTGGCTCTTACGTTAAATATCAAATAATAAACGAAACTATAAAAGTGTTACTATAATCCAACAAATTACCGAGAAGAATGCTGACTCTTACTAACATCGCACCATTTAGGTTGTTCCCCCTGCGCTGCCTAAAAAGCTTCTGTAACAAACGCCGGCAATATCAAATGAAACTAATTAAATACAAATAATGGTTGACTTGTTTGAGTGCCAAGGTCCCTGATTGCCGTGCAAAATTGACTCCATATCGCATTCTCAGCGGGTGGTCAGAATCGTCTGCCACCCAGACGTAAAGTGACACGAGTCGCCTTACATTCACGCGTAATAGCTTTGCGGAACTGTATTGTTGTTCAAACAAAGCGTAGAAAATTCTCCGATTGTAGTGTTCACGAAATAATAAGCTCTGTGTGATCTTAAAAAGGTGTTTGGGTTTGTGCAAAATTGATTAATTGATTAATTAAAGAGTATAAAGTTCATTTTTATTTGTTTCAAAATTGAAAATGTCATTTAAGTGCAAAGGTAATTGAACTTTATTTCCTTGCTGATAGATTCCGGCTAACAAAAATGTACCGGATTGTAGTATGGTGGGTCTCAACGCAACGCTACGGGTCTATCACCTTCCAGGGGGATGATTCTCTCATCACAGCGCTGCGTCGATCTCAAAGGCGAAGTTTTATCCGGCAAGTTTAAGAAGTCCCGTCAGAGCGTACAAAACACGTTTTAGCGCGTGCCTTCTCAATTAGCCAGCAGACAGGTGAGTCGAATTCAGTGTCGTATTAAGCTGCCTAATTAAGAAGGCACGCGCTAAAATGTGTTTTGTATGCTCCGACGGGACTTCTTAAACTTGCCGGATAAAACTTCGCCTTTGAGATCGACGCAGCGCTGTGTTGAGAGCATCACCCCCCAGGATCAAGATACGAGCAGACACCTAATGGCTTGGCGACGACTTTCCACGCCAGCGATTGCGTAAACAAATTCATTGAAATCGAAACCTCATCGATATGGGCTAATTTCGGCGTGTCACTAATCACTCATCGATGACATGTAGTAAATCCTTCCTTGGGTAAGGACCAAAAAGTTGGCCACGCTAACTCACGCAATAAAATTTTCTATGAATCTTTTCCGTTGTACGACGATAGTTAGCCATACAATTGTAGAGATACTTTTCGTTGCACAACGGATCTTTTTTCGACAACTTTGTTTGTATGGTTAACTACGCTTCACCATGGTGTTCATTAGCCTGGAGGGACAGGACTGGACCGGTCTCTTTTTATGAGCTCTGCGGTCCTCCCAAAACTTAAAAAAATAAGGTTTGTTACATGTTACATTACGGTACTAAAAGTAAGTCGTAATGGTTCGTGAAAAATAATCTTTTTACCCGAGTTTACCCGACCGATCCAGAAAGAGGGATTTTTTTTCGCACGTATGTATGTAAGTAGCCTAAACGGCTCGACTGATTTTAAAGAGTGAGGTGTCATAAGATTCATCTTAACTACGCGAGTGTCACCGGGTAATTAAATTTAAATAAAACAATTTGGACTAATAAGAAATCTATAAAATACTAGCGACCCGCCAGCGACTTCGCCCCCTGCATTTTTTTTTCTTTCATGTCACTTAGGGGTATGAAAAATAGATGTTGTCCGATTCTCAGACTTACCCGTTATGCACCCAAATTTTCTTAAGAATCGGTGGAGCTGTTTCGGAGGAGTTCAATAACGTACACATGCAACAAACATGCAGTAACATGCAGTTGGATTTTTAAAACCGGCTTTTAGTTATTGGCATGCATGTTTAGGAACTTGGCCGACACACAGCCGTGCCTCTAAATATTATTTTAAGACTGGTAAGATAGCAGTTATTTTTACTCATACCAAATTAATACAACTTTCAAGGTTATTTAAAGCGTCATAACACAATTATCAGTACGATACCTTTTCCAGAAATAACTAAATCGCTTCAAATTAGGTCTACTGACCCCATCACTAGGATTAGTCTGTATTTACGGCCTTAAATAAAGCCCTAATTCAGATTTTGTCTCGTTCCGTGGGAAGCAATCAGACGGGGAAGGCAACATGTCACCAATAACTTGTGCGATTAGCTTCTTTTGGTGTACCGACCGCATATTTCTACATTAAAATAACCCTTATTGACTCATGTTTAAAGATCAAGCCAATTATTCTGATAAGGAACGTTTTGATTGAGTTTAAGCCGATGGAATAATTTTATTAAAATGTGATGACGTTATTTTTTTCACATTTTGTTGTAATTTATCCCAATAACTGAATAAATTTGTTGTCTGATTCACATATTTTTAACTAGTTAGCTTGTTTATGTTTCAGAAGAAATATAGAAAAACCCGGCCAAGTGCTAGTCAGACTTGCACAAGAAGGGAACCGTTCACGTACAGTATTTAGATCGAGCAAGAAACGCCGCCGAATGACACACGTTTCTTGTATGACCCGTTTTAATTTTTGTTGTTGTTTTATTTCTGTGAAAAATTTAAATTTCTTGTTTTCACGGAAGAGAGGAGAGCGGAGCCTTAGTTATTGTAGTTGGCAACCTATAGTATAGAAACCTAAAAAGGAAATACATATTTAGTAATACATTTAAAATAAACTAGCTATTACAAAATAGATTGTCACTCGATAATTCAATCCATCGCACGCGCACATCAGGCTTGCTCCACACGTGCGCGTGATTTGCAAAACGCGCTCAATTGCATCCATCCGTAGTAAACCAGTACGGGACGGAATGACGAATGGAAAAAGGAAAAGCATCGTTTAAATGATACTTAATACGCAATTTGTATGAGAAGCGGCTTCGAAATGAGCCAATACATTGACTCCGTTTGCGATCAGAGTCGACTCGCGTATTACTTTACATAGTTAACTTTGCCGTTCATTAAAGCATTTGCCACACCATCCTAAACCTTACTCTTTTACGTTACGGTGCTGAATAATCACAGAGATGGTTTTATTTATTGCTTCTTTATCTTGGTTTAGCTTCGAAGGTGGCGCCAAGGCACAACAAGACAAAGTGATACTTTAGCGATATTGGAATTATACTAAAACGTTAGCTGCACATTACCTTAGGGATCACGGACGTAACTGATGTGACGTGACAGACGTACAGGTTGTAAGTTCCTTATTGTGACGTTCATTTATTTGCTAGTTTCTAAGGAACTTTGATTGAGTATGCTAAAATATACGAACGACCACTATAAGTTTAATAATAACTATATGTGTTAATTTTACGTGTAACAGAAAAAATCCAGTGACCTTGCCGGTGCACTTCCGTGCGCGCATATTTTTGATATTTGGTGAAATTGAACTATAACCTCGTGAGACCCGGTGTTCCATAGAAGGTGTATGATTAAGGCAATGTAGTATTAACTTTGTTTTAACGAACATAAAGTTCATTTTAATTCATTTCAAAAATAAAAATGTCATCTCAGAGCAAACGCAGTTGAACTATATTTCCTTACTGGTAGATTCAATTTCCCCCTCACGAAAATCTCCCTGTTTGCAGTTTGGTGGGACTGAGGAGGATAAAATAACATAAGCGGTAGGTTTTTTTTATAAAGCCATAAAAAGCATACGAGCAGATGGGCGCCCTCCCCGTCGGCAATAAACGTCAGCAATGCCAGCGACATAGCCGAGTCGTTACCTTTAAGTTTTTTTACAGCGTTTCTATGAGGCCATGTTTAAAACCTAGACCAAGGAGCGCCAGCAAAAACAGGCAGTAAAAATATATTTACCACATGATGTTCCAAAGCATACCGTGCAAATCTTCACAAACAATTTAAATTACAACTCAAAGTAAATTACGAGTAATGGAGCTATCACACTAACGGTATAAGCCGTCGAACCGGAGCGTGCCACGCAGCGGTGGTCCTGTATTGACGGCCGTAACGCACAACCGGTCGCATACACATCACACATCAACAACGCACAAAGCCGTATTAGATTATGCGACTTAACATGCAAATCTTAACGGCTATTAATCAGTTGCTAGTTATTTCGCAGTTGTGACGTTTCTGCTCTGGCGTACGGTGATAGACGAAGTCGCAGACGCCGCGACGGTTTACATGCTCTTGTCCGAACGTGTGTTGAATACTTTATCTTAGGTCGTTTGGATTTCAATGTTGTAATACACTGAAAATGCAGAGCTTCATTCGCATATATCAAGTTTACTTAGGTATAAGTGTTTACATTTAAGAGACTATTTTAAACAATGCCTTAACGTGTATTTCGTATGTATCGAGTTATATATAGAAAATCGCCATAGACTTATTATAAATAAGTCCACGGATATCACACGTGAGGACAATAGGGATCATGCTATTTTGATGACTATTTTTCTCTTGTTCTTATTCTTTTTTTTGGTGGTGGTAGGACCCTGTGCAGGGTCTGTCCGGATCGCTACCACCATCTTATCCATTAACCATCCGCCAAGCAACAGTGTTCGCATTGTTGTGTTCCGGTGTGGGGATAAGACAACCGGTGAAATTACTAGCATAGAGGCATTCCATCTTAGTTCTCAGGGTTGGCAGCGCATTTCAGGTCTTAGGATTATAATCTTGAGAATTCAAATGTCTATGGGTCTCAGATTTCACTTACCATCAGGTAGCCTGAGTGCTCGTGTGCCTTCTCCTTAACATAAAAAAAAAAAACATCTCTACGGAAAGTGCTATTAAAGAGAAACACGCGAAACAATTGACGTGTTATTTTTGTCGACGTCACAGCTTGCTGTTGTTCCATGTTCATATAAATAGACCTTATAAAGAATTTTAAGTAATTTTACGTAAATAAAATGAAGGTTCCGAATAAAATAACCCTAAAAGAAGTTTAATATTTAACAACTTGATAAAATCTTAATAAAAGAGTGTATTTTTTATGGCATTGAGATGGCAACCGAGCACACAGGCCACCTGATGGTAAGTGAAAACTGTGACCCATAGACATTCGCATTCACGAGACTGCAATCGTAAGACTGCAAATGCGTTGCCAACCCTGAGGGCGAAGATGGAATGCCTCTATGCTAGTTATTTCACCGGCTGTCTTATTCCCAAACCGGAACACAACAATGAGAACACTGCTGTTTGGGATTGCGTTGCATATGCTTTTTTAAGTTTTCTCCTAAATCGTATCAATGAAATTCAATTCTCTTTTCATGCATGTTCCCTATTGTTCTAATTTTAACCTCTTGAGGCCCACCGTACTACAATCCGGTAGATTTTTGTGATAGGAATTTGAATCTACCAGCAAGGAAATAAAGTTCAATTACCTTTGCTCTTAAATTACATTTTCAATTTTGAAACCATTAAAAATGAACTTTATGAAACTTGAAATAAAGTTTAAATTGAATTGCCTGGATTATTTACTTTCTATAGCACACCGGGTCTTACGAGGATAACAGTCAGCGATTCTCTTATTACAACTATTAATTACTTTAAAAGAGTTCATTCATTAATGGATACAATCTGATTAAGTTGTCATAATGATGTGAATCAAAAAGGTGTAATTGATGTCTTATTGTGGCGGTGTAGCCGACCGTTGGATTATAAAACCATTGAGTCAATGATCCGTGACACGTCATGATCGATTAGACCGTAATTTGTGAATTTTATAACTATTTCAAGCCATATAATAGTCATTTAACTGACTCACTTCGTTATTTAGAAGATAAAGCGGATTTAAACTAAAAATAAAACAAATATCACGGGACAATGTCACACAAATTGACCTAGTCCCAAACTAAACTCTTTGGCTTGTACTATGAGTACTAGACAACGATAAACATACTTAAATAGAGAAATAAATGCTTAAATACATAGAAAACATCCAAGACTCAGGAACAAATACTCGTGCTCATCACACAAATATCTGCCCTTACCGCGAGGCTTCGGAGGCAGGGTCACTCCCAACTAGGCCAACGTGTCGTCATTTAAATTTAATGTTGCTTTTTGTTTCAGATCAATTGTAAGCTGAGATGAAGGAAACAATAAGTAAGTATATATAACAGCTCAAATAGCAACTTAAGCAGATCTTTTAATATAGATCAAGATTAACAAGAATTAAAACAAAAAGCATTCCTGTATCATTCCTCAGTTTACGACTATTCAATGGTTTGTCTGAGGAACACATTTTTAAAATGTCTACACGGAAGATTGACAGCGTTCTCATGAAAACTAGCTACGGTTCCTTCGGACTCTAATGCTTTTTGAATAGGATTTGAATTGGCATGTAGATCCGAGAGTGGAAATGAACATATTTTTTCAGTAAATTGTGTCAAAGGATCATTGTCACTGTTTTTCTTAGTCTAATTTCAGTTCTTGATTGTCTGTGATGGGCATCGACGGGCAGGAAACGGCGCCGTTTCCCGCCTTGAAACTTTAGTTGTAAGAGGAATTAATTAAAATTCCTTTGTGCTATCTATAGTTTTAGCCTGACTGACTCAATGTTTATTCTCTCCAAATTGCATATTATTATTAAACACGTTCACATTCAGCATTAAACAAGCAAAATAATATATGAATCATTATAATTAATTAAAATCGACGTTTATCTGCTTCATTCAAAAAATCAAACTTGTTGTCTACGAAACAGTATTACGATAAAAAGCGGCTTTAGCAAATAAGATGACCTATAAAAATAGACATTTTGATTCCAATGGCAATGACGCTTATACCATCCTGTTTTAAGACAACTAATATGAAATGAACACTTGTTTGGTCAGTATGCTCGCTAATAAAACTTATCTGCCAGCGTTTGGCGCCATCGTTATAATTCTATTTATTTTTTTAAAGATTATCTTGACTAACTTCAACTGCATCGTTTTATTTTATTATTAATAACTTTATTTCATCTTTTCATTCAAAGTCATGACATGATAGAACAGATAATACCGAATTAAAAGATAAAAATTACCAAAATAATGGCGAACCCTTTTTTAAGAGCTTTTTTTTATAAATAAATAAATGCGACGGAACAATATCACACAAATTGACCTAGTCCCAAACTAAGCTCTAGGCTGGTAATAGACAACGATAAAATAACGAATATAGATAAATATATACTTATATACATAGAAAACATACAAGACTCCAATTCACAAAAAGGATCTAAAAGCAATGTTGAGAATTATAGACCCATTTCCAAATTATGCCTCATAGCTGAGTTACTGGAACGGGTTGTTTATGACCAGCTTCATGCTTGCACGAAATCAATCATTCTCTCTCAGCAACATGGTTTTGTCAGCGGCAAGTCCACTGTCACTAATCTTAAAATAATACGTAATTTTTA
Organism: Acleris holmiana; assembly: GCA_949316455.1. Lineage (NCBI taxonomy): Eukaryota > Metazoa > Arthropoda > Insecta > Lepidoptera > Tortricidae > Acleris > Acleris holmiana. Next base: position 15,531,292 of record OX438775.1, read on the forward strand.
ATGATTTCCTGACATCCAATATGAACAAAGGTAATCAGATTGACGTCATATACACTGACTACAGCAAGGCCTTTGACAGAATTGACCACGATATACTAATTCATAAAGTTCAGGCCTTGGGTATCCGTGGGGATCTTTTCAGATGGTTCACGGCTTATGTTAAAAACAGATCGCAGGCAGTCGTTCCTAATGGTTTTACTTTTGCCTGGACAAAATTCCCTCTGGGGTACCACAGGGGTCCCTATTGGGACCTCTCCTGTTCACACTTGTTCGCGCTTTAAAGCTTAATATTTCATAAATGGATCACTTAATCGGAAAATTGTTTCTACAAACCCGTAATATTTTTGAAAAACCTATTCAACAATACCCCACAGTATGGAGTAGACGAGAAAAAAATATACATACCCACGTTACGTGTAGGGAGGGTGCCCTAAAAAAATATTGTGTAAAATTTTATTTTACCTCTTTGTTGGCGTGATAACGATGTATATTCATGCCAAATTACAGCTTTCTAGTATTAAGAGTCTCTGAGATAGGCTGCGGACGGACGGACGGACATAGCGAAACTATAAGGGGTAGTTTGACTACGGAACCCTAAAAAGTATAAGTTTCACATTTGGTGAAAGTCATAAAAAATATCACAAATTTAAATACCTAACGTTTGCTTATGACTTAAGAATATATCTTTAAAATATTATAATGTTTAACATTATGGATAATTAATGTTAGAATTATTAACGTTATGATTTAAAAATTTACGACTATGAACATAAACAATATGGAACTCAATTTTTGACTTTCAAAATTCGATACTTTTATTTAATGCGTGACAAAGGGATTCTGTCCTTAAGAATTTAAATGCCTCAAAGCGTAAATTAATGTTTTATTTTACACTCCAGTATGTGGTGTAGAACTGGTCAGAGCCAGCAATGAGTATGCAAATTACTGTGTACATTTGTACCTTTTTTATCCTCAATGCAATTATGTCTAGTCACCGGCAATACTAGCTTCGTTTGTTTCTTTTTAATTCAAATCTCTTCATCACTACTTAATACGAAAGCATCACAACTATGTAATGACCCACTTACATTAATAATATATTCAACCATATCTGTACCTTCGTCTGACTTTATGAAGGCGCAAAATGTTCCATATATGCGAAGTTAATTAATTTTTATTATGTCAGTTTAAAAACTGGTTTCTATCTGTCGTAAGATCATATCAGATCGTTAAAGTATAAAAATTATAGATTATTATTAATGTTTAGACAGAAGGTGTTGGTTACAAATGTGACCTGTTTGCATGTTGATCTAGAAGATGTTATCGGTGGCATCGTAATTGAGATACTTTCGCAAATTTAGTCTGATAGAGATCTCGAAGTGTTAAAAGAGGAGTCATGTTACTGACACGTGCGAAGAGGATATTTGATATTGTTTAAAGTAAATGGTATTAGAATAAATTGTTTTTTTTTTACTTATAGAGAAGCTAAATGTTGTTTAAAACTCGATAAAACTTGAAAGATGGAGTGGTTTGAGCATTTATTTTTCTACAACGCATGTATGTATGTATGAATGTAAACTCCTTATTACACATAAAACCAGTTTGGTTAGATGGATGATACTCAATCACGCCAGAACGGCTGAACGGATCTAGATGAAATTTGGCACAGAGATAGATTTTAGTGTAGAGTAGGACATAGGCTACTTTTTATCCCGAAAATTTGGACGGTTCCTAATGAACAACTAGTACTTATTAATATTATAAATGTGAAAGTAGCTCCGTCTGTATGTTCGTTATGTTTTCACGTGTAAACCGCTGAACCGATTTAGATGGAATTTGGTATGGAGATAGTTTGAGTTCCGGGAAAGGTCATTGGGTACTTTTTATCTCGAAAATTTTTATGGCTCCTGAGGGAATAGCCATTAACGACTTCTACGCGGACGGAGTTTCCGAAAACAATATACTTACAACAAATTTAGTAGAACTTACATTTAAGTCTAAACTAAGTTGCTTTTCATGTTCTTAATTACTTAAATAATAAATAAATATCAGGGCACAATCTCACACGAATTGACCTCGACCCAAACTCAGCTCTAGGCTTGTACTATGGGTACTAGACAACAATAAATATACTTAAATGTAAAGAGAAATACATACTTAAACACATAGAAAACATCCAAGACTTGGGAACAAATATTCGCGCTCATCACACAAATATCTGCCCTTACCGGGATTTGAACTCCCAAAGAGGCCACCGTTTCATTTATGTCAGTACTTTACTGCATATTTTTGGATAAACTAGAAGTGATTATGACATGTGTTAATTCACCAACCGAACGAAAGCGGAAAACCCTGCTCGCATTTTGTGGAACCTTTGCCTTTTTTAGGGTTCCGTAGTCAAATTAGGTCCGTCCCTCCGCAGCCTAGCGCAGAGAGTCTTAGTACTAGAAAGCTGTAATTTGGCATGAATTAATTTAGGCAATATTAGTCATGCAAACAAAGTGGTACAAAAAATGTAAAAATATTTTTTTTTTACGGTACCTTCCCTACACGTAACGTGAGAATGTATTTTTTTTCGTTGGCCCTATAGTGTGAGTCGAGTATTTTTTACCATAAGTATTAATATTCCTAATGTTATTTGGCATATTCCTCAAAATCCCTATTGTATGTATAATCGATGTATAATATATATGTGTGCATGAGCGAGCGAGCGAGCGAAGCGAGCGAGCAAGACCTTCCTGGGCAAAACCGACTCGGCAAGGTTAGGTTAATTTTTTTTGACATCCCTTGAAAAAACTATGCTAATATTCTCCGTTTTTGGGGCTTAAAATAAGGCAGGGAGTACCTATAGTGCAAGAACAAAACAACTTGAATTTACCTCTGTTTGAAATTTTACATTAATAACTTGAATCCGGTCGTGCCAGACTTAGACAACACGGATGACACATGACTATTATGGCACATAACGTTAGGATGAAGAATCAATATGGCAAGTGATGTTAGGAAATAAAACATTATGGAAAAAAAAAATCATCCATACGATGTTAGGAATCCTAAAGATAGGCCATGTGAGCGTTAGGACAAGTGATCATTATGACATACAACGTTAGGGAATATAAAAATAGGTTAAAAAACTTTAGGGATTCAGATATAGATCCTGCTTGCAACCTGTCACTAATACACTGGTAAACATCTTAGCCTGACTATGCAAAATGTGGTTACAGAATTATCAACAAGTTTAGACTTGGTGGTATTCTGTTGCTCTGCCTACCCCACTCTGGGAATAAAGGCGTGACGTTATGTATGTATGTATGTAGGTAACCCGCATACTCGTTTGCCTCTTTCTTTTATATAAAAAAAACTTTTCTTGAGTTGCCAGTCTTCCCTGAGCATGTCGAACTAAGCCCTGTGTGGTTTTAGTCGGTTGTAAGGGCTGGCGCGTCTAATAGACCTTTATTTTGTAGCTCTTTCATTGTAGATTGAGAGAAATCTTCACCAAAGTTATACTAATACATAGAAACGTCTATTCAAATCCTCCTATAGTGACAAAACGAACAAATAACATTTCTGCCCTCCTAAGCTAAAACACAGTATGTCAGATTCAATTGCCAAAGTAGATTCAATCTTCTCTTGTTAGTAATAAGGTTTTGATTGCTACAGGAGACTTATTTGACATACTGCTATTTGGCTTAGCAGGGCAGATTTTCATACAAATGCTTTTTTTGTCCTCGTTTTGATTTCATGGTCATAACGATTCATTATTGTGTCGTTATGCGCAATTTAATTAGCATGTTGGTCCTCATGTTAATGCTTACTTAATTAATTCACAATCGATGCAGTTATAGATTTCATAATTAATAAATATCAATTATGTTTATTACCATATTTTGTTGCCGGGTTTTGTTTTAGTGCCACTCCATGTCTTCCCGTGGATGTCGTAAGAGGCTACTAAGGGAATAAGGGCTTGTAGTACTGATAGGCGACGGGCTTGCCTATCACTAATACGCTGTAAAAATCTTAGCCTACTTGCGCAAAATGTGGTTACAGAATTATTAACAAGTCTTTTTACAGTTATTGTTGGTATTTCTATAGCTCTGCCTACCCCACTCTGGGAATGAAGAAGGCGTGATGTTACGTGAATTTAGTATTACGTACGGAAAAACTGATGGTCTTGGAAAAAAAATATCTCAACTTATCGTAGGTTTTATTGGTAAAAATATATTTCTTTCGTAAATACAAATAAATTCGCAAATATGACATTGACAATCAGTTGTTAACTACCAATTGCCTACAAAATTTATTAAGATGAAAGGAAAATCCTTTATTCATACACCTACCTATCCTATCACAAGTCCCTTGTGTATAATAACGTTCTTGTGACAGTGATCGTCTCGGTATCTTCAATCATCAGCATCACAAACAACAAAAAGAGCGGTTTTTATTTCGTACATTTATATTTAAATGAAGCACACTTAAAATTATCGAAATAAAATATGTCGATAGTTTCACTAAACGCATTTTTGGTGAGATTCCTCATAAATCTCGTCTAATCCACAGTGAGCGTGATTTACACAAATAATTCCGAACTAACCATAATTCAGTTAACTTAAAATCATAAAACAATAACTCTTGATTGAAGACAAGCTATTTGCAGTTTTATATCGTGTCACATAGTGTTGCAAGTCGTGGGTCATGAATTTGGACTTACAGGTTAAGGTCCTGAGGTAGAGAATTTAAAACAATTTAGTAGTAGAGTACATGTTGTGGGCTACTTAGGCGCGGCGATATTTAGATTATTATAATTAATGAACTTGTTTTCATTTGCCTTATCGAGTAACGGTCGGAAAATCGCCTCTCAATACGACATCTCGGCTTTAATGTCACTAGAAATTGTATATTCCGATCAAAATATAATATAATTGTTCATAATGCTATTGTTATTATCTGTTGTGCAACATGTTATAGTTAATATTTGTGTTTCGTTGCAATGTATGAAATTCACAGTGCCTTAGTACCAAACTGTAATACTGTGAAAATGTTTAATTTAAAAATAAATAAATAAATAAAATAAATAAAACCCTATATGAATGCAAAATTCATTAGGAGAATTTGCAAGCTCCAATTTTAAAAAGAAAACATTTTACTGTAACGTAGGATATAATTTAACAAATGACGTTTTATTAGAGTGAGATGTAATGTGAGATGATAAGACATTTTTTATAGAAAGTAATATTAATCGATTAGTAACCTGATCTTAAGTGATCAAGCTCAACACAAGATTACAAATAAAACCGAAGACACTTAAACATTTAACAAACATTGATCTTAGTAATTACGAGGTCGTAAATCTATAAAGATAATCGATACCAATTGAGTTATCAAACATTTTGGGACGGCGAATTCGCAAAAGTACCACAGCAATATCAACTTTAAGTGTTATTTGATTCGTTTTAAAGTTATTTACGTTTCTGTTTATTTTTAAGTGTTCGTTTTTGACTTTTTTATCACTGGACAATATGGTAACCTTTAAACAAAATTGGGTTTTATTTCGATGTGAAAGGATTGAATATCGCTGTGACTGTATCGTTCGGTATATCTTTGAGGCGGTCTCACACATCATTCTCCTTAGGGACTTCAGTAACCATAAATTGAGAAGCCCTAATGGTAAGTTTGTTGGTAGCCTGGGGGTAGAAAGGAGTCAATAACCTTTGAAAGTCACTTCTTCTTTTCGGACATTTCTTTGAACAACATTCACTTTTCTTCCAGGCGAGTTAAACGGTGAGTAATTTTAAGTGATTTATTTCTGTAATGTGAACCATAACAGGAATATGCGTCGTTTGGAGGAAATATTTCACTTTGAAGTGTCAAAGAAATGTTTTAGCAACCATTTAAATTCCAATTAGGGATCAAAATTCAGATGAATAATAATATCATGCAAATATCAGTTATCCTGGTTAACAAACGTTTCAAGATCGTAATTTTGTTCTTGAAAAGAAAGGCGTTACAATTGTTTTAAACTTAAATTGGATGAAGTAGAAATAATTCTTTAGCAAACATAAAACCATTACGTATAGTAATATATCGAAATATTAACTCAGACAACCACAAACCACTTTGTAAATTTTTAATGAAATATAGCACAAACATATTTATTATTTATAGTTTATGAACTAATGAAGGGATAATACGAGTATGTACATTTACACTAACATTATAAAGAGGAAAGATTGGTATTTTAATGTTTGTAAAGAACTACCGGACCGATTTTGATAATTCTTTCACCAGTAGAATGCTTTGTTATCACTGAGTAACAAAGGCTATGTTTTAATTTTCTTCACGAGGGGAATCGTGGGCAGCAGCTAGTAGTGTTTAAAGATACATCATATTTTGTCGGACATGATCTTACTTTCCCAATTCAATTATATGTATATCCGAGGCGTTTTCCAAAAAAATACCTATCAATGAACAACGGTATTTTTTTCCATTACGTCACGAAAATAAGTCTTATTTTTTTATATACTGCCCTCATGAGCTAACAGGCGGTATTTCAAATCAAATAAGCATAGTAGATTCAAACCTCACGTTAGTAATATGGTTGAACTTGCTACATGAGTTTTGTCTGAGATGCCACTTTTTCTCTTTAAATAGTAATAGTTAATTTTTGTGACGTAATTGAAAAATTACCGTTGTTAACTTTTGTTCTTAACTATAGGTATTTTTTTGGAAAACGCCCGGTTACTGAAACTGAGACTGAGAGAGCAAAATGACACATGCATACATAACATCACGCCTTAATTCCCAGAGTGGCGTAGGCAGAGCTACAGAAATACATACAAATCTAAAAAGACTTGTTGATAATTCTGTAACTACATTTTGCAGAAGTAGGCTAAGATGTTTACCAGTGTATTAGTGACAGGTTGCAAGCCCATCGCCTAACAGCACTGCAAGCCCTTATTCCCTTAGTCGCTTCTTACGACATCCACGGGAAGACATGGAGTGGCACTATTCTAACCCGGCAACCACACGGGCAAAATGACTACGAACTTATTTGACTTAAATCTATCATCTTATTCACTATGGGTACATGTGTGTTTTGATGCTGTGTCCTACACACAAAAACAAAGTCACGACTGGCATCTTTTTTTTATTCCAAAGGGTACTACGTCAATGCGTCAAATTTCACAACAAAATAGAACATTTGAAATCCATTAATTATATTAACCAATTTGTACATGAGGGGGTTTATCACGGTCGTAAAAAAATCGTTAAAACGCCGTAAAACTCGACACTCGAGCAAAGACACGTGGCTGGGTATTTATAAAAATATTCAACAACGCAGCTAATATGATATTACAATACGTAACAGCGCCAGAATTTTTGATTCCAATACAAATTGATCCGAAATAGAGAACTTGTTAGCGAAAGAGCTTGCAGGCTTCCTTTAAATTGTACATTACTATGAAATTAGCATTCTTACGTTTAATTAACACTGCATAAAAACGCATGCCCTAATTTGGTTGGAGTCTGTATCAGTGCATAGGCATTTTTCATTGTCAAGAACCTATTGCATTTAAAATGCTTCAAGTGATAAAGTTTCACTTTTTATTTACCAAATGTTTGAATATCTTTGATAAAAAGATAAAATAAAAAAGTTGTTTATTCAGTAAGTAGGCCGCACGGGGACTTTTACACGTCAAACTCTACTGGCGCTTCAAAGAGACCACTGCTGAGAAGAAGCGCCACAAGAAACTCAACAGTCAGTCATTTTTTTTTAATATTGCTTATGACAATGATAGAACTTAACCTAGCATTATATAAATCAATTAATAAAAAAAAAAAAAACTATTTTTTTTAAAGTAGAATGAGAGTTAGTATCAATGGTTAGAATAAACCCTCAGTAGAAATAGCCCTACCTGACCTTACGTTGTAGAAACAAACAGCGATAATCAAATCCCAAGCAGAATTGCAAATAAAATTTGTATTACCTACTCATTTAATGTTCATTGAAAAGCTTTAATGTACCTACTCAACAGTTTTCAACTTAAGTACTGCAATTCCCGACATAGATGTGATGGTAAAACTGTACGTTAAGCTATGTTCGGTGGTCATAAACCATTGAAATGAACGCGACACGTACGACACTATTAACGTGTTGACCACGGAACTCTAAAAAGTTTAACAAGTAAGAACGTAAATCATTCTCGTCGTTAAACGTTTAAGTAGAACCATAAAAGAAAACAATTTGTACTAGACAACTGTTTCATCGTGGATTTTATGGTTGTCAAAATTGCCACCGGCGCGGAAGTCCATCGTGGGCTTAGGTGAAATTAACGGCTTTTAGATTTGAGATTCCAACGAAAGGATTTAGAAATCAACGAGGTAATAAAAAACCACTGAACTGATTGAGTGCGTGGCTAATTAACAAAGAAGAAGTGCTAATTTATCTAAACTAGATGCAAGTTAATTTACGCGTGACTGAAATAGAAACATTTAAATCAAGAGAAACATATTTATAACTCACTTTTGCGTCAATGAACCTGTATCAAGTTTAGATAAATAGGTCCTACTTCAAACACTGCTAACTAATTAAACCTAAAAAAATTAAAGCTCGCCCCATTTGTATTTTTCTTGTACATTTGTATTTGTATGTTGAACACAGAGAGTTCCAACACAGATTTTATTTTCCTTAGGACTCTTTTCTGGAATAAAAATATCATGTATTTTCCTTTAGAAACTATGGATTGTATCTGCTCAATTCCCTTGTTACAAGCATTAAGTAGTTTTAAAACTAATATTATTATCGTTATCGTCGTCATTATCACCATCATGATCATTATCATCAGCCCAAATGCAATGCCTTCGGATCATTATCAGGGATCTTCTCGTATTCTCGCTTCAACACAACACCAGCGCGTGCACTTTCCATTTCTTTTTCTTCTTCTACTGCAGCATTATATTTGAAAGCTCTTTTTTGAATATATGCTTATCGAAGCTTCTTTAAATTTGCCTTAATTTTTATCTACTCAAGTAATAACTTCGCGAAACCTAAAGCTAAGCATGTTTTTCAAAGCTAAGATTTAGTAGCTACTTAGTCGTATTGTTAACGCAAATGCTTAAGTGTTTTTCGTAGTAACAAAGCAAATGTCCAAAATATTTCCATTTAAGCCATATTTTCAAGACTTGTTGTACGGTGCAAATGCGTTTTCGCCATTTATTGGTACACAGGGTGTTCGGCAGAAGGGTCGTCAAACTTCAGGGACTAACTCTGTAGGTCATACTCATCAACTTTTATTATGCCACCAACATTCAAATCGCGAAAAAAAAAACAGCTGTTCCATACAAACTTTGAGAGCTAAACAGCCGAAATGAACAGCTATTTTTTGTTTCGCTATTAGTCTATATAGTCCCTGAAGTTTGACGACCCTTCTGCCGAACACCATGTATATTGGAACCTTGAATTGTTTATCGCTTTTACTATCGAACTTGTCCTTAAAAATAGGTTTAAACACTTTAAAACGGGCATACGTCTCCAGATTCAGGTCGCAGTTTAAAAGTCGGAATACAAAAAAACGCTTCTTTTTGAGAGTGTTAAAAACACATATAACGACGTGAAAGAAGGATGGGCTAAGCAAAAGAAATCTACATATTATTATCTCTAAGCACTAGATATAGACGACACGCTAGCCTAGTTGGTAGTGACTCTGCCTTCGAAGCTAGGGGTCCTGGGTTCAAATCCTGGTAAGGGCAAATATTTGTGTGATGAGCACGAGTATTTGTTCCTGAGTCTTGGATGTTTTCTATGTATTTAAGTATGTATTTATATATCTAAGTATGTTTATCGTTGTCTCATACCCATAGTACAAGCCTAGAGCTTAGTTTGGGACTAGTTCAATTTGTGTGATATTGTCCTGTGATTTATTTATTTTATTTTTTATTTTTTATGGATTCTGGTTGGTAACGACGAAGCACTAAATTCAAAACTTTGGATATCCTTATCCCTTTCACTGGTGTTAAAAACTAACCAAATCGAGAGAGAGGAATGATGCTAACGTAACTTCGTAATTCCAACATTCAAAGTAGAGCTTCTGTTCTCTCCTTACGTAAAACTGTCCAAAGACTTTATGGAATTTTTGAAATTTCATCAATGGACTTTTTAAACAAACTGGCTACAAACAACGCTCGGTCATAAACTTCTTCGACTGATAAGCGTTGATAAACGAGTATAAAACCAAATACCAGCGTTTTATGACTTTCAAATGAGGTGAGCCGTAAACAAACTGATTGACTAATAAAAGTAAAATGTTTATTTTATTGTTTTCATTCGAGAACTGTTGATTAATAATGAAGTTATAGTAACATGAGGAAGTGAATAGCGTCATGCCATACTCGTAAGTTGACTACGCAGCTGGTACTGATGATAGTAGGCATCAGAATACTATCATCATCAATAATAAATATGATAATAGATATGCATAAATATGATGATAGATACACTAGTAAACTTCTTGGCCTGATTGTGCAAAATGTGGTTACAGAATTATCAACAAGTCTTTTTAGAGTTGTTGGTATTTCTGATAGCTCTGCCTACCCCTCTCTGGGATTGAAGGAGTGATGTTATGTATGTATGTATGTATAAAAGATATAAGGTGATATCTATTTCATCTATCAACAATATCTGAAGACCTACAAAGTTTCCCAAAGTCGTGGTAATAATAAAACACAAACAGGCAGATTTTGCTGTTTAAAGACAGCGACCAAAATTCGATTTTGCTGCGAGCGGAAGACAAAGTAACTATTTAATTACTTTTCACGGTATAAAGGTGGTCATAGTGTGGTGTGGTGGGCGGTTGGGTAGCAAATATTCATGTGGTTTAATTTTTATACATTTAGTTATTCTTATTCTTATTATGTGCTCGCTGCTGAGGTGAATAGTTGTTTGTGGAACACAAGACCAAAGTTATTTGCATCTCGTGTCTTTGAATCCCTAGCTCCACTCTGTAGGTACTCTAACCTAGCCTATTTTTGACGTACAAAAAGTGTCTGGGAGCAGTTGGAAACTTAAATCTCAAGACCGAGCTCAGTGGCATGCCATAGGAGAGGCCTATGCCCAGCAATGGCCGGAAGTGGGCTGATGATGTTGGTAAAATAGTGGGGAAAACACGCTATCATTAAGAAATGGATGAAGCAAAATCGCATCAGACATTAAAATATTTTGATGCAAATGCCGAAAATATATCATTTTACAGGAGTCCCGGGACGAATGAAAATTACAGTATCGACAATCTCGCATACTTTTTAGTCTAATAAAAATCACAGTGCATTTTTTTACGAAAACTCAAACTTTCCGCGCGATTGCTACAAAAATACCGCTTTTTGAACAACTGTACTAAAAATATTTATTACATTCCGTATCTCAGCTACTTGGCTCACAGATGAAATAATATGAGATAATTCTCAAGTTAGGTGTCATTAAGATTAATTTTACGAGGCGTTTATGAAGCTTGTAAAATATAAAGATAGTTAATCTAAAAACTTTGATTTTGTATAAGTGTTTATGAAATTTAACTACGTCATAGATTTTTAGTCACAAAATGTCTCGGAGTTGTTTGCTACCAGCAATAGCTTATAAACATTGCTTGAAAGAAACATTTTTTTTTTAACTTTGCGTCTACATATAATTTTGGAACAGCTAAAATCTGAAATTGGAACCTGCTCTGTTTGTTTTAATCTAGGTCACAAGTACTATCTAGGCAAGTGTACAAATCATATTTAACCTCATCGTTACTAATACCATTGGGGGAGATTGCTGTCAATTGCATTTGCCTAGTTAACAAAAAAACCATCGCTATAACCACACTCCAGGGATTCTCACAGTCGAGTGTGGCTCCGGCCGTAAACGTCATAGCAGCCAATGACCCCACGTTGTGCACATTTTTATTATCATTATCTTAGCAAGTAAACATAAAACTAGCTGCAGTCATAACAGGAACGTTGTAGGAAAAAGTGATCAAACTATGCTTATCTTCAAAGCTTGTTGTGAACTTTTTAAGTGCAAATCGATCCGCATATGTATTATTGAAAGTGCGGTTGCACGTTTCTTTATTCCAAAGATGGCTTAATAGACGTTTGCAAGTATTCATTACAACACCTTTTAGTAATGCAGTGCGTTTTATTGCCATCGCATATAGAACTGAATTGACAGATCGTTGTAATTTTCTTGATACTTAGAATATGTTTTATTACATCAAACGTCTTTATACTCGCAATGCTACTCGTAAAGCACAATGGCAGACACTTCGAATGTTGAAAGATTTATCACATGTTTGTCTTTTACGAGTTATATGCTACATTTACAGGACTACACACAGTGCATTTTAACTTTTGACTAAATAAAAAAAGCATGATGCTTGTTTGTATATATGTAAACTACTGTCCATCAAGAAATTACAAGAAATCTTAGTACAAAGGCGGCTTTATCGCTTTCAGGGATTTCTTCAATGTTACCTTAACTTTAAAAATGGTACAAAATAAAACCAAAAATAAGGACGTGAAGTAAAAAAAAATATATCTTTAATGGGACCGATTTATTTACTTAACAGATAAGTACAAACATTATAGATTAAATAGTAATATATAGTAACCTATTTCGAAGTTAAATTAGTGTGCGTACAACCCTTTTGTCAAAATAAACCTCACTTTCAATCATTAGCCTCAGCGCGAAGTAGGACTTACATTAGATTCGGCTCATTGTTACACCCGAGTAGATATAGCACCAATTAAAGTCCCATTTGTCTATTAACGATGTTGCTTTGGACATCGGCTGTAACGGTAAGATAAGTAGACAGACATACGATACGACCGCGAATGATATAGATGCTAGATGCTAAATAGCCTGTCAGATTTATGAGTCCTGAGCCTGAGTCACTACAGCCGAGCTATAAACTGGAGATAAAGAAAAAGCCTTGTTCCTTATGGCCTACAAAAGTTATGGGAAGCATTCGCTAGTGTCACTCTTGTCTGTAAGAGAATCGGTGTCTGTGATGTCATGTTAATGGCCAGGTGTTACCAGTCTATTAGGATTGTCAGGACGTTCCAGCATTATGTTATGAGCGAGTAATTTATTTGCGAGAAAGTTATTGACAACCGCAGCAACAAGACAATAATAAATATCTTATTTCACCTAATGCTTACACCCCTGTTTCAATCTATGCCAATCTATAACGATCTAAATTGTCTTGTTAAATCAAAACAGCTGATAAAATTAATCTTATCACGCTATTAAAATTAACGAGTTAATTCAGTAATTACCTGTGTTGTAGACCACACGCAGATTAAAGCGGCCAGTCCTCCCGCGCAGTATGATCTATGGGCTAAATGTTGAGATAAGTAAATCAACGTATGAAGTGTGTGGGCGACAGTATAGCGCCCTGTGGAACGCCCGGCGGTAGCTCCTTTGTGAGTCATTCTACTGAGTTTAATGAGATGTACGTAAAGCTTATCAGTAAAGAAATCGATGCAGTTATTTTAGATAAGATAACGGTTAATAATATGATCAGAAGTGTCTTGCCTTAACATAATTAATATTCAATAGCGTCACTTAAAATTAAAAGTCGATAATTTATTAAAGGTTTTATCTCCTATCAAACAGTTGCCCACGTATGGAGAGGGTCATTAAAAATTAACCATTATAATTATCGGGTTATTCGCCTTTTATTCAGATGTCTGAGTCAAATTAAAGGCAGCTATAAATTTTCGAATGAAACCTGTCGATAACCTCCTACTTTACTTTATGAATTGAAGGTAGTTTTTTAAAAAGAAAATGTATAGGCAACCGATTTACATGGGTGTGATGTAACTAATATAAAAAAAAAGTTACTTTAAATGGCGGCGTACAGTACATGTCTAAAATCATTCTCCACGTGATTTAAAACTTTGATATAGTTTCATGGTGGTTTAGGAATCTTTGTCGACTGCCCTGCCCGAAAACTAGAGGAGAAGTATGGGTTTACAAAAAAACAATAGCTATAATAGGTATTTACCATTATTTCCTCTTTGAAAATGAAAATGAAAAAATGTTTACTACATCAAAATAAAACTACAAGGTGAAGCAGCGGCACTGGGGACGGAGCTAGGATGCGCTGTGTTACAGGCCCGAGATGATTACAAAACAAGAGAAAAGAATACTTTATTGCAAATCTTTCATAACCGAAGCAGAACCGGATCTTTCTTTGATCAAGAATACTGATGTTTGGATGTATTATGTTGATCATTTTGATTAAATATCTCGATGGATTTTAAAGTACGGGTTATTATTACATTGCTCTGTGTCCCAAGGAAGTCATGCATGAGCCACATTTTTTGCTATATCAAAACACAAGCAACCTGTGGCGTTATTCTACATTGTATTTACGAGTTTACCTATTGTCATTTAAATCGGTCAGTTAGGGGAATTCTGAAACTATAAGACATACAAAGATCTGTTCTTAGGAACCATGACATCGATTTTAATTACAAAAACTGAATTTTTACATTTAAAAAAAACAGTAGGTACTCAGCTCGAGAATCAAACCTGGTTGTTATGAAAAAAATTAACTTTCACTATTTCTATTTAGATATCGATTGTGTAGGTCTTAAGCAGTTAATAATGGCTTTATGAAACATGATGTCTTTAATGAATAAAATGCATTGTTTTCACATACTTTAATTTATTTTAGTAGAGACAATTTTACATGCCTGATCTTGTTGATGTTGTAACGGTCGGTGGTCACTTCGAACACCTACTAAAATAAATAAAATTATGTGAAAATATCACATTTTTTTAAAATGTATGAATGCAGTTTTTCTTCTCATTAAAATCGATGTCATGGTTCCTAAGTACAGATCTTCGTATGTCTTAGACCCACCATACACAGACTGCTTTAAGCAGTCGGTGAGCAACTGCACTTCGTTGCTATTGGTCGATTTCCACTTTCTAGCGCATTGAAACTACAAATCGACCAATAGCAACAAAGTGCAGTAGGTTCCCGTCTGCTTAAAGTTGTTCGTGTACGGCGGGTCTTATAGTTTCAAAATTTCCCATGCTGACCGATTTAAATAAGATACTTACCCTGTATTAAAATTACACACGTCAAAACAATTCTACATTAATTTATAAACAAATTGTATCATAAAACATGATTTATAATGATATAAACATTGCAATTGCAATAAAATCTGTCAGAACAGGGTGACGACACGATATTACGCCGCGAACTGGTGAATCCAACAAGTGGCCATTAGGCAGTTTATGGTTCGCGACAAGCATTCGAGTTTAGTCGACAAGAGCGCGTGGGCGAGAAGTGTTTATTTTGTCCCATTGCAGTTCCTTGGCGCCTGGAGATGTACTAAGCCTAAGTGATGTCGTTATATAAGTTTTTGATACGGAAAAACGTATTAAACTTTAGCGTTTACAATACATACTTTCTTGTTCTTCTTCGTTAGCCTATGGTCACCCACTGCTGGGTGTATAGGCCTCCTCATTAGCAAGGCAAGCCACTCTTATTTTAGTTACGTGTAAAATTAGGTCTTTTGACAACGCATAAAAATGTAACCAAACATGACTTGCCAAACATCTAGCCACACTGAAGATGACATCGCTAACACCAGTCCTTCCTAGACCACCGTTGGTGCAACCCAGAACGACAGATATAAAACGGCCTCGTTTGTTTGTGTCGCGTATTAACTCTTATAGTTATTAACTATAGTATTTTAGACGCAAGACTATTTGTCAACAATTATGACAACAGATTACCTAGGTCTCAGCTTTGTCACCTAAATCGTCAATTCAATGAGTGATTAAGCCAGCTGGTCAACAAGTCACGAGGGGATAACTTCGTTAAACGAGTCACAATACACAAGTTTGAACCATAAATAAAGTAGGTATCATATTCAATACCGTTAGCGCCCTGTAGGGCGCGTCGCCAACAAAACTCTGTGAAGCAAAATGAGCTAAATATCAATTTTTCGGCTTCAGTCAGTGACCAAGTCTGTAGACACCTTACAAATATGTTAGGCTAGGAAGAATACAAACGTCTATGAGTTGCTTTAATGACGGTGGAATGGTGCCCCGTTATGTCCATGAAGCAGTTATTTTATCAAAATCATACAAAGCAAATAGAAAATTAACTTTTACATACGCATTCGGCCAATAAAAATATTGATCATGCTAAGAACCGGGAACACTCCGATGTTACGATTTTTTGTGTTTCAAATAAGTATATTTTTTTCCGACACCCATGTTAGAACTATAAGAGTACTTATCGAAAATAACGCAAGAATTAAAAAAGCACGTTTGAAACAATTAAAATTTTGGAATTTAATCAATTTGGCATTAGATACGGAATTATTATAGTTGTGTCGAGGAATTTACATACATACATACATAAATCACGCCTGTTTCCCAGAGGGGTAGGCAGAGACCACTTCTTTCCACCTGCTACGATCCTGACAAAGCTCTTTCGCTTCTTCCACATTCATACATCGAGTCATGCATGCACGTCGGTTTCGGGTACTTAAGATTCGGCCCTTTTCCAGTATTTCCCCGATTTGATTCAAAAATCGATCGATCGATTCGAGGAATTTGATTTTAATTAAAGGCTTTTTCGCCCGTTTAGCCGTAGGTTAGGTATTTTCCTAATGTCGAGATTTTAAGAGAGTCACCATGGAGTTATTACATAAATAAGTCTATGGATATCATATCACGGCAGAGCAATTTGTCTGGTTAAAGAGTATTTTCTCTTGTGGACTCAAGAGGACTGTGAGGCAAAAAAAAACCATACAAATTGCGATAACATTTTTCTCCCCCTAAACGTTGCCCGATTTTTACGGTTTTTTAATATGTTGTAAACATTATGAAAAACAAGATCCGTACATTTTCCTTTCCAAGAAAATATTTATTGGAAAGAAAAAAAGAAAAACGGAAACGTACAGACCTAGTTTTTCATGCGAACTACAAAATATTTAAAAATCGTGGAAATAGGGTTAAATTTAGGGGTGAAAAACGTTATCGCCCGGAGCTTAATTTGTATGGATTACTTTTGACAGCTAGGAGATTTAAGCATCGCTTCACAATCCTTTTAACAGAAGGAGATGGTATCTAGCTCATTAGATGAATGACATGTGTCATTTTATGTTTAGTTTTAAGTCTGCGGGGCTTGATTAGGAGTATAAGGTACATTGATATTCGCATACGAATTCATATTTCATCGCTTAGATTTTCTAATAGTCATTTAGATGAAGGAGAAATGGAAGGAAAGTTCGCGATCGCCTACGCCCTTTGCATTTTAATTAGGTGTCATAAGTCCGATTGTCTTATTGGTCCATTATGGCATGATCTTGCATAGGTAATGCATCTTATTTATTACTCATTTGTTATTTGCATCTTTAGATAGAAACGCAGTTAAGGTACTTTTTGTGTCTGTTTCCTTTTTCTTGTTGTTTTTTGCTTAGATACCTATGTTAGGCTAAGGGACCTTTGTCCATTCTGCCAAATAAAGTGGGGCATTAAAGGTTACGTACGATTATTTTATAATTTTATAATTTGTTTTTGTGTTCTAATAATGACATGTGTGTAACGTTCCGCGATTTCACCTGATGGTTCCAATAGAAGACCAGCGCTGATTAAAACGCCAGCACTACGCTGAGTTACGACCATTTCTAAAATAATATTTTATTGCGCGTAATTTGTCTGTCATTTGCTGTTGTTTATCATAAATAAATTATTTTCCTCCTTTCTTTCCAAAAATGAACAACGCATTTTGGGTTTGTAGGGGTTTTATTGATCAATTAATAGTTGGAAACTTCTTAATAACGAATGCTAAAACATCTAATCTTAGAATTATAATTAGGTACGCAATATTCGTTATGATAGACATTTATTAACATACGAAACGATCAACCAATTGGGTTATCCCAAAAAAAAAAACCACTAGTTTTTATTTTTTTTTTCGATAAAATAGACTAATTGAAGACACTAATTTCACGGTTTTTGCATTTAAATCAATATATTAATTAATTTTAATTTTTAAAGAAAATGATTTTATGACGTCACTACAAGCTGGTTTGTTTGAGAAATGCTTTAAAACTATTGAATTCGTTTGAGAGTACGCGTTTCTGTCAGATCACGTAAAATGTCAATGTCAAGTCATGTCAATATAGGTAAACTAAAGTATTAATGGTATTGTGAACGTTATATTCTTATACCTAAATCATACTTATATTAGAGCTTTAGCTCCACGTATTTCAGCTACGTTGTGCTTGGAGCTGTCTCCCAAGTATGTCAATATCCTGACTACTATATCCACTTTGGGTAGATTAGTGGAATCAGCCCTTACAAAGTTTAATAAATGTACAGCGTTGGTCGTCATTATAAGCAAGAATATCGGTATCCAAGATCTGGCGATGGTCAATATGTGTAGCAGGATCGTCAGATTCCGTAGAATTTGAAGCAATGTTGTTAAAATACAGAAAATCAGAAAACGAGTAGTTATATGTTGCACACCAAACAAACCGAAATTTTATTTTTAGTTAGTTGAGTTTGACAATTTCACCCACAGACTAGCCTACGGGCGGAGGTTCCAAAACGGACTTGTATTTTAATCATACCATTTTTTTAAGATTTGACCTTGTCATGTTTATATACAGTTATAAATGTCTTAATTTTAATAAGCGTTAAAATAAAACAGAAATAAATAAGACAAAATGCGATATACATTATTTATTTATTACTGCATTCCGGACTCATATTATATGCAGTACTATGGTTGATCACAGATTAGACACAACTTACCAATGAAGATCGTGACGTCACTAAATTACAGGTCAAATAATGTCAAATGATAAATTAGAAATAACTATTTAATACTAATTTTGTAAAATATTCTGATAACAGGGAATGGTTCTACAACCCTTTTTCTCGAAATGGTTTTTGAATCACTATACATTACAAAATTATGGGATAACCCAATTAACACATAAATCAACTTATTCCACTCGAATGTATTCAAATTATCAACTTTTAAACTGACTTTATGAATCTTGTGCAGTTTATTAAAACGTATATCAATAATTTCTCTCGGATCACTTAGTGTTTACAATAAAAAATATAATCACACAAATGTGACACCATTAAAGAGATCAAAGTACCTATTATGAGAAATTATAACACCATAAACTGATCTTTATTATAAATATGATCATTCGTTGAAAATCTCTGGAAATTTACAATATTACTGCCACAAATTTACTATTGTATAGGACGACAAATTTCGAGGCTTGCTCACGAATTGCTTGGATTAACCAAATTTACGATAACGGCGAGTTATTTTAGAAACAAATAATAGAAATAGTAAATCTGACTCAAATATTGTAGTTATTTGAGTTTCGATTTAATAATAAAAATACCTATCCGTTCGGAGCTGCACCTGTTCATATCTGGAAATTCTTAAGGCGACGAGCAAATTACTTAGTAATATTTTAATATAGGATCAAGTCATACAGCTGTATACTTTTAATATAATTGATCATTATAGCAACATGAATTCTTGTGGTTGCCGGGTTCGAATAGAATAGTGCCACTCCGTGTCTTCCCGTAGGTGTCGTAAGAGGCGACTAAGGGAATAAGGTCTTGTGGTAGGTACTCTTAGGCGATGGGCTTGCAACCTGTCACTAATACACTAGTAAACTTCTTGGCCTGATTGTGCAAAATGTGGTTACAGAATTATCAACAAGCCTTTTTAGAGTTGTTGGTAATTCTGTAGCTCTGCCTAACCCACTTCAGGAATAAAGGCGTGACTTTATGTATGTATGTATAATTAATGTATAAAACTTTAGATAAAGTGTCCTCACCTAAATGGAAATGTTACCAAGTCAGTTGGCGCTAGGTATTACAACATTTGTAACTGAAGCCGCTCCTTCATCAGCCTTCCTGACCACATCCAAGGTTCCGATCCGTATTGTTTTATTGTTACATCATTCTCAATAGCTGAAACAGACGTTTAGTGGTAATTAATTAATTTAATTGCATCGTTTTCCGCCTCATTAATATCGTTGGTTCGTATCTTTTATTGCATCCGAAATATCTTTGTGTTGACTCCCACGTATCTTACCATCGTTTTATTTCTTCTCTTTGATTTGATGATCGGGAAGTTTTGGATAAAGGATCGCTGGATTGATTGGTTTTTGTGTTTTTATTGTGTGATCAAGAGAGAACAAATATGGCCGTTTGTGTGAATAAGTTGGCCGTGAAATCATAAATGTTAGATTAGTCTTCTGATGTACCCGACAAGTGCTTTCTTAATTGATGTGTGACCCAAATATTATTAGTTTAAGGAGTCTTATTTGTTTGTTTTGGTCCTTTATTTCTTTAAAATAGTTTGGCATGTTTTTTTTCCGTTGAATAGCCAGTAAGAAATAATTGTGTTTTTTCTGGTTGGTACTGATAGTACCAATATTATATTCCCAGATATTATTTATGCAGTCAGATATTCAAAGCTTGCGTTTAGTACATGATCACTCTTTCTTATCGATCATAACGTGAATCACCAACCCCCTCTCCTTCCCTCCTACCAGCTTTCAAAGTAGTAGTAGTAGGTACTCTTTTTTAACCTTGTTTAAATGAGATGTCATAGTGCTGAGGAAACCTCGTAAATCAAGCTCGATTTCATTTATAACATAACTCTGTTATATCATTATTGAAAAACAAAAGAACGCCTAGCACGATCGTTCATGTATCGTTTACCACCTAGTACGATGTCTATTGTTCAGTAACCGTAAAGCTCCTGCGGGTTGTGCTAGTGAGTCTGTCATCTTCATTGTTTTGTGTCTAGTTTATTCCTGGACAGTTGCGACGCAACGAGCCGCGCTATCCACGGCTGATTAAAACCATTTGTTAAACAAGAGACACTTATAATGCACGATGTTGTTTCCAATGCAGCACTTTTAATTAGCTATTATTGGTTTCTGCATTAATATGTGTAGTTTCTGTCTTTTAGTCTCTTGGCGGGATTAGTGCCCTCAAGAAACGAAAAAAAGATATAGATGCCGTGTCGGTAAAAGAGAGACATGCATTGATAGTTGATAGCTGACTGCTCACGTTGCCGGAAAGAACTCTCTCTGCAGCAAAAAATTGATCCCATGTAAATAAAAGAGACACATTAATTAATAGTTGATCGCTGTCTTTACTCGCTTCTCACTCTCTCTTCTCGTAGGCGGTGGGACCAGTGTCTAGTGGTGATGGGATTATGTGCAGGATCCTTCGCATTACTGTGTTCTTGTGTAGGGATGACAAAAATGCGAACACTGCTGGTTGGCGGTAGCTTGTAGGGTAAGATTGTAGTAGCGATCGGGATGACTTACATAATAAGATCCTACCATCACTGATACCCTAAATATCGTTTTCGTACGGTCTCCGTTCAGAGACTGTACTTCGCTACAACCTGTCTAAATCTGACAAGTCCCAGACGGCAGCAAATACCAGGGTGTCCCAAAAATCGACGTCAAGATGGAAATAGGTAAGCTATAGATTTAACCCCCATGTATGTTCATGGATTTTTAGTACTTTCTGAGATATTGATCATTAGGACACCCAGTATATGACTCTTAGGTATATCCCCTTTCACTTACTGAAACTTGACAAGTTTAAATAAGATATAACAAGGCTTCCGTACGTTGTAAATGAACTTTTCGCCTTTGGCACATTATTTTGTTCTTTTTCTTAACTTTTGTTGTTTTGATTACGCAATGTTACACAATTTCACATCACTTGCAAGGGACTTTGAATCCTGTGTCCCAACTTCCGATGGGTTTGGGCGTAAAATCGAATAATGCAAAATGTCTTTTGCATTAACTCGATTCCTTTGATGTTCTTTAGCTTCGATGGTTAGTTATTATTATTAATCTTCATCTTTAGTCGCACCAGTTGCTTTGGAATTAGTTTTAACAACTAGCTAGCGGTCCTGGCATTCAGACATCTTGATTAAAATTTGTTTGTACCTATTTGTCGTATCCTTAACTTAGCGATGTTTCATCACAGTACAATATAGCTTTCACATCTTATGCCAATTTGTTTCCAATTTAGTGCTTTGGCTTTTTAAATGTAAAGAGGTTTGAATTAACGATTTATTTTTATTATTGTTAAATAAATATGTGTCAAAGTGGACAGTAGGTAGTAAAGAAAAATTATTATATACTCCACGCTCGGGGGTATCCGTAAATTAGTGACTATTATTCGAAGTCAATGGTGAGAAGCATGGTTTGATATACAATATAAAAAAAAACGAGCTTATTATTTTAGGGAAAAATAGACCTCCAGCATCAGTTCCCCAGTTTTCTGTTCCTGGGGCATTAATACTAAAGTTTATTCATAAAAATATTAAAAGCCGCCATCAAAACGGTAAGAAATAACTTGTTTTATCATGAACGGTAGGTATTTAAATAGGTAAGTCAAACTGAAGTCGGCGTCACACAAAATTTTGAACCAAAAGGCCACTTTAGTTGGACTGATCTACTCGTATTACCAACATTTTAATAGAAGTTATTTCTTGCGTTTTTGAAGGCAGACTTTTTAATAATATACCGAATAAACTTCGGTAATAGCGAATACTTTAAATTTATTGTACTTAACACACAAATACAATAAATTCAAATTACAATTTAATATATTTTATTATAATTTATCGTCTATGTATTCATTTTTCCGTGTGGTTGCCGGGTTAGAATACTGCCACTCCATGTCTTCCCGTGGATGTCGTGAGAGGCGACTAAGGGGATAAGGGGTTTTAGTACTGTTAGGCGATGGGCTTGCAACCTGTCACTAAATCACTGGTAAACATCTTAGCCTGATTGTGCAAAATGTGGTTATAGAATTATCAACAAGTTTTTTAGAGTTGTTGGTAATTCTGTAGTTCTGCCTACCACACTCTGGGAATAAAGGCGTGACTTTATGTATGTATGTATCCATTTATTGTTGTGTATTTAGCTCTACGCTTGTAATTTAAGTACAGGCTGACTGTAAACAAACTATCGTACATAATCTGTAATACATAAATAAAAACTTAACTACGAGTACATAGAAAGCATTAAGGCTCAGGAACAAATACTATTAGGTATTTAGATTATATTATTATCTTTGTTTTCCACCTCACTGTTGTACGTTTCGCTATCCGTGTAAAGGGATCAGTTCGCCTTATCCTCTGAATTAATTATCCTTTATGTTTTAGTATGTAATAAATTGTGTTACGTTACATATATATACATATATATACTCTGGCTCCAAAATACCCATTTGCCTGTCCCTTCAAACCTACGCTAGGTACGCACGGTAAATGACGTCAATGCTAATGATTAGTAATGAACTACATAGTGTAGTAGTTAAATTACTACATTAATTACGCAAATCGCGTTATCAAAGCTAAACGATTCCTGAAGCATAAAACGATTTAATTAATGCGCAGAACTACTGGAAATCGTAAAGTGCATTTTCTTACAATGTAGCTGAAAAATCAAGTGTATTGAATAAGTGAAACGGTTTTGAAGTAGTTAAATATGGCTTTTACAGCTGGCAATAAAAACGATATTACAGTCAACAAGTGTCACTGACTTGTACAGTGAGCACCAAATGCGTTAAACGTAGTTGGTATAATTCCAAAAATATTACTTTGGTATTTTTCTGTGCAAGCCAATAGTGGTTAAAACTTATACATGTCAGAGGCAGCATATATAACACAAATTTTTTAGGGATTAAGAATTACGAAATACTCGCAAATGTCTAATGATTATGCTTCAGAACTAATAACATACCAGTAATATAATGATAGAGGGTTTTCTTAAGCCACTAAACTTAAAAAACTTGAACAAGTCTTCTTATGATTGTCTGTATGTCTTACTAATGATGGTCAATAAAATATCATGTGACATGTTATCGTATTGTCAACTTTACGATATCTTTTATTTACTTAAAAGTAATACAATACCCAAACACGTCAAGTGCGTAGACTAAACATATAATTTAAGATCACCTTATCAGCGATCCTAGACAAGATGCAAAATGGACTGCGGAAGATGCTGAACGGTCGCGTCGAGTGCTTAATATATCAATTTCATACATTTTAACAGTTTTCGAATATCGCTGTCGTGAGATCACGGTAATAACGTGATGTTTTTTAGCATTTTTTTTTAAACCTCTCCCTCCTGTTGATATGTGACGAGGTTTTAGTGCAACTTCCTCCTCTACGCAAAATCACTTGAGTGTTAAAATAAAATTTGGGTACTTATTTAATGTCGAGTAAAAATCACGTGTCGCTTTTCGGATTAAAACGCGCGTTAAACAACAAAAACCCTATTATTCCCATTAAACCCTCCCCCTGTGATATTTCGTGTTTTTTTATAATTTTGGAGCCTAAGCCCCAGCCACTTCTGCTGTCGACTGTGCAACTAACTGAATACGACAAACAAATCGACACTAACATTCGAGTGATCGATATTAATCGATCGTATTTATCTCGATTACCTTACTTGGAACTGGCCTATGCAAATCATCAAGTAATATTATCGTTGGTGTCCATTTCTATTATTTCAAGTGTCTTCCGCTGAAAGGTCTTAGTGCGAATTAAGCCCGTGGTTAAGTTTGCATAGTTCTGGGTAGCCGTAGACAAACAGTCTATGTTTAGTCTGATTGCTTGGATATTTATAATAATTATTATTTATTTATTTACCAAGAATATAACGACACGCTAGCTTAGTTGGTATCCAAACTAAGCTCTAGGCTTGTTTTATGGATATTGGACAACGATAAACTTACTCGTACTTATAGTATAGAGAAATATATACTTAAATATGTAGTAGAGAGGACAAATAGAGAGATCTCTCTCCAGGCGGGTGTCATGCCTGGGGACCGAAGTCCGTTTGGATGAAGTTGGAAGTGGTATATAAGTCAACCGACTGAAGAAACTTCGTTAGCGCGATGTAGCGCACTGTCAGATTTAGTTGCGTTGTCTGACGCTGGTGGCGCTAGCGAGTTGTTTGTTACAAGTTGTCACTAGATGTCGCTAGGTCGCCACACCAGCCCCCCCTCTGAGACCGGAGGTTGATGGTGATGGGTGACGTGCAGTCTGTGCGTTGAAAATGCCGCTTGCAAGTGCCAGTAGTAGATGTAGATGCGTAGCAGGAGAAGAGGAGTGGAATGGAGAGTACACAGTGAGTCGTGTATCTGCTCCGTGAAGTACTCGTAGTAGGACGCAGTGAGTCGCGTTGCTGAATGAGAGTACTGCACGGAGCAGATAGAAAACATCCAAGACTCAGGTACAAATACTCGTGCTCATCACACAAATATCTGCCTTTACCGGGATTTGAACCCAGCTTCGAAGGCAGGGTCACTCCCAACTAGGCTAGAGTGTCGTCAAGTAAAAGGGTTATAGAGCCACCTTGCTTTCAATAATCTCCGATTGCCCTGTTTCACACCAGACGTTCACCTCAACGGTAAATTAACCTATTACCTATCACTATTAAGCCGACGCGACACTAAATTACCAAGTTATAAGTCGCAACCGTAAACTTACCCATTAATTGCCACTGGCTCCTGAAGGAGCCATACATACGTGCTGTTCGAGACCATTGGCACTTGCCCGGCTAGTTCAGTAGCAGGCTGTCGACATAAAGCTGGGTGTAATGACTTTTGATTTGTACAATAGATTAATCTTATCGATTATGTCGAGAAAATCGTTTGCTAAAATTACGTTTTTGATTACAGTGTTGCTAAAGCTAATAAAGCCGTGGTCCTGATACATTCACCGATCCGCGTTTTAAGTTGAGTTGCTAAAATGAAATTGGTAAAGAATAAAATCAAGAAAAGCAATGAAGCTTTAAGTTAAAAAAATAAACCGGTCAAGTGCGAGTCGGACACGCGGATCGAGGGTTCCGTATTTAGTTCATGACAAAATTAGTATTTTCTCGAACCTAATTATACCATTTGTAAGTAGAACTAGATTCGAGAAAACTGAATTTTGGCTCCACAAGTAAAGTACGTGATGGTCCTCTTATAACCGACTCCAAAAAAAAGAGGAGGTTCTCAATGTTCCCCGAGCTTTTGCCCGCGACTCCATCCGCATAGAAGTCGTTTGTCGCTGCTCCCTCGGGTACTGTTCCCGGATAAAACTATCCAATCTCCTTTCCAGGGACTCGAAACTATTTCCATACCGAATTTCATCTAAATCGGTTCAGCAGTTTAAGCGTGAAGAGGTACAGATAGACTCACTTTCGCATTTATAATATCGCTATTGGTTTGCCGCGACTCCGTCTGTGTAGAAGTCGTTTCTCGTAAAAAAAAACGCTCTATGTCCTTCCCGGGACAAACTATCTCCATACCAAATTCCTATTCAAAATCTTATTCGTTTCAGCGGTTTATTAAGCTTAACAAACAAACAGACAGACGGACGGATAGAGTTACTTTTACATTTCAGCCCTTTACTTTATCAACCTCTTATCTGATAGAAAAGTTTGTTAGAAAAGTAGTCTTTATTCCTCTTGAACCATGAGTGATTTTCCTACTAATCAATTAGATACCTTCAAACCCAAAACAGATTTATAATCCGAGCTTATCATCATCCGCTACAAACTAAACACTCTGTTCAAACCTCATTATTATAATTTATTTAGCTATAAAATTATTCCCATAGTTGCCTATGACGTATGGTTCAATTTCTAGGTTACAGCTATAAGCTTGATTTGAACCCATAAAGACTCGCAATCCGTCTCAAATTGTCTGTAAACCTCTTAACAAAATACTAGACTTAAAACTTCAGACTTAACCTAGATTTTCATAGATAAGCCTAGATTATACAATTTATTAGGACTATTGTAACACGTTCGCTTGGAGCATTATGGTGTATTGAACTTGTGCGAAGACTATATGAGTCGATACACGATAAAAAACACATTTGGAAGGTTGATTTATATGAAATGACGTACTGAAAATCTACACGTTCATCGTTTTGCTAACCCACATTTTAGGTATTTGGAGTAAGCTTTCGTATGAAACATGATTGATTTGAATTAAATCATGTTTAGAGCGCTATTAAAGCTAAAACAAGATATTTCAAATTTTTATAGCGATAACTGCTATTAAATTTCATATCAACGTTTCGTTTAGAGGATAGTTGGGTCATACACAGGTTTAGGTTACCTTCTTTCCTGTGAACACAACGAAAGTTAACGTTTTTAAGGCCTAATTTTCTGGCTAAGCTCGTTCCCGCAAAAACGCCGTCAGGACTGCTTTAGACCTATCGTATAAAACATAACTTATATGCACACTAGCTTTTAACTATTGACCACAGGAGAGACTACTTTTGTTTTTAAGAGTGTGTATGACCCAGATATTAATTCGCCCTCTATTGGTATCGTTACTTTTTACGTTACGTTACGTCAGCTTTATAAGTAGCGGCACAATTTAGTGCTTTGTCACTTCACCCTTGTTAAGAAAAATTAAGAGGACTGTGAAGCAAAAAATTTCCATACAAAATGTGATAACGATTTTCTCCCCTTAAACGTTTTCCGATTATTTCGATTTTTGGATATGTTATAGATGTTATGAAAAACTTTGTCTGTACGTTTTCCTTTCCAAGAAAACATTTATTGGAATGAAAATAAAATTAAAAACTAAAACGGAAACGTACAGACCTAGTTTTCCATAATATCTACAACATACATTCATTCACACATTCATTCGACGACACGCTAGCCTCGTTGGGAGTGACCCTGCCTTCGAAGCTCGGGGTCCTGGGTTCAAATCCCAGTAAGGGCAGATATTTGTGTGATGAGCGCGAGTATTTGTTCCCGAGTCTTGGATGTTTTCTATGTATTTAAGTATATATTTCTCTATATAAGTAAGTTTATCGTTGTCTAGTACCCATAGTACAAGCCTAGAGCTTAGTTTGGGACTAGGTCAATTTGTGTGACATTGTCCTATGATATTTATTATATTATTTATTTATTTATATTAAAATATCGTGGAAATCGGATTAGATTTAGGGGGTGAGAAACGTTATCACCCGGAGCTAAATTTGTATGGATTATTTTTGACAGCTACGCGATTTTGGCATTGCTTCACAATCCTCGTTAACTTGAAACTTTTGGGACGAAATTAGCCATATACTCGTAAATACCATTACTATGGTATTGCAAAAATTCGTCTCAAAACGGATAAAGTTAACTTTTATTAATTTTCCTTAACTAGGTTACACTTTATTTTGAAAATGCCCTTTAACTTACTCTAATCTGTAAAAGGCGTTACAGCGACAAGGTACTCGAGTGTGCAGCAGGGACTGCGAAAATAATCTTAGCGTTTTAAAACGGTATGACTTCATACCGTATCGTTCCGGTTAGGTGTCGGTAGCGCAAATAAAAACAACCGGTAGCGGAATATAACGGTACCTTTTTTTTTCTTTCGATACCTGTGCCTCTATTCTACTGCGTTAAAACGATATCGTGTTTCACGTGTTTTAGCTTCGTTTATAACTCGGCCGCTATTATTATCAATGACATAAGAGCTATCAAAACGTTGACAAAACGGAAACAGGTAAATGACGATATCGTTATTACCGTGTAGAATCTCAGCCCTGAACCGTTTTCATACAGGTATCGCTTGGGCTTTATGAGGGTAAAAACTTTAACATTCGGTTTTTATTTCAATGTGTCAATTAGTAGTATAATATAGGTATACTAAATAAATACAGTATTTACATATTGAAACTTTTTATTTTCTAATACTAGGTTGGAATTACATGCCCCATAAACGAGTAGGTACCTACATCGAATCTAAAAGTTAGTTAGTTTTAATAAAGGTTAAGGTACACCTATTACGTCGTTATTTTACACCGGTAGCGTACCTTTATATTTCAACCGGTATAATTCTAACTTTATAACGAAGCGGTATTGATATCCAACACCGCTACTATACCGTTTATACCGTAACGAAAACGGTCTCAGGTGTGCAGCTATATAAAAACGTCTGTACCTAATATTGCAGTAATCTTTCCTAGGAAACTTTGAAGTCATAAATATGATCTGGGGGTTATTATGACCTAGCCATGCAGTTCATTTTACCATGAGCGTAAAGGACAGAGCTATGGCAGTTATATAGCTCTGGGGGTTATCATGACCTAACTATGTAGTTCTGTTTATGCTCAGAGAAAAGGACAGAGCTATATAACAGTTATAGCTCTGTCCTTTTCTCTGAGCGTTAACAGAACTGCATAGTTAGGTCATGATAAACCCCTGTCCTTTTCTCTGAGTGTCAACAGAACTGCATAATAACCTAACTGCTGCTGAATTTTAGTGGTGGTAGAACCCTGTGCAGGGTCCGTCCGGATCGCTACCACCATCTTATCCATTAACCACCCGCCAAGCAACAGTGTTCGCATTGTTGTGTTCCGGTGTGGGGATAAGACAACCGGTGAAATTACTAGCATAGAGGCAGTCCATCTTAGTCCTCAGGGTTGGCAACGCATTTGAGGTGTTAGGATTATGGTCTTGAGAATTCAAATGTCTATGGGTCTCAGATTCCACTTACCATCAGGTGGCCTGAGTGCTCGTGTGCCTTCTCCTTAACATAAAAAAAAACCCTTCAAGGTCCTTATTCTACTGGTGTCATATTGCCTTTGACGTGTTACCGTATCGTCAACGTTTCGATAGCGCTTATTTAGTCGACAGTAATGGCGGCCGAGTTAAAAACAATACCATAACACGTCAAAGACAATACGGTTTTACTAGTTGAATAGAGGACCAGTATATATAAGTAGATAAGTAAATAAATATCACGGGACAATGTCACACCATTTGACCTAGTCCCAAACTAAGCTCTAGGCTTGTACTATGGGTACTAGACCACGATCAACTTACTTATATAAACAAATAAATACTTAAATAGTTACATAGAAAACATCCAAGGCTCAGAAACAAATCCTCGTGCTCATCACAAAAATATCGGCCTTTACCGAACCCAAGGACCGCTAGCTTCGAAGGCAGGGTCACTGCCACCTGGGCCAGCGCGTTATAGATACCTAATTATATTTTAGAAAAAGATCTATCTACTCCTTCAGATTCTTAAACACCAGTGATGCGTATGCAAAAACAAATTATTCACCGTGTAATTTCATAGTGTTAAAACGACTCGAAAGAGGTTTACATACATACCATCACGCCTTCATTTCCAGAAGGGTAGGCAGAGCTACAGAAATACCAACAAGACCAAGAAGAAATTTTGCACATAACAGGGTAGTAGTGTATTAGTGACAGGTTGCAAGCCCATCGCCTAACAGTACTATTCCCTAAGTCACCTCTTACGACATCTACGAGAAGACATAGAAAAGAAAACATGTGAAACACACATGCGACATGCGAAAGAGGTTAGAAGTAAATAAAATAAAATAAAGCAACTCGATAGTGTAAACAACGATAAACAGCCTATTTCAGACGCACATAAGGAACTAAGAATAACCATTATAGCAAAATATCGATGAAATACGATCATCGATTAAATCGAGCCCTTATCGACTCAGTCGCAGTGACCGGTACGTAATAGCCTACATATACTTCGTTTTTTTTCAAGATGATAATAATAACGGTCAAATTCGCTCATGTTTCCTTTAATATAAGAGATAAGATAAGATAAATATAATTTGTAGCAAATACTGAGATATATTTGTGCAAATATTCTCATTCATACATACATACATAAATCACGCCTGTTTCCCAGAGGGGTAGGCAGAGACCACTTCTTTCCACCTGCTACGATCCTTACAAAGCTCTTTCGCTTCTTCCACATTCATACATCGAGTCATGCATGCACGTCGGTTTCGGTACTTGAGATTCGGCCCTTTTCCAGTATTTCCCCGATTTTATTAAACAAAGTACGCCTAGGGCGCCCCTTCCGACCCTTCCACTCACTTTCGCACTGTTATATTTCTTACCTCAATCGTTTTTCATCCATCCTTTCCAAATGACGAAACCATCGAAGCATGCCCTTTTCAATTTTAGTCACTACATCTTCTTTCAGACCACACTTCTCTCTGATGTTTTCATTCCTTACTCTATCACACAGTTTCTCACCACACATACTACGCAAAGAGCGCATTTCTACTGCATTTATACGACTTTCATGTTTATCCTGCCACACCCAACATTCACTACCATACATCAGAGTAGGGGCCAACACTCCATTGTAAACAGCCAGTCGGGCTTTTTGTGAAGCGCCCCTTCTGCTCACAAAGGAGTGCGGGACTCCATTTATCTGATTTCCTGCATTCACCCTCCTCTCAACATCCTTCTCACGCTTACCATCTCTTGTAAACATACTTCCCAGGTACACAAATTCACTCACTTGTTCTACTGGTTCACCATTCATATTTATCACGCACTCAGTCCTCTTCCTTTTCTATCATCATCTTGGTCTTAGCAACATTTACTTTCATACCCTTTTGGTTAAATCCCTCATTCATCACTGTCACCATCTCCTGCAACTCAAGTACCGATGGAGCAAGTATAACTTGATCATCGGCATATAAGAGGCATTTGATAAGTAACCCTTATCATACTCTTTCAAATCTCGCATACAACTTTCCATGAATAGATTGAACAGCCACGGTGAGGCAACACAGCCCTGTCTAACACCTCTAGAGATATTAAACCAGGCCGAGTATGCCCCTTTGATCCTGATACAGGCCTGAGAGCCCTCATAAAGGGACTTCAAAGCCTGTACCAGGTTGCCGCTCGCTCCATACCTATGTACAGCACCGTCCATAACTCTTTTCTATCTACCCTATCATAGGCCTTTTCCAGGTCTACAAAAGCACAGAAAACCTTTTGGTTGACAGCTAAAAACTTTTCTGTGATGGACCTTCATTTTTTTTATTAATTACTAATAATAGAGACAATTGTTGAGATGGATGTGTGTTGTGACAAGGATGGACAAAATAAAAAATGAGTATATTAGAGGAAGCCTGAAGCCTCGACAAAGTGAGATCCCATCGCCTTGCGTGGTATGGACATATTATGCGGAGGGATGACAGTAATGTGACCAAAAAAGTATTGGGTATGAAAGTGGAGGGATGGAAGAGATGAGTTAGGCCAAGGAAAAGGTGAATGGACTGTGTGTGAGACGTTGTGAAGAGGAAGGAAGTAAGTGACGAGATGACAGGGATGTATGAAAGAAAAAGACATGCTGCGCCGACCCCAAGTAAATGGGATAAGGGCAAGAAAATGACGAATAGAGACAATTATATAAATAAAATAAATAATAAATATTTAACAAAAAATCTGTGGTACTTCAAGCGTCTACCTGTTGCTGTTATAGTATTTATTTTCATAATGGCAACAGAAATACATCATCTGTGAACATTTAAACTATCAAAACGGACAGACGGCTTTCAGGCCATAATGCGCAAAAGAGTTGCCTCCCTGATGCATCGAATACGCGTCAGTTCCAGCAGCCTCCTAAACAAGATTATTGATAGGTTGCACTGTCCCACAGTTTGGCACTGGAACTCAGTCCATGTGGAGTCCAGAGGGGACATTTTACCTTAAGCAAGTTGCTTACCTACTAACATAGTTCGAAGATAATTTTTATTAATCATCTCTGAACTGTATACCTGTTTGTATTCGAAATACGAGTAAATGCTTAAATATATTAGTAATAGGGTCCCGTTTTAACCTTTGGGTAGGGAACCCTAAAAACGGGATGGCGCTAATCCGCGCATGCGATGGTGACTGTGAAGATCTTGTTGATTTATCGACGTGTCGCTTAAATGATGTATTTGCTTTGTCCCGCGCTAAATTTACTAAAGTATTTAGCGACCGCGTTTCCGTGTTTTAGTGACAAAAATATTTTAATTATATCTGTTAGTGTCGTCGTAAATTAGATTTTAACAATCAAGGCAGACCTGTTTATCGTGCGAGAGAAATAATTTGGAATAAGTTTTAAGGCCTAATTTTAAAAACTTACTGCGAGAAATGTTCAATAGCGCTTAGTGGTAGTTTATTACACTTGCAAGTTACTGTCGGACAGTACTGTCGCAAATTAGCGTTCCGTGAGTCACTGTCGGTTCTGGCTGAAAATCAGTGCTGTAGGTCATTTAGCATTTTGCTGAGCCAGTGTCCGTTTCACTGCTGTGAGAACACACACTTCCAGTGGCCTTAATTTTCTTTAATGCTTTTATTTTTTATACGTATGTGTATCTTATGGTTAGTGAATAAATATTATGTCTTCCTCTTTAATTTGTAAAGACAGCCCATTCTTTAATCATGCCACTGCACTGTATAAAAACAGATATGCCATGAGTTTCATGACACATCTTATAATATATAAAATTCTCGTGTCACAGTGTTAGTTACCATACTCCTCCGAAACGGCTCGACCGATTTTTATGAAATTTTATATACATATTCAGTAGGTCTAAGAATCGGCTACTATCTACTTTTCATACCCCTAAGTGACATGAAAAAAATAAAATGCAGTGGGCAAAGCCGCTGGCGGGCCGCTAGCTTATTATAAAAAACGAGACAGTGGATAATGTCACAACAAATAAGAACATGCCGAATACTTTAAACACAATGTATTAAACATTAAACAGGTCATTGAACCTGATGCCTGACTTTCTGCCAGCGCCACATATGAGTTAAATTACAATATTTGTAGACATTGAAAAAATAAAATAAAAATAATTATTAAAAACAATAATTATGGCGTTAAAGACACAACAGCGATATGGTAATGTTCTTGATTTCGAGGCTGAGGTCACGCCATGATTTAGAATAACTCAATTTGAAATTGTGTAAGTGTTTCCTCCTAAACCACACCAAATCTATGTTGTATATTTTAAAAACGTCAAAGCTATACGAGTATTATTTATTTGTATCACACTATTTGCATGTAGGTTATTTATTAATTAAATTCAAATAGAAAATTATGGCATAATATATCGTCAAATGCCTTGCCTTTTTTATTAGGATATATTATACTGTATCTATGACACGTTTTACTTTCCTCAGTACCGCCATTATTAAGTATTAATATCCATACATTTCTAAAGTGATCTTGCTATAATTCAGTTCTCATTCTAATATCACCTAGGTGAAATCTAATCCATACCGAGTGGTGTGGATTAGGCTTAAATGATGAAAATAGTAAAAAAACTGCAATCTTTTGCGTAACCACATGTGGAGGTACCCTTAGATGGTGTGAGGCGGCACATCGCGTGTGAACTGATCTCGTAATTTGCCTCAAACGACCAAATTACTACTCTCAAAGACAGCTTTCACTTTTTTGAATGTCAAGCCTTTGCCAATAATCGGTGCGAGGCCGGCGAATGGGATCATTCGGCTTTAATATGGTTTTTATGCAGATCGAGCTTGATTAGATATTGTTGGAATGATATTGTAGGTAGGTTGTAGGATATCGCTTCCTATTTTTAAAAATCTCTTGAAAGCGCACCTGTTATCTCTCCCTTACCGAGCTTCTTTCCTTTTCGCAGTATTATACATATATTTATATATGTATATTTTCCATTTAGGTTTATATATGATTTTTTATGTATATTATACGTATTGACGTTTGAATGTTTGGTGTTTTTTTTTTATTTTTACTTGTTTTTATTTTTTTATATATTTCTTTCTTCTGTTAGTTTAGTTTGCACCACCTGCCAATTTATTTCTGTTTATTTATAACTTCAATTCTTTGTAAGGTTGTCTGGAAGAGATCGCTACTTAGCGATAAGACCGCCTATTGACTCACTTAGTAACTTTTATTTGTGTTTTACTTTTGCTGTATTTGTATGTGGTGTTCAATGAAGAATATTTGTATTGTATTGTATTGTAGGTTTTTAAGGTCCTTTCTTCCTCGCACTTGGTAACTATGGAATGAACTTGCCTCCAGGATGTTTCCTCACAACTACGAAATGTCCTCCTTTAACCGCGGCTTTATAAGAGTCACTGAAAGGAAAATAAATGGCTGTGTCCCTGGCATTGCTTATGTATATATGAGCGAAGGTAACTGCTTATCATCAGACCCCTCCTTTATAAAACTCCCTTTCTAGCAAAAGGAGCTAGAAAGAGACTTCCGCTTGTAATTTGTAATTTGTAGCTATATAAAACAGGGCCCAGGTGGTCCATCAGAGGCCTAAGCCAAGATGCGTTCGCTAACTAGTGTTTCTATTCGTTTTGTTCTTAAACCAATCGCGTCACTAGTAGATCACGTGACTTTTCGTATGACGTCATCTACCAGTGGCGCGATTGGTTTAAAAAAACCGGGTAAGAGCATGTCGGAGCATGCTCAGTGTAGGGTTCCAAAGCCGTTAAGTACTACAAACATAAAAATTAACAAGTAATAACTATTTTATATTTAAAGTCAATTGGTGCCGTCTTATATGATTTTAGTAGGTATAAACACTTTAATCACCTGTATCTCAAAATCCAATGATACCTACTTAGTCGTGATAGTTTTCCTTTAAAATTGGTTATATGCTCTTTTATTTCAGTTTTTTTTCAGATTTTTTGTATTTGTAGTTTTGGCTGTATCTATGGACACTATTGGACACTTGAGTATATCAAAAAATAGCAATTTAAAGCTTAATATTTCATAAACGGATTACTTAATCGAAAAACTGTTTTCCCAAACCCGCAATATTTTTGAAAGGCCTATCCAACGACACCAAACACTATAGGGTGGACGAGAAAAAAAAATGCATCCCCACGTTACGTGTAGGGTACGTTTTATTGTACCACTTTGTTGGCGTGACTAATATGCATATTTATGCCAAATTACAGCCTTCTAGCAGTCTTTGCGCTAGGCTGCGGACGGACGGACGGACGGACATGGCGAAACTATAAGGGTTCCTACGGAAACCTAACAAAACGAATAGAAACGCTAGATAGAGAACTCATCTTGTCTAGGGGCTCAGCTCGTTTGCCTTTTATGGCTATAAGCTATAAAAAAAAGGTTTCTGGTTGGTTTTTTTTTATAAGGACCTGTTATATAGTTGGTAGTGGGTTGTTAAGTGGTGCTAGGACATTGTGCAGGGTCCGTGTAGATCGTGACTACCATCTTACCGTTTAACCTGCCACCAGACGTGGTTGCATTGCTGTGATTGTCATCGTAAGATGCTGCAATTGTCGTACGATGACTATCTCAAGACTGCAAATCACGGTGTCACCTTAGCTTAGAAATTGTCAAACCTTTTAACAAATGTTTTGAGTGCAATGAATGAATAACAATAAATTATCTACTACGTTAAATTAAGTTTAGCATTTGTTAGGTTATATTACTGATGAAAAAAAAAAATCTTATAATTTAACTAGGTACATAGAGCACATCGTACATTTATGTTAGGGCCTCTGAAGCCAGCGGTCCTGGGTTCAAATCCCGGTAAAGGCAGATATTTGTGTGATGAGCGCGAATATTTGTTCCCGAGTCTTGGATGTTTTCTATGTATTTAAGTATGTTTTGCATTTCTCTATCTAAGTACGTTTATCGTTGTCTAGTACCCATAGTACAAGCCTAGAGCTTAGTTTGGGACTAGGTCAATCTGTTTGACATTGTCCTCTGATATTTATTTATTTAATTATTGTCTTATCTTATATATCCCTTATGTACTAATGTGCAAGTTTCCTCACGTACTTAGGTTAGAAAAAAATATTGGTCATTTATTAATGTTGCTTTTTACTTGGATACTTGACTTGATTATGACATTAGAATTTATTTAAACAGTAACCTTTAAAAGGGCGATACGACCACATTTTAACCAAAAAGGCGGATTAATTCCTTTTGTGACTTAAATCATTGCTTTAAGTCTAAAGGTTGGGAATAAATAATGGTGGTAGCTGCCACTAAACGTCGCATCACTCGGTAGTCACGTATCTAAAGCCTTATTTAGACGTGTTTAGTACTGGAACAAGTACTGAACTCTTAACGAGTAAGTAATGCTTGTAAGTCAATAACTTATGGAACAACTTGTCTCAGTTATTCATTTTTGTTATTTATATTTTATGTGTAGGTACATTTATTTATTTAAATACGGCATTATGTGAACGATACTAAATGACTAAATGTATTCCAGATAAGTACGTAGCTATAGCTTTACAGGCGTATATAGATTTCCCTATACTAACCATGTAAATAGTTCAATTTAAACTGCGTAATGTAGCTGTGTTAATTTTAACCAAATGTAAATGAGTCATTTCATTTAATAATATTTTTTAAATTGTAATTTAAAAGGTAACAGAGCAATGCGGTAAGTTATAAGTTACGAAATCATTTTAATATTTAATAGAAAAAATAAATAAATAAATATCACGGGACAATGTCACACAAAATATTGACCTAGTCCCAAACTAAGCTCTAGGCTTGTACTATGGGTACTAGACAACGATAAACATACTTAGATAGAGAAATAAATACTTAAATACATATAAAACATCCAAGACTCAGGAATAAATACTCGTGCTCATCACACAAATATCTGCCCTTACCGGGATTTGAACCCGGGACTGCTGGCTTCGGAGGCAGGGTCACTCCCAACTAGGCCAACGTGTCGTCAAATATATAAACTTTACACGATTTTGACATAAATTATATATTCCAGTGACTAAGCCCCAGTACTCGCGCAAGTCAAGTTATTTAGTTAACAACGCGCTCTATTTTTACTCGTTACGGCTCAAACCTTTTTATATAAGCTCGGCGACTTTGATCTCGGTCGGTGGCCAGCCGTTAATCCTCCCCTGCGCACGCGCACTGACAAATCACTAAACTCTGATCGATAGCGTTTTCGGATCGATTTTTTACTTGTTGATCGTTGAAAAATTATGTGACAATCTTTGACAAATTTGTATAAACGTACTTTGGGTAGAAGTTGTTTATAGCGGATAAAAAGTACCCTTTCTCCTTTCTAGGGGTTTTAGCTATCTCCATACCAAATTTCATCGAAATAGGTTCGGCGTGTTAGCCGTGAAAGCGTAATAGTTAGACAGACGAATTTTATTTTGCATTTAAAAACTGTTTAATTTTCCGACATAAATAGTATTTCTGTCCTTCCTCGGGAATCTAACTATCTCCAAATCAGATCACATCGAAGTCGGTTAAGCGGTTTAACCATGAAAGCGTGCCAAACAGACAGTTTTTCATTTAATATGGAAGTATTGATTAAGAAGTGTTCAATAACTAACCTATCTACGTGTTCTATTTAAAATACGTTACAATACTTATTTGTTTGTAAGCGGAATTAATTTTGTTTTCGTGTTTGGACTCCCATTCTAAATATTGTGTAGAATAAATGAAACGCTTTATTGTTTTCATAACAATCTGAAAACTAAAGTTCAATGACTTTAACGCCCAGAAGTACAAATAAAATACTACTTGGGCAGAGATCGACAACATTAGGAACGGTGGAATTATAATATTCATTTTCTATTTTACTACAAAGGTTGTCATTATGAAGTTTCAAAATTTTATAAGGTTGACAGCAAAAGGGACAGGAACTACGACTCCTACAGTTTTATTTTATTTTCAATAACTGGAACTTGGCACTTTTTTGACCGAGAAACACTTTAAAGTTCACAGTTAATTTATTTTAACACTGTGCAGAAGCAACCTTTATCAGCAACCAAGATACACTAACAATACTCATAATTATTCCTGAATATTTATGCCTAACAATATTAAAGCCTGCATTCTCCTTGCCTCAGACCTGTCTATTACGTTAACTTAAACAAACGATGAGCTTGCAGACGCGACACAATTGAACTATACTAAAATTACCATTTCTAAAAGGTTTTCAATTCTTTATCCTTAGTAATCACGCAATATGAATAAGGAAGTGTACAGGGGACAAGGCATCTTTAGATAAATAACTTGAGGGTCTTTGGCACTATTCCCAGGTAAAAGCTTACTCAACAATGATACAGAACAAATTTGACGCACACGTTACGGTGCTTCTGTAAGATTTAATGTCAGTTGCGATTGTCAATAATGAGTGCACAGTGCTTCCAGTTCCTCATTAGCCATTGGCCTAATAGTCGCGTTCGCATCTGACAGTATGTTTGTGACTCGTGTTTCATAGCAATACAAAGATTGCCGATAGGCATTAAGGAACTATTGACTTGTTGTTGTGTTGTCAACGTTATGATAGCTCTTATTTGCTTGACAGTAATGGCGGTTGAGTAAAAACAGTACGATAACTTTTCAATATTAAAAGCAAATAAGTTTTACCAATCTAGAATAGAGGCCCTGTAACATGTTAACGTATGCATTCGTAAGGTTAAAGCTTTATTTGTGGTCGGTTGCAAAATGCAGGTAACTGACAAGATGAAACGAATAAAAAATAATAATTAAATACTAAAGTAAAACGGTGGATGTTTGAGTTTTCTTGGGTTCGGCTGTCCACAAGGGAAGACGTTAAGATTTGATTGTTTTGATTGTTACACCGAAGCAACAAAATTATTGAATAAGCTGACGAGGAAAAGTTGTAGAACTTTTATTAAAGAAAAGAAGTTTAACATGAGTTTGGAAGGTTGTTTGGAAGAAGTTATTAAACAGCTTAACGGATTTGGATGAAATTCGTCATACCGATGATCGAAATCCTAAATTAGTACATAAAAAAACATAGTTTTCGAGAAAAACTAGAAACGAGTTCAACATGGACGTAGTCGCGGGCGAAGGCTAGCTTAGAT
Source organism: Acleris holmiana (assembly GCA_949316455.1). Lineage (NCBI taxonomy): Eukaryota > Metazoa > Arthropoda > Insecta > Lepidoptera > Tortricidae > Acleris > Acleris holmiana. Next base: position 15,571,036 of record OX438775.1, read on the forward strand.
GGAAAATACAGGTGCAGTAGATCATTCAATATTGTATATTGTCGTTTTTTTTTGAAATTTATTTAATACGGGAGACTACATTATCGACTTTAAAGTGGGTAATTAATGTGATCTTAAATTAACATGCAACCCAATTACAGGTGGACACATTATTACAAAAAAAAAAATTCTAAGGAGAGCACACAATCAGATTTAAGGTAATACATATATGAAACATTTGTAATGGTATGACTTATATGAAACATTTGTAATGGTATGACTTATAATAATTTATAAAATAATTAAATAGTAAAATTTAAAAACCATCTAAAAAAGCAAAAAAAGTTAAAGCAGTTTCAAAAGGGATTCGATACATTATTTTATATGCCATTAGGCATTAAGTTCATCTTTTTTACTCAAAGTCTGTATTTTTGTGCAATAAAGATTAAATAAAATAAAATAAATAAATACATTATATCAAACGAAAATTAAAAAAATCTGTGAAAATAAAATAAAACTAAAAGTTAAAATTCCAGATTATTGAAGAGAGAAAATGGTAGAAATTTAAATTAAAAAAAAACAATATGCATTAAAGATAAATGGTTTAAACACTTAACATTGTTACAAAAATGTTACAAAAAAAGCGAGGTACTATGTACTTTATTTTGTAATTGGTTATCTGCTGAAAGCTATTGAAGTGAAGTTAATTTATTTATCTTTTCTACTTTAACACTAGCGTCCTGCCTGTATCTCTAGTTTAAACAACATTAGACAGGGTTAGTGTACCTTTATACAATACAATACAATACAAATATTCTTTATTGAACGCCACATACAAATACAGCATGAAAAGTAAAATACAAATAAAAAGTTACTAAGTGAGCCAATAGGTCTTATCGCTAAGTAGCGATTATATTAATTAAACAAAACATAATTTTACCTCAATATCACATTAGTAATAAAACACGATGTTGTATGATTATTCCAATTGTTGTGAACATCTGGCGCGGCCGGCGCCAGGTTATAGTTAAATCTATGGATTTGCGAATGGTTTCAGAAATAAATAACCGTTGGTTGTTATTACTTGTGATCCGCGGTTTGCGCTAAATGCTCAGTAAAATTGGTTACTTCCTGGGTTCTTCACGACTATTAGTTTAAAGCTATTTATAGTTATGGTTGTATTGCATAATCCTTTAAAATGTAATGTTTGTTTGGTTTAGTCGCTTTTGCATATTGGGTAGTTAAAGACTCATTTGACGCCATGTTGTAGTTTGTACTAGAATAGTGGAAAAGATCGAAAATATTATTAAATAAATATCACGGGAGAATCTCATACAAATTGACCTAGTTCCAAACTAAGCTATAGGCTTGTACTATGGGTTCTACACAACGATAAACACACTTATATAGAGAAATACATAAAAAATACATAAAAAAGATCCAAGACTCTGGAACCTTACCGGAAATAGAACCCAGGACCGCTGGCTCTGAAGGCAAGGTCAGTCTCAACTATACATAATAATTATATTATGTATATTAATCACCTGTCTGTACATTTGACAACAATGTTGACGACGCGTCATCCTAGTTGCCCTGCCTACGAAGCTAGCAGTCTCGGGTTCGGTTCCCGGTATTGGCAAAAAAAATTGCGATGAGGCTCCCCTCATCGCGTGAGACAAGATTCATAACGTTAAAAATGTATGGATTTGACATAAGCACTCCAAGGGACAGCTCGGTCGCTTAGGTTCATCATCCAGAGGCCCTATAGCCAAGATGCAAACGCTCTTAAATTTTCTCTTTGCTATCGCTCAAAATGTATGGAATGACAGTTGAACACGTGGTTTATCGTAACGCACGAGAATGACATCTCATACATTTTGAGCGATAGAAAAGAAAAACGTTAGTAGCATTTGCATCTCGGCTAGGGTCCCTATACATTTCATAGTTAGTAATAACGTTCTTGCAATGCGTATTAGGGTTTCGACCCTCAAAAGGAAAAAACGGAACCCTTATAGGATCACTTTAGTGTTCCTCCGTCTGCCCGTCTGTCTTTCAAGACCCTTTATCTCGGGAACGCGTAGATATTTAAATGAAAACCATATATTTAAGTCTACAGTCTCTCAAAGCTGTGAAAAAACAAACTTTAAATTAAAGTTAAAAAAATACAGCTGTTTATGACGGAAAAAACTTATATTTCGCCGCTATCAACGGAATCAAAATGGTTCTGAAACTGTTTTATTTTAATTATTATATAACTATAACACAAAAAAAAAACACTAGTAAACAACTTAGCCTCTTGTGCAAAATGTGGTTACAACACTATCAACAAGTTTACAGTTGTTGGTATTCTGTAGCTCTGCCTACCCCAGTACTGGGAATGACGGCGTGAAGTTATGTATGTATGTATGTAACCTAACCAAATCTACATAATACGTGTTTATTAAATTCTGCAAACTCAGCCTAAAAGGTGTTATGCGAAGAGTTTACATTATACATAGGTACATTATAAAAGAAAACAATGAACGGAACTGGAATAAATATTAATATCTTCATATATTTAGGCTGGATCATTTTTTTTATCAAGACAGTTAACTTATCTTATTAGTTTCATAATAACAACGTTTATGAAAACAAAGCAAGGATCATAGTGAAGACAGACAGCATTGTGTAGTTAAGTCAATATATACACCAGCGCCCATTTCGGAGTGTTAAAATGTAGCGCAGGAATGTTTATTTCGACAACAATTATACAAAGAGCCTTTAAAAATAATGACAGAGTTTAAAGAGATAATAATAACTGAGATATACTCGAAACCGCTTAATATAACAAAGCATTAACACAAAATTTGTCTCTCCTGTAGTCAATAGTTATGAGCTTGTGTGCATATAAGTTATGTTTTTATATGTAAGTCTAAAGCAGTCCTGACGGCGCGGTGTTTTTGCGGGAATGGGCTTAGGTCAGAAAATTAGGCCTTAAAAACGTTAACTTTCGGTGTGTCCACAGGAAAAACGGTAACCTAAATCTCTATATGACCCTAATACGAGTTTAATAGTAAAACTAGCAAATAAAAATTTGGGAACATAATATCCTGTCTTCGCATAAAAAGTCTTTTTAGAGTTGTTGGTATTTCTGTAGCCCTGCGTACCCACTCTGGAAATGAAGGCGTGATGTTAAGTATATATGTATAATATTCTGTAAGTAGGGCTTGCAGCACAGGACCCGATAATTATATAGACTGGAACTAGTCCATACAAAATAAGTGTCGAAAATCCCGGAACTGTAAGCCCTGGGTAAATCTGAACTGACAGTTTGAATATTACGGGTTTGGCAGCTCGCGTGGTGAAACCTAGTTCAAAAAACGACTCGTGATCGTAAGGTAACCGAGCTCGAACCTCCGCGGTCACCATGTACCAATGAGTTTGTCTAACTTAAGTACATTACCCGATGGTCTTACGGTGAAGGAATAACATCGTGAGGAAACCTGCACATTCAAACAGCTGAGTGTGTAAGAGGGTAATTGCACAAAAGATCCTAATAAAGGGGTCGAAGTGTATCCAAATTTAATGGTTTAGTGTGTAGTTATTTGCGATATTCTATTATTGGCAACTAGTTGAGAAGTAATGATTTAAAAATGATAAGTAAATCCCTGAGAGTCTTGCTGCTAAGCCACTCCGCACCTTTCCGCTCCAACGGCCATCGATTCTACGAGCAATGTGCCCCACCGTATAGCTATGTTAATGCTTAAGAGGCCGTATACGAAATTTTGGCGGGTTTGCTTCTTTCTGTGATTTTATAGTTAAAATACTGCTTTTCTATAAGTCTTAGGGCGTTTTCCAAAAAAATGTACATCGTTACGGACAAAATTAAGTTTTTTTTTCATTTTGTCACGAAAATTAGCCATACATTGAGATACATTAATTTTCGTGACGAAATGGAAAAAGTAAAATTTTCTTAATTTTGGCTTTAACGATGTACACTTTTTTTGAAAATACCCCTTAACCTCGTAAGTACCGATGTGCATTTGGATGTACATAATTAAGGCAATTTAATTTTAACTACATTGTGATAGGAATAAAGTCCATTTTTCTTTGTTTCAGAATTGAAATTGGCATAATAAAGCAAAAGTATTTGAACTTGTAGTACGGTGGGCCTCACGAGGTTGATGCACATCATGAAATGTCATTTCAGTTATGATCGAATAAATAAGTTACGAATGAATAAGCTACATTTTTAAAAACTACAGTCAATAGCATACGAACGAAAAAACTATAGCCATCGCGTCCAAAATACACAGACCTAATTTTATGTGGAATAGGGGCGTATAGATTACTATTACGTTTTTGGAACTTGTATAATATTTATGACTTCGACTGTACAGTGTTATTTGATCAACTGTAAGCTACAAATATGTCGATTTTATTATCTTTACTTTATTTAATCTCTATCAATAAAGCAAAAGCTATGTCAGTTCAAGCTCTTTCTCCTAATATTCTCCTTTAAAGCCTTTTGAACGTTGGCATTCTGAACCAACGACATAATGTACCAGGACGTCATGACTCTCCAAGAGGAATCAATAAAGTACACACAAACTCCTTTTCGAATGCAAGAGATCTTAAACAATAGCATTTTAAACGTAGACGAGGAAAATGATGAGACAAGGTAAATGATCAGTGGAACACGTCTAGCCAGCGTCGATGTTGACAGTGCAAAGAATAAATATTGTGGCAGACTGAGCAGGCGCCCCACGTATGCAGTGCGTTCACCTTGTTTGCATGTGATTTTATATTTTAGACTGAACTATTAAATAAAGCTGCTTATGTTGTCAAACCATAACACTTCACTTAAATTTTAATTTCAAAAGGTTGATGGAATCACTGAACAGTTCGGGTTGCGTGGTTTTTTGGTCTAAGAATAAAAGTATGCTCTAATTATCTAAAATAAAGAAATTGATGAATGTGTTTTCTTATACTAAAGTGATGCTGAAAGTACAGGTGAGGCGGCTGTACATACTTCTGATTCGTAAGGACAAAAAGGTCAGCTGGTCGATTTTAAGAAGCAAGTTTAAATCGGCAGGCGATACATTATTAAATCACATACAAAATAACCGAAACTTGTGAGTTCTTTTAAAAATGGACCCGCAACTCAAGTTACGATTCCAAAATGATTATTTTTATTACACAGTATCATCATTACGACACGACACGTTGGCCTAGTTAGGAGTGACCCTGCCCTGGGTTCAAATCCCGGTAAGGGCAGAAATTTGTGTGATGATCGCGAAAATTTGTTCCTGAGTCTTGGATGTTTTCTATGAATTTAAGTATGTATTTCTCTTTTTAAGTACGAGTATGTTTATCGTTGTCTAGTACCAATAGTACAAGCCTAGAGCTTAGTTTGGGACTAGGATAATTTGTGTGAGATTGTCCCCTGATATTTATTTATTTATTTTCTTTTCTTTTATTTGATTTATCTAAGTTAAAAAAATGTCTCGGACAAACTTAGATAAAAATTAATAATAATAGAAGAAATTAATGTTTATTACTATTGCTTAAGGCACCTTATCATTACGGTAGGTACTAACTCGTGTCTATAAACCTATCACAATGTCTTAACAACATAATGTATTAATCAATGCAGTTATACAAATAATGCAGTCGGAATGCGATCTGAGTCGTCGATGTAGATCACAGATAGTAGTCTTGCTACCGCCGGTGATAATGAACCAACACTTTATGCCTTATGCATATTTCATTTCAGTTCCTTAATATTTATAATGATACTAACTTTTGCCCATGACTTCGTTGGCGTAGAAGCGTATCCCTTCTTTTTTTATAATTTTAGTTGCACTAATTTCATTTGCCATAATGGTCACCTTTATTTTACCTATTATCGCATACCATAATTTCGGCAAATGAAATGAATGAATGCCATAAAGGCACTTTTTCTGAAATCGTAAACCTTTCAGGTAATTTTTACTTGCCATAGTATAGTGCCCAAGGTTAGGTTTGCTTTATTACAATTCTAAATAGTTCACGGTTTCAGAAAAAATGCCTTTATGGCAAATTAATATTATGGCACATGATTCGTATGGCATAAAAAAATATGTCGTATGAAATTCGGGCAAATGAAATTATTGCATATGAAATTCGGTTAAACGATAGAGAACCGCATAGAAGTAATAAATTCGCTCGAGTATCATAAAATAGGCCTGTCTCTCGGCTACAGACTATCTTTGTTTCATACGTGCAGGCGAATCGAACAAACAACACACACTTTGACATTTATAAATAATATAAGTAAGAAGTAAGTTTGATAAGGAAGTGCTTATTATACATTATGATTTACATTGAAATTAAACTTTTATCTTCAAGTTTACATAACGGCATTGGGAAGTATAAATCTTTAGTTGTCTAATGGCTTTAAATCTTTTGCATAATTTTGATATCGGCCGATATTTTTTGTTTAAACAGCGGCAATTTTGTGGGTCTCTTTCGTTTCTGGTGTATTTTTATCGCGTTATTAATTTTCTTTGCGAAGGCAACAGTCTATTAAATATTTTATTGAAAGATTTTCTGTTGTAAACAAGAGAAAACATATTTTACACACATATTCCAAGCATCGTCAACTAAAGAATGAATGTGTCTGCAAGCATAATCGTTAGCAATCTATTACTATAGATTATCGATGAAATTGAACACACTATACGAAATACCAACAGCTTAAAGGAAATAAACACTTACACCGAAATCTACGTCGTAAATCCAAATCATTTAACACCTTAATTACAACAAGACCAGTAATTAACCGCGAATAGATTAATACGAGCCCAAATATAGATTAATCGTGGCTGATGTTAATCTTTCCCGTGACTTTTATATTAAATCACTTAACCACCCACAAACAAACCTACACACAGAAGATTCTCATCGTAAATTTGTAACTAATTACCAATATCAACTATCCATTACATTTTTGGAACTTGTCCGTATTTTGTGTTTTGGAGAAATTTGCTGCCGTTCTACATAGTGAAGATTGATTTTAATGGCACTATTTATGAAAACATCTTCCAACGATCGTAAAATTACGCAGGATTTTCATTTCATTGAATGGCTAATAATATATCTGGGTCATACACACTCTTAAACACAAAATTTGTCTCTCCTGTAGCCAATAGTTAAAGGCTTGTGTGCATACAAGTTATGTTTTAATTTGATAGGTCTAAAGCAGTCCTGACGGCGTTTTTGCGGGTATGGGCTGTCCCACTGCTGGGCAAAGGCCTCACCTCACTTTTTCCAGTATTTTATATTCAGAGTATTCTGGCCAATTCTTCAAAAAGAAATCCAACTCAACTGCCAATGCCGTCATTCTGCGGCGTCTTCGTCTTGACTTGAAGAGCTTCCCTTCCACTCCGTGGCTACTTTAGCCCAAAGATCGTTCGGCATGGGGCAAACGTAACCAGTCCAGTTCTACTTCAACTTGACCACTTTCCGAGCTACGTCAACTATGGCATAATACTTAAAAAAAAAACTTGGCTATACAGAACAATACAAGAGTGACTTATCCTTCTAAAGTCAATCCAATCAAGCCAATTGACTATGAAGTCGTTTAGTTCTGTTGTAAAATTAATAATACTGCTTAAAGCACTTAGTTATATGAATAATTGTATTTGCTTGTCCTACTTTATTCATTTTCTGCACGTCTTAATTGGTCGAATGATAGTAATAGCAGAGGAGTGGGATCTGAGTATCATAAACATTTGAATTCTCAAGTCTACAATTTTAAGAATGAAGTTCTAAAACTCCAATCATTGCGAACACTGCTCGGTGGGAGGTTAAAGGATGAGATGGTGGGAGCAAACCAAACGGACCCTCCTACCACTATTATGAAAACTTAATTGGATCATTTTAAGTCCAAAGTGTATTCTACCATACATACTAGTGGCAAGTATCTCTAAGAAATTACCAGAATCTCCGCAATTCTGCGTTCCAATCCATCCGTTTAGCATTATTTGTGATCGAGGTACAACCATTCAAACATATTTATAAACTTTCACATTTATATCAGTAAGAGGAAAATCATCGGACTTATCGGTGGTCCCGTACTTAACTTTATTAATAAAGTTCTCTTAGGTAAGTTCTCTTACTCATTACATTAAATACATAGCGCAGTGAATGATATAAATTAAGTACAAAGATCAAATATTGAGTTCATAGCACACTGCAATTAAGTAATTATAAACCTTCTTATTATAAACGTTTCTTATCATCTCGGGGTTAACTTGATCCTCGCTATATTTTCAAACAAGTATCTTACCATCGTTAGTGCCCAGAACTTGACTTTGAGTCCGTTTCGTATGAATCCCTTTAAGCATGGCATTGAAACGGTTGAGATGTTTAATTCCCATGGCATTTATTTCTCAATCCTCATGTTTTAGTGCCATACCGTTACTAACACGTTAGTTAGAACTCGATCTAATGCTAATCAGGCTCGTAAGCGCAGTTGCTAGGGAACATTATTTTCTCACTGTATTGCCAACGCGACGTCAAAGAAGGCCAGTAACACTTTCGAGGAGCTAAATAACTATCTACAATGTTACTGGATCTGAAATAAGCGTAGGGATATTTTTGACGCTGACATTATGTTCATCATAATTTGGGATCCTATCATTTCATAACGAACGTTTCAGAAATTATTAATTTCACAAACAAAGGCTTGTAGTACTGTAAGGCGATGGGCTTGCAACCTGTCACTAATACACTGGTAATCTTAGCCTTATTGTGCGAATGTGGTTACAGAATTATCAACAAGTTTAGAGTTGTTGGTATTTCTGTAGCTCTGCCTACCCCACTATGGGATTGAAGGCGTGATTTTAAGTATTATTCCCTTAGTCGCCTCTTACGACATCCAGGGGAAGACATGGAGCGGCACTATTTTAACCCGGCAACCACACAAAATTTTTAATGAAGGCGTGACGTTATGTATGTATGTATGTATGTAAATAATTTTGGATTTATTTCAGGACCATCGTGTAGAACCCTGTAGGTTAGGTTAGGTTAGTTTTATAAAAATCCTGAAATACCTACTTGCAGTTACAGAAAAAAAAGCGGGTTGGCGAATGAATAGGTTGCGAAACGATGCATTTGTCAGAGATTTGTCGGCAAACAGGCAGAGAACCACATAATTTACATACATTAATCACTTGTGGCCGAGACAACGTCGGTGGCCTAGTGGCTTAGGGGCTCGACTCGTAACCGTAAGGTACCAAGATTGAACTGATGCTGTTACGGTGAAGGAAAAACATCGTGAGGAAACCTGGTCATTCGAACAGCTGAGTGTGTAAGAGGGTAATTGTACAAAAGATTCTAAAGGGGTCGAAGTGTATCCGGAAAGGGCCCATCTGTGAAATAAGAGAAGATACATCACTTGTGGGTTTGTGGGGATATTTCTTGATCGCTACCACCTGTTTGTCTTTGACTCGGACGGACTTATAAGCAGAGCTCGGCAGGCGTGAGCCATTAATATCAAGTGTAGATCTTAATATAGATACACCTTAAAGAGAAATAATAAAAAAATAAACGTTATTAATTATAATTAAACCAAAAATGACAATGCAGTTATGCACAAAACAAGTAGGTACTAAGTTGTTTTACTTATTAAAAATTTTCTTTGTTATTGTAGTAAATAACCATTTTTGTATATTTTCAATGCTCAACGCATTTCTTCGTAAGTTTTTTTTCAGGGTTGATGTCGTATCACTGGATTAGCTTTCATAGTAGCATATAGATATACATCTTCTTTAGAGAAGTTTTCAAAAAAGCTTGGTATAAAATTTATTTGTTTTGATGACGCCATAAAGATCTTAGCAGAAAGGCAGCCTGAATAAAATAATTAGTGGTTACATTAGTTATTAAATTACACAAATCTACCATTGAATAACAAGGTATATCCGTGTTATGATAACTCTGAAAACAGATCACCCCTGCCGAGATCTGCTTATAACGTTATGTTTGAACTGCTGCACTTGTCTGTCAAAGGCGTTAAAGTGACTAGGTACCGAAAGGTGCATTACTTAAGGCCGACTGGTACCTAAGTTTGGCTTAACAAAGCTAAGGATTATTAAGGAGGAGGAAGGAGGTATAAGAAAACAATGCAGCATGACGAATATCAAGGTTAGTTTACAAGGTTTCTACCTGCAAACGAGGTACCCAATCCTAAATTATTTTTTGTGAATGTCTCGAACTTGGGGGGTGAATCTCTTGGCTTTATACGACACTGAACTCGACTCACCTGCCCGCTGCTTAATTGAAATGACACGCGCTCAAATGTGTTTTGTACGCTCCGACGGGACTTCTTAAACTTGCCGAATAAAACTTCAACTTTGAGTTCGACGCAGCGCTATGTTGAGAGAATCACCCTCTTGTAATGTAATGTACCTACCTGTGATGTGTCTATGTATATGGCAATAAATGTTTTTTGAATTTGAATTTGAATTGAAAAAAATAGATAACGGACTATTTATTTCTAAGTGCATCGTTTAATTTGAAGGTTGTTTAGATATTTACGGCAGTGATGCTGTTTCTCTATTGAATTCCACGTTAGACTACATTGATAAACTTCAACATACTCGTACATATATAAGTTATTTCACGTCTGTTTTCCAGAGGGGTAGGCAGAGACCACTTCTTTCCACCTGCTGCGATCCTAACAAATCTCTTTCGCTTTTTCCACATTCATATAATAATGCACTTCGGTTTCGGGTAAATACTTATCACTCGGCCCGAACAAGACAGCATATTTAATAACTATCCAGAATCCAATTCTGTAGAGTATTCATACTATAGTTAGGTTAATCTAGGATGATCTCTCCCTGTGACGGTTTATAATCCTTGAATCACTGACACTCATTTCATCGAATGTTTTCACCGAATTTAATTTCATCTACAGCTTTCTGCTGAAATCTTATTAATTTCGTTTGTGAACTATAATGCCACAGATAAACACATACACTGATGCAGAGACACTCGTTAGACTTATAACAGCCCCTTTTTGATGGTAGTAATACGCTGAAGCAGCGTAAGGGAGCGACCACACCGACGCGTAAAATACGCGTAAAGAAAACAAAAGCTTACAATGGGTCATACTAATTACGTGCGTCAATTTTGACGGACCGTAACTTACGCACCGTTAAGCTCCGATGTGGTTGCTCCCTTAATTGAGCGTCAAAATCGCAGAAACTAATAACATAGCGTTATTTTGGAAGACTCGTTATTAACGTGACGTAGTGGGCGCGTCACTGCGTAAACGTAGCGTCAATGTATTTTGATGACTTGGTGTAGGTGTGCCCAATTCTCTGCTAAACTTATTCACTATTTTCCCAGCGACATAATCTTAACTAAATCTGCAGTAATGTTCGGCAAAGACCTCATAAATCTGTCAAATAAATTCATATTTCGGCGATTCTCGTATAGATAAATCTGACAGTCATGTATCATCATTAGATAGAGCAGACAACTATCAAGATTGGTTAATAGTTAATACATTACGCCTACTAATTCCGTAATAAATCAAGTTATCAATAAATTATAAAGTATTAACGATTTATTTAGGTTAGTAGCAGATGCTGAATATCTAAATTTTTGTTTTGTGACTGTTTTACTTTAGTAGAATTGTGTCTAGTAAAATTACTTTAGAAGATTTTCTAGTAGTGGGCCATGATATTCCTTAGGTATCCTAAGAGTGCACTAACGAATGATATTTCGATCCCAAACGGGAAATATGGGGGATCACGACTAAGTAGACTTGAATAGTTCATGAGATACACGCGAATAGTGTTCATACCTACTGAAAATCGCCTATGATAACTTTGAATAGGATTTTTTTTATGTTTGTAGTACTTAACGGCTTCGGAACCCTACAATGACCACAGTCCGACATGCTCTTGCCCGGTTTTTATGTGTAAGACGTTAATTTCTAAACGAATGTAGGTTAGTTCCAGTTTTCGCCACCTGGCACCGCCACTGTCTATGCGATAGTGAACTTGTAAAAACTTGTGATGTGTAATTGAGAATATAAATTTCCTCTAAAGAAACCGTTCCCTGTTCACCGTTTATCATTCTGAAACAAGAATACCAATAAGATATAGATACTGCATTTAAACTAGATTAAATGATGATATTTTTAGGTAATAGTTAAATATAGTCTCGATTTGATTTCGTGGTAAACGTTACACAACAGAAACCCAATCCGGTTTCCTGATGGTCTAATTGCATTTATTCGACTTGTCTGACAGATTTGTACACGAGATTATATTCACTGGGATATTTTTGATGATATTAATGTTTAATATAAACTAAATGGTAATAGGCCGTCGTGTACACTTCTAGGAGTAGAAAGTTAGAAAACCCACGTTGATAAACTGTCGGTAAAACTATCCCGGTTTGTATATGCACTGAGCCAATTAAAAAGATGCACAGACTTAAAAACATCAATCTCTGCCTATTATGCCTATGCCCACTCCCGCCTTAGCTATGGAATTATTTTATGGGGCAACAGTACAAGTCGTAAAAATCTCTTCACAATACAAAAAAAATGTATACGAATATTAGTTAATATAAATGAATCAGAAAGTTGTAGACAACATTTTACTCGTTTAAAGATTTTGACATTAACATCAAAATATATTTTTGAAATCTGTTAATTTGTAAACGTACTACAAGCCTTTATTCCCTTAGTCGCCTCTTACGACATCCACGGGAAGACATGGAGTGGCACTATTAACCCGGAAACCACACGGGCAATTTGTAAGAAATAATCCTAATTTATTTACACACACAAGGGATTATTAGTAATTACCCTCGACACCACAATTTAAGAAAGAGGAACAAGCTCATAAGTTCAATCACTGACATGAAAATAGACGGATCAGGAGCCCATCACATGTCGGTACAAATATATAATAATATACCAATGACATTAAAACTAATAAAAAGGACAACATATTTTATAAGAAATTAAAAGATTTTTTGACCGTGCGTAGTTTTTACACTTTAAATGACTTTCTTGAATTTGAGGGATAATTCCAGTTAATTAATTATGTAATTTAGTTAATAAGTTAAGTAAATATAATGAATATAAATGCAGTGCCCTAACAGGGCTTATGTTGGACATGTAATATTTTTTAAGATCTTTGTAAACAGATAATGCAATAAATGATGTATGACTAGGCCAGAAACTGAGCGGTGATTGTAGAACAACTCGCATGTGATCTACTCTGATACTTAAGTTACTTCTAGGTATACTTAGTTTGTTCTATTAAAAGATGACGAAGAAGCACTTAACGCGGGTTTCTACAACTTTTTTTTTATCTATTGTATTAATCACTCTTTTGCCATAAATTCTTTTGTTGCTAAATATTGTTTTCTATGTACTAATTTTCTGTTGTGCGTTAAAAAATAGACATACCTACAATTGTGTTTTCTTTTTTTTGCACTAGAATGTTTTCAACTTCTGTCGTTGTTTTCATGTTATGGTTAACAGGGTCTCAATCCATAATATCGTATGTCCTAAAGTCAAATGCCATACCACTTTTACTAAAAACACTTTTGACATATCAATCATTTGTCATAGTTATTATTTGCCATAGTGATCTTACATCCTAATGATCATAAACCATAATGTTACATTACCTAATATATTTTGTACTAATCTATTAACACATAAAACTTAGGTGTCATAATGCACAAAACCATAAATCACATGTCCTAAAGTCAAATGCCATGATGATGACTTGCCATAATGATCATAAACTATAATTACAGTACCTAATATCCTAAAGTCCAATGCCATATTTATAGTAGGCGTTAAATTTATAAGTGTTACGTAAGAATTATTACCTATTCTACCTTAAGGCTTAAGGAGGAGTCTTAGGTAGATTTGCGACCCACTGAACTGAGGCCTATATTGAGTATATTAGGGTGGAGGAGTAAAAGTGAAAGGCTACAACTATAATTGACTTATTTTTTATTTTGTTTGACATATGATGATTATTGCAATCAGTATTACGATTTGTAACTGTTAGGTCACTTGATCATTAGTACTTAAGAAAATAGTGCAAATAAGCACTAGAATATTAAATATTACTATGGCAAAAGATGATTATGACCACAGTTATTATGGAATTTACAAATGGGAAAAAGGATATTATGGATTCCAATATAGACCTTGGTTAGCATTTTGGTTATTTGCTGATTAAGTCCCACTTTTTGAACTCCACCCATATACTCTCCAGAGCCCTCTGACTCTCAGGTACATCATAATCAAAATAGCCGTATGTAACTATACGCGGACTAAAGTGATGCATTTAATCCCTAGGAACTAAAGTGATACTTTACTCCCTAGGGACTAAAGTGCTTTATCTTTTTAATTTCATTATTATTAAAAGCCCTGGAAAACCACAAACAGACACATATGTTGCGATTTCATGATGTTGCCCTTGTCGTCGGGGTGCGCGGCATTCATCCTGCACCCGTGCACCGCTTCAGTCTTCGTTTCGGACATGTTGTCTATGGACTATTTCTTATGTTCTAACTCTAAAAACAACCTTATTGTTCTTGTTTTTTCTGCGTGACAGTTCTAAGTTAAAACTATGTTTAATTCAAGACTAAAAAGTACTCGAATTTCATAAGTGGGTCATATATAGATTTAGGTTACCGTCTTTCCTGTGGACACACCGAAAGTTAAAGTTTTTAAGGCCTAATTTTCTGGCTAAGCCCATTTCCGCAACAACACCGTCAGGACTGCTTTAGACCTTTCATATAAAAACATAACTTATATGCACACAAGCTCTTAACTATTGAACACAGGAGACATCTTTTGTTTTTATGAGTGTGTATGACCCAAGTATCTCCTGTCATAATGGCTTACTCTAGTCTCTTAACTGTTAAATAATCTACTATTATCATGTTATCGTATTGTTTTAGACCCAGCCGCCTTTGCCGAGTTAATAGGCGCCATCATAACGAAGCTCATTTGCTTATGATAATCGTTTTGGTTATAAGCAAGCTTACTAATAATGTTAACGTTATTTCTTTTAGAATCCTAAAATAAGGCATTCCTCATAGGCATTAAAATCGAATCGAGGCGAATTGTTCCAGTGTACGGGTGATCCACGACAGTTGTGCGAGGTAGTAGAAGAGTGCGAGGAAAATACAAATACCCACCAATAGGAGTACTTCATTTTCCTAGCGTGGCTCAGCGGAGCTCTCCTATTGGTGGATAATTTGCTCGCACACCGCTCCGCTACCTCGCACAGCTCTGGTGGATACTCACCCAAAGGGTAAATCAACAACGGTTGGCATGGCAACGCATTTGCAGACTTTGTACGATTCGTACATAAATTAATGCTAGTGGCAACACTGCTGTCAACGCGTGAGGGTCGCGTACCAATTGTTTTAATCCTACTTTTATTTCATGTTCTATTTGCACCTGAAACATGTTTTGGTCCTTCGAGCCGGATCTGAACCAGCGACCTATGGATCCGACTCGAAGGACCAAAACATGTTTCAGGATTTGAGGTATTTTTTACGCAAATAAAATAAATAATGAAGGGGGCTCCCATGTAACAAACGTAATTTTTGACGATTTTTGTTCGAAATAACGGCAACAGGTAGACACTTGATATATTCACAGAATATTTAATTGTATATCCACTTTAAGAATAAATAATTAAATTAAATTTTAAGGGAGGCTCGCATACAACAAACGTGATATTTTGTCGTTATTTGCTCGATCTTAATACAGACACCATGGTTGTACTTATAGATAATGGTACGGAACCCTTCGGGCGCGACTCCGCTCGCACTAGGCCGATTTTTCTATGTCAGTGTGTTGTGTTTTTGTGGATAAATATTGTTTCTTTCTTCCCATAAAAACTGTACCCATGCAAACCCGCCTCGCACTTGACCTGTTTTTAACTTGTTCAAACGCCTGACAACAAAGCAATTAAACTGCACGCTCATGCGCAGGTAGCCGGTGAAACAATACGCACTTACCCTCGCTGCCCGCACTCGTGTTTTGAGAACCTCGCGAAAGAATACAACTTACGTGCATTGTAGTTAGTTGGTGTGAAGTTAGGAACAAGACAAGACAAGTGTTGTGGGAATCGGGAGAGTGGTGGTAACAAATTACTATATCTTTGAGAATGGATAGTGAAAACACTGTTTTTAATTTTCGAATACATCGCGATCAAATACGTGTTGTGGAGGTCAATAAAGCTAGCAAATACCAGAGAAAAGTGTTTATTATAATTGTAATAATAATTTAAATGCAAGTGTTTTTAATTGCGAAATTGAAATATTATTTTTACTGTGCAAAAATTAACCTTTTTACGTTAACATTAAAATAACATTTGAAAAAATTACTATTATCTATAAATTTATTGATATTAAATTGTATACTTAATATTTAACTTATAACAACTTCTAAAACATATATGTGATTTATTCATACTTAATCCTAATTAATGCGAAGTCTAATTGCGTACAGTTTTAAATTGACATTTTGATTGCTCGTTCTAAGACAAAACACGAGCGAATCCCTAATCCCAAAGCTCTAAGCATTGCCAAGTTCAATAGAGTAGACCGCCTCGCCGCCACACGCCTTACAGTGCCCGCCATACTCGCCCCCAGCCTACACGCGTATCGGCTCGCAATCGATGCCTGTCAACATCGATTCCATTTTTAAATAATCGACTCAAAAAGTCAAACCAGTGAATGGAACGTGTGATTTTTGAAATTTGAGTGAGTGTTCACAGTTTCACTAGTGCTGTGTAGTGATGAAAATGATTGTCGATTGTTTATCGAGGACTTAGTGACGTTGACACTGGCTGGTGAGTTTTATTGGCATTGAAATTTAAAATAAAGGCGTTATTTGTGTTCTTAATTTTATAACGTAGAACAAATGTAGAAGAGCATGTAGTTTTTTTATTATCTTTTTACGACAGTCTTGTAAAATTGTTTTGTCGAATTTAGATTGAGCTGAATATAAGCATTCGTGTCGTGTTGAAATTTGGAATTTATATCGATGAATTTAATTAGGAAGTGCGTAACTTTATCTCCTAAATTAATTATGTTTTCATCGCCTTGTGGTAAATAATTTATGTCACTACATTAAACTTATATCGCAATTTATTACATTAGTCTAACGACCAGTTTATTGGTTGCAGTACATTCAAAGGCTACTTAGGAATAGATAAAACAAAATGACGATTTAAATCTACTGCGAATCAGGATACGATAAACAACCGTTTAAAATGTTTTACCGTCGAAAAATAAAGTTTCAATCAGAGAATGTACTTTTAGGTCAAGTTTAGTTTAAGTAATGTCCATACGCAAAAAATCTACTCGTATAAAAAAAAAGTTACACAGGCTTATGAGTAAGATTACTTAATTGTTATTGAACTGACCGTAAAACTATTCTATTTTCAAATACACAGCCGCAAGTCTTAACTTTAAAAAGTTAACATTCATTTATTGGCTGATGTGACTTAGTTTGGTGATTTTAGTGTTTTTTTGTAAATTATGGCCGAAATTAGCAATCAACACGTAATGTTTATTTTTATTTTATAAGTACCTAAATAAACGGCGGGTATATTCTTGGGTGAAAATATTATTTTGTTAATAATGATTAAATTTAATCAAAGTTAATTAAATAAATAAAAATCTTCCGGAGACTTGTCGAGTG
Organism: Acleris holmiana; assembly: GCA_949316455.1. Lineage (NCBI taxonomy): Eukaryota > Metazoa > Arthropoda > Insecta > Lepidoptera > Tortricidae > Acleris > Acleris holmiana. Next base: position 15,588,752 of record OX438775.1, read on the forward strand.
TTTTTTTCCTTGTTGAAAACTTGTATTTCAAACGTATTATTTTATACTAAAAGAAATAATGCGATGACGTGTTTAAATTTAAATAATTACATACAGGATCACATACATAATATAACGCCTTCATTCCCTGAGTGGGGTAGGCAGAGCTACAGGAATAAGTACTAACAACTCTAAAAAGACTTGTTCATAATTCTGTAACCACATTTCTTCTATTAAAAGTCCATGAAGTGAAGTCCAGTTAGTAGTGTATTAGTGTCAGGTTGCAAGCCCATCTCCTAACAGTACCTACTACAAGCCTTTATTCCTTTAATCGCCTCTTACGACATCCACGGGGAGACATGGAGGGGCAAATTTTCTAACCCGGCAACCACACGAGGTTTTATTTATTTATTTATTATTTATTAATTTATTAATTTTTGAATAGTTATAGTTTAAATACACGCGTCAAAAATGTTTAGGGTCAAAAAAATCCCCACATTATCTAGATATTTAGCAACATAGGTACTGCGTTGTGACTTGAGATACATTGTAAAAATATGAAATAATGTAGGTAGATAATATTTGAGCCTTAGACTTTGTTCATGGTGTATAACAACGTCTTATTTTGTGTCTTTTTAGCAGCATACTTCATAGGTAATTTGTATGTAGAATATTGTGATCACCAATGTTCACAGATTTCTTTAAACAAACATAAAACTCAGCTTTTTTAACTGACTTCTAAAAAAGGAGTTTCTCACTCGACTCGTTACTAACGACCAAAATTTTCATCGTTTATTTAAACTTTAAAAAATTACAATTATTTGCCAGAACCGCTAAGTTCACTTATTTTTTATGTGTTTATTTATTGTTGGCTAGCCTAAAATTAGAATGACCTGACATAGTTTTCTCAAATGTAAAAAAAATAGTGATGAGAAAATGTCAATATTTAAATATCGACTCGACGTACATGCTCTAACAAGTCATAGTTTATAATATCTATTACTACTAAATATGACGGATTATAAAATATTCACTATAGAGGATTGATGTCAGTTAAATTGATACTTCAGCTGATATATTTTTAATTTAATTTATATTATCTCATATTTTTACCTTATCTAATATCACAAATTATCATTTACTATTATAATACTCTGTAGTATTGACGAGTTTAAATTAAAACCATCTACCAAATCGTAGTTAGTGATATTATCGAGGCCATTAATTGGCATTTCGTGTTAGAGTCGTGCCTCTTCGCACACTTGACAGATACTTAGCGATTTGTGTGTACCTATTTCTGAAAACTAATGTGTGGGATATAAAATGACGGGGTTTCGTGAGCATATTCTACTTGTTTCCAATATAACGTGTATCTATTTTTAAACAAACACCAAGTTTGAATTCTTTTTTATCTAACGTCATGAAAGCAAGGCAAAAATACGAACATCCCTTTTCTTAATTACATACCTACCGACTAATAAAAAAATGGTATCAACTTGAAAAATTCGAAAATTTTACATAGAGTTCTAGCTAGTGCCGTAATGTCGGTTTGCGCACGATTTTAAAACTCTACTTTTCTCTTCGATTGCAAAAAATAATCAATTCATAACAACTGAAATTTGCCCTTAAACGTTAATACACCACCGAAGACTGGAAACACGTTACTAAAACCATACTAAGTTTAATAATGTAACATATGAAGACACGGTGGCGTAGTTGGGAGTGACCCGCCTCCGAAGCCAGCGGTCCTGGGTTCAAATCCCGGTAAGGGCAGATATTTGTGTGATGAGCGCGAATATTTGTTCCTGAGTCTTGGATGTTTTCTATGTATTTAAGTATTTGTTTATCTATATAAGTATGTTTATCGTTGTCTAGTACCCATAGTACAAGCCTAGAGCTTAGTTTGGGGCTAGGTCAATTTGTGTGAGATGGTCCCCTGATATTTATTTTTATTTATTTTTATATAATAATAACTAATAATGTACTGTAATATGTATAATTATAACGTAGCTGGCTGTTTATGGCATTTCAAGTTAATAAAAATAAAAAGTCCGTTACTTAGTGTCTAACATTAGCCTGCTACTAGCTGTAGCTTTTGCCCAGGACTTCGTCTGCATTATTTTTTCTCTCTGAGTAATCCGGAATAAATAATAATTCTTTGCACTAATCAATGTCTCCATACCCCAATTACTAAATTTTATCCAAATTCATTCAGCCGTTTAAGCACATTTCGCATTAATAATAATCAGGAATCGAAAATCCCGGAATCCCGGAACATATTATTAAAATAACTTAGAAGCCACCTCCATATTTGCATAATTTTTGCCGGGGTACTTTAGGTATATATTGTACCGAATTTACGATCCACGTAATAATAGTGTGAACCCAGGGAAAATCGCCGATTGGTGTCCCATCCCTTTACTAAATTAAAGTTGTCTAAAGGATTTCTGTGTGTTGGCTTCGGCTCAATGTTTAGTCCCGTGATTAGAAAAGACAGTAAGATAAAATAGGGTAGTTTTAGTAAGATAGCAAAAAGAGACACTTTCCTTTTTTCAAGTTTTACCTCCACCCGTCATTGCAGTTCACACGTATGTGAAAGTTAATATATACATATTCCACTTTACTAGTATTAGTCACGGGTTTAATAGTTCCCATCTTCCCCACAACCACAGACCAATCTAAGAGATACAAATAGCATGCTTTCCCTCTCCGCGCGACTAGACGCTTTCAAGAGCAGCGCGTCAATAAATCAAGGAGCGCAGGCGCAGCCGCCCGCCGCTGAAATGTTGATTGCGCCGCTGAGCGGTGCGCAAGCGACGCGCTAACGCGGTTTTAAGCCGCAAGCGAACTAAAGAGGCGGCGTGTAGCGGCGCGTTCCTATACTAAAAAGTGCTGTAAAAACTTAAAACCGTCTTCAACAAGCTAGAAATAACTCCTATAAAAATGATAAGTAAGAAGGTCAGTCCGACTGAATTGGGATTTTGTTTAAAAATACAGTGGGACACCGACTTCAGTCGAACATATAATGTTATTTCTTGCTCTACACACACACACACACACACACACACACACACACACACACACACACACATACACACTCGCACACACATATACACCCACACACATGCGCACACACACACACGCGCACACACACACACGCGCACGCCCGCATACCGATACACATACCATTTTTTAATTTAAATTCGTTTCATTTCATTCATCTATTTTATTTCATAACGTTTAGTGATCATAATAATACTATTATCTCGTCCACGTACTTTTTTATTATAATATTTAAGGAGTTTTCGCGTTTTTCCCAAGATCCCATCACCAGATCTTGACCTGCTGGAAATGGGACCAACTAAAAAGTATACACAATCGAACAAATGATTTTTTTTAATCGGTCCAGCGGTCTTTGTGTAATCGGGGAAAGTAAATTAAAAAAAAATCCGACGAATTGATCACCTCCTCCTTTTTTGAGGTAGGTTTAAAAACGTGGCGGAGCCGGTTTTAGTATAAGCATTTGCCGCTCCGCGCCATCTCTGCTCTCAGTGCGTTGGCGACTTACCGGAACTGGTAATTTTTGACCTGTGGCTGATGGTGGTAGGACCTTGTGAGGCCTGTCCAGGGCGCTACCACTCTCGTATTTTTTAACCTATAAATTACTAACATGCATGACTCGATGTATGAATGTGGAAGAAGCGAAAGAGATTTGTCAGGATCGTAGCAGGTGGAAATAAGTGGTCTCTGCCTACCCCTCTGGGAAACAGAGATTTAATGTATGTATGTAATTACTAGCATTTTCATTCTCAGGGTTGGCAACGCATAAGGGTATGGACCAAATAGTTGGACCATAGATAAGCGTAGTTAACCATACAAACAACAAAAGTGAAAAAAGTTCCACTGTGACACGAAAATTAGCCATAGATTTGTAGGTATAAAAGTTTCATAGAAAATTTAATTGAGTGAGTTAGCGTGGCCAACTTTTTGGTCCTTACCCATAAGCAGTCTTTGAATTGTGACCGCGTATGTATATAATATAAGTGTATTATAATTCGGTGTACATATTATGCTTAATTTACAAATAGATATTCTAAATGACGATAATTACAATTCTAAAGGTTCCATAAAATGAACCATTTGACCTATCTTCACAAACCGTTGAAGCTTTTAACTTGCGCCAACTTTCCCTCGTAAAGCTCAACGGACGACGTAACGATGAAATTATGTGAGCTTTGACAAATTGTGTGAGCTTATTGGGCGTAACCGTATTAATAGTTTTATTATCATTTATTTTTGTATTGTTTGTGTTTTCATTTAAGTTATTTTTTTTATCATAAGTTCTATTTTACTTTTAGGGTTCCGTGCCCGAAGGGAGCTCAACGGGACCTTAATAATATGCGTGCGCTGTCCATCCGTCCGTCCTAGCTTTAAAGAGCTATGTTTTTAACCATAATAGATTTCAGTTTTTTTTTCAGAAAATGTATTTTTACGGCTGATTTAATGTTATTTTAAAAGAATGTGTAGTCATAATGATCTGGTCCCTATAAAAGAAAGGTTTTTTTCAAAGTATTTTTATTTTTGTTGTGACGTAAAAGCGGCAAAACATACAAGCGTCAAATTTAATGGGTATGATTACTATGATTATAGTATTGACATGATATTTTTTTCAAAGTTTTAGTATTTCATTTTAAATCGAATTATAATCTTAATATAATAATACCCACTGTGCGGCGGTACGGAACCCTCGGTGCGCGAGTCTGACTCGCACTTTGCCGATTTTTTAATCCATGCTCGGCTTACCACTGAGTTTTTAGATGAGTATTTGCTTTAGTCACAGCCATAAAAAAGTTGGTATCGTACTTTTTTCTCATACTTAAAATCACGCCTTCTTTCCCAGAGTGGGAAGAAAAAGACTTGTTGATAATTCTGTAACCACATTTTGCACAAGTAGGCTAAGATGTTTACCAGTGTATTAGTGACAGGTTGCAAGCCCATCGCCTAACAGTACTCAAGCCCTTATTCCCTTAGTCGCCTCTTACGACATCCACGGGAAGACATGGAGCGGCACTATTTTAACCCGGCAACCACACAAAGTTTCAAGTAGTGTAAAAATTATATCTAGGACATGAATAGCAGACATGCTACAAAGGAGGATTCAATAAGTGATATAATTAACTTAAATAATTTATATAGTCTACGAGCAACACTCAAATGATAACCACTAGTTATTTACGCTCCAAATAACAAGATGGCGCTTTGATTCCCAATAAAACAAACACTTAAGGGCTCTTAGTATAATTTACGACGGTCTTGACAGATAAATGGGCCGCTTTACTGTAGCAGCTCCTGTGAACTTGACCTATCCAACACATGGAGTGTTGATGACATTCACTAACGGATTTTTAGGGGCAATAATCTCTATTATTAATGATGGTAATAATTTTACGCTGGAAATTGATACTTTACGGTTGTTGATGACTGGAGACATGTGGAAGAAGGTCGTATTATGAGCTCTACGAGCTCTTTAGCTCGCTTGCTATCTAGCTCGATAGGCATTTGAATTCTCAAGACTGCATTTTTTTAACTCTAAATGCCTTGTCAATCCTGTGTACTAAGAAATAATGCCTCTATGCTAGTAAATTCACTTCATTTGCCGTGTTAAACAATTACTCAATAAGCATTTTACAGTTTACATTATTAACCTACTTACATCCTTTAACAATACAATGTAGGTATATAATAGATGGGAAAGCACCCACTTAGAGGGTTTCAGACGGGCTCAGAAAAATATAATTTAACGTATCTTCGAAATGATAAATGAAGAAAATAAAAATGATCAGCCACCTATTTTACAATCCTAGCAATGATAGGTGGCAGGTGAGAAATCGATTTACATTGCAGAGTTGACCAGTTCCTACACGAGTGTGATTCATATCAGCTGCGCAATGTAAACTAAAACGCTACCTGTCACGTGTCGCTGTCAGGATGGTGAAATAGGACTCTGGGTCTGTATCGCGGAGACCACATAATATTATATACTGATAAATGAAATCACAAGCGAAAATGCATCTAGTGACCACCAATCGTAACTCCGCTGTGCCATCAAATTAAAACTCTTAGATAATTAATAATACAACCTTATGTATGAACAAACTCAACCAGATCAGGAAGCTCATTTAATCGATTTCCTTTGTATTGCTCAACCATATGTAGAACTAGTCGATAAATTAAATTAAGCATGTCTTGAGATGTAACTTGTAAAATTCACCGCATGTGGTCGGAGCATGTTCTAGGGGCGAGGTTTCACGCATTTCTTGATATGATAATTTTAGTCATAGCGGAAAAAACGACGATTAAGTTTAAGGTTAATCAGTTACGACGTGTCTTTGACGTTTTGGACGAACGTAGACAGGTTGTAGCGGAGTTAGCTTTTAAATGGAATATATCTTTCAATGTGCTAAATGGTAGAGGACACAGTTTTGAAGTTGTTGGTATTTCTGTAGCTCTGCCTACCCCTTCCAGGTGTAATGAAGGCGTGATGTTATGTATGTAGGTATGTTCTAAATTATTAGTTTAATTATTAACTATCCAGCTCTCAAAAAAGAGCAAGGAAACAATGGAAATTCAAAGTTAAATGTTATTGATACAGTTAGACGAGGATTAAAAATAATTGTGATTGTTTTTGCATCCTATTTTCCTGGACCCAAAAAGGATAATTATGATGAAATTGAGATGATGCAAAATATCATTACAATGCGAAAAAGACAAAGTGATACAATTGTGAGAGATTAAGTTGTTAGAATATAACCATAAGAATCCGCTTTACTTTTTACTACCGATTTTAACTTACTCTTTGAATAGTGAAATAAATAACATTTATCAACCTATTAAACACCTAGGGTGTCAACGACCCCATATCAGCCCTATCAGATGTAATCAATACAAGTGGCCATTTAAATGAGTTACGAGACGGGTTACTACATTTTCATAATTAAATCGTAAATCGTTTACTCGATCAGTGCCAAGGGATCACTATAGTGTCACGTTTATATGGAAATTGAGGAGCTTGGCACCCATGTTCACTCAACAACAATGATATTTGGCCAGTGTACGTACAAAGTTGTGTGTCCAGTGACCCGTTTGTTCTCAAGTGTAAGTCACATACGCCGGGTATTGCCCGATTTACGGTTATGGGTTCTGGTCTGTTGGGACGGGGTTCTAACAATTGGCTATTAGCGTACTGGAGGTGGCAGTTAATACCGTGGGGTTCTGTATAAAAAGAACAAGTCAGACGTGAATTCTACGGCTTAGTAGTTATTTTTTATTTACAATTGCTGTCTTTACTACTTATATATACAATTAAAAATTATCCCGTGTGGTTGCCGGGTTAGAGTGGTGCCACTCCATGTCTTTCCGTCGATGTCGTACGAGGTGACTAACGGCCGAACCCTATATTCAAACCGCGGACAGATAGCCTTACTTCGGTTTAAAATTTGACACATTCTGTATGGGCAAATGTCAAATTTCAACCCGAAGTAAGCCTTATCTATCCGCGGTTTGAATATAGTGTTCGGCCGTTAGGGAATAAAGGGCTTGTTAGGCGATGGGCTTGCAACCTGTCACTAATACACTAGTAAACTTCTTGGCCTGATTGTGCAAAATGTGGTAACAGAATTATAAGCAAGTCTTTTTAGAGTTGTTTGGTATTTCTGTAGCTCTGCCTACCCCACTCTGGAATAAAAGCGTAATGTTATGTGTAATAAAATTTAATAATCTGATGAGGAAACGGAAGCAAAAATAGGCTCTTACGATTTTCTTAAGTTATCTAAAACCAACCTTCTCAAAAACCAATCTACTGTCCGTTTGAAAATAGTCGAAGGGTGCGTTAAGCTTAGTGCTTACATAACATCACGCCTTCATTCCCACAGTGGGGTAGGCAGGACTGCAGAATTACGAAGAACTCAAAACAAAGTTTATATTTCTGTAGGTAACCACATTTTGCACAATCAGGCTAAGATGTTTAATTACCAGTGTATTCATGACAAGTTGCAAGCCCGTCGCCTAACAAGCCTTTATTCCCTTATTATCAGATAATCAAATTAATAGAAAGTAGCGAAAAAGTTTGATAAAAGAAAGAGTATGTGGTATATATAAAACTCATTCGTATTTATACTCCATTTCAAATACGAAGAGCCGATCGCACTTGAGACTTAACTATAGGGCTCATAATGTTTGGCTTTTGTTTGCTAATTGCTTTACTACCTGAGCACTTAAAATTGGCACGCGTCGGGGCAACCTACCATTTTAATGATGAACATGAAATATTAATAGACGATGATTATGACGCATTGATTCAAAAAGCCTGTACCTCATGAAAAATTTAGAAGTGGCGACTAATAATAGATTGAAAGAGACATTTTTGTTATTGTTACTTAAAGTATTTGTTTTAGTTTATTTTGTTTACTAGCAATACAGTATTTAATTATTGGTAATTATATACATACAAGTTGTATGTACAGATCCACTTTGACTTTGACTTCTAAAAATATTTTAACATAATGGCGTCTCCGTGGATTCTAGAACCATAGCGAGCATCCAAAAGTCTCAAGCCTAGATATAACACATACACACAGGTCAAAGTCACAAAAATTGACCTAGTCCCATACTAAGCTCTAGGCTTGTACTATGGGTACTAGACAACGATAAACATACTTATATAGACAAATACATACTTAAATGCGTAGAAAACATCCAAGACTCAGGAACAAATACTCTTCCTCATCACACCCACACATCATTGAACCCAGGACCGTTGGCTTCAGAGGCAGGGTCATTCCCAACTAGGCCAACGTGTCGTGAAATAATTAATAATGTAATGTAATATGTATATTAATTATGGCTGTGTATGGCATTTCAAGTAAATAAAAATATGAAGTAGTTACTTTAGTGCCTAGCCTGCTGCTCAGCTGTAGGTATAATAATAATATCACAGGACAACCTCACACAAATTGACCTAGTCCCAAACTAAGCTCTAGGCTTGTACTATGGGTACTAGACAACGATAAACTTACTTATATAGAGAAATATATACTTAAATACATAGAAAACATCCAAGACTCAGGAACAAATACTCGCGCGTGCTCATCACACAAATATCTGCCCTTACCCGGATTTGAACCCAGGACCCCTAGCTTCGAAGGCAGGGTCACTCCCAACTAGGCTAGCGTGTCGTCGAGGTAAGGTTATGAAATGATAGGATTCCCAAAGACACTACATGCGTATTAACTTTGCCATCGTATTATAGATGCAACTTTTCACTTCAGCAGTGAAAACATTAACCTAAATGTAAAAATTGCAAAAACAATGCAATATGGTCAAAATTAATCCACATGTATATTTGCCACCCAGCCAACCACCCAAAAGTTTTCACAATCACAGCAAAATTGCATTTGCTCACTGCCTTTATAGGCATTTAATAGACAATTTTATCCACTTTCTATTAGTAAGTAACTAAAGTGTAACTTTACCTTTAAACTTTGGCCGAAACAATAAATAATATTTTTCTCAAAATTTTTTACTTATTATAAGAACATGAACAAAATGGAGCATGCGCCAAGCAATTATGTACCGTGAAACGTTGTAATAAGGACATTGACGAGTATCTTTTGTTTCTGGTGAAACATTCAAGACAAGGGCCCGCGTGAGGTCCTTGCTTTTGTATTTGCATGCCTTTTGACTTCTTTTGTACAATATTGATACATTACTTGATGTTGATGTTTGTTTTACATGAGCTATGGGTCACTTAAAGATCGACTAAAAGACAAGCTTTGAAAACCAGCCACGAAGGGTTCCGTATTTGTAATATATAATTGTTTTATCATATATTGTTGCTACAATGGTAATAGAAATACACACTCAAATTCAGTTTATAGGATACAATCTGCTGACAGACAGACAGGCTCACTCGGCACCCTTTGGGTACGGAACCCTAAAAAACTCGACCGCCTGATTTGATTTGGTATTGTCATTTGCCTACGTATCAATATCAATTATCTAACAAAATTAATTAAAGCAAATGCTATTTTACGATTTTAAAGGAAAGCAACTTGAAGATTTCCAAGCTGGTTATTTTCCTGGGAGGTTATTATGACATGGCTGTGCAGCTCATTTTACGTTGCGTAAAAAATGCGTTGTACATAACTTCAACAAACTTTGGCTTACACTTACGTCTTTTTTACACTACAATTTTTAAATACACAATTATGATGTTTTAGAGTAAAATAACTTACATTTACGCCAGTGTATCACTAGATATTTTGATAAAACAAAGACGTAAATTGTACAAAGTAGTCATTGTTTCGCTAATAATATAACAACTACATATTTGAACTACGCGGGGCTCTTCTCACAACTGACATATTACGCCGTTCGCGTTGTCGCGACAAGTTTGCGCAAAAGTCTGTTAACAATTGTGACTATTATCTCCATCTAGCGGTAATTGTTTGCATTACACTACAGCTCTATCTTTTTCACCCTTGGCAGATTATCCCTTGAGATCATATGACAAAATCATTTTATGCCATTACGTCATTATTCTGTTGGATGAACGGTATGATGAAAATCCATATGCTTTAAATCTGGGATTAAATTTTCGAAACGACAACCGGAAAAAATATGGAAATTGGACCGTCTGTGCAGTCTCTACGAGAGAACAATGAACCGTACATACCATGCAGGCCAAAAACATTACTTTCCTTTTCCATAGGGGTAAAAAGTCGATTATGTCACGCAGTCAATATTTCAAATAATAACAAAGCTACTGATAACGTAAAATATAACTGTTCTGTTACAATACGTTTTGTTTCATTTAAGACGACAAAAAATCACTTAGTGCGGATTGTTACTACTTCTTTTGTTGCTAAATATGAAAGGGAAAGATAACAATAGAGATCTTAAAACTAAACGAGGCCCAGCCCTGTACCATGTGCGTTAACATGGGACAGGGCTGGGTTTCTACACGGTAATAACGATATCGTCTTTGACGTGTTTTCATCGTTTTGATAACTCTTATGTCATAGCATAGATAATAATATCGGCCGAATCAAAAACGATGCTAAAACACGTCAAATACGATATCGTTATAATGCAGTAGAATAGAGGCCCTGGATTGGCTCAAACCGTCTTGATCTTAACATATATTTAACAGGCTAAAATGTCGTTAATTACAAATAAACCCTTATACGAATGCTACTTATTCTGATTCCGATGATGTCTCAGTGTCAACAACGATTTATGCTTGTAGGACTATAAGGAAATATGGCGATATATAAAAATGTCCTCTTGAATAATTTCGTCACTGTGTAATTTTGACAAAGTATAAAAATGTCCACTTGTATATTAGACGACATATAAAGATGTTGCGATAATAGACTACAAGGAAATATGAAAATAAAATTACAAATATTTAGGTTTAAGAATTACACTTTACTCGCAGCCCGACGACTAATCAAAAACATACCTACCTAATCAAAGTATGCAAAAAAATAAAAAAGCGGCCAAGTGCGAGTCGGACTCGCCCATGAAGGGTTCCGTAGCAGCAAGTAACATAATATAAAAGTTCGTTGTAGCTTTGATCAATGTTTTTATGACGTATTAAAAAAAAACTACTTACTAGATCTCGTTCAAACCAATTTTCGGTGGAAGTTTGCATGGTAATGTACATCATATATTATTTTTACATTTATCATTCCCTTATTTTAGAAGTTACGGGGGGGGGGACACACATTTTTCCACTTTGGAAGCGTCTCTCGCGCAAACTATTCAGTTTAGAAAAAAATTATAATAGAAACCTCAATATCATTTTTGAATACCTATCCATAGATACCCCACACGTATGAGTTTGATGAAAAAAAAATTTTTGAGTTTCAGTTCTAAGTATGGGGAACCCCAAAAATTTATTGTTTTTTTTCTATTTTTGTATGAAAATCTTAATGCGGTTCACCGAATACATCTACTTACCAAGTTTCCACAGTATAGCTCTTATAGTTACGGAATAAAGTGGCTGTGACATACGGACGGACAGACGGACAGACATGACGAATCTATAAGGGTTCCGTTTTTTGCCATTTGGCTACGGAACCCTAAAAATGCACGTGCACTGCAATACCGATAAAAAATAGGAAAACTACCAAGATTATTCACAGTGTATACATATGTATGTATATGTATGTCTTTTGGCACACCTGCGAAATTCTATTACAACCCTACTTAAAGATAACAATAAAACAATAGATAGTGGTACTCGTAATGTTGGCGTTTAAGTGCTTTTTCGTCGTCTTAAATAAAACAAACTACTGTCGTTCTAAAGCCGATTTGACAGCTGTCAATGCTATAAAAAATGTTTTTGAAGTTAACGGCTGTCACCGATTTGACAGCTGTCAACTTAGTATAACTGCTGTTACTGTCATCAAAAGAACATTGTGTACAAAGGGCCGTAATAAGGGGATAACTAACGAGAGTGTATTAGAAGGTGTAGCCTTTTAATAACTCGACTTTATAACCCCCTTACTGTCCATGCACATAATGTTTTACCTCCCATTTGCGAGGAAATAAAAAAATAATTAGACTATTAAAAGAACAAAAATCAAACAAAAAGAATGCTAAGAACTGTGTTTAGTTTTCAAACTGGGCCATACTGGCGATTGTACCACGTTTCAAAATTTTTAATTAAATAATTCCATGTCTCTGAAATAATAGAAGTAGGTATATATATGTAAATATAATGCAGCGTATGTACGTCAATGTACTGTATAAGTTTTATACACAGTAAAATAAGTTAGTAGCCAATTTTGAATATAGGAAATAAAACTTAAATTGGTACTAAATTCATAACTCCCTCGGGCGTTATTGATTATTATAAATTCCGAGCGAGTTATGGATTTAGTAGGTAAATCGGTTATAACTGCTTTATACGCCTGCGTGTAATAAAAGCTTTCCAAGCAAGTGTGACAAAAATATATTAACATTACATTTCAGTTTGTTTTTGGTCTCAAACATAAGATCGCTGTCAAGTGACTAACCAAGTGAATCGTTCCCGTTACTTCCAAAAACAAAATGTTATAACAATATGAAGTCTATATAGCTTTTACCGCTTTATAGTCTCGAATGTTTTCTGTTATCTCTATGAGTTTAGTTTTTGACTCTTGAGACTACAGTTAATAAGATTACTTGCACGTGTAATAATTATTTAGTAGCCGTTGGGAAAATGTTAAACATGTGCTTCACCATAAAGGTTTTTTTTTTTCTAGTATTTAGGGTTCCTTAGTCAAAATAGGATCCCTTATAGTTTCGCCATGTCCGTCCGTCCGTCCAAAGCCTAGCGCAAAGACTCTAAGGCCCGTATTAATAAACTGATCTCGGTTTGAATGCCCGTCTCAAGATACGTCAAAAATGTCAGTTTTCTATGGTTTGACGTATCTTGAGACGGGCATTTAAACCGAGACGAGTTTATTAATACGGGCCTTAGTAGTAGAAAGCTATAATTTGGCATGAATATGCATATTAATCACGCCAACAAAGTGGTTCCATAAAATTAAATAAATAAATATATATATATATGTATTAGGTTATCTCTACTACCCTATTGTGTGGAATGTCGTTGGATAGGCCTTTTAAAAATATGACGGGTTTGTAAAAACAGTTTTTCAATTAAGTAATCCGTTTATGAAATATTAAGCTTTAAAGCGCTAATTTTTGTTGGGCTCATGTGTCCAAATAATAAAAATCTGAAAAAACTTGAATGAAAGCGCATATAGCGAATTTCTTAAGAAAAACTATCACAACTAAGTAGACATCATTGATTATTAAGATACAGGCGATTAAAGTGTTTATACCTACTAAAATCATCTAAAACGGCACCAATTGACTTTAAATAGAAACTTAGTTATTACTTCTTGATTTTTATGTTTGTAGTAGGTACTTAACGGCTTCGGAACCCTACACTGAGCATGGTCCGACATGCTCTTGCCGGGTTTTTATGTTTGTAGTACTTAACGGCTTCGGAACCGTACACTGAGCATGATCCGACATACCCTTGCCCGGTTTTTATGTTTGTAGTACTTAACGGCTTCGGAACCCTACACTGAGCATGGTCCAACATGCTCTTGCCCGGTTTTTATGTTTGTAGTACTTAACGGCTTCGGAACCGTACACTGAGCATGGTCCGACATGCCCTTGCCCGGTTTTTATGTTTGTAGTACTTAACGGCTTCGGAACCCTACACTGAGCATGGTCCAACATGCTCTTGCCCGGTTTTTATGTTTGTAGTACTTAACGGCTTCGGAACCGTACACTGAGCATGGTCCGACATGCCCTTGCCCGGTTTTTATGTTTGTAGTACTTAACGGCTTCGGAACCCTACACTGAGCATGGTCCAACATGCTCTTGCCCGGTTTTTATGTTTGTAGTACTTAACGGCTTCGGAACCGTACACTGAGCATGGTCCGACATGCCCTTGCCCGGTTTTTATGTTTGTAGTACTTAACGGCTTCGGAACCCTACACTGAGCATGGTCCGACATGCCCTTGCCCGGTTTTTATGTTTGTAGTACTTAACGGCTTCGGAACCCTACACTGAGCATGGTCCAACATGCTCTTGCCCGGTTTTTATGTTTGTAGTACTTAACGGCTTCGGAACCGTACACTGAGCATGGTCCGACATGCCCTTGCCCGGTTTTTATGTTTGTAGTACTTAACGGCTTCGGAACCCTACACTGAGTATGGTCCGACATGCTCTTGCCCGGTTTTTATGTTTGTAGTACTTAACGGCTTCGGAACCCTACACTGAGCATGGTCCAACATGCTCTTGCCCGGTTTTTACTGCTACGAAAAGGATTATATCCATATTATGATGAACCTCAGAGAGCTGCCTACATACTGTGGTAGGTAATAAAATAACATTTAAGTTCATCGTTACTAATTGCCACGTATATGTATGTATGGTGTTTATTGACGACACGCTAGCCTAGTTGGGAGTGACCCTGCCTTCGAAGCTAGGGGTCCTGGGTTCAAATCCCGGTAAGGGCAGATATTTGTGTGATGAGCACGAGTATTTGTTCCTGAGTCTTGGATGTTTTCTATGTATTTAAGTATATATTTCTCTATATAAGTAAGTTTATCGTTGTCTAGTACCCATAGTACAAGCCTAGAGCTTAGTTTGGGACTAGGTCAATTTGTGTGACATTGTCCTTCGATTATTTATTTATTTATTTATTGGCCTCTCCCAATAGCCCCATTTCTAACACTCTTCTATCTGTTCATCAGTACGTCACGGGTCCTCTAGCTTGCAAATAAAAATAAAAATAATAGTACTTATTACATGTAAGTAAAAGCCGAAAACGAATTACCGAATATTACATAGTTTTTTTTGGTCTGAGGCATAACGGCAAAATATTGTAAAAAAGAACCCTAGCATGTGGGGTACACAACACTCACTGTTTTTAACCCCCGACGCAAAAAGAGGGGTGTTATAAGTCGACGTGTAAGTGTGTGTGTCTGTCTGTGGCACCGTAGCTCTTAAATGGGTTAACCGATTTGAATGCGGTTTTTTTAAATGAAAGCAGTTTTTTTAGCGGTGGTTCTTAGACATGTTTCATGGAAATCGCTTCAGCCGTTTTTGAGATATTAAGCTTTTAGAGGGTAAAAAGCCCCCAAAATAACCGCGACACCTACTTTCAGAGCTGATATCTCTTAAACGGATTAAATAGTTTTCATGAAATCTTGCTAAGAAGTCTAAGAACCATCTTCATAAATGTAGCTTTATTTTAAAAACAACTTGTGTCCAAATCCGTTCATCCGTTTGGGAGTTACGATGCCACAAACAGACACTCAGATAGAGAAGTTTAAAAACCGTGAAAAAAAAAATTAAATTAGAAATTAAAAAAACCCCCGACTAAGTATTAACACTATTCATTTAGTCGGCTGTTTTTTTTAAATTTCTAATTAATTATATACAAACCTACTTAAATTTCCTGGGATCTCGACGCCGAAAGTTAAAAAACAGTTTTCAGTGTCGACACCCATATCATAATTATTGTCACGTGTAAAATGGTTGCTCGATTTTTTTTTTGCCAAATTCCAATTCGTCTTTGACTTACGAGTATCTAAAAGATCACAGACACCATAAACAAGCTACATAATATTTGCGCATATTAAAATTCCTATGCAGTCACATTAATCACATTGCAAAATCAATATGCTAATGTGCTAGTGGTCTAACATTGTTATTGTTCAGAATAACGGTGTGATTCTTTTAACGAACTCGCTTTACAACTCGACGGGCGAAATAATAAACCTGCGAGGTGTATATTATTCCGAAGAGTCATTATTCCGAATTGACCGAAATTCCGAATTTTCATTAATTCCGAATGCAACGTTTTCATAGACGCTTATAAATCAAACGTAAAGCCTAACCTTAAATAAATCCAGCATAACATCGCTATCGGAAAAAAAATCGGGCAAATGAATATTCGAAATCGGACAAAAGAATGTTAAGCTCAGTTAAAGTTAAGGGCATGCATTGTCAATTCGGTTGCTTAAGAAGAATGTAAAGCTAAAAATTTACTTTTTTATTTAATACAAAATGCGGTAGCGTTTCTCTCCACTTAAACCTAGTAGTTCAATAAAAAAAAAACTAGGTTTTCATAATAATCAAAAATATTTAAACAAACTAGAAATCGGACTTGATTTAGGGGTGACAAACGTTATCGCCTGGAGCTAAATTTGTATGAAAATTTGACAACTACGCGATGTAAGCGTCGCTTCATACATATCCCGCTTTCATTCCCAGAGTGGAGTAAGCCGCGCTACAGACCAACAAATCTAATAAACCCTTTTTTATAATTCTATAACCACATTTTGCACAGTCCGGTCAAGAAGTTTACTAGAGTATTAGTGACAGGCTGCAAGCCCATCGCCTAACATACTACAAGCCCTATTCCCTTAGTCGCCTCTTACGACATCCACGGGAAGACATGGAGTGGCACTATTCTAACCCAGCAACCAAACATAATCCTCACTCATAATCATCCTGTCGCTTCATAATCCTCTTAAAACTCTAATTTCGCTTGATCAATCGACCATTCGAGATTTTTTTTTAGGAAGAGTGTTCTATTCCTCTGACTAGCTATCAGTCGACTTTCCGAGAATTGCGGTGTTTCGGCGTTTACTCTTTGTTCAAAGAAAAGGACAATAATGGTGGTGTTGCGCGCCGGCATGGTCGGTCAGAATACCCTTTTTATATTCTAATAAATGCTGTGCTTAGATTTGTAGTAACTGTTTGACCGCGAGGCCAGTTTAGAGCAGACCCTTGCAGATACTGAACTCCTGGTGATAGGGTGACTGAACACCCTCATCTGAATGATTGCCAACTTAGAACAGCTTGACGAACTGGTTTCCTTCAAGGAGGCTGTTCTTAGATTATTATTGATTATAACTAAGTTAGGTTAAAAGAACATGGCAAATCTTGCGATGCCTAAAGGGTTTTGTTCCTTTTATATGGCTAAGTTTTTTTTATGTATATCCTACGCTACCTAGACCAATGCATTATTTAGTAATCGTTACAAAGTGAAATTGTATTAACACTGTTCTTGTTTTTTTTTTTAATAATATTTATTAACTAGTGCAAACCATGCTGATAATACCCATCAAGTGGAGAAGTGTCAAAGATTTATAGAGTATTAAAGTACTTATCGAAGCCACCTTCAATGCTAGAAGTATTGAATACAATTCTTTAAAATTTGATTCAGTGCTCTTCACAAAACATAATGCTAAATAAAAACAAGATAGGTAACATAATACAAGAAAAAATTCCATTGTCGAAATAACGACAAAAAATTTGCCAACTACTGATTCACATATGACATTCTTAAGCATTAAGTAAGTAAAAAACGCAAAAAGTTAAAATCAAATGCAGCTTTTAATATTACCTACATTTTAACATATCGTTCGCCTTTTTCAAAATTTCAAGCGGAGTAAAATTTCTTTGAATGCCACCGATCCGATCTCTACGTGCCCATTGAGCGGCATTCAGAATACCCATGCGCAGGAGTGTCTGATCTTGATTTATTGGTACATGATCCTCGTTCGACACGCGGGAGCTCATTTGTTTTCGTTTGTAAATCTACGCCTTCACACGAAAACACGTGTTTCGAGAAATCGTATTCTGGGTGTTCGTTGGATAATGTTGGGAGCTCGTTTAATGGAATCAATCGAAGTCAAATGAATGGGGTTATTGACAGTTAAACAAATGAAGAGATTAGTAGAAGAGTTATTACTTGTGTTAAGTTAAGTTCATAACGTGCATCTTGGAGTAGGTATGTACAACTGCTAATATTTTATGTTCTCATGTTTTAAAAACAACTCAACTTACAACAAATATTTGACTAACAAAAACATCAATTTGAGACAAACATGTTAAAATATAACTAAAAAGAAACATCAGGTGGTTTTATTAGGTTAGGTTCGGTTTTATTTTAGCAATACTCGTAGTGCTTGAAAGACGTTGCGCTGTGGTGTAATGTTAATAATTAACCGGACTTAAACCGGTGCATAAAGAACAATACGTACATTTTTGTTTTTAAAGACATGCTACTATGCCATAAGCTCCAAATCCAAAAGAGAAAAATCATGTTTTATCATTTTTAATGTGTTGTCTTAGTTGTCATTTATTAAGTAATGAGCGTTGAATAAATTATTTCTATCATATTATATTCTGTTCTAAAATCATGAATGCAACGTTTATGACTCAAATGCAAAAACTGCAACGCTACCTGTGGGGCCAACACGCCGCACCGGTAACTAGTGTCAAATACGTTAAACGGGAACTAGTGTCAAATAAAAAGTAGCTATTATGATGAAATTATTAAGTTGCTAAGTAATAAAAGGACTTATGTCACATAAAACACACTTTAATTTTAAACCTGAACACTTTATTCTTACATTGGAATGGAATAGACGGATTAAAGACCCTAGACTATGTCAAAATCTTGTCCCGTTGCAAGTGCTCATTTATATTTGCAAAGCCCCACGCCACCAATTTTCGGTATCATGGCGCCAAAACCGAAATCTGATCCCAACAAATTATACACTTATCTTGCCATCTCGAGTGTCAACAAGGCGTATTGTCAAGTCATCTTCAGTAAACTATACATTTCAAATAAACGAAAAAACTGTAGAAAAAAATGGGTCAAGCTTTATGTCGTTTTTGGTAGCTGGGCCAAACTTTTTCGATCGTTCGTTTCTCTAGGTGTTAGGTGTACATACGTCCTTGTTTAATTTAAATGTTTGGTTGGATATTGATATTGTTGATAATATTATTGAAACTTACTTTAAAACTCTTTGGAAAACTCATGTATTTCGATAACTTAAACTCTATTCAACTTTATGTATCTAAGCATAATTATCTTTGAGATTTTTTGGGTTCAAGTACGAAATTGTCATTTTGTAAGACTAATGTTTTGCCTAATTTAAAAAAGTGATATTATACTCTTACTAACTTGCATCTGTTTATTCAAAAGAAGTCGAGTTATAAAAACTATCGTGATTCATATTAAATTTCTCACAATTAGTTTCTTCTGTATCACTATCAAGTACCTAAAGCATTTCAAAGTAAACATTAAGATCATGCAATGCAATATACACTCAAGATAAAAGTGTACCAGGACAAGTTCACATGGATAGCTCATTCGGCGCCAAGAGCTCACTATTCTTAACAAAATTATACAGAAATCACTAAGCCGAGCACTGCATGTGTTGAAGCGGCAGGAATGCTTAATTCATTATTATCAAGTCTATCTTCATAACGCGCAATTGAAGTATTATTCAAACATGCTTCTTTGTTGCTAATTGTTTATTTATCTTTATCTTGACGACATTTTAAGTGTTTTTCTCGTTTGCACTTGTAGTTGCGATGTTTAATTCAGCCACTTAAATTTGTCTGCGTGTCCTCAATATGTCAAAAAAAACATTTGTCTTGTCCTGTTTTATATCATCAATTTGGGTAGCTTTAAGCTTACGAAGACCACCATAAAGCTTCTGTTAACTATGATTCTCTGAACCAAGTCTTATGTATCATTAAATTAAAGCTTGATATCGCCCGCAGTTTTATCATCATCAGAACTTAAATTAAGACCGAAATTAAATAATATTTTATCAGTAGTGACAACTATTGAGTGATCACTTTAGAATAAAAACGAGTGATACTTTAAGTGATGGATGAATCAGAGTGTTAAGAGCAATCTTAAATTATTTCGTTTAACAAATAATTATTCTATGTCAGAGTTCATATTGCATTTGTTAAAAGCTCTAGAGACAGACTTCTTTATTTAGGCTCACGAAAGCTGTGAGAATTATATTGAGTTGTTGAGTGTGTCAATATTGTTGAATACTTTGGACACCCTTTTATTTGCAATGTGTTGAAAAAACAGGCTCGTGCAAATATTTCTGAATAATTTTGTGCGAATGCTTTATTCAAAACATTTTTATTCTGTGCGTACAGATCTTAGAATGGTGATTAGTCACAACTTAAAAATGTGTAGTAGTTTTTTTAAACAGTGCTTAACTAATACATAATAATTTTATTGATTGTGTTTTTATTTATCGGCACAAACTAATGTTTAGTTTATACGTGAGGTATCAATTATAAGCAAATAGATACAATAAAACAAAACCGTGAATGGTTGTTTGTGAAGATGATCTTACTTAGTGATTCTCAAGGTTTTTCTTCGGCGCCTCTAAGGGTCCTTCAGACAGACATACTTAAAATGCACTCAGAACTAAGAAAAGGGTAGAGTATAACTATACGAAGGCATTATATGATAGTTCTCCGTTATACCTAAATACGTGTTGACGCGGGAGTTCTGGTTACAAAGTTAGCCCTGGTTCGATTTTTGTTAAGGTCACATTTGTGTGATGAACACGAGTATTGTTATGACTTGAGTCTCGGTTTTTTTTAGTAATTACAAAGCCAATAGTTAAGAACTCTTTGTGTAACATTGTCTTCTGAGATTAACATTAATACTACGCGCAAATTATTTAAGGAATTTATAAATAATTACTTTTTCATTTTTATTTATTTGTATAATAGCTGTAGGTATCTATAACCATTTTTGTACAAAGTTCAGGGAACTCTTGGCAGTATTCTTACTCTTATTTTTTGTTAAATCTTATGTCTCACTTACCCTTTCTAAATATTACCTATGTTCCAGCACTCGACTACACATTACTGAATAAGAGAGTGTATCTTTATAAAAGATCTAAATGATTCCACTTAAATTTAAATATAATTACGTTATGGATTTTTGTGGTGCCATTAGTTTTGTTATCTCTCAAGCAAGATTTTTAGTAACTAAAAACCAAATACTTATTATGCAACCCAATCAAAGAAGAGACTGTTCATGTCACCAATATGTGAATTGTATCGTCTTCTTGAGAGATTGCATCTGATAACCAGTCTTTTATGACCTCTGCTTCTTCACTTACTTATGTATTAACGATACTATCATCTTCCAAAACAAAAACCTCAGACGGGTCGTTTTAAACTGGCGGTCGATGATCGGAGGAATTTGCGTGGGCGTCATACATGGCTTGTTTTCTTTGACTTTTCGCCTCATTAAGTGTTTGTATACACGCATTGGATAGGTCGTCGCGTGTGATAAATTGTTGCTCAATATAAATCTTGACTGTGTCTGGGAAAAGTTGTCTTTATTTACACTTGGTTTCTACGAGTGTTTTCTTTTGGCTAGTAGTAAAAGGAAAACATGTTTTGCGTTTTGCTGTGGTTAAGATGGAACGCTAATCATGAATGCATAAAAGTCGCACAAGATGCATTTCTGCAGAAATTAATGAATATTATGTTTAACTTAAGCGACCACTTACATCATTTATATAAATATTTTGTGAGTAAAGTTATAAAGCTACTGATTGACACTAGATGCGAATGGTGACTAAAGTAATGTAGGAGAGGGAATAATTTAACGCGTAATATTATGTTTTCGCAGATCTATCGGCACTTGTCAATCGCTGATGGCTATAATTCTGAAAGAAATGTAAAATGAAAAAAAAAGAGGGATGTATTTTAGATGATCACATTACTTAAGTTATATCGATAGTATAGTTGGTTATGTTATGACTTATGAACGTCCCTATGATTGAATTAAGCGTGTTTCTCGTTTAATTTGTAAATCTAATGGCGATATAATATTGGGTATAGGAGGTGACCTGATCACGAATCAGCGGTAAGAGGATCACCGCTGTACTTTATGTAGACCCACCGAGTTAAGAGCCGTTTGTTTGATCTCGATAAGAATGATTATAGCAAAGATACTGATTTCTTAACTTTCTTTTACTTATTTGTGTAATGTATTTTTTAATCTAAGCAGTGTACAATCCGCGGCTGCTTATACTATTGGCAGTATAATGTCGTAACATTTTCGCAATCTGAGAGATATTATCGATATTTACGATATCCCGGTATCGATATTTCGTTTCAAACGTAACATGATCGCTGTCGTTAGATCGATAAGTTTTCCTCTCTTGAACTGTCAATGGAGTGCAATGCTGTGGTTGTTGTTAAGACATATAACTATTAATCATAAACATAATATTGCGATTTCTGTAAAACGATAAATAAATATATTTAATAACTTTAATATTCGTACTGATTGCAAATGTCAGTATGGGGAGGGAAAGTTTGTTACAAATATTTTGATGGTTTGTATTTTAAAATGGGTGTCGACGCCTGCATTTCGTACGGTCTGCATATTAAATACAATGTACGATCAGAGCACGGCACAACAATAACCAACTATTATGTAACCAAAACTGCCATTTTTAATTTGATCGTCCAACCAAACAGTGTTCAAATGCGGGTGGCCCTTTAGGAACGTATGACCTAGATTCAATTTAAGAGCCCCATTGAATTATTTTATAAGTACTTATTAACACCATGGATTTAGTATAAAGCATTAAATGAATGATACCTCTTTATTAGACGCCGTTATCGGAGGTGCAATTTGGTAGCTGGACGTGGTAAAAAGATTTATAATATCGATATCGATACTCTTAGTTTCTCTTTACAATTACTTTTATACACATTTTTTTAAATAAAAATGTTACATTTTTATTTTGTATACCAAGGTAATCATTGTTAACTTTAAATATTGTATAACGGGGTCTACTAATTATATCTGATCCCCGTGAAACAGCCTAGTATTTTTTAGTAGGTACACTCTTACAATACCAACTTTCTTATAATTTCTTATGATGATGATAGCTCTATTAGGGTACCATATTAAGAGAGTCGATCATTTAAGTGGTAAAATTGTAAACCGACAAACAAAAAGCAAGCGGATTACCACAAACAACAACCCTAAAATAATAATAATAATTTCAATTATTAACACATTTACCAGTTCCATATAGTAATAAAATTCTTCATTTACCATAAAAATAGAAATATCTAGTACAGAATAAATTAGCCAGTACAATATTCGTATATTTTTAGCCACAGCTGCTAAACTAGGTGGGGACCTGTATTTCAGCAGACAACGCTCAACCCCAAAACTTTAACCCCCTTGCTTATGAACGTGAAATAAGCTTAGAATAGTTTATGCCATGCTTTGTCACTTTCTGTCAGATGCAAATGTCGCAATTACAGATAAGGACAAAGCATGGCATAAACTATTCCAAGCTTATTCCACGTTCATAAGTAAGGGGGTAATGCTTTCATCTAGCCAAGATTTATTATGTAAAACTACAAAAAAACAGTAACTATAATTTACACAACTATTTTTTATATTTATTTACTTATTAGACAAAAATTGATGTATGTAAATAATCGAAAATTGACTTAATATTCTAGCTTTATAACTTGATTCCAAATAGATACCTACCAAGCCTTATGAGAAGTGGCATCTCATAAGATTTTTCTTTATCCGTAGAACAAGAACAAATTATCAAGTGTGTGCTAACAGGGTGGCATGCGAACCTCGCTGAGGGTTCTCAGAAACATTTTTTGTTTCGTCTCTCCACTTGGAATGCGTGCATTGATTTTTCTTTCCCGTCTCAAAACACAGGCGATATGATTTAAATTTAACATACTAATTTAACATGTGGTTCTTTCGTTTTCGTGCATTATTATTAATGCCGTTTTAAGAACATCTTCATTTATGTACAATCAGTCATCAATATATATATACTTTCGTTCCCAAGGCGTCAAAAATATCGACACGTCCCAATGCCACTGTTACGAAGGTCTATTAGTGATTTTGACTGTACCTATTTATAATAACTTTTTTAATTATTCTCGAACCTAAATTAAATTGTTAACTACAGAATTAAAGAATACTATTTACAATTGACGTAAGTTGTCATTTTCTTAATTTTTGATAGATTTCAAGAGTCACTATTAGCATTCTTATAATAAATCTTGGCTAGCTGTCGTCCAAAAGAAAAATATAAATGTACCTACAGCCCGTATATGGATATACTGCCTTTTGATTCAGAATGACTGTGGTTTCACTGTTTTGGCGTCCAAAAGAAAAAGGCGGTATTAGATTATAAAGCCCATATGCGAATCCAGCCTTTCGGCTTTGGATGGTAGAGTTTTGCTCTATATTCCGTGCAAATTTCGCATTAAAGTGTCGCATGGGCGTTTACAGCACTATAACAATGAGGTATGTGAACTTGAGCCGTCTTCCGAGAAACAACGACTGGCCCAAGCTAAGTGACCTTGCTGTATTTCGTTTTAACTATGCTTTATGGGCTAATGGGTATTGTCCTTGGCATTTTACACACTATATCGGCGTTGGAGCAATCATTAAAAAAAAGTTGTAAGTGTCATTATAAAAAATATAGCCACAGTCGCGTTTATGGGTGAAGCCAGCTTAATTGATGACACGTTGGCCTAGCTGGGAGTGACCCTGCCTCTGAAGCCAGCAGTCCTGGGTTCAAATCCCGGTAAGGGCAGAAATTTGTGTAATGGGCGCGAATATTTGTTCTTGAGTCTTGGATTTTTTCTATGTATTTAAGTATGTATTTCTTTATATAAGTATGTTTATCATTGTCTAGTACCCATAGTACAAGCTCAGCTTAGTTTGGAACTAGATCAATTTGTGTGATATTGTCTCTGATATTTATTATTTATTATTATTTCGGAATGCAATTTACTTAAAGTTTTAAATCAAATTGTATTTGTTTTTGATTTGTGGCACTATTGCATAAAAGCAGCGTATGATGTAGAACGTTCGACATTCTGTATTTCAACTTTGACGTTAGCTCCATATTAATTTTGTACACAACTTCACGAAGTTATTTATTTATTGACTGTATATAAATAATTATATGTTTATTTATGACTGACTTACCTTGTCGCAGCTATTGACTTACTAAATTCAAACGATTCTCACTTTAGTACGCTGTTGTAAAGTTACTAAAATATACTGCTAGTTATGAGCTGGACTACCTATTTGACACATCCTTGATCAATATCAGTTGGAGGTCCAAATTGCCACCCATGACCCGCAGGTCAAACGAAGGCGTTTCAGTTCCCACGTTAGCATTTACATACGAGATAACAGAATGGTTAAATTTACACTGAGCGTAAACAGGTGTAGTCACGTCTGCGTTGACTGCTGTCAGGTTGTTTGTCACGCCAACAGAGCCAAAGGGCGACGTAACTAGGTTATATGCAGAGAGTACAATCTTTAAAACCGCTTTTATCTAAACGTTCAATCCATACAAATCCATACTAATCTATACTAATATAATAAATAGCGACCCGCCCTCGCTTCGCTCCGGGTTAAAGTAATATACTTACGTATAAACCATCCTCTTGAATCACTCTATAAATTAAAAAACCGCATCAAAATCTGTTACGTAGTTTTAAATTACACGGCATGTCAAATTATAAGTAATTACCTTGAGGTCATCAGTAACAAAATTAAAACAATTTAAGGGTCAACAAACATTATGATCATAAAAATAAAATTGTTAAATTAAGTATTGTCGTAATATTTTATATTAAAATAACACATATAACTCTATCTTCTTTTTTTCTTTTACTTTGGTATATCAATATTATTATTTATTACCCATAAAAATAACTTACGTAAGAACACAAATCACACAAATCGGCATGTAAATAGGTCTAGCTAGCCAGGTGTTTAATTTTGGCTCCGAGGTTTAAGGATAGAGGATGAGCATAGACACGTTAACAAATATTCCGTGAAAAAAGACAATTGTAAAATCTGTTCTTACTATGGCAGCACTACTAGCACATTAACACGTGTGAATACGATTGTTTGGGTTTTTGTGTTTGTGCGCGTACCTACATATTTCTACTAGCCACAATACAGCGATATAGCACCATCAACGGTACTTGAACAAAGTGTACTGTCTGTTTACTTTCTAATCTGCGACATTATTAGTTTCAGAGTGACAATGACGAATGCCATTTTAGTTTAGTATTTATTCTGTTGCGTTTAGGACAAGTATACTAATGTCGCAGATAACTTCACGAATAACGCGATAACTGCCCTTTACCATAATATTCTATTTACTTGGGTCGCTAGGCTTGGTGCCACACCGGATATATTATATGTCAATATTATGTTAGCTGTAATTTGATCTCATTTTCCTTACACTACCGTACCATCTAATACTACCGACTTTGTATTATTTATTTAGTCGTCCGTGTGGTTGCCGAGTTAGAATAGTGCCACTCCATGTCTTCCCGTGGATGTCGTAAGAGGCGACAAAGGGAATAAGGGCTTGTAGTACTGTTAGGCAATGGGCTTGCAACCTATCACTAATACACTGGTACACATCTTAGCCTGATTGTGCAGAATTTGGTTACTGAATTATCAAGAAGTCTTTTTAGAGTTGTTGATATTTCTGTAGCTCTGTCTACTCCACTCTGGAATTAACGGCGGCGGCGTGATGTTATGTTATTTATTTTGATTTAATTTTCCTTACACTACCGTTCCATCTAACACCAACAACTTTGATTAATTTAATATTTCAAAAATGGCGGACTTCAAGCTCTAGTTATTATTGTTTGACTCAACTCTGTTAAAAATATCTTTCGTATTTTGTCTTTTATTTTTGACGATGCGGTATGCCCAGTCGGTAGTAACCCTGCCTACGAATCTAACGATCCTAGGTTCGGTTTCTTGTAGGGGCAAATATTCGCATGACGAGCGTGATTATT
Source organism: Acleris holmiana (assembly GCA_949316455.1). Taxonomy (NCBI): domain Eukaryota; kingdom Metazoa; phylum Arthropoda; class Insecta; order Lepidoptera; family Tortricidae; genus Acleris; species Acleris holmiana. The sequence continues at coordinate 15,615,998 of OX438775.1, forward strand.
AGTTCCTGAGTCTTGGATGTTTTACATATTTTAAGTTTATATTTCTCCAAAATTATGTTTTTCCCTGTTTTAGTTCCCAAATTACAAGGCTAGACCTTAATAAGGAAATAACTGTGAAGTAAATATGGGTCAAGGGCTAAGATTCTACTGCATCTATGCCTTCTTCGCCTGATTTTATTACTCTTATTTACATACATCATAAAATCACGACTTCATTCCCAGAGTGGGGTAGGCAGAGCTACAGAAATACCAACAACTCTAACAAGACTTGTTGATAATTCTGTAACCAGATTTTGCACAACCAGGCTAACATGTTAACCAGTGTATTAGTGACAGGTTGCAAGACAATCGCCCAACAGTACTCCAAGCTTTTATTCCCCTAGTCGCCTCTTACGACATCCTCGGGAAGACACGAAAAGGCACTATTTGAACCCGCCAAACACACGGTATAACGACTAAGTATTAAAATAATAATAGAATACTTATGTTTTCCGTTACCTAGTAAGTTTTATTCACAAATCATTATTAGTCGATTAAAACCTGGTTTTAAAGGTGAAATGTATAGAACGGAACTAAAAGTGTAGATAAAATAACTTACAAGTACCATGACCTCTTACTTTCCTAGGTTTATAGCCAACTTTATACTCTTGATCATTTTACTGTAACTTAAAGACTCAAACGTTTATTCGAGAGAAAACTTGCAACACGATGCAACGTTCCTAATTGTCATGACTAGGGTCTTTATTTATTTTTAAGACCAATTGTAAATTCATAACATTTATTTGACAAAAACACACTGCTATACAACAAACATATATAGTAAAAACATGATCAGATTAGTGTGAATTTAATTTAGAAAAAGTTGCACTGTAGTGTGAAGTCAAATAGGACTCAGCTCAGCATGTGCTCCAGCCGGAGCCACAGCGCTGGTTTTCAGCTGAAACCTGGTGTTCACCTACTGCGCAGCTGAACGCGAACGCGTGACGAGGGGAAAATGTGTATACATAATGAACTTTTCCGTTGTGACACGAAAACTAGCCATAATTTTTGTGTCACAACGGATTTTTTTTCACTTTTGTTGTTTGTATGGTTAACTACGCTTAACTATGGTCCAACTACTTGGTCCTTACCCATATAGTACTCGATATAGGGACTAATTTGCATACAAATCAAGAAACTCGGTACTCAATATGCTAACACTTCAGTACCAAAAACTCCATTTGGAGTCAATTTTATAATGGATTCCGGATGCCTGGCACTATTTGTTGTTAACTGTAATCCTTTAAGAATAATTGCTTTTCCTCGACCCTATTCCAGAAATCGAAGTTCGAAGCTCTTGCTCTTTCTCACAATAGAGTCAGCATTTATGAGTGAAAGAGATGAGGCAGTAGTTTCGAATAAGTGTTTAAGTAATTCCTGTGCAATGTTAATACGTTGTTTGACGCCGTCTGTCTGTCTGTCACACTGTCTGGATTTGCATTTAAATGGCTTGCTGTGTGGGAGACTGCTTCAAGAGCCCTTGTTTGGATAAGTTACTTGGGTAAGTGTTCGTTAAATGAGGAATTATAAGATGCAGTTCTGCTAAAGTTTGCAAAGCATACTTTAGCGGTGAAGAACTTGAATTTTGATATAATTATGCGGTTTTTGTTTGTTTCCATGTTCACGTCTGTTGTAATAATGCCATAATATTTGTATCAGAACATCCCATAAAAAACACAGCTAATAGTACATTGTTGCCGACGGTAGAAAGTGCGTGATTTATGAACGAGTGATATAGAGTGCCGAAACGTAGTCCATAAATTGCACTTTCTGCCGAGTCATACATAATGCTTTTCTCAATTACTGCGAGGAAATAAAACATTTAATTAGTATGGAATAGGCCAGGAATTATTTTATTTTGTATGAACACGGACAGACGAAATTTTTTATATTTCCAGAGTTTAGAAAAACAAATAACGTTGTTATTTTAAAGCCATTTAAAGTAAAAGAAAAAAAAATTGGGTAACCTTGGTATTTATTGTAATTTGTTAAGGCATTGATGTTATAACGTCAGCAATTTTTATTTTTTTTATTTTTGTTTTCTTTTTTAATTAAGAATTGAATAAAATTATACTTAAGTAATTTCAATGTTCCTAAAATAATTAGTCTAGTTAATGTTACCTTTAGATATAATTACCTTTAATAAAACGTGAATGTTACCTATTTATAATTATCATTATTTGTATAAATTCTGTATTTTAAGTAAATTTATATTAATGCTAAGTTATATTGTAAGTATGTTGCTACACCCTAGTAGGGTCCATGTCTTGTACTGGCTTGTATGGAAATTAACATCTTGTAAATACCATGGTTGCAAGGAATAAATGAATATGAATATGAATATGAATATGATTACGAAATATGTTGGCGACACGTTGGCCTAGTGGGGAGTGACCCTGCCTTCGAAGCCAGCGGTCCTGGGTTCAAATCCCGGTAAGGGCAGATATTTGTGCGATGAGCGCGAATATTTGTTCCTGAGTCTTGGATGTTTTCTATGTATTTAAGTATGTATTTCTCTATATAAGCATGTTTACCGTTGTCTAGTACCCATAGTAAAAGCCTAGAGCTTAGTTTGGCACTAGGTCAATTTGTGTGAGATTGTTCTCTGATATTGATTTGATTGATTTATTGATATAGAAGCAAGATGGTCTAAAACAAAGTGGCATAGAGGTCCTAATAATAACTAAATGATATTGAAATATTTTGTTTACCATTTCTTTTTCTACCCTTTTCCTTTGTCAAAAGAAGATTCAGATTTAGAAACGTATATGTAATAATGTAAGCTCAGTTACTGCCTGAAAGCTACACCCACTTTCGTATTATATCTTTGATTCATTTTGGCCGTAAAAGTAGTAGCAAAATGCATGTAAATATTTGTGTATGAAATATAAGTAGCTATAACTAGTTAATCGTTCTCTAGTGCCCATAGCAAAAGACTAGGTTAGGACAAGTTCAAAATGTTTGAGTTATTTTACTGATATTTATCATAATATATAAATGTTAAAAAAACAATGAACCGACTCTAAATTAATAAATATAGGACAATGTCGCACAAATTGACTCTAGGCTTGTAACTATGGAAACTAGATAACGAGAAACTTACCTATATAGATAAATATACACGAAAAATACATACAAAACATACATGACTCAGGTACAATAATTACAGAAATTTCTACGCTTACCGGGGTTTGAACCCGGGACCGCTAGCTTCGTAGGCAGGGTCACTACCAACTAGGCCATCGTGTCATCAATTATTACTTAATTATTCCTTTGACTTTCCATGGATATTATGACAAGACCTTGTTAAAATTTAAATGGGAGACCACCCTTGAAATATACATAAGTAAAAAATTAAAAATCGATCGACAATCGAGAAACCAAGTACCAAACACAAAACACATACGAATTGAAAATAACGTTTTTTTACCTATTCGAAAAGGGGATATTTTCTTCCCTGCTAGGAGGGATTAAAGTGGCACTTTTCTGGTCAAGGAAATTATGTTGCCTGTTAAATTTGAATTTCTCAACTTTTATAGTGTGTAAATAATTAAATTTGTTTCATCACGAGGATATTTTATTTTCCTCATAGGTGATGTGAAGCAATATGTGTTACATGCGGTAGCAAAATTATTTCCACGGTGGGCGTTAACAACTTAACACTTGAACCCCTAACTATGTCATTTTTCTCCCTTGTGACACAAATAACTACTTGAAGTCAGTGGCTAAAAGTATCACCCGGGGTCGGTGTTATGCAAGCGAAGCCACGTGTAAGCAACACTGTATCTGACGTAAGGTCTAGTTGCAACTGGACTCAGTCCCAGGCCGTTGACCCTCACCTTGCGATGAATGATACAGGATGTCTCAGACACGGGGTTGAGAGAATTGATGAAAAAAAAACTTTTGACATTTACAATAGAAACATAAAGTTAAATTTTAAGTATTTGCCGAAGTATAACTGATTTAACTTCTACACCTTCACGATACATGAAAGACTAGCTTTAGACAAGGTTTTGCTAGAGTTTAATCTAAATACGTAAATAAATTATGTTAGTTTCGTTATGTTGTCACCACTGAAAATCAGCGTTGCAGCACATGTGCCGCAACACATGCTGAGTGGACCCTTATTGGCGTCAGGGTGAAATACCACCAATGTTCTGCTAAGTTTCTTATGTTTAAGTTAATTAAGTTGGTGGAGGTGCGCTTTTGATTCCAATAAAATATTTTCCTTTCTTTCTTTTCTTGTATGTTGTTGAGTATGACTGTTTTTTAAAGCATTTAATTTCATCATTATTTAAGCCGAAAGACGTACCACTGCTAGTCTTCCTAAGGATCACTATCCACAGATCTAATTTAATTAATAAAAAATAATAAACAATCGTTCCGTTCGCCATGATTCTCCAGAATACATTGAAAAGTGCTGAAGCATATTGAACATTAGTGATTTTTTATTTATTTGTTAAATACTCGTTATGTACCATGCTAACACACACATAGAAAACACATTTATTTACCGTCGCGATTTATTTATATAACTAGTTAGTTTAAACCGTTATGTTTGTACATTGAAACAATATTTTCCGTCGTTTAGATGTTATCTGCAGCTATTTGCGAGACGGCGCTAAGGCTAACTAGGAAATAAATCCACATAAACTGCATACATTATAACTAGTCAACGCATTTGCGGTACATTTTAGACATCCTGCTGATTTTGATTTTGTTTGATTTTAGGCGCCGCCTGCTGAGGCGATATGTAGTCAAACTTTGTACTCTGTGTACGCAAAACTTCTTTAATATTGGTATTGTTTTTAATTTTTAAGTGCTGCATTATTGTAATTTTTGGGGTTACCTTCGTTTCATCAAAAAGTTTTTGGTCAAGTGTTTCATTTCTCAAACCGCTTTGTTTTCTGTAACCGTAAATATTTCAGGATTTTATAAAAGCTAACCTAACCTAATCTAAAGGGACACGATGGTATTATAATAAATTCTAAAAAATATATATGACATTGGATTGGCAAATGAAAAATTTGGGTAATGATACATTTGACCAAAAATATTTTGGCCAAACGGCAGGCTCCCAATTTTTGGTCGTATCGTATGAAGCCACTTAATAATAATAGTCTATAGATTTAATTTAGTACCTAGTATGTAACACTGAAAACCAGCGCTGCAGCTTGCTGCACATCGCTGAGGAGTGTCCTTTTTAGCGTAACTTGCATATTCTTTTTCTTTTGTCATATTTTGTTTGCGCTGAGTAAATTAAATACAGTGTATACTTACAATTCGCATGAATGTTCAAGTGTAGGTACAATCGATAAAATATAACCCTGATTTATACTCATATATTTTATTGCAAAACATATGTTACTTATTTATAAATTACTGGCGACCCGCCAGCGGCTTCGCCTGCTGCATTTTTTTTCTTGACAATTTTATTTTTTATTTTTGTAAAATGTTGTACCTCCCAGAATATGTGTACAAAGTTTCATGATGAATCCTCAAGTAGTTTTTGCGTGAAAGCGTAACAAACATCCACGCTTTCACATTTATAATCTTAGTAAGGATTTAGCAAAGTTAAGTTTATGAAACCCTGGGGCCGTAGCCAAGATGCAAACTAACGTTTTTCTTTTCTATCGCTCAAATTGTATGAGATGACGGGCCCTAGCCAAGATGCAAACACTCCTAACGTTTTTCTTTTCTATCGCTCAAAATGTATGGGATGACATTTTCGTGCGTTTCGATAAACCACGTGGTCGACTGTCATCCCATACATTTTGAGCGATAGAAAAGAAAAACGTTAGGAGCGTTTGCATCTTGGCTATAGCCCGACATTCTCGAGCGTTACGATAAACCATGTGGTCAACTGTCATTCCATAGATTCTGAGTGCGTCCGTCCGTCTGTCAGTCAAGACCCTTTATATCAGGTCCCTTGAAGTTGTAAAAAACCTCACTTCTAAAAAAATATATATTTTGACACTCTCAAGGGAATGACAATTCATATGGTACTCTCTAGAACTTCCTAGAATCCTGAAATTTGGCAAGAGGGTCATACACAATCTTAAAAACAAAAGTTGTCTCTCCTGTGGTCAAGAGTTAAAAGCTTGTGTGCATATAAGTTATGTTTTAATATGATAGGTCTAAAGCAGTCCTGACGGCGTTTTTGCAGTAATGGGCTTATCCAGAAAATTAGGCCTTAAAAACGTTAACATTCGGTGTGTCCACAGGAAAGACGGTAAACTAAATCTGTGTAAAGAAGACGACGAAATTAAAGAAGACGTGTACCATCTATATACAGGGCGCTTTCATTTACCTATACATACATTTTATTACATCGAATATTCTATGTCCATTAAACGACAATATGTTCAACCCTAGCTCTTAATATTCAGTTGTTACGGCTATCAGGTGCGTCGTTGACGGTTGGGATTTATCTAGTGCAGATGCATTGCCAATGTCTTGGCTCCATAAACTGCAAGTCGACCGGTCATGATTGATGCATTTATTTCACTACATAGTATACAACAAAGTCGCTTCCCGCTGTCTGCCCCTATGTGTGCTAATAGATAGAGTAATTCTGTCAAGACTAATATTACTTACTCAACGTTATAGAGAAACTAAGGGAAAGTTTATCCCAGATGTAAGTAATTTTATATATAACTCCAAGTAGGAGGTATAACTAATTTTGTTAACGACGCATTAGCTTTAGAATTCGTTTCGGCCTATATTCCTGTAAGACGGGCGCCGCCAGTAATGAACCCGCACAATCATGTTTTCCTATTTCCTTTTTAGATAAAACCTGGTGACTGGTGGTTTTACCTGACTGGCCGAAGGAGGGTTATGTTTTTTGCGCGTTGTATGTATTTATGTATGAGTTCTTTGGCACGCTCTGTAGCTTCAACGGTTTGACGGACTTCAACATATTATTATGAGGTTACAGGTTCGTCTTAACTGTCCGAGTGATAGGATATATAACGTTTAAATGACGTATGCAAAAAAAGGGAGAGGGGATTAATTTTAAATTTTGCATATAACGATAAACATACTCACATAGAATAATAAATTAAATACATAGAAAAATCCAAGATTCAGAAACAAAATACGCACATCACAGAAAAAATTGCCCATACCGGGAAGCTTTGTAGCCAACTAGTCCATCGCGTCGTCAATTCGTCGTTTAATTGTTTGAATACTATGCCTAGTAATTTACCCACCCACTTTATACTTATTTCGAAATAATAAATATAGCACTTTTTACTGAGATTATTTAGCTCTGTGCTGCCAATTAAATATCTAATCGAATCTGGGCCACAACATCGTTTTTCGATCAGTAAATAGCCACCAAGTTGACTTAGTATCTTGTCGATTATGCTCATTGTAACTACTTGCTCTATTTAATGGACTAGATCAAGTTAATACCAACATTATGTTAATACATAAATGTAGAATGTTATTGGAAAAGGAAATTAATTTTGGAGTCGCCCATTGAGATTTGTAATCAGTTGACTGCTGATTGGAATTGATTTTGCCGTTTGATTATTTTATGAGACCTGTAAGCTTTTTATTTGGGATATTATTATGAAAAACATACTCTCTCTTTATTTAAAGTTTGCATAGCCTCCAAAGGAAGTTAGGATCTTTCATCTTACAAAATATTATAGCAATGAGGAAATGGTAGGAAAATATGCCGTATTTTCATAACATTACCGTCTTTCGACAACTGCTTCACTTTCTGATACGACACAACCTTAACATACATACATAACATCACACCTTCATTCCCAAAGTGGGATGGGCAGAGAAATACAAACAACTCTAAAAATACTTGTTGATAAATTCTGTAATCACATTTTGCACAATCAGGCTAATATGTTTATCAGTGTATTAGTGACAAGTTGCAAGCCCATCGCCTAAAAGTACTACAACCCCTTATTCCCTTTACGACATCCTCGGGACGACATGAAGTGGCACTATTCTAACCCGGCAACCACACGGGCTAAACATTCCCCATTAATACTTACATTTTGATTATCCTTATTGTCTAGGAAACTTAAATTTTCCAGGATAAAAAGTATCGTAGGTGTTAATCCAAGTTATGTCTATTCCAAATTCCGTCCAAATCCGTCCTGCGGTAAGCTAAACATAGAGTAGGTAAGCGCACACAAAAATTCTCATTTTTTTTATTTATTTTTTTTTATGTTAAGGAGAAGGCACACGAGCACTCAGGCCACCTGATGGTAAGTGGAATCTGAGACCCATAGACATTTGAATTCTCAAGACTATAATCCCAAGACCTCAAATGCGTTGCCGACGCTGAGGACTAAGATGGAATGCCTCTATGCTAGTAATTTCACCGGTTGTCTTATCCCCACACCGGAACACAACAATGCGAACACTGTTGCTTGGCGGGGCGGGTTGTTATAATATTAGTAGCATTTCTCCTACAGTTTTGTCTCATTTTTGACGTATTATAAATATTTATTTAGTACGCCTGAGTTTTATTTGTATGCGACTTTAAAGTTGTCTAGAAAACATATTTTAATGGTGACATAAAATACGTTTTGCAGTAAAGTGTGAATTTAACACAAGCAACAGGTTTAAATACCCATTTAATCATCATCATCAAGTAATATTATGACAGTTGCATTTAGAAATAGAACTTAATTTAATAACCTAATAAACAAGCGATGGGGTTTCCTTTTTTTATTAGCATTTAAGCGTTTAGTGCTGCACTAAAGTAACCGTTAGTTTAACCGCTTCGGTAAAATAAAAATTATCCCAATTTTACAACCACTATCAATCGCCCATTTTGTTTAAGGCGTTACCTAATTTTGTGGTTAATGTTAACATTATAGCGCCCTAATTTAACCTCGTAAGACCCCGATAAATATTTTAGTAACATTATAATTCCAACCTTGTGAAAATTACTATAAGGTGCTTTTTAAATTAGGTGTTATGTTCTCAAGGAAGAACTTGGGGACTCAGGGGTTTAATATCCGTATTAACTCAATAATTTGATTTTCTATTATCCTGGTCAGGGCCACCACTTCAAAAACCGGGAGGTAATTGTAAGTGGGAATTTGAATCTATCAGTTACGAAATAAAGTTCAATTCCCTTTGCTCTTAAATTCTATTTTAAATTTTGAAACAAATAAAAATGAACTTTATACCCGTTAAAATAAAGGTAAAACTTAATTGCCTTGATTATGTAGCTCCTATGGAGCATCGAGTGTCACGAGGTTATAAAAGTGTCCTAGAAGACAACGACACGTAACAAACAGAACGACTTACGGCCGAACCCTATATTCAAACCGCGGATAGATAAGGCTTACTTCGGGTTGAAATTTGACATTTGCCCATACAAAATGTGTCAAATTTTAATCCGAAGTAAGGCTATCTGTCCGCGGTTTGAATATAGGGTTCGGCCGTAAGCCGCATCGCATGCATTGTAACAGTCCGGATTATTAATCAATTATTTAAATACGTCCCGTACATAATATTTGTCAAATTTCTGTAAAACTTTCTGTAAACATTCTGTGTAAACGTTAGAAATTCTAAATTTGTCTCGAGATTAAGTCATTTTAGCTTTAAATCGTTCTATGCCCAGAACTATATTTGGAAGGTTTTTTAGTATGAAAATCGGAGATATTGGTATTGAAGTTGTTAAAGATAATCACGCTCATTAGCGGTTTTACGGCGCCATTATGACTTCAAGCGCCCATCTGTAAAGCCGCTCGTAAAAACTTAATTACTCACACGTTTGTAAACTTATTCTGTGCCAACGATCTCCATTCAAGAAAATATTGGCTACACTTTGTATGAGAATCAGGATGGGGGGCACGTAACGCGGTAATCAATGCTTAGTCCTTTTGGACGATTTGAGACCATAAAGTTAAACGCCCTGCAGGTTTTATAGAAGCTGTTTCGTTGTCCATATTACGGTTAATTTGTGTAGTAAAGAGAAAGTGTTCGAAGTTTCTTTTTCGGGTATTTACAAAGAGAATATTGAATCCACGATTGATCCTAGAGGTTTTGAATGCGTTTTCTTATTTAGTGGTGTTATAATCATAGAGTAGGTAAAACAGAGACTGAATTCATTATTTAAATTGTTATACGACATAAAGACAACCTTCCGTATTTTTGACTTTTGTAACTTACCCTTATTTTTTTCCCTTCCATAAATAATTAATTAATTTATTTGGTATTTATTGGACAAAAATAGTTTTGAGTAAAATGCTAAATGCCTAGTGGCATTTTATAGGCGGTGCATTGTACAGTCAAGGACTTTCAAAGTTGTTAATGTTTAAAGCTTACTATAGGGTCGAGGATTGTCTAACAGACATTAATGCTTGGCCTAAGATACCTAACGTAATAGTTTAGTACCTATATAGTCTAGACACAGTTTCTGTAGCAGAACGTACCGAAACTTTTTTATTTTTTATTTCATGGAGTTTTGCTCCGTCATGTGTAGGTATAAACATTATTATTTTATTTATTCGGGTCATACACAGATTTAGGTTACCGTCTTTCCTGTGGACACATCGAAAGTTAACGTTTATAAGGCCTAATTTTCTGGCTAAGCCCATTCCCGCAAAAACGCCGTCAGGACCGCTTTAGACCTATACAATACAATACAATACAAATACTCTTTATTGAACACCAAAAATAAAAAATAAAAACAGAACATGGAACAGTACATTTAAATCATAGGTATACAACAGGCGGTCTTACCGCTAAATAGCGATCTCTTCCAGACAACCTTGTAAGAGAAATAACTGAGGACACATATTCATGGCAGGGGGTGTAAACTAATTCGTTTAGAACTCAAACTAAATAACTACACGAAACAATTAAATTATCCACCATACCTACCATACACCTAAAAACATAACTCATATGCACTTGTGAGCTTTTAACTATTGACCACAGAGAGACAACTTCTGTTTTTAAGAGTGTGTATGACTCATTTGCTCTTGTATTTATTAGAAGTTTCGATACGTTATCCTGCTTAACTACGCATGATATATTTATAATTGAGCATTAAGAGAAAAAAAGCACAATATCATATAATATATTCATCAATATAATGCTCTTTATCTAGTCGTCGTCATGTCGTATTAGATGTTCCGTCATTTAACATTTCCTTTTTTGTATTTTTGTGGTGTCAAAATTATTTCTTGTTCCTTAACCCATTTTGTGACGGTGTATAAAGCGTAGTAGAAGGAAGTTCACAATAAATTACCAACCACCTAAAGTCTAAAACAAACAAACCAATCCACCATGATTACTCGATAATCACGTACTTTAAGATTAAGTGAGGTTTTTGCAATGATTTATACACTAGATCATTATTTTCATATGAAGTTTAAGATGAAATAATCTTAACTACTTATTCATTACAGGTACGTTATTTTTAATAAAAACACGCTTGGTGAATATTTGAGGTTATGTGACAACCATTACCTAATTTGTTTACATGTTTTCCAAGTTCAATTGACACAGACTTTTATTCTAGTACGACAACTTTATGCTGAACAACCTATGAGAACTTTGGTAATTATAACGTGAAAGAGCGGTGTGAAATACGGTAATTAGGCGAGAAGCATTTTATGGGCTCCGCACCTTACGAGTTGATTGCCGAGTCGACACTTTTCATAACAATCGTTTTACAATCCTTAGCCGAAAGGATCCCGGGATGTAACAAAAGACGAGAAAGCCAGACCATCATAATATTAAACGTTAAATAGACATGGTAATGCGATATGAGTTCTCTCTGTGAAGTATCTTAGAGATTTACAAACAAACCGCACTATTCCATCTACGCTGGTAAGTAATTTGTAATTTCGTAAAGATTATATTTTAGTAAAGTAACTGTTATGAATTTATGGTAAAGGTTTTAAGTATGTGTAAGGTTTTGATTTCTAAACGCGTGTAGGTTAGTTTCAGTTTTGGTCACCTGGCGCCGCCACTGTCTATGCGATAGTGAACTTATGTTTTTTTCGTTGAGTAATTACTAAAATAAATTTATTTATAGCATTATACCGTTTATCATTCGAATACGAGAATCCCAATAGTAACAATCAGTTTAAATAGGTGCTTACTTACGTAGCGTAGTTAGATGAAAACAATAAAATCTTGGTAAAAGGACGAGAGATGCGTTCTTTCACTGTGGTATGGTATGTGTAATGCCAATACCATAGTGTGACTTTTCAATTTCTTTTCTAAAAGGCCGGCGACGTATCAGATCTGCATTTCCTCTCCTTGTGTCCACAAATAGCGGAGATCGCTTTCTTTTAGATGAACTGCTGGCTCGTTTGCCTCTTACAGCGAAACATTACTTAAATTACGCACAACCACTCAGTATATAGACATCTTCAAACAAAGGTATATCGCGCGGCTAGCATGTGTGAGTGTCTCAACCATACGTGCCGCGAATCACCACAAGCAAACTCAATAAGTCACGCCAAGTTGGTTTAGGAGCGGCAAAATGTATAAGAAACTCCAAAATGACCAGAGATGAACTACTTTTATATTTATACTATCTCACACCCGTCGCAGTGCTTGTGTTATATTAAATGCCAGTTGACACGTTGGTCTAGTTGGGCGTGACCCTGCCTCCGAACCGGCGGTCCCGGGTTTAAATCACGGTAAGGGCAGATATTTGTGTGATGAGCATTAGTATTTGTTCCTGAGTCTTGGATGTTTTCTATGTATTTAAGTATTTATTTCTCTATCTAAGTATGTCTATCGTTGTCCAGTACTCATAGTATAAGCCTAGAGCTTAGTTTGGGACTAAGTCAATTTGTGTGACATTGTCCCGTGATATTTATTTATTAGTGTGTACTGCTATCACTTTAACCGAACCATCCTGTTATAACGATAAATTATCGAATAGAGGCCTTCAAGACTGATAGTTATTTTCAGTGCCTTAATTGAAAGAGAGACAGACTGAGGAACAATTTATCGCTACATTGTTCTTGCAAGGCTTATTTGGCTTATTTGACGCTTAGCATCCAGTTCTTCCAAACGCATCCGTTCAAAACGTTCGACAGCTTTGTGAACAGTAGAGCGCCATTCCGGTCTCCTCAGTGCAAGATCCTCCCAACGATCACAAGGAATACCGCAAGCTGTAAGGTGGCGTTTGAGGACATCTTTATAGCGCAGAAATTGGCCTCCCTGCTTCCGCTTTCCGCACGAGAGCTCCGAGTAGAACACTGCTTTTGGCAATCTACTATCGTCCATGCGTAAGACGTGGCCACACCATCTCAGCTGGTGTTTCATTATGAGCGCCTCAATGCCAGGCATGTTTGCGCGACGCAGAACTTCCGTATTGGGTACGCGATCTTGCCATTTTATACGTAGTATTGATCTGAGACAGCGGAGATGAAAGATATCCAGCTTTTTAATGTCTGCCTTATAACAGCACCACGTTTCTGCAGCATAAAGTAGCGTTGGTATAACTATAGCCTTGTAAACCAACATTTTAGTCTGAAGCTTGATATCGTGGGACCTCCAGACACGGCAGTTAAGCTTTCCAAAGGCTGCGGCTGCGTTGGCTATGCGGGCAGGTATCTCTGATAAAAGGCTGTTATCATTACGAATTTGGCTTCCCAGGTATCTGAAATGTGTCACATCTTCCAGTGCCTTGTGGCTCAGTGTGATACCGGAGCCATCCAAAAAGCAGCCCCTAGGTGGCTGTTTCAGGATTTGCGTCTTGGTGATACTGATGACTAACCCAAACCTATAACAGGATGCATTGAGTGAGTCCACATAGACTTGAAGCGTATCAGCGGAGTCAGCCATTAGGCAAACGTCGTCTGCGTAGAGGATATCCAAAACGGAGAGGTTAGACACTTGGCGCTTTGCCCTAAAGCGAGAGAGGTCGAAGATTGTCTTGTCTGTTCTCGAATTTATGCCTATAAGTCCACTGCAAGCTTTTGTCGCATCTTTCATTACGGCAGCAAAGTACAGCGCAAAAAGGGTGGGAGCCAAAACACATCCCTGCTTTACACCACATGTTACTGGGAATTGGTCCGAAAAGTTGTTTTCATGCCGAACTTTTGCCGTCATATTATCATGAAATTGGCATATCAAGTTCACAAACTTCTCGGGACAGCCAGTTTTCCTAAGAACAATCCAGAGGGCTTCACGCGGTACACGGTCGAAAGCTTTTTCTAAATCGACAAAGCACATTAACAGAGGTCGATGCTGTTCCAGACTCTTTTCTTGGATTTGTTTTACAACAAAGATGGCATCCACCGTGCCTCTATTTGGGCGAAAGCCGCACTGGGTTTCTGGAAGCAGTGTTTCTGCAAGACGAGTCAGCCGGGTGTTAATTATATGGGCTAAGACTTTTCCCGCTGTGGAGAGGAGAGAGATGCCCCTGTAAGAACTACAGTCAGAAATTTCACCTTTGCCTTTATAAAGTTTGCAAATGGAGGCATCTTTCCATTCTTGTGGGACATTTTCGCTCGCCCATATCTTAGTTATTAGTTCAAACAGTTGGTTCTTAATGTTTGACCCGCCGTATTTGTATAACTCTGACGGTAAACTGTCTGATCCTGGCGTTTTGGCATTTTTCAGCTTCTTCGTTGCTGCCCTAAATTCAGCAAACGACGGGGGGTCAGCTAGGCTCGCATCTACAGGTAGGTTTTCGAGTGTTTCTATACATAGCAAGTCAGTGGTCTGGGTGCAAGGATTAAGAACTTCATTAAAGTGTTCTGCCCACCGGGCTAAAATGTCACACTGCTGCGAAAGCCGAGCACTCTTGTCTCTGTTGTAAATGGGCGCTATTTTCTTGGATTTTGGACCAAAGATAGTTTGTAGACACTCAAAGAAACGGCCTATCTGGTTAGTGTCAGCATACAATTGCATTTCGTGTGCTTTCTCCGCCCACCATTTATCTTTAAGAGCCCTAACTTTCACTTTTAGGTTATGATGAGCACTTCTACGTTGGGTGACTTCTGATGACCGAAGGCAGCGTCTGAAGTCATCAACAAGTTTTCTGATCTCCGCGTCAGAATCATCGAACCAGTCTTGGTTTTTCTTCAGTGGTTTGCCAATCACTTGTGAAGCACAACTACGTAGTTTATCCGCATATGCGTGCCACTGCTCATCGACAGACGCTGTTTCCGGCATTCCTGACGTCACGGCACCAAAGGCATCATCCAACCTTTTCTGTAGATCTTGATCATGGACTAACTTTGTGCAGGCTAATCTTGCTGGTATCCTGTGTAAAGCTCGACGTGGTGCTTGTAGAATAATGCGTAGTTTAGTCCTAACGAGACGATGGTCCGTCCAGCCCTGGGCACCTCTCATTGCTCGCGTGATTAGTACCTCTGAAATATCTTTTTTCCGTACAATTACGTAATCTAAGAGATGCCAACGCTTTGATCTTGGGTGCATCCACGTGGTCCTATATTTCTCTGGCAGCCGAAAATAGGTGTTCGTTAAACAGAGCTTGAACTCCGCGCAAAGAGTCAAGAGATCCAAGCCATTGGCATTACATCCTCCAACTCCATGGCGGCCAAGGACTCCATTCCAAGCGATGTAGTCGGCGCCAACCCGTGCGTTAAAGTCTCCCAGCAAGAGGATTTTATCTGCAGGAGGTAACTTTTCGAGAACATTTCGAAGCTCTTGGTAAAACTTGGCCTTCTCTTCATCAGGGGACGGTAAAGTAGGCGCGTATACGCTGATCAGATGGATGCACTTCCTAGATGACATTTGAAGTCTCAGCGTTATAATTCTGTCATTAACGCCCCTTGGGAGCTCGGTAAGTGACCTTGCCAGCTTATTACGTATGGCAAATCCAACTCCACTTGCAGCCTTCTCACAGGATGGTTTTCCACTCCAGTAGTAGGTATATCCACCAATCTGCTCACACAGTTCACCAGAGTCACTAAGATGAGTTTCGCTTATCGCTGCGATGTCGATGTTATACCTGCCCAGCTCTCTAGCAATAAGAGCGGTCTTTCTCTCTGGACATGAATTACGATCACTGTCTAATAGGGTACGTACGTTCCAGGTTCCTATGGTAAGATGTTTTGTTGCATTTTTCCTGTTTTTTCGACCGCATTAGGTTGGTGAACAAGTGACTGCGGTTTGCCACTTGCGCAGAGTTGAGACGGACTATGTTTAGGCCACCTTTTCTAGGCCCCTCCCCGGATTGGGGAAAGCAGAGCGATCCTAAATAGGGCTGCTTTGTCGTCCGATGAGCTGCCGAACCAGTTCTCCCGCCTCTGTCGAGTCCCGGAGCGACCATCACCATCTGACCGCCTAACGTGCAGAGCACCAACTAAGGCTCAGGCACACCATGCCCTTACCCCACCATCAGCACTCCATCGCCGCAGGGCTTTTAACTCGAGTCCATAAAACATTGCCGGAGTCATCTACGCGTGAATATATTAAAGTGGACAAGCAGTTGCGCTGGTGCAGATCCACTCTCTGGCCCTCAACCCCCTGGTGCCAGTGGACTGGATGGCCGGTACGACTGACGGGGAGCAGAGAGTGCAGTGATTGACCGTATGTCACTAGGAGTATCCTGACGTACGCCCTTTGTGGCACATCACACGTACCCTGCCTAGTCGCTGGAGAAGCCGGATGCGTTTGCCTATCGACGTTGCTCGCCTCCTACACCGATAAGGTCTTCATGTGCTTAAGGGGGATCACCCAAAATGCCACTACGTCCGCCGAAGCGTTCATAGCACCCTTCCCTAGGTTTAGCCCACGGGTCGACGTGGTTTGCCGGGATGTGGCCGCTGCGCACACAACAGCTACTAGGAGCCACTAGAGAAGATATTATGAGGGTTTGCAGACCAGGCAGCAACTGTCACCTGTGAATAGGTCGACCAACAGTACTGTAAAGGTACTACTGCTAAACTCCCCAATACACCCCATCTGAATTTACATAAGCCTTGTTACCTAATAGTAAGTTAGCTACAGTCAAACAAAATAGATTTCTGGGCCATTATAGAACTAAGTCAAAGTGACGTAAAAATCAAGTGTTAAGAAACTTTAGCATTTAACTTACATCGTCAGTTTTATATAGTTCCATAATGGCCTAGATTTCCGTTTGTTTAATCGATATTTAGTGATAATACATGTACATTCAACAACTTTAATTGTTAAGCCGTAGAAAGAGCCCAGTCACACTAACAACGTCAAGTCACGAGAAAAAACATAAATATGTAAACATTAACAGTCGGATTTTTTGCGATAGGGTTGTAAAGCGGTTGAACAAATAGATAAAGTTCTTAACCGTAGGTACACATTATCAATTTAACGTACTTTGCTCTAACTCTTTTTGTAGTTGTTGGTATTTCTGTTGCTCTGCCTACCCCACTCTGGGAATGAAGGTGTAGTAGTATGTACATTGTACATATGTACGTACGTACTCTGCTGCTTGCAACAAAATGTGTAAATCTTTAAAATACAATTCATAGAACGTTTTATTTTAAGAATAGGTATCTAAACATTAATTCCTTGTAGGGTATCATAATATATAAAGTTCACAATATAACATATACTGGGCTTTGATCTGAAACCGTAAACTTTTCACGAATCTTATAAAATAAACCTAAACCTCCTAATGGGTTGTATACAAGGCTTTTTAAACCATTATTCATTTATGTATGACCCTATATGTGTTTTAAACTTTATACATTATGAAATAATGGTACCTATCCTGTCATATTACCGCGAAACGTTTCACAATATGATTCATTTTAAAAACATATAATTTTACAGATCGCTTGTTTTGTCCGAAACTGTAAGTTACAGGATTTATTTTAGGACCATTGTGAGGAAAAGTATAGGTTAGGTTAGGTTAAATTTATAACAAAGAAAGTGTGTGACGGTTTGTTTGTTTGTTTGTCCTTCTTTCACGGCTAAACTGATTTCGATGAAATGGAGATAACTAACGTACCGGGGAAGGACATTGGATGCTTTTTATCGCGGAAATTCGGACAGTTCCCGAGGGAATAGCGATAACCTACTACGCCAAGTCACGGGCAGAAGTCTACTAATATTATAAAGAAGTAAGATTTGTATTTTTGTGTGTTTGTAACGAAGAACACACAAAACTACTGAACCGATTTTAAAAATTCTTTCATTAGTAGAAACCTATTTTATCGCTGAGTAACATAGGCTTTATATTGTTTTTCTACGCGGATGGAGTCGCGCGTATATAACAGCTAGTACTATATAATAATAAAGATTAAATAGTAAAATCAATTAGAAGACACGGTATCAAGGGGGTGATTCTCTCAACACAGCGCTGCGTCGATCTTATAGGTGAAGTTATATCCGGCAAATTTAAGAAGACCCGTCGGAGCGTACAAAACACATTTTATCGCGTGCCTTCTTAATTAGGCAGCTTTATACGACACTGAATTCGACTCACCTCTGCTGGCTAATTGAGAAGGCACGCGCTAAAATGTGTTTTGTACGCTACGACGGGACTTCTTAAACTTGCCGGATAAAACTTCGCCTTTGAGATCGATGCAGCGCTGTGTTGAGAGAATCCCCCCCAGGTTTGGACGAGTAAATTGAATCGTGCTTACCATTCATCTGCCTCTTACTAAAGTCCTTCGAACCAGAATCCAGATTATTTATAATCCGTTTATAATTTATAAATTTATTAGCATGGCTTCTTAACTCAAGAAGCGAGGAATATCTTAGATATAATATTAACGTAATGCTGCGTTGAGACAAGTAAGTGCAATATTTAATGCTTAGATATGGTTGCGGTATTATTTACGGACAGACAGAGTATTTAATTTATCAAACATTATTATGACAACATTAGAAGAGGTATGTATACATATAATTATCATACATTAATACATAAAATCACGCCTCCATTCCCAGTGGGGTAGGCAGAATACAGAATTATCATCAACTCTAAAAGACATGTTGATAATTCTGTAACCACATTTTGCACAAACAGACTAAGATGTTTACCAGTGTATTAGTGACAGGTTGCAAGCCAATAGCCTAACAGTACTACACGCTCTTATTTCCTTGTATCAAATTTACTATAATAATTATAACAAAATAAACCCTCCGTGTGGTTGTTGGGTTAGAATAGTGCCACTCCATGATTTACCTTGGATGTGGTAAGATTCGACTAAGGTAATGAAGGCTTTTATTTAGTACTATGAGGCGATGGGCTTGCAACCTGTTACGAATACAATGATAAACATCTTAGCCTGATTGTGGAAAATGTGGTTACAGCATTATTTTATCAACTGGTCTTTTTAGAGTTGTTGATAATTCTGTAGCTATTGCCTACCCCTCTCTGGGAATGAATGCGTGATATTATGTACCATGGGTAGGTATGTACATATATGTATGCGAGTCCGGTGACTATAAGGCCTTAACTGAATTACTCTCATTTTGGTATTACTTACGACTTTTTACTAAAAAAAAATACACGTATTTGGGCTTGATCCATGCTTAATACACATTATTTTACTATACGTGTATAAATCTTAAGCTTGATCTACTAGATATTATGTTTCTAATTTAGGATACTTCCTTACTTCTAGATTTATTACCTTTTTATGTTAAGGAGAAGGCACTCGAGCACTCAGGCCTCCTGAAGGTAAGTGGAATCTGAGACCCATAGACATTCGAATTCTCAAGACTATAATTCTAAGACCTCAAATGCGTTGCCAACTCTGAGGGCTAAGATGGAATGCCTCTATGCTAGTAATTTCACCGGTTGTCTTATCTCCACACTGGAACACAACAATAAGAACACTGTGAACAATGTGAACCTGGATTTAAAAACATTTAAACAGTAAACACTCAACGAAAGTCCTCCAATTAAGTAAATAACAGGTTAAACACTTTAAAATCGTGAGAAATAAAACAGTATAACTTCCATTATAGTAAGAAAACAACGTTATTACATTGAAAGGCGAGAGTAAGGTCTAACCGCCACCCATGACGAATTCCAGACTCCCAGTCATAAAAGTGCCCCACAACAATGCATTATTTACCATTATATATCGGCAACGCGACAGAACAACTAATTACAAACGTCAACAACTCGGGGACGTAGGTGTAAAAGGTACGGGCGGTGATGCTGAGTTGTTTGATGGTATCTCCGAAAAACTACCTCCTAACTCGGAGCCATAATCAAATTGCGTGTATAAATATTGACCCTTGCGTAAGCCTGACGTTCCCACGGGGTCCTCAGGCACCTTCTCATGTTCCGAGGGAAATAAAACCGTTGAATGTAACACTGCAGGGCGCCTGCCCTTACACAAACAAATTGAAGGCCAAATATTGATACTGATTATTCAGTTACTCCACGTAACCCTCCCTACACAAAGGCGGCTTTTAACTCACCAAAGACGTGGTAATTGGATTGAATTTTTGTGTAATCGCCGTTCACTTTTGATCCTTGTTTAACGAGTTCACAATATCAAGTTGGCGTGCGATGGAGAGGAATGCCGCAAACACATTGAGAGCGGAGGCGGCGCGGTGCGGTCCGTTCCCATACTAGAGCGTTTCCAAAGCGTATTGGAGGCGTTTTTTGTAGGGGATTTACGGCTTAAGCTTTACCAGTTCTTTCTGGCGTTCGATTTGGGTTCCTGGTCAATTTAGGCGTCTTTATAATGGTGTCAACATTGATACTTAAGAAATGTACGCTCGTGCTTCGTATAGCAGACGAAATCATGTCGGGGTCTAAATCCATCACAGCGTTACTTTATCCTTAGATTTATGAATGCATTACACTCGACGTTAGTATTAAGTGTAATTATCACAAATCATAATGTTTGAACTGTATTTACGGCTTACGTTTGCACAGTCAAGGAGTATTTCGTGAATGGAGCTCGAGTGTTTGCAAACAGATTTCAATTCATTGCGTTGCGTAGTAGAATTGGAAATTCTGCCAACATGTTTTTGGCACGCGTTTGGGTAACATTGTTGAATTGAAAGCTTAATTCTGGTAGGTATAGAGGTGAAATTATAATGATTGTTTTATTTGCGGGTAGAGTTGTGAGTGCCCCTGCTGTGTTGTTTGTTAGGGTTGTCAGTGAAGTCATTTGAATTGATCAGATAAGGAGGCGGCATTACTACGAGTGTTCTAAATGTGACGGGGCCTGAAATGCCGGTGATTTGTTTGAACAAGAGTTTATAATATTTACATCATTCAACCTTTGTAGGTAATGCATGTGGGGTTTGTTGCATACACACCACAGAGCATGAGAATGATGTTTTGTAAAATTAATTAAATAGCTTTAGTAAGATGAATATGTTGATGTAGTGTGGCGTCTGTGGTAATATCATTAACCATAATCCTTAGAACAATTATTAATTGTATAAAACGGATGAATACGTTATTGTAAGGTATTTCTAAGGTATTTATATTGTATGGTATTGTAGTATACGTACTTTTTAATCGTAAATGGTTTTAACGGTTGGAACTTTCAACCGATTCAAATTTATGGAGTTTCAATTATAACTTATGTCCAAAGAAGTCCAAATGAATGTCAGCGTTATGTGCGTTTTTTGCATTAGCACTAAGAAAATATAATTATCTTCTTCTTGTTTATAAGGTGTAATTTGAAACTAGCTATTTGTTCTTATGAAATAGTACGGCTAGTAAGGCTTACGCTAGTGCAGCGATATGATGCAATATCTTCAAACTCTATCTATTTCCTCTTCAAACAATATGACAGCAGTTAGTAATTCATATTTTTTCTTTTATTTCAGATACGTTTCAAGCGCAACTTGAACAGTTAAGGAGTTCAAAATTATTAAGGTATGTGTTTTTTTACGTCATAGGCTCAATAATTTTCACGATTAAGTACGAAAAGTTGTCTTTTTAATATAAGATACCGTTTTGCCTTCTGTTATGGAGAATTATGACCTACACTTAGGTGTCAATGATGACATATCGATGATCATAAATCTCTATGCGATCAATGAGACTGTGATTTTAAAAGCTATAAAAATCATTGACGATGACATAGCTATTGTGTAAAATTTGGGACATGCATTGCTAGATGAGACTGGATGGATTGAATGCCAATTGAAACAAGTCAATCCCTATCAACTCACACGTCTGAAAACGCAATTATTAGAACTAGAGTAAACGATTAGAAAATGGTAAATACATGCAGCAGGTAGAAGTTAGCATCGTATTAACAAGAAACTTTTCAAATTGTGTAATATTTCTATTTCTCTATGGAAAGAGAACATTCTCTATTCTCTGTGAAGCTGAAATCGCGTAGCCGT
Source organism: Acleris holmiana (assembly GCA_949316455.1). Taxonomy (NCBI): domain Eukaryota; kingdom Metazoa; phylum Arthropoda; class Insecta; order Lepidoptera; family Tortricidae; genus Acleris; species Acleris holmiana. The sequence continues at coordinate 15,638,285 of OX438775.1, forward strand.
CAAAAATAATCCATTCAAATTTAGCTCCGGGCGATAACGTTTCTCACCCCCTAAATCTAATCCGATTTCCACGCTTAATGAATATGTTGTAAAATTATGAAAAACTAGGTCTGTATGTTTCCGCTTTTGTTTTTATTATTTTTTTCTCTTTCCAATAATTATTTTCTTGAAGAGGAAAACGTACAGACCTAGTTATTCATAATATTTACAACATATTAAAAAAACGTAAAAATCAGACAACGTTAAGGGGAGAAAAACGTTATCACATTTTGTATGGATTTTCTGCTTCACAGTCTGCTTAAAGGTTTTCGAAAAAGATCTTACCCCTTTCTAGAGATTACTGCTAACATTTTGGGATGTTCCGCAATATTAGTAAGTTTTCAAAGGTGGTAATCGAGCACACACCTGGGCCTCTATTCAACTGCGTTATAACGATATCGTTTTTGACGTGTTTCCGTATTGTCAACGTTTTGATAACTCTTATGTCATTTACAATAATGGCGACTGTGACATAAACGATTTTTAAACGTGTCAAACACGATATCGTTTTAACGCACCTGAATAGAGGCCCTGATGTGCAGTGTGATCTGTGACCTGTAGTCACTTGCATTGTTCCTGTTCAAGAATTATTCTTTTCTTTATAACAAAACAATTAAAATATTTACGCTAATTGCCTATTTGGTACGTTTTAGCACTGTCTTTATTTATCATGATATCTCCAGAATTAAATCTTCAGTGAGCTAACCAATTCAAAAGCTTCCCATTCACAATAAGCATTCCATGTGTCTGACAAGATTTATAATCAAAACTGACGTCTACTTTACACGGCTCAATAATCATCATAACCGACCGTGTCCGTTTCTCCACTTTGTAGTGACAAATGACGGCGCTCGCGCTTCGTTAATTCATCATTCTTTTGTTTTTACACTTCATTAACACCTTCCGTACCGCCGAATGGCAATTGTTCGAGATTCTGACTTACCTAGTGTGTCATTGGCACTGAAACATTTAAGAATTTCTTCGTTACATCTCAATTTAGAATACAGTGTTTAAAAATGTCACAACGCTGATTGTGTCAGTCAACGAGCATTGTTCATTGATGTTGGACATGACGGGTTTTTAAGAAAAGTTCGTTTGATGTTCCGAAATGATTGATTGTGTACTGGAGTGATTAATGTAATTATTTATTAAAAAAATAAGCAGCAAAAGATAATAAAATATTTATGTTATTATAATTGATTATTTTGTGGATGGAGTTTACTCTTAAAATTTAGTCCGCAACTTACTTTTATTTATTATTTATTTATTTATTTAATCTTTATTGCACATAAACAAGTACAAATGGCCTTATGCCTAATGGCATTCTCTACCAGTCCACCAAATAACCAATGAGAAATTTACATTATAGAGTATTCATTCTTTAAAACCTTTATAAAACATCTGTTTTTACACCCAAGTTAGTACTTATAATTTTAAGATGTCAGATAATCCTTTAAAGGCACCGTTCAAAGCTAATTGTAGAGCCTAAAGCTCATGGTAAAGCTCTATTGACTTGTTAATTGCTTAATGACACATTACTTGCGCATGAGTTGATCGGACACATGTTGAAGAAATATGACTTACTTGGATTTGTAGTGGGTTACCTTCATTTGTCAGTAGCGAAATTATAGTCTACTTCGGACAGAAATATATTTAAAAAAATACGCCTGTCAACTGCGTTATTTATGTATCTTTATTGTTATGTATACTTGTCGTGTTATCTTTTTCTTTTATGTTTTACGAAAGTTTTTTTGTTTTTTGGTAAGTAGAAGGCACACGAGCACTCAGGCCACCTGATGGTGAGTGGAATCTGAGACCCATAGATATTTGAATTCTCAAGACTATAATCAAGACCTCAAATGCGTTGCCAACCCTGAGGACTTAGTTGGAATGCCTCTTTGCTAGTAATTTCACCGGTTGTCTTATCCCCATACCGGAACACAACAATGCGAACACTCTTGCTTGGCGGGTGGTTAATGGATAAGATGGTGGTAGCATCCGGACGGACCCTGCACAGGGTCCGTCCACCCAGGACATAGGCATTTATTAGAATTTCCATCAAAATACTAATAAATGCCGTGCAAAAGGTTAACTAAGTATAAATTCTTTTTTTTTAATCAGCACAATAGTGATCAACAACAGGGTCTAACAAATGTCTCACTAAAACACATTATGCACACTGCTACTGTGATTTGTCATCGTCAGATCAGTAAATTCAAATCAAAACATGCGAAATTGCAATAGCAGCATGACAGGCATTTCTCCAAAGGTCAAGATCGCAGATGGCTGAATCACACTGAAAATACATTTATATATGTGTGCGTAAGCATACATGAATAAATTACTATTGCAATTGTCTCCATGTTATACGAGTGCCGAGGGTTGTGTGCATCAAACTTGTTCCTAATACTTTGTTGGGTTGGCCACACTACTACACTTAAATACGCTTTCCTATAGTGATTTAGTAATAACGGGTCTGATTGAAGCGAATTGGTCATAATGTTTTCCTTCGTCCGTCACTCTCTCGTTATTAATTAAACCAAGTCATTTGTGCAGTTGGTAAGTTATTAGCGTGTGCATTTTAGACTCTGATAAGATGGTGTTAGAGTCCGCATGCGGCTTTTACAAACGTAGTTGATGGTTTTGGGATTTCATTGCCAAGTTTCTACTGTTTCCGTGTGGTTGCCGTGTTAGAATAGTGCCATCATGTCTTCCCGTGGATGTCGTAAGAGGCGACTAAGGGAATAAGGGCTTGTAGTATTGTTAGGCGATGGGCTTGCAACCTGTCACTAATACACTGGTAAATATCTTAGCCTGATTGTGCAAAATGTGGTTACAGAATTATCAACAAGTTTTTTAGAGTTGTTGTTAATTCTGTAGCCCTTTCGGCGTGACTTTATGTATGTGTATGTATGTTTCTACTGTCAAAGGTTTGAAATATAATACATGTTGTTTGGACATAAACTAGAGTACATTGTTGCATATTTTGAATTCAGTTGGTATTTCCATTGAGAAAAGTTTACTTTGAAAGGGGATAAATAACGAACTTTTTTCACGAGAGTGAAATACGTACCACAAAAAAAATACGAATAACAATATCCTTATCTATAAAGCGTAATATTAACAATGAATTTTTTAAAGCTCATTTCTAACTCCATTGTTGGTTTGAACTGGAAGTGTATGTATGTATGTAAACAGTTTATTAAACAAACAGAAAATAACAAAGTGAAAACGTAACAGAAACACAAAAGGTATGTGCGAAGGCGAACTTATCCCTATAAGGGATCTGCCAGTTAACCTTTGAGCGATTAAGATAATAAACTGCACGGCTTAACGTGCAATAATTTAAGAAAGAAGAATAAAGATCAAAATACTTAGCAAATAAATGCGTATTAACTTAGACATATTTTAACATAGAAACATACATAGCATCACGCCTTCATTCCCAGAGTGGGGTAGGCAGAGCTACAGAAATATCAACAACTCTAAAAATACTTCTTGATAATTCTGTAACCACATTTTGCACATACAGGCCAAGATATTTACCAGTGTATTAGTGACAGGTTGCAAGCCTATCGCCTAATCGCGTGTTTTAATTGGATTAATAAACGAATATATAATGTAAAAGATCCTGTTATGGACAGTGCTCCAGTTATGAACGATCCCATAAATATAAGCATCCGAGGTTGATATGCTTTTGACGTTACAATTACATCTTATTGAAATTATTCGGAACTACCACCATTAGAATGAAAAGTTCGGTATTGCCAAGATTTCATAATAAAAAACCATCACTGTAGCATTGTTCATAACAGGTGCTTTTCCCTTGCTAGTCTAATTCTAATAAAATACAGTACCAAATAACCAACAAATGACAAATGACTAGAAATTGATTGGTTCGCGAAGTTTTGTTTGCTGAAGTGCAAATGCTTAATGCACCGTCGCTTGTCACTATGGCGCCAACAATCTGCAATAAATAGACCCTCTAACATCGTTTACGGAGACTCGTGAACATGATTCGAACTAGATAACGACTTGGGCAATTATCGCGCATAATTGCTCGACTACGCTGCGTCTACAATTGCTAAGTGTCAAGAATTTACTATGAAATGTGTTCAATATAAGTAAGAAATTTTCAATTTGATTAGGAGGATTGTGAAGCGATGCGTAAATCGCGTAGCTTTAATCTATCGCCCAGCAGCAGTGTTCACATACTTATGTTACTGTGTGGGGATAGGAACCAGTGAAATACCTAGCATAAAGGAATTCCATCTTAGTTCTTAGGGCTGGCCACGCTTTTGTGGTTTTAGGATTGCAGTCTTAAGATTAGAGTTTAGAATGAAAATGTCTATGGATAACAGATTCCAATTACCAGCTCGTTTTCCTTCTTCAAGACATGAAAAAGAAAAGGTTTGCAACTTTTTAAATGCATACACACATACATAACATCACGCCTTAATTCCCAGAGTGGGGTAGGCAGAGCTACACAGAAATACCAAAAACTAGTAAAGATACTTGTTGATAATTCTGTAACCACATTTTGTATTTTCTGGGAAAATTAAAACTATATGAACTAGAACTAAGTATATGGCGATAGCGTTATTTGTTACTCTATTTATTTTTACAGTAAGCTCTTAATTATAGTTAAGTTTGTACATTAATATAAAAATCAGTTTATTGAGACTCAACAACTGCGCCCTCGTAAAGTTAGGCTTCAATATAAATATAAACTTACAATAAGCCAGCTGCAAAATTAGCATTGACTTCCAAAAATACATACGCGTTGTGTGTTACAGTGTACAGTCGAGTTCAAAAGTATGTATACACTTTAGTACCTTGTCTATTTAACGTCATGTTTAAACTGCCATATGAAATTATCCAAGCGATTAAAGTGACAAGGTACTAAAGTGTATACATACTTTTGAACTTGACTGTACAACGTGCTACACAATAATCGGTAAAAAGAAATTACGAAAGTAGTGTCAACCCTAGTATACTGTATACCTAAGATACTGAACTGACGTTATTAATAAGGGTTGACACTACTTTTGTAATTTCTTTTTTACCGATTATTGTGTAGCACGGATTATTTTGTAACACGTTGTATAATAATCGCCGCTACCTGATATTTTTAAAAGTAAGAATTTAATGACATTTAAATAAAGACGATGGCATGGCAGACCGAGAAATCTTTTTATAGAGTTCCTAAATGAGCAAGTTTAACTGTGTCTTTCCTATGAAATGTATACTAAATTATTCTAGATAATGTAATTTATATGATATAAATTTGTACGCCAGTCTATGGGCTAATTGTGGAGAGCCTATGTTATACCTTAAGACCATGTTGTACACCCATATTTGACAAATAAAATTATTCATTCATTCAAATCATAATATTATTATGATAGTGTAATAAAGTAACTAGAATTTAGTAATATAATAACGTAGATAAGTATAAGAAACGCACCTAAATTAATTTAACTACCTTATTAATTATTAACCCGTGTGTGGCCTGCATAACCAACTAATGATTAATGAAAAATCATTAACATTGATTTACTTAAAATACGTTTGCTAATTTAAACGTTAGACATGCTTGCTAGAACGTAAGATTAAGTGATCGATTAAGGAACCAGTTATATTGATTTTCAATGAGATTTGGACCACAGATAAGTAAGGAGTATTATAACTACCCGGTAATTCTCACGTTTCGACTTGTCATTACCTTTGCTTTATTATTTGCAAGATAACACAACACAATCGATGTGGCAAACAGAGCAAATAAAGTCATAAATGATTCCCATTCACACTTCATAAGGCTTCCCCGTGCCCTGATTATTTTTAAGCATTATGTGTTTTAGGTTACAATTAATTAAATTAACATCAAATACTTATTATTACATTCTAAGTCAAGGATGTTTTCTATGTTAAACACATCAACTGTGTAACTGTTATAATAAAACAGGAATAATTTAATACAAACTATTAATAAATTAAGGTCTAGGTTTGCAACAATAAATGAACTTATGGAAACATCCATGACTCATCGCTCGTATTTTTTTTCATTTTCCTATACCGGGGATCAAACCCGGGACTGCAAGCTTCGTACAGGTTTACCAACCTACTAGGCTATCGAACGTCATTAATGAAATGTAGTAAAAATATAGTGTCCATTACGTCATTTCTTATTTACATGACAGATGGCGGTCGATTTTTTTATGATATGGAGAAGGCACCCGATAATTCAGGCCACCTGATGGTAAGTAGAATTTTTGGCCCATGGACAATTGAATTCTAAGACTGTTATCTTCAGACCGCAAATGCGTTGCCAACCCTGAGGACTAACATGGAATGCCTCTATGCTAATAATTTCACCGGTTGGCTTATTCCCACATCGGAACACAACAATGCGAACACTGATGCTTGGCGGTAAATCAATGGAGAAGATGGTGGTAGCGATCCGGATTTACCCCGCACTGGGTCGTACCACCACTAAACGTTAAAAACAACTCCATAAAGGCAATAATGATTTACCCTGTAGAATGAGGACCTGCTGTCTAGTTATACTATTTTCTATTCTCGTCCACGGGAGTATTACCGAATACTGAACACTAAAACTTCATAATAAAATCGTAAGAAATAGTAATGTATTTAAAATTACTCAACAGGCGACATGTGACACAACCTAAAGCGCTAGTTAGATCATTGGCCCAATCACGGCAATTTATTCATTAAATCTAATAAACAAGAGATCATTAGCGGAAAACTAATTTAGAAATGCTAATTTTATTGTGATCTTGATGTGTTTATGGTGTAGTGACCCATTAGGTACAAGTACCAGCTCAAAGGGCATGCGCCAACCTAATACTGCTGATTTACATTAAAAGGGCCCATAACCTGTATCGCAGTCAAACCAATTCAACCCTGTGCTAATAATAATAAGGTTGTAAAAGCAAAAACGTTTCAATGAGAGTTGCGCCTGGTTTTTCTAATCAATCTAATCATAGAAAAGTTGCTTGAAACTTTCAGTGCCCAGAAAGAAAAATGGAATCTGGTTTGTATAGATATCCATAAGTCTTGGCAATGTTGCTGGCTGGATTTGTTGAGTTGCTCCAAATGAGACTGTTTTATATAACTGATTAAAATCCGTATATCCTTGTTTAGAAGAACTTGAAATATATTGCTAATTAAGACGTGACATTCGCTTTTCAATGCAACTGAGACGGTTTACTAACTGGTGAGCCAAAGTCTCATCAATGTATACGAACATTTTTGTTTTTTTTTTATGTGTACTCTTTAGTATACAAAAAATTAATACAGAAATCATGGCATTAAAAAGTTGAACCCCGTGCCCGTCGTACTCTTTTTGTTCCAAATTTAAAAAAAACAATGAGTAAATACCAAAAAACAAATGATTTTACGGAAACGTCACATTTAAAAAAAATACACGTTAATGTACTGTATTGAATAATTGTAAAAATATCTTTCATCGCTATTGTGTGTAATGGAAGTACGTCAGCAAAATCAATAAGTGTAAAAATACATGAAGAATATTATGATACTTCCTCGTCGCGAATAACTCTGAGTGGTTTTGCATACTATTTATTGTTGAAGTGATTTGGCTGAAGTGAGCGTTGGAACACCAACGTTGAATAAAAATAAGAGACGTTACTTAGGATGTTTTTATTTTAAGAGAGATATTTTAATACAGAAGCTAGCTTTCTAAACTCGAATGCATATAAATTGATATATCGGTTGTGGCCTGTAATAGGAGCAATAAATTGAGGGATCGTCTCTACTCAATAAACGTAGCAACATTTGTTCTAGAACTTAAAAAAAATGACAATTAGACTATTGGATTGGAACAAACTAGCATTTTCAATGTGGAGTACATTGAAAATGCTAGTTTGTTCCAATCCAATAGTCTAGTTGTCATCTAATGTCAGCCTACAAACTTCGTAGTTTTCGCAATACATTGCACGCTTAGAAAATCTAAATTCATTAATATTTAGTTAACAATAAGTTATTTTCAAAAGTTGTAGAATAAATGTTGTAACGTTTGTGGTGTGGAAACGATCCCTAAATTTATTGCTCCTATTACAGGCAACACCCAATGTCTGTGTAAGGGGGCGACCACGCCGAAGCTTAACGGTGTGTAAATTACGGTCCGTCAAAATTGACGCCGCCATGTAATTAGCTAGTATGACCCATTATTTTATTTACTCTGATAATGGGCACTTTTTTATGGAAATTGGGTGTACAACCAACAGAATTGAAACCTACGTCATTAAAAAGGAATGAGGTAAAACATCATTTCTTACTTAAGCTCACCGGAAAACAAGCATTGTTGTATTCCGGTGTGGGGATAAGACAACCGGTGAAATTACTAGCATAGATGCATTTTGACGATACGCTGGCCTAGTTGGTAGTGAACCTGCCTTCGAAGCTGTCCTGGGCTCAACTCCCGGTAACGGCTATATTTGTTGAGCACGAGTGTTTTGTTCCTGAGTCGGATGTTTTCTATGTATACATACATACATACATAACGTCACGCCTTCATTCCCAGAGTGGGGTAGGCAGAGCTACAGAAATACCAACAACTCTAAACAGACTTGTTGATAATTCTGTAACCACATTTTGCACTATCAGGCCAAGAAGTTTACTAGTGTATTAGTGACAGGTTGCAAGCCCATCGCCTAACAATACTACAAGCCCTTATTCCCTGAGTCGCCTCTTACGACATCCACGGGAAGACATGGAATGGCACTATTCTAACCCGGCAACCACACCATTCACCATGTATTTAAATATATATTTATCTATATAGGTATTTATCGTTGTCTAGTACCCATAGTACAAGCCTAGAGCTTAGTTTGGGACTAGGTCAATTTGTGTGACATTGTCCTGTGATTATTTGTTTTATTCCGTCGTAGTCCTCAGGGTTGGCATTGTTGGCAACACATTTGAGGTCTTAGGATATTGCAGTCTTGAGATTATCTTGAGAATTCAAATGTCTATGGGTTTCAGATTCTCACTCTCAGGTGGTCTGAGTGCTCGTGAGCCTTCTCATTGCCATAAGAAAAAACCCTTTTATTACAAATGTGGTTACAGAATTTAAAGCCCGTGTGGTTGCCGGGTTAGAATAGTGCCACTCCATGTCTTCCCGTGGATGTCGTTAGAGCCAACTAAAGGAATAAGGGCTTGTAGTATTGTTAGGCGATGGGCTTGCAACCTGTCACTAATACACTAGTAAACTTCTTGGCCTGATTGTGCAAAATGTGGTTACAGAATTATCAACAAGCCTTTTTAGAGTTGTTGGTATTTCTTTAGCTCTGCCTACCCCACTCTGGGAACGAAGGCGTGATGTTATGTACCTATGTATGGTTACAGAATTTCCAGTCTTCTTATAGTCTTTGGTATTTCTATAGCAATAAGTATGTATAAATATCATCCAAGACTCAGGACTACTCTGGACTCGCGCTCATCACACCAATATTTGTCCACACTGGGAATCGAACCCAGGACCGTTGGCTTCGTAGGCAGAGTCAATAACAACTTTACTGGGCCATATTAAAATATCTAGATTTAGTAACTCAGCTGGTTTTTTTTTTACTTTTATATTTATAACTTTGTTATATTGTAAAGTTAACAATAAATTATAGAGGGTTTTTTAAATCTAGACTACTAAACAAACAAACGAAACTTATTAAGCTACTTAAAGAACAACTATAAAAATAAAATAACACGCCTTCCAGCAGGTCCGCCCGCGGCATGGTCCCTATGACACTACCTCTCTGGATAGCTAACCCAATCCTTTGAGAGAGGTAAGCACCAGCTCTGGGATGATGTAGTTACATACATAACATCACGCCTTCATTCCCAGTGGGGTAGGCAGAGCTATAGAAATCCCAACAACTCTAAAAAGATTTGTTCATAATTCTGTGACCACATTTTTCACAATTAGCCCAAGAAGTTAAATAGTGTATTGTTAGTGACAGGTTACAAGCCCATCGCCTAGCAGTACTACAAGCCCTTATCCCCTTAGTTGCCTCTTACGACATCCACGGGAAGACATGGAGTGGCACTATTCTAACCCAGTAGTTAATTTATAAAATTAATGAAACGTGCCACATATTTTTACTTATGTGTAGTGTTTGTGAAGTTAGGGCTTGAAGAGTTAGAAGCTAGGCTCTACGTGAGATCTGATAACTTTTTGACAGCCATATGGTCTCGTCTTGGCAACATTTTACAAGAAATTATTTTTGGTGGGATTTATATTTCACAAACCTGTTATTTTATTGTGTATTACTCTGAGCCTAGGGTATTTTAAAATTAGTTTGTGTGACTGTTACATAATAAAAGGCATTACAATACGAGTGTGTGTTTATGAAACGGGCCGACAGACGAGTTTTACAATAACATCCCACGAGTGTTTTGATGCCTAATTATGTACAGTTACATACATATTATAAACAACGAAACAAACGAAACTATTTTTTGCGACAAAACAAATAGAACGTCAAAAATGGCGGCACACATAGTTTTTTTTTATTCAGAGACAAACTAGCGTCTCACTCTACTATCATATCGTTCGATATCATGTTTTATCGAGATTTGTCAAAATTGTATGCAGTTGACATTTCATTTCGAATAAAATGTCATCTCGGGTGATATTAGAATTGAGGTCAAATAAAGTGTACTTAGTTTTTCGTAGATGTTCGAAATTTGAATGTATCGAATTTGATGTTATTATTAAGCAACAATAACATTTTTACAGATAAGAAATTCGTTGTAACAAAACAGTTAATCTTTATGCTAGTCGTAATTTGCGGAACTCATCGTAGAGGCTTTATGATATGTGTGTAGATAAATGTATATATATACATTTATCTACACACATATCATAAAGCCTCTACAAAGTACAAATACATACTTGAATATATATATATTCAAGTATGTATTTGTAAGAAGAAAATCCTAGAGCACAGATTAAATAAGAGTAGCTTGCCTAGAGCCTTATTTGGTGTAAGGTCAATTTTGATATTTATTTATCTATTATTTGTATTTGTTTATTTAATTGTGTGGCTTAAATTATAAATAGAAGAACAATTATCGAGAAACAATATTACACGAATTGGCAAACTAAGCTCCAGGCGCCACTATGGACGCTAAGCAAGGACGCTAAAGGAAACATACTTATACAGAGAAATGAATACTTAAAAATCAGAAAACACACAAGACTCAGAAACCAATACTCACGCTCATCAACCAATTTTTCTCCTGACCGGGAATTGAACCCGGGATCGCTAGCTTTGTAGGCAGGTTTAATTGCGTCGTAAAAAAAACAAGCATTAACTACAATGCAGAGTAATGCATTTGTATCCAAACATTATTTCAAAGTTTTGGACCTCAGTAAATTTTACTTATTACAAAGCGGCAGTAGCTCCCTGTTCAAAATATAATGAATATTCCGCGGCGCATAAAAATAACCGATATAGGTGCGCGTGAGTCGCCGCCGGTGGTCGCCAATAAATAACTTCGCCACTATTCGAGCCGCGGTAGTAAAACGTTTTGTTTCTGTCGACGACTGACATTAAGTTTTTTTTTTTGTTAATTTAATATGGCGGTAGGGAGTTTTACTGAAATTTTTGCCTGGGAACTGTGCTAGCGAGAGCCTAAACGAGGGTTCCGTTTAACATATTGATTAGAATGTGTATGTGTGATTAAAGACACATAATATTGTGTTTTTTTCCTAGATCAACACTCTTATCTTACAGATGGGCTCCTTTCGGATACACTTCCACCCCTTTAGGATCATTTCATTACATTACCCTCTTACACACTCAGCTGTCCGAATGTGCAGGTTTCCTCACGATGTTTTTCCTTCACCGAAAGAGCTTCGGGTGATGTACTTAAGTTATATAAATCCTTGGTGCATGGAGACCGCGGGGATTCGAACTCAGTACTTTACAATCATGAGTCGACCCCTGTCGAGCTCCACAGTCAGTTTACTTAATCATTCTGGTAAAAATGCAGTCTAAGAAAGATGCGGTGCGAAGAGTAAGGGGTCTAATATAATTAGCAGTGAAAAGTAAATTTTATAAACCCGACTGCTTGTTTTTGTTAAGTCATCTAAATAATGTTAGTTACCTACTATTTATACATTTTTAATTCCGCCGTATAATTTTTTGTTATAATTTATCGTATGACACTCGCGACGTTAAGTCGAATCTAACGATACCTCGCTTGTTGAAATCGGATCTCCCATCCAGCTTCTACGAGGAAACAAAGAACCATACAAACATGCAGGTCACAACATTACCCTCCTCCTTTGGCAGTGGTAAAATAACTAGTGTTAAATTGCGACGTCCTCCCTTACCCGGCTAGATGAAGGGAGCACGTCGTAAACAAAATGAAACAAAATGTCGAAAAATAATAAACAAAACTAATGTCCGGCGTGACCTTTGGACTAAGAGTGGGTCTATCCTATGGAGCTGAAAGAAACCAGTTAGTAAGTTTAACACATTCTTTATTTCTTCGTTTTCTTTACAACCATTAAATACTTAATTGTAAACCTTGAAGTCCTGAGCGACCAGACATTTGATTCTAAATTAATTAACAGCTCAGTAATGCATGGGTCGTGTTTAAAACAATATGGTTCTTAAGATAGGTTCACAATTATCCATTCCAAAGTTGGTTAGTCCCTAAGGAACCTAATGCCATCAATTCCAATACTTAATTTGCTCTTAAATCCTACTTCCCTAACTAGTAATTAATTCACAGACCTCGTTCTGAAGAAACCTTCCTGCAAAGGGCTGTCCGGCTGCAGACTGGATCTGGGCAGTGTGAGTCGAGACGCGATGCTCTGGGCGTCGACTCTATGCAAGCTCCATTTGCAAGCCACACAGTAAGCGCGTGAAGATAATAGAAAGGTCCTCTAATATTTGAGGGCTTTAAGAAGCTTGGTGCAGAAGGCTTTATAAAGAGACAGTCATGGGCTTGCAACACAAAATGGCGGCTGGTGAAAGGTACCTAGCCCGCACTACTAAATTACACAAAATAAAGCAAGCCTTAACTTAATCATTCACAAACTAAATCTCTAGTGGAAAGTGAAATTTACTGAACATATGCTTATTTCTTTCAGGGTAAAGAAAGGAAGCCAAATACCAAGATTGGACCCCAAAATAGAAGGTCTATATCTAAATGTGTTTTCTAAATCCCCTTCTAAATTATATTCGAATGAAATTGCTTTAACTTCTTCCAAATTCTTTAAATTCCTAAACTATTTAAATTCTTTAAATTTCCAAACTATATTAATTTTTTCCAAATTCCCATCCAGCTGGAAAGAAGCAAAATGCCTCGATTAGGATATGCACATGGCAGAAATTACGCGAAGAGCAGAGTGTAACAGATCAAGAGAGCTTACCGGAGACCATCCAATAAAGATTATCTCAAACGCTGTATTTCCCTCCGTCCCGGCATAAAGAACCCTCTGGTTTCAAATAATTTGAGTTTGAAGAGCTGAAAGTTAACCACGAGGTTAAGAAACCAGTCTACATGATGGACATGTCTTATTCAGACGGAATGTCTACTTACGGTTTTGTTACTGCCACAAAATATTTCTAAAATCGGCTGCTACTTTGCCACATAAGCCACTGGAGACTTCTATCAAAACTAGGACCTCCGTCCTGCACAAGATGTTCAAAGCTTCTGCTCGCACTCATCTTGGAGCTGCAGTTGTAAGCAACCTCTAACCAATATGGCTGACGAACGGAGCACCCTGGAGCACCCTCGGATGAAGAAATTCTCCCACAATATTTACCCCAGAATTTACCCCGATAGTATTGACTTTCAAAATGTGAAATTTGTAATTTAGAAAACAATTAAACAGTTTATTATCGTAGAAGACATTCACTGTTCCTCCTGAAACCTAAATTCCTACAAAACCTTGTTTCAGCAAAAGCTTCCTATACATTTTTCCTAATAAACATACAGTAATAAATCATGGAGTTGAATTTTATTTCCCTACATACGAGTAGAAAATCTAGGGCTGACAACCCTATGCAAATCGATACCGAATGTCAATCTAGTGACCAGCCTTTAAATATATTAAAGATTGTTGCCAGTACTCAGAGTTTGGGTTTGTTCCAGTCAATGATAAAAGCGCAACGTTACAAAATTCAAACTATGCAAGTTAAACAGTTTCATTCTAATTCGCTACATGTAATTTTGCCGCTGTATCTAATTATAAAGTTTAACGCCCTAGTTTTTTTTTTTTTTTTTTTTTTATGTTAAGCAGAAGGCACACGAGCACTCAGGCCACCTGATGGTAAGTGGAATCTGAGACCCATAGACATTTGAATTCTCAAGATTATAATCCTAAGACCTCAAATGAGCTGCCAACCCTGAGGACTAAGATGGAATGCCTCTATGCTAGTAATTTCTCCGGTTGTCTTATCCCCACACCGGAACACAACAATGCGAACACTGTTGCTTGGCGGATGGTTAATGGATAAGATGGTGGTAGTGATCCGGACGGACCCTGCACAGGGTCCTACCACCACTAAAGTTAAGGTAAGTTAACGTTAACTTTTGTCAGTTTTGTGACGAAATTAGCCATACATTTATATGGATTTATAAAAACTGGCACAAGTCAACGTTTCTTAATTTTCCTTATTAGGGTTCACTTTATTTTGAAAATGCCCCTCAATACCTATATGTACTTCATTTCGGATTCTAACTTGTTTTGTAAGCCAAATAAATAAATACATAAATTTAAAAGAAACTACTAGCTTTTGCCTGCTATAAGTTGCCGTAGTTGTTCATCGCTTTAACCTTGGGAACGATCCAATTTTCTAAGATATAAAGCGCCTTAGTCTTTGGACTAACTACATTTACCAAATTTTACAATGATTAATTTACGAACAAACCAACTCCTTTGCATTTATAACATTATAGTTGTTTCCCGACTCTGTCCGCGTAGAAGTCGTTTATCGCTATTCCTTCAGGAACCGTCAAATTTTTCGGCATGAAAAGTACCCAATGTCCTTCCCTGGGACTCGATACTATTTCCATACCAAATTTCATCTTCATCGGTTCAGTGTTTATCCTTGAAAGCGTAACAAACGGACACACAGATAGAGCTACTTTCGCATAATTCGCATTTATAATATTAGTACGGATCAAGAATTAGTCCGTCCGAGACTGCAAGCTATAAAAGCAACAGTTAAATGCATTTTTAAGGCTGTTAACCCTTTAAATTATTACATATTTATTACTATAAAGCCTGGACGTGCTCAATACTTGTACAGTCAAGCTCGTAAATCTTCCGCGGTACCTGTAGACACTCGTAATCTTTGCGATACGCATCGGGGAGTGGCGCTCCGCAGATATGTTGTCGACTGTACCTTTGTATACGCAAGTGTTGATATTTAAATAAATGTAGGTGGCACACAGTAGGTGGTATAATAAAACCTAAGGTAGCTTACTATTGACTTCATAGAGACGAAAGTGAAAGTTATACGTTGGAATCTTTAAACCAAGTCAAATTCAACATCATCATCACCGGCCTGCGGCGTCCACTGCTGGACATAGGCCTCTCCCAAGGCACGCCACTTATCTCGATCTTGAGCTTTGAGCATCCAGTTGCTGCCAGCCACCTTGCGCAGATCGTCGCTCCATCTAGCAGGAGGGCGTCCAACACTACGTTTGCCTATGCGCGGTCTCCACTGCAGAACGCGATTACTCCATCATTCATCAGTTCTGCGACAGATGTGACCAGCCCACTGCCACTTCAGCTTGCTTATTCAAGTAGCTATGTCGGTAACTTTAGTTCTCCGTCGAATTACTTCATTTCGGATTCTATCCCTTAGAGATACTCCAAGCATAGCTCTCTCCATAGCTCGCTGAGCAACTTTTAGCTTGCGGACCAGTCCCACCGTCAGTGTCCACGTTTCGGCTCCGTATGTCATCACGGGTAAGACGCACTGGTCAATAACTTTCGTTTTCAGGCTTTGGGGTATGGGTGACGAGAAAACATGGCGTAGCTTCTGGAATGCCGCCCAGCCCAACTGAATCCTCCTATTGGCTTCCTTCTCGAAATTCTTCCTCGAAGTCAAATTACAAACATACCAATTTAAAGTCAATATTATCATCATCATATCTGCTAAAATATGTCCTATGCTAGACATTTCTTTAAAAATCTTCACCATGATTGGTGATGGGGTTCGTCGACACGTTAACCTATATTTGTGTGATGAGCGCGAGTTTTTGTTCCTACGTCTTGGATGTTTTCCGTACACATAGTACAAGCTAGAGCTTGGTTTGGGACTTGTTCAATTTGTGTGACATTGTCCTCGGATATTTATTCATTTTAAATCTAGTTTGATCCGATTTCAGATAAAGACGAAATTTCTGAATTTATAGGCATTGTTTTAAAGTTTATATTTTCACTTTCCCAAACGACAGTACACAGTTAAGCATGAGATTTGGATCTCAACTCATTCGGCTCAATGTCTCAATTACGGCGCTGGCTAATTTGCCGACCGAGGTGGCATACAAATAAAAAAAAACGAGGCTCTTACACTAAGCTATGCCATTACTCTAAGCTGTTGATTAAGTTAAATAATGGCGGTAAGAAACTATCCCTGTGACATTTCAACAATATTATGTTATTTTTGTAATTGTTCGGGAGACCCTATACCCCTTAATTTAGTAACTAGACTCAGCATGTGAAAGTGAAAACGGTGAGCGCCTTTATTTTACTTAAGCATTTGTTGTTACCCCCGTGTGGTTGCCGGGTTAGAATAGTACCACTCCATGTCTTCCCGTGGATGTCGTAAGAGACGACTAAGGGAATAAAGGCTTTTAGTACTGCTAGGCGATGGGCTTGCAACCTGTCACTAATACACTGATAAACATCTTAGCCTGGTTGTGCAAATTGTGGTTACAGAATTATTACCAATTTTTTAGAGGTGTTGGTAATTCTGTAGCTTTGCCTACCCCACTATGGAAATGAAGGCGTGACATTATATCATTTGTTGTTAAAATTATTTTAGTGAAAAATAAATTTAAGTCTCGTTTACTAGAGCCCCAAATTAAAAATACACAAATACCCTGTACTTTCGTTTGCTACTTTAAAGTTACCGAAGTTTAAAAAGTTATTGGCAATTTATTTCTTTCGAACCTTGAATGCTTTCTCACGTATATCTTGAACAGAAATGGTTTTATTGGCCTATAAAAGTATTTCTTACTTCCCGGCTGTCCGGCAAATCAAACGCATGGCACCTTTGACCTGTTCCCATGTGAATGCAAACTTATAAGGTTCCTGCTTTCAAATAACTAGTACTTACTAAAGTCGCCGTCAATAGAACTTGTGAACGATGTAAACAAATTTTTATTGTTTGACACATAACCTGAAATATTCAACAAGCGTGTTTTTATTAAAAATAACGTACAATGAACAGTTATTTCATCTTAAACTTAATATGAAAATAATATCTTTAAAAGTAGGTGATTATCGAGTAATCATGGTAAAGTGGTTCGTTCGGTTTTGTTTAAGTACAACTTTAAATCTTTTGCTAGTTCTATTGACGGCGACTTTATAAAATTGTTATGTAACCTATACTTAAACTGGGATGTTTACTCGTCTTTGGTCAGCGTAGCGTTCGAAAGGCAATGTCGATTCATTTCTGTCTCTAGGGAAAGAGCTGTACATTTACAAAAAACCTATGATTATATTTAATTGATTTCTAGTACCTACAATTAATGTGTTTGGTTCCTGTGGTTGCCTCCTGAGCGCTGCCTGTTCTTACGACCACCGACACACTCGTTTCGTTTAATTTTTTCATTATTTTTTTCAACTCTGCTATTTATTTGTTTCTTAAAATATTCGTGATGTCAGTGTCACCTTCCGTGTTTTCACCGAGCGGTCCCAACGGAAGACCAGCGTTGGCCTCACACATGCTGAGTTGAGACCGTTTCGCGACAAACATCACTTTTCTGTTCTCTTTTCCTTTTTTTATGTTATTTGATGTGTTATTGTTGCGGACAAATGATTTTCCTCCTTTTCTTCTTTCTTTCTAGAAGCATTATTTTTTCACGTCAGGTGCCGTCAAGCATATTCACACATCAAATGGGCAAAATGTGCGTAGAACAAAATTACAAATAACAACGACACCGAACATTCTCGTCACGTACGTACGTACGTAAAATACACTTTGCCAAAATAGCAAGGAGTGAAAGCCGTATAAAAAAAAAACTAAAATCTTAACATGTGCTTAACATAATGTTACGCTTGGCCGGTAATTTTCACTTCTTTCATTTCACATCAAATAATGGTATCACATCTAGTGACACAAAGTAAATATTCGGTAAATACATAAAGTCACGCTTTTATTCCCAGAGTGGGGTAGGCAGAGCTACAGAATTACCAACAACTCTAAAAAATTTGTGACAGTTTGCAAGCCCATCGCCTAACAGTACTACAAGCCCTTATTCCCTTAGTCGCCTCTCACGACATCCACGGGAAGACATGGATGGAGTGGCACTATTCTAACCCGGCAACCACACGGATTAAATTATTCGGTAAATAAAACAAGTTAAATGCTGATAGTAAAATACTGTAAAATGTAGAATATAGTACTATTATATCAATCAAGTCAATCATTTGCATTATGTGTAGGTTTGTGTGTGCCGTATAAGATTAGATGGCTAAATTTAAGCTGACATTCCATTAGATTTAATTTTATACTTAACATAAATTTTGTGCGCGTACCACAATTACACTTCATGTAAAAATTTATGCCCAAACTTTGTCTGTTGTTCTATCGCAATTTGTTTAACCTTTTCAGGAAAAAAGTACCTCTAATTTTAGTGTTAATTTTGGATTTGAGTCTGACTTTTCTATACATTTTGACATAGCTAAACTGAACTTAAGCCAAAATCTAGGTTCATCGTTTTGCTGCAACCCCTAAATTCACCATACAATGTTACAAATTTAATCAATGTTAATCGACGGCTAGTTCATACATTTTGACAACTGTTAACGCTCTAATTCTGTTAAGTGCTAATTGGTACATTGTATGGTGAAATTGGTACTAACCCATGTAACGTTATTAATCCCATCCCATAACTAGTATATCTAATGGCATCCAAGTTATATCCTGCCAGCTACATGACTTTACGTCTCCGTAAACTGCATGTAACCCGGAACTCGTGACTGAAACGGACCACCACGTGCGACTTGTCTTTACTTTCATATTGAGTCCTGGCAACTAATACTATGTTGTGACACTGGCTGGAATTGAAAGTAGTTTTTGTTTAAAAAGTCTTGTCAGAGCCTATTTTCTTCCTTTAAAGGTAAAAAACGTTAGGTTTACGAGTAAAATGTCATTTCTGTCTGTGTTTTACGCTGTACGCCTATCTATAATAAAAGCTAGTCAAATATGTTAATTAAACGGGTAAGGGTCGGGTCGCATGCATGTTGTTTGGCATAAAAGTATTACTAATCATAATTTTCTAATGCATTTTTTCACGGATTTGTTACTTTTTCAGGATTTTGGAAAAACTAATTCAACGTATTCTAAATAATCTACACGATTAATGTTTTTAAATCCTTTAATTTCAGCCTGAAAGAAGTTATGATCGCAAAAAAAAACTTAGAAAAAGTCTCTAAACAAAAATCTTACTCTAAAAAGACTTGTTGATAATTATGTAATCACATTTTGCACAAGTAAGCTAAGTTGTTTACTAGTGTATTAGTGACAGGTTGCAAGCCCATCGCCTAACAGCACTACAAGCCCTTATTCCCTTAGTTGCCTCTTACGACATCCACGGGAAGACATGGAGTGGTACTATTCTAACACGGCAACCACACGGGGTCCTTTAAGCCTTGTAAAAACAAATAATTTTAGCCTTAATCAAAGCCGGAACATAAATTGCTACCAAACGGGATGCGCCTACTTAAACGTTGAGCTGCCTAGAGAGAAGAAACTTACCAGCGTAAAACAAACCGCTTATTAATCAGTGAAGGCGAGTGCTGTATCTATTTTGTTTGATGAATAAGTCCGTAGAAAGACAATTCTATGGTATTGATGTACGCAATTGAGCTGCTGTAGTCTCTCGCTTTCGTGAATTCAATGAGTTAAGAATGAATTTAGGTAAGATTTAAAGTATTTTGATGTATTTTAGTTTTGCATTTTCGCATTTATCCATATAACTATGTATTACACACACCAACTTTCGCATTTATAATATTATATAGCAGGAGGATATAAAAACTGTAACTGCTATTGAATTAACTTTCTGTTATACCTCTGTCCAATATATAACCAGCCTAACCTATCAACTCCTTACCACTTCTCCCTCGCGGCATAACGGACCAAATCTTACGAGTTAGCCAAAGTTGGGAAGTTATTGCTAAGCGCATTTACTTCTTTCCCTAAAAATATTTAAGGTATATCCCATCTTTAAGTCTGTTCTTCCTTTCTGCAACGTTAACAGCACAATAGCATGATGCGTTTGCAGGCGCGATGCGACTTCTCTCCAAAAGTCTTTGATATCCTTCCAAATTTGATGAGTGCGCAAACTTGTGATCTGTTCAGACATATAGTTTTTCATTATAACCTCGTAGTTCGTCATCGTTACGTTTATTGAGAACGTGATTAAGAAATATCAGTAGCCGAAGACAGTATGCGTAGGCTAACTAGCGTTTCTATTCGTTTTGTTTTTAAATCAATCGCGTTACTGGTTGATCACGTCGTCATACGAAAGTCACGTGATTTACTAGAGACGCTATTGGTTTAAAACAGAACGAATAACTAGTAACGCTAGTTAGCGTACGCATCTTGAGTAGGGCCTCAGAGGTGATAGTATTGTTTAAGTGGTTATCATAACTTATCAGGTGGAAGACGTCCATTCCTGGACATTCTCCAAGGTCACCTTGGTCGGGTTTGCACTACTCTACTCCGTCGGTTTTCTTTTTAGGGATTGAATTGAAAATATCTTATCTATTCTTAGTGGAATCCTGAAATGCTGATGAATCACTAAAAACTGGTCTCAGCTTCAGTAGTGTTGGCGGGGCGATGATGAATAAAGAAACATGCCAATCGATATTTTTTATTTTTGTCATTGTTAATGATCTGAAGAAAATACTTGAGATTGTAGTGAATAAGCTGTTCTTTCTAACCCACATTTGTGTAATTTGCGCAAATAACACGCTGTTAGCAAAGACGCCGCTAAATACGTGTAATTAAGGGTCATTATCCCATAGCATCGCGTGTGTGTTAAGTTATTAGCCGACGTCGGCTGCGTGCACGCATGTGTGATGTGATCTATTTGTTGAACTACTTATTTGAATATCTAAATCAAAACAGATAATGATATTGTGTTGATGTAATGAAGTTAATAAATGTCATCACATCAAATTGTCGTCAATAATTATCATAAATAGTTAATATTATTAGAGCATTCAAGGTGGTATTTCAAGTGGTATTCTAGTATCCTTGAGACACCATAAGGAACCAAAGTCAATTCTAAGATAGGCTCTGAGACCCTAGCAAAAACAAACGAATAGAAACGCTAGTTAGCGAACGCATCTTGGCTAGGGCCGCGGCGTCTCACTATATTGGACAAAACGAATAAATTAATTGAGTGAGTTTCCGCCGTGATATTACGGTACCTCTTTCTACCCCTGATTTTCCTTTCCTTAAGTTGCATTTTCCACAGTTGGAATTAAAGATTAAGGAACCTGTCTCTCTGTTTTACCACCGCCGTTTCCATTTTTTTTGGAAAAAAAGTTGCATTTTTGGTCAATTAAGGAACGTTTTAAAAAATTTGAAAAGCCTGTAGTAATGGAGTCCAGTTCAGATATTTTTAAGCTTGTCATGATAACTTTTTATCTATATCTCTGTCCTTGTAGAAGTATTTTATCGCTGTTCCTGCGAAGAAACGATTAAAAGTCCGAGGATGAGAATTCAATGCAACCTATGCTACTCATTTGTCCAGTGCTGCGAGCAAAAATTTACTAGTCTTTTGATAGTTAGTTTGTTATCACTGTAAGTTATACAACTGGCAATAAAGTTGATTGATTTGCAACACTTGCTTACTTATATTATCAATGCGAAATGAAATTTGATACAGAGATGGTTAATTTGAGAACGATCTAGGATACTTTCGAACACAATAAAATGTTTCTACGTGGAAATAGTCGCGAAAAAATATAGTCCAATATAAAAACTTCTTCTTCTTCTTCTTTTATATTAATGGCGGTCCACCGCGATATTCCGCAGTGATTTCGCCAATGTCAAGTGAGTTGAGTAAAACAGTAAACAGAATAAATCAAAAGTAAAAGCCGGACATCTTTCAATCGGCCATCTTCCCTCCCCGAAGGTTACCGGAAGATCAATATAAAAACTTATACTTCCACTTTTTCTTAGTACGTTACAAATAATATTTTCAGCTAATAATTCGCTCATTGAATGATTAAACGCGTTTGCTGGTTGGTTATATATAATAAATATGAAATAGAACCACTGCTTAATTTAAAGCTGCATTTAAGCTCAATCCTTAAATCATGTCCTATCTTAAGTTGAACCATAAGCTAACTTAATGCAATTGAATGATGAATATGTTCAGTTATCATCATATAAATAACTATTTAAGTGCATATTTCAAGTTATCTCATCTTTTAAGCATTCTAATATTACCTCTTATGAACTATTGTTAGCTCTATAAATTACATTAACAGGGTCTATTGTGACACTCGGGAGTATTGTATAGCTCAGATCAAAAGAGTCACTGGCATCTGGATGGAGTTCAAATAGTTAGTCATGAGTGTCATGACTCACGACATTTGTTTTATACCTAACTAGCGACCCGCCCTCGCTTCACTCCGGATTAAAGTATTATACATATAAACCTTCCTCATCAAACACTCTATCTATTAAAAAAAACCGCATATAAATCCGTTGCGTAGTTTTAAAGATTTAAGCATACATAGGGATATAGGTACAGAAAAAGCGACTTTGTATACTATGTAGTGATGAAATTTTATGAAATTTGGTTCATAAATATTCCATATCCCGTACGATATTTTTTATAACGAAAATTTGTATAGTTCTTTTATCTTTACATACGAGTACTGGGTGATTTTGGGGTCATGATCCGGAATGGCCAAAAGTGAATAAGATGGTCATACTGAACAACCTTTCCGATGGGACCAACCACGAAATCGCCAAATAAAAACTAGCTGTTCCATACCTTAACTCTCAATTAATTCACCGTTAATGTATGGAACAGCTGTTTTTTTTGGCGATTCACGGTTGGTGTCATCGGAAAAGTTGTTCAGTATGACCATCTTATTGTTGGTCTGTCCAGCTCTTGCGAGTTCGTCTGCCGTCTGCAGCTCCACTGTGCTCCGGTACCCGTGCCAGTGTAACTTGGGATGTATTGCCTAGGGTATTCAGTTCATTTCTGCACTCATGCTCTAGTGCAGATTAATGTTACAGGATGTTTGACGACACGTTGGCCCAGGTGTGATGAGCACGAGTATTTGTACCTGAGCCTTGGATTTTTTCCTATGTATTAAGTATTTATTTCTCTATCTAAGTATGTTTATCGTTGTGTAGTTAGTACCCATAGCACAAGCCTAGAGCTTAGTTTGGGACTAGTTCGACTTGTATGACATTGTCCCGTAGTACCATGGCTCCTTTTCCTTCAATCTGTCCTACAACAATGAATAGTCTTCCAACGGACAAAAAATAGGAATAGCGGGAAACTAATTCTACGCGTATAAAGTCGCCGGCGTCCACTAGTTTAATAAGTGCTCTAGCTGCTTCATACAAGTTTTTGACTTCCTTTATTACTAGTAGGGACAAACAGCAGTAATGAACATGACTGTAACATTTATTACGTTAAGGGCGGTAGTTAAACGAAATGACCACCACCATCGGCCGCGGTTTA
This sequence comes from Acleris holmiana, assembly GCA_949316455.1. Classification (NCBI taxonomy): domain Eukaryota; kingdom Metazoa; phylum Arthropoda; class Insecta; order Lepidoptera; family Tortricidae; genus Acleris; species Acleris holmiana. Next base: position 15,662,285 of record OX438775.1, read on the forward strand.
TTAGCGGTTTTAAATTTCGCCCACATTGCCATGAACCGAAAGGCGTATGAGAATAGTGTTCATTTTCTATGAAAGTTGGGGAGGTTGGTATTGAACGTGCTAATATTTTTACTTAATAGCCGGGTTTTATGGTGGAACGTGGGTAGCCTTGTCTTGAGTACTACGCATACGTATGATAATATTAGCAGCTGAACAAATCTAAAAACCAGTCAAATGCGAGTCGGACTCGCGCACCGAGGGTTCCGTACCGCCGCACAGTACTTATTATAAATTCCATTTTGAATTCGATTTCCAGTCAAATCAGAGCGAGCCCGTCTCACCATTCATATTTTTTTTGTATTGATTTTAAAGTTTGCACTAATTTGACGCTTACTCGTATATGTTTTACCGTTCTTACGATATAACAAAATTAAAAATATGTTTAAAACAAAACGTTTATTGTATGGTTCCGTAATAACAAATTCTGAAATAAAAACATCCCGCTATCTATTGCAGTTGTAGATACAGCTCTTTAAAGTAAACTTAAAGAGGGACAGCGTAGGCATGTTAATAGGTTCCCGATGGGCAACTTTCAGGCACGGAACTCTAAAAAAGACCTTTTGGGAGGTTGGTGGTTACGTTGTTCTTTAAATTATTATTATTAATATATGGTGACAATATTCAAAATAGCATAAACGCCATCTGCCGTTAAAACCAGATTTACAGCTGTGCCGACATCTTGGTATTTTTTCGTTGGTAATCATAGTTGAAGAGCCATGAGCAAAAGTCTTGATTATAGAACTGACCTGTGTATTTAAAATAAATAAATAAAAGGACCAATCGCAAATAAATATACCCAGTTTTAAACTAAGGTTTAGTACCAATTTCACCATACGATGTTCAATGTTAATCGACTGTTAGCTCATACATTTTGACAATTGTTAATGCTCTAATCTATTATTATTTTTTATGTTAGGGAGAAGGCACAGGAGCAATTAGGCTACCTGATGGCAAGTGGAATCTGAGACCTATAGACATTTGAATTCTCAAGACTATAATCCTAAGACCTCAAATGCGTTGCCAACCCTGAGGACTAAGATGGAATGTCTCTATGCTAGTAATTTCACCGGTTATCTTATCCCCACACCGGGACACAACAATGCAAACACTGTTGCTTGGCGGGTGGTTAATGGATTGAAATCGCGGGTGGTGGTAGCGATCCGGACGGGCCCTGCACAGGGTCTTTTAAGTGGTTAACATCGTATGGTGAAATTGGTACTTAGGCTCGCACTAGGACAGTCATCATTAAATTTAAGAGCCAGGCTCTTGTCGGTGCCACTTTTCTTTATTCTGTGCACGCTTTTTCACCTCCTGATACAACACGACATTAGCCTTTTGTCTTATTTGGTTAAAGTAAGTAAGCCTAGGTCTTCCTCCAACTCTTTCTCTTTCGACTTACTCTCTAAAATGTTCAAAAAGAAACTATCGTGCAGCATCAAGTGTCCCATCATCATTCCTCTTCTATATTCTATAGTTTTTAGTCCAGCAATTTTTTTCCATCCTTCGCCAACACCACATCTTAAACGCTTCCAACCTTTCTATATCCCTCTGTGTTATAGTATCCAAGTCTCACTACGATACAAAATGCTAAAAAACGCTTAGATTTTAATTAAGCGGTTTTTAGCCATTCTTGATATTTTAGCTTTTAACAGGTGTTTTTTGGAATAGGACAGTAGGACATGATAGATATGATTATAAAGAGAAATCCATACTTTAATACATAGATATTGTATAAAAGTCGGAAACAAATACTCGCGCTCATCACACAATTATTTACCCATACCAACCAGGAATGGAACCCGGGACCGCTAGCTTCATATGCAGGGTTTTGGTTCACCAGGATTAAGAAGTTCAACTAAAATTACATACTCAACTACTACATTAAAAATTATCCTCAAAGATTGTGGGTGGCATGTTTGAAAAACAAAACTATCGAGAATTTTGATTCTAATCTTGTTTTCACGTTTAACAGCCTCAAGGAAATAAGACCATACATACATAACATCACGCCTTCATCCCCAGAGTGGGGTAGGCAGAGCTACAGAAATACCAACAACTCTAAAAAGACTTGTTGATAATTCTGTAATAATAAGACCAATTTTAATAAATCCAAAGAACAAGACACATGGGCGATATGGTTATTCTGCCCTCCGAAGCAAAAAAGTAGTATCTCAGATTTAATGGACAAAGCAGATTCAATCCTATACCCTTAGTAATAAGGTTACACTTGCTACAGAAGTTTTGTCTGAGCTACTGCATTTTATGTTAGAAGGGCAGGGCTGGGATTCTATACGGTAATAACGATATCGCCTTTGACGTGTTTCCGTATTGTCCACGTTTTGATAACTCTTATGTCATTTACAATAATGGCGACTGTGACATAAACGATTCTTAAACGTGTCAAACTCGATATCGTTTTAAGGCAGTATTGGGACTAGTCAAGTTGTATTCGACAATCGTTAGCGATTATGTTTCGATTGAATAATGTATGGAATTGACGTAAACCACCGAGATAGTAACGCGACACTTACGTCAATTCCATATATTTTTCAATCGAAACATAATCGCTAACGATTGTCGAATGCAATTTGACTAGCCACACAGAATAGAGGCCCAGTATTGAGATCCAGATCGCAAAATATTATCAAAATTATTACGTGTGGTCTATTAAATGTGTGAATATTTTCTAAATTAGAAAAAATACGTTTTGAGTAACAGTTTTCAAGTCAGACATTTTTGACTGCAATGTTGTTTTGAGCGTAATATATAATTGCTGGTGACTGTACACTACCGCTAAATCATTGAATCAATCATCTTCGTTTCACACCAGTTTTATCGGGCGACCATTATTGTCGCCGCGGGCTCTTTAACAAGACGTACCATAAAGGTATGTTATGTATACATGAACTAGCACCACAGCAGGCAACACCTACTGCTATCTTCTATCCAAGTAGTGGTAGGACCCTGTGCAGGGTCCGTCCGGATCGCTACCACCATCTTATCCATTAACCACCCGCCAAGCAAGTGTTCGCATTGTTGTGTTCCGGTGTGGGGATAAGACAACCGGTGAAATTACTACCATAGAGGCATTCCATCTTAGTCCTCAGGGTTGGCAACGCATTTGAGGTCTTAGGATTATAGTCTTGAGAATTCAAATTTCTATGGGTCTCAGATTCCACTTACCATCAGGTGGCCTGAGTGCTCGTGTGCCTTCTCATTAACGTAAAAAAAAGAGAACTACCTGCCAATGTCACAACAAATTCGTAATAGGTACCTACTCACATTGAATAAGTGAGACGACGTGTAAATTGTTGCAAAAAGGTTTCATTTTACGGACTTACATATAAAAAAAAAGTATTATTATATACTTAATCCAAATTATAATTCTACCTTATTGCTATGGTTATATAAGACCTCGAAATTATCAGAGTAAAATCGAATGACGTTGATTAAATTGTATATTGCATGTCTTCTACTAAATGGGAATTTATCTAAATACATTTTAGAGAATATTTTAATCTTGTTTTTTTATGATTAGAAGAAGGCACACGAGCACTCAGGCCATCTGATGGTAAGTGGAATCTATAGATATATATCTATATTTGAATTCTCAAGACTATAATCTTAAGACTGCAATCCTAAGACCTCAAATGCGTTGCCAACCCTGAGGACTAAGAAGGAATGCCTCTATGCTAGTTGCGAACACTGTTGCTTGGCGGTTGGTTAATGGATAAGATGGTGGTAGCGATCCAGACGGACCCTGCTCAGGGTATCTTCATAAACTAGTCGTATGATTCTTCTTGTATGTTATAAAATACAGTGAATATACTCACGTCTACTGGAGTTGTGTCCACTTTGTTCGGTAACCGCCCTAAAGCTGTTCGCACCATACAAATAAGACTTATAAACACTTTGCTTACCAGTTTCATAAAAAAATTGTGCGTATCAATTTTCTTGCCGCCATTATAGAGGTATTTCAATATGCAAAGCGAACGGGAGCCGAGGACAGTCGGGATCGAAAAGGTTCCGCAATGTTTTTATATATGGCCAGTTAGGTGATTATCTTGACCATATTTTTATTGCAAAAAAGAATACACTTAATATACAAAAAGCGAACTTTATGCCGTAAGGCATTTTCTACTAGTTGACATTTGGGCAAAGCTGAGATTGTAATGGCGGTGCAACATAAGGTATTCACTATACGCATACACTTACATATCAATATGCTATAATAATATAATGTACATACAATTTAGTTTACAATTCATACATACGTAAATCTTGCCTGTTTCCCAGAGGGGTAGGCAGAGACCACTTCTTTCCACCTGCTACGATCCTGACAAAGCCTTTTCGCTTCTTCCACATTCATACATCGAGTCATGCTTGCACGTCGGTTTCGAGTACTTAAGATTCGGCCCTTTTCCAGTATTTCTCCGATTTGATTCAAAAAAGTACGCCTAGGGCGCCCCCTTCCGACCCTTCCATCACTCACTTTCGTCAATCGTTTTTCATCCATCCTTTCCAAATGAACGAACCATCGAAGCATGCCCTTTTCAATCTTAGTCACTACATCTTCTTTCAGACCACACTTCTCTCTGATGTTTTCACACAGTTTCACACCACACATACAACGCAAAAAGCGCATTTCTACTAAATTTATACGACTTTCATGCTTATCCTGCCACACCCAACATTCACTACCGTACATCAGAGTAGGGGCCAACACTCCATTATGAACAGCCAGTCGGGCTTTTTGTGAAACGCCCCTTCGGCTCGCAAAGGAGTGCAGGGTTTACAATTCGTCGGTGAATAATTAACTAGCGAGCTAAGTTATTCCGTCAGAGCTAAACTAAATACATGGAAAGAACAGTCTAACAAACTTGTACCCAGACTTCGTCTAAGTAGATTTCACTTGTAATTTTTCTCGGAGACTTTTTGGGATAAAAAGCCTTTGTGCTAAATGTTTAAGGTATACGTTATCTTTATCCAAACCCGTTTAGCGGTTGCAGCGTGAAGGAGAGAAATACAAACTTCTGCATAAAAAAATATTAAAAAATCGAGATTTTAACTTACCACTCAGTCACTGATAGAAATCTTAATATTACTTTTGTTTTTCCACGTTTAAAAACCTTGAACATGAAAATTACGTACGAAATTACATGATTTCTAATTTTCAAATAGTGATATCTCGAAAAGTTACTTTGGTGACTAGATAAGGCATGTTCTTTCCATGTACTCTTTACCACTTTGGTCTTGTGTCGGCCAGGTACCTAGCTTGCAGCACATTTTTTTAGCCGGTTAGTACTTCGTCGACGAATTGACATGCAAGTTGTTTAAAGTAAAAAAAGGCTCGATCTGATTTTATCAGGTAAACGGCAGTTTTATGTGCAAATTAAAACAAAACATAGTAGTATTGTGACTTCTATCCATATTGCGACAAAGCTAAAATAAAAACTGTTAAAAGATTTTTTAATTCTCCCCCCCACACCATGTTTTAATTAAACATTTAACATACTTTTTTTTAGTTTGGGTGTGATTAATTAACACCATCGAATATTTAAGAACTAATATGCACGTATGGACTAAAAGAGTAAGAAGTAATTAATTTCCACAGCTGCTGATACCATCACCGCGCCACGAAAATTAATTAATAGTATCAATTTTATTATCCTACATCGCGGACAGAAATGTTCACGGCTGATATTAATCAATGTTGTCATACGATATTGACAAGCAAATAAAGGAAATTAATAAGTTATTAACACTCGGTAAATTAACGATTTGGTACGCGACGGTACCGTTCAACATTATGCGCGGGAGTGGCCGTGAACAATTGGGATGTTGACTCGTGAATTTATAATTTTTCGTAAAATGTTGAAATATACCGATAAGTGGGATAATATTTTATCGACGAGAAAGTCCATCCAGCAAAGCTTTGGGTTTTAAATAAAGATATTATAGAACTAACTGATCAAGCCACGAATTTCTATTTTATGACCGAGTGAATAGACCGAGTGAAAAAAAGAAAATCGTTTAATTGGTGCCTATAAAAAATACAAAACAAAGAGCAATCAACTTATGTAACTACTTATAAAAACTATTTATTTCAGTGCCCCAATAACTATTATTAAACATTTTAAAATGACTTTCATATACGTTTATGATAATGAACGGCCGTTTCAGATATAGGGGTCATACACACTCTTAAAAACAAAAGTTGACTCTCCTGTGGTCAATAGTTAAGAGCTTGTGTGCATATAAGTTATCATCACTACATAGTATAAAACAAAGTCGCTTTTTCTGTCCCTATATCCCTATGTATGCTTAAATCATTAAAACTACGCAACGGATTTTGATGCGGTTTTTTTAATAGATAGAGTGATTGAAGAGGAAGGTTTATATGTATAATACTTTAATCCGGAGCGAAGCGAGGGCGGGTCGCTAGTGTTTTTATATGATAGGCCTAAAGCAGTCCTGACGCTGTTTTTGCGGGAATAGGCTTAGTCAGAAAATTAGGCCTAAAAAACGTTAACTTTCGATGTGTCCACAGGAAAGACGGTGACCTAAATCTGTGTATGACCCATAGCTCTTAAAGAAGTGACCGTCATCATATAAGGAGCTTTTATTTTTTAAATAGTTATTTGTTTTTTTTATGAAAGAAGTCGACATATACATTACAATACAAAAACGCTGTACGCACCACACATAGAAAAATAAGCAAGGAAAGTAGAAAACATGGCATTCTTATACGGTAGACGACAGGCTGTCTATTCGCTATAAGCGATCTCTTCCAGACAACCTTAGAAGAGACGCAGCAACGTAAAAATTGTAACAAAGTAGGCGGCGCAAACAAGGATAAAAATAAAATAAAATAATATCTTTATATACTTACAATGAAATATCTCTATGTAGAAAAACATTGTAAATATATGATTGCACGCATTTAAATAATAACAAATACTTAAATTAATATCAAAAAGGGTTGCGATATATTCAGGTTGTCACCGACTCTATGTTTTTTGTCCTTCTATCTATTTGTAAGGTGAATCACGTACAAACTGACCGATTTAAAAAAAAAACCCTCTCTGGGGCAGTTGGGTAAAAAGCGATCCCGGGTTCGATTTCCGTCAAGGGAAAACATTTGTGTCCGTCATAAGTGTTGGTAATCGAGTCAATGCGACAAGATACAAATGTGATCATATATTTTTGCTGACAACTATACTTTTAAAGGAAAGTTGCCCGTTTAAACAATAATTTAAATTAATTTCATGTTGAAATCATACACGCAAGAAGCAATTTAGCAAAAATAACAGTTAACGTCTGCGAGAGATATATTGTCGGAGAAAAAAGTAATTACGATTCGTGACAAGTTTCACGCCACCTGTCACAACAATTGACAGGCGTGAAAGCGTGGGGCGTCAGACGTCACTTGACTTGTTGAAAATATTATAAGTAGGTACGTATATTTTGTATAACTACATATGAGAAGAATAAGGGAATAAGGGCTTGTAGTATTGTTAGGCGATGGGCTTGCAACCTGTCACTAATACACTGGTAAACACCTTAGCCTACTCGTGCAAAGTGTGGTTACAGAATTATCAACAAGTATTTTTAGAGTTGTTGGTGTTTCTGTAGCTCTGCCTACTCCACTCTGGGAATAAAGGCGTGATGTTATGTATGTATGTATGTACATATGAGGAGCCATCGTGAAGTTCATTTTGGAACACATCATTTTGAGCTGATGCTGTTAGGTACGCAAAAATGTGTCATCCAACAATTGAGGACCACACTGAGGGTTGTCACTTTATTGCTAAATAGTTGTGGATTGACACATTATTGCGTAACAGCGTCCATCTATTCCCAAACTAAGCTCTAACAGGCTTGGGTACACTAGATAAACATAATTATAAAGAAAAATAATGTCTATGTCACTTTAACGTTATATTTAAACTCCTGCACTAATGTGTCAAAGGCTTTAAGCGACAAGGTACCAAAGTTTGCAGCTAAAGCCGACTGTATATACTTAAATAGAAAATCCAAGACTCAGGAACAAAATACTCGCGTTAATCACATGTATGTGTTGTTATGCATGTTTCTTCGTTTATGCATGTGTTATGTGTTTTTTATGCATGTATGTGTGAAGGTTGAGATTGAAAATCTGCTTTTAAATTTATTTGATTTTTGCCACGTATTTTACTTGTAGAACCCAAATCATAGCTAAAAATAATTAATGACACACAGATACTTACACATTGATAAATATAACGTACTTTTGTCGAGGAATAAAAAACTGTTTTAACATATTTAATTAGGCAATAACCTCAATAACTTTGCAGCAAAATGCAAAGCAGCAAATTATCTTTACCCTTAAAATGTAAACACACTTAAAATTACAATATAACGTAGGTTTTGTAATCAAATGCCTTAGTTAATATGTAGCTGTCCCATATTATTAACCGTACCATCGACAGGTTGACAAAGTGGACATACACCTTTGGATTATAGTAAGCTCTATACTACCTTTAATTAAAAATATATTAACACTTTAATATCAAAACGAATTCAACTCCTACACTTAAGAATAAGGTTGTAATTGCAATGGATTTACTCAACAGTTACGACGTTTTTTTCCAAAGAGAGTTGTATGCAAATAGTTTCAATCGAGTCTGGGATTTGACAAGTTATTTTAAATAGTAAGTTAGTGAAAATAGAGTCGAAAATGGTTTATTTAGAAGAGACAAGAACAAATGCGGCAATATTAAAGTGATTAGCACGACTAAGAATTAATGAATAGGTTCGATTTAACTGCAATTAGGTGAACTTTAAGTATTTTATGAATAAACAATACTTAATTATAATTGAATACGTGGGAATAATTTTGTTGAATAATAAAAAGTGTAACCGTAGCTTAGCGATTAGTATAAGAACTTACAATAAATATACATATCAAAAATGACCAAGGATCAAAAACATTTGTTTTCATATATTCAAAGATCAATGCAAAATATCAAACTTATGTAGGTAAGGATAGTTTTGAATTGTGTACATTTTTTATTTGTATACATATGGGACACAATCTCACATAAGTAAATTTCAAACAAGAATAAAACTGGTCAAGTCTGAGTCGGTCTCGCACACCGACGGTTCCGTATCGCCGCACAGTAGGTACTACAGTCCAATTTAAATTCGATTTAGAATGTTTTTTTTTAGTATTTGTTGTTTTCTTCATGATTTGTTATATTATCGTAACAAATTTGATGCTTGTGTGCTTTGCCGTCTTTAGAATACAAAAACCAACCAACCAACCAACCAACCAACCAACCAACCAACCAACCACCAACCAACCAACCAACCAACCAACCAACCAACCAACCAACCAACCAACCACCAACCAACCAACCAACCATCCACCAACCACCAATCAACTACCAAACAACTCGCTATCTAAGTAATACGGTTTAAAAGATACAGCTCTTAAAAGTTACGATGGACGGACGGACAGCGTAGGCAAATTAATACCCTTAGCCTAAAAACAAGACCAAATGCGGTAACACACGAGCACACTCAACTTCAGTCGTCTCGTGACCACGGCTGTGGTAACACAGTCGAAACGAAGTAAATGTTTATTTTATCACACGATTAAGTCCCGAATGTCTCCATTTATAGTTCTAATATGTGTCCAAATCTTGTTAGTTTAATACGAGGTACAAATTCAATTATTTTTACACGTATTGTTATTAATTTGGCCGCATTTACTGTCAAGCTGTAATAACGATTACGATTGCATAACGATGACAATGCGATACGAGTAACAAAAGAGGAAAAAGGCGTCTATTCTACTGGATTATAACGATATTGCGTTTCTAATATTGTTTAACTCAGCCGCCGTTGTTGGAAGTAAAAAAAAGGTTTGTTAAAACGGTGACAATACGAAAATTCGCAATATCGTTTTTACCGTGAAGGATTCAGCCCTGTGGAGAATACCCTTCAGTCAATAAGCAGTATCTCAAATTGAAAAACCAAAGCAGTTTGAATTTTCTTTTATTAGTAATTGGGTTGATAATGCTACAGAAGAATTATTTGTGATACTGCCTGACTTAGGAGGGCAGAATAAGGCCCCGTACCTATAATCATCAACTAAATTATCTCACGAATTGCTTAAACAACACAATTCAAACACTTCCATCTATGTAGCTCTCAAAAAGGGACGCTGTTGAGAAAGATCTTGTAATACATATTGTGAACAGCCCCACGTTGACAGTAGTCCACAAATCCTTACAAGGGCTAGGTATTTAGGGCCATTCTGTATTTGAATTCCTTAAAAAAAGTACAGGAAATTACATACATACATAGCATCACCCCTTCATTCCCAGAGTGGGGTAGGCAGAGCTACAGAAATACCAACAACTCTAAAAAGACTCGTTGATAATTCTGTAACCACATTTTGCACAATCAGGCCAAGAAGTTTACTAGTGTATTAGTGACAGATTGCAAGCCCATCGCCCAAAAAAAACTACAAGCCCTTATTCCCCCAGTTGCCTCTTACGACATCCATGGGAAGACATGGAGTGGCACCATTCTAACCCGGCAACCACACGGGGTAGTTATTTTTACAATTTCATTAAATTTACCTAAATAGGCCTTTGTTGCAAGGAACTCCATCTTTCCAGTTTACTTTGTATAGAAATCAATTGAATAGCATTAAAAGATGTACAGGAAATTAATAAGCAATAATAAATATTACAGGACAATGTCACTCAAATTGACCTAGTCCCAAACTACCTACGCTCTAGGCTTGTACTATGGGTACTAGACAACGATAAACTTACTTATATAGAGAAATATATACTTAGATACTTAGAAAACTTCCAAGACAAAGTAAGTATCTGCCCTTACCGGGATTTGAACCCAGGACCGCTAGCTTCGAATGCAGGCTACCAACTAGGCCAGCGTGCAGTTACATTGTTTTAGCTTATCCACTGCGCTACTATAGTATACATTTTAAGACTGACCCCCAAGTTTTGAAGTGAAACTTTTTTCGCCCTCTTAACTTGGTAAGTAAGCTGATGCGTGACCAGAGCGTTACGAAAAGTGTGATCGGGCGAGGCTAACGGAAGGTGAGAGGGAAATATAAGTTAGTGAAGATAGTAAGAGAGAGAGAGTTACTTTCATATATTACTGTAGGGGCAAGAGAGATAGGTGAGCGCGCAAATTTTCTTTTCACACTCGTTTTTTTTAGTCAATAATTTTGCACAACAATGTACAGAGATCCTTTTGCAAGTCTCGAAAAGTAGAATAGCCCTCTCGACGACTGTACCTGAGCAATGAGGCCGCAGGCGCGCGCGCATGGTATAAATCTTATCTCGCTGTTGACGACGGCTGAAATTATACAATAAATTCAATGGTCTTTACTCGTTTGAGTACATATTTAAGCAGTTTGCATTGGAGTTAAATTTAAAGTTCTGTCGTTCAATGAATACATTGTTTAGCTTGTTCAGCCACAGGCTTTTTTATAGACTTGATTTCATTTTGGTCGTACATGAAAACCTGTGAAATAAAAGTTTTTTTTCCCCTTCCCTGGAAACCGACGGACGAACGCTGGCTTCATAGGCAAGCAAGGTTTCCACCAACTTCGCTCCTTTACGAGTAGACGCTTTAATTCACCCTTATCCTTATTTTTAACAACAATAAACTTACATAAACATAGGTACATACATAGAAAACATCCAAGACTCAGGAACAAAAACTTGCGCTTATCGCACCAATATCTGCCCGTACCGGGATTTAAACCTGGGACCGCTGGCTTCGTAGACAGAGTATCTACCAACTAGGCTAACCTGTCGTCAAACCTAACCATATACCGGGTGTTGTCTGTAATAGGAGCAATAAATTGAGGGATCGTTTCTACTCTATAAACGTAGCAACATTTGCTCTACAACTTTAAAAAAATATGTAATTTATTATTCGGGAGTTGTACGAACAAACTTAATAGCATTTTCAATGTACTCCATCCAATAGTCTAGTTGACATCTACTGTCAGCCTACAAACTTCGTAGTTTTCGCAATACAGTGCTTGCTTAGAGAATCTAAATTCATTAATATTTAGTTAACAATAAGTTATTTTCAAAAGTTGTAGAATAAATGTGGTTACGTTTGTGGTGTGGAAACGATCCCTCGATTTATTGCTCCTATTACAGGCAACACCCGGTATAGGTGAAAAATTTAAGTAAAGGACCTGGGCTAAGATTCTACACGGTAACAACGATATCGTCTTTGACGTGTTTCCGTATTGTCAACGATTTGATAATAACTCTTATGTCATTTACAATAATGGCGACTGTGACATAAACGATTCTAAAACACGTCAAACACGATATCGTTATAACGCAGTTGAATAGAGGCTGTTGTTTGTAGTAGTAACACATCTGTATATCGTCCGATATTCTATATTTGAAATTTGACGTAGTTCGATATTACTTTTGTACAATAGGTCCTTTACTTAAGTTTTTCACCTATACCCGATTGTACCCGTAAGATCTTACTTGGCGTTGACCTACACGGTGTCAAGGTCAGGTACTGACGACTCGTTCATGTGACCCAGTCATGACTAAAGCAAGTGATAGCCGGTAAACTAGCCGCTTCCGCAAGACAGACCTCTAAGATAGGAAAATCGTAGACATGGCAAAGTTTTATTCCGTTTAAGGTTTGAGTGATGTGAATTAGGCTAAGGTGGTCTTTCAGAGATTCTTTTCATGCGTTCTCGTTTATTTACTATTTTAAGAGGATTCCGATTTTCAATATGTCAAAAAACGAGTGTTAGACAATAGCGTTAAGCACAGGGTTGGCAACGGTACCTACTTATGAAAAAGAAGTACTTACCCAAAACTTTTGTTTTATCTGATGCGATCGACTGACTTTTTAACGTTTGGCAAAAGGAAAGATGAATTTATTTTGTCCTTTATGTGATGCAGAAGCGCGTTATTTGTCCCAAACAATTTTTTTTTCAATTCTTCGCCTGTTCGAATCATGGTTCGTCCTAAACTGTCAGCCAGTTCAATACTTTTCAAGTTTCCCAAAATACCTACTTCAATCAAAAATTCATAAAATAACCATTAGTTCAGTTTCCTAGTTATAAAAAATAAAAACTAGCGTAGAGGCATTCCATCTTGGTCTTAGTCACAGATCCCACTTACCATCAGGTGGCCTGTGAGCTCGTTGCTTTGGCAATGCCATCAGAAAAGCTCGTATTATTTGCGTCGAGCCGCCAATTTCAGTAGTTCCTCAACCCATTGTAACCATCACCTTAACACCGCGTACTAGTAATGGCGGCAGCACCGGCCCGGGCCAGATCCGTCGGGTTCGCGCCACCGCAAATCAACCGACCTTAGCGAAGTTCACGGCACGAGGCTCCCTGTTCACATGCGGATGTGCTACGAGCAAACAAAGTGCATTAAGCGACGCACAATATCATTTTTAGGGTTCCGTAGTCCAACTAGAAACCCTTATAGTTTCGCCATGGCCATCCGTCCGCAGCCTAGCTCAGAGATGCTATTACTAGAAAGCAGTAATTTGGCATGAAGAATATAAGTCACGCCAGCAAAGTGGTAAAATAAAATCTTGGAAAAAAATAATTAGTGTACCTACTTCCCCTACACCTAATGTGGGGATGTATTCTTTTTTCTCTTTTACCCCATAGTGTGTAGTGTCGTTGAATAGGTCTTTCAAAAATATCGCAGGTCTGTGACAGCAATTTTTCGATAAAGGGACCCATTTATGAAATTTCAAGCTTTAAAGTGCTAATTTTTGTTAGAGTACCCCCTACAGCCAAAACATCAAATAGTAAAAATCTGAAAATGAAAGCGCATATAATGAAGTGAAAAGGAAAACTATAACGGCTTCGGAACCCTACACTTAGCATAGTCCGACATGCTCTTGCCTGGTTTTTCGATCGTTATCTAAACTCGCGGTAGCAAACTAACAGAACTGACGAGCAGCACCGTGTGTTACACGAGCCATTTGGAGCCACTTTTGACCTCCTCATAGCTCAAAAACTATTTCACGTAATGTTTAATTTGGCTAGTCTTGCTTTCTCAGTTAGCTTTGGTACACATCTATAAGCTTTAGTCGCATTGTTCTAAAAGGCTGGATTTGACAGCTATCAAGTCAGTACAAAATACATTTGAGGGATGTTTGGGGTTATGTTTGGACATGATAGAAGCGCGTGGAGCTAACTGTGCTTTTGTGTAGTCCACTAGAGAAAATATTCCTTCCTCCACAATTGTCCTCGCGTGTGATACGTCTCTAATAAGTCCATGGGAGTATCTATAAATCACTACTCGACATTGGCGAAATACACCTGAACAGGAGTGAAAGCCATTAATAAAAAATTAAATAAGATGTTAATTGTTTGTCAAATCGATATCGAATTAGGGGTCCTGATGGGAGCGCAATTTTCCTAATAATCGTAGTGTTTTTTTAAATCTTGCGTTTTTCCCTAATCGGGACGGAAAGAGTCTCCAAAGGAATGGTATAGAAGAAGATACATTGATGTTTAAATAAAATAATACCTTTAACCTAAATCTAAGTGAAATATAGCACTGTTTGTTTATGTACAAGTCGTATTCAAAGCCTTTATTTATTCGAAGTTGGTGCGTATTATAAAGACCCACTCGTAAAACTTTGATCAGGCCGTCCCTAGCTATCTCGCGAATGGACGCAAACTATAAGTTCGCCAACGCTGAGGACTAGATAGAATTCCTCCATGCTTAATTTTAACGGTTGTCATATCATATCCTCACACCGGAACACACCAAAGCCACCAAATTTCAATTTAAAAAGCAACTGAGTTCCACATTAGCTGAGCTGAAAGTTGAATGAACGAATAAGAAAAACCCTGTTTTTTTTACTTTGCCTAATCTTTAACTTGTTCAAAATCAAGTGAATTAAGTACAAACGAATATCCTTTGATAATCAAAGCCGTTAACTATCTAACAACAAGTTGGCGCACGTAGTCGCTCGCCTTTAAGGTCGTTCGGATTTTACTGCGGACTTGATCTGCACCAGTTACTGTTTATTCGTTTAGTAGCCAATAAATCTATAGTTACGTATGTATACTTTGCTATAAATAGGTTAAATGGCTCGGAGCAGTGGCTTAGAGAAGACGTATTCGGCGTTATCGTTATCGAAAATGTCAAGGATTGACGTAAGTCGAACGCTATTCAATTCCATACATTTTGTCAGTTTTCAAAAGTGGGCTGTGATTCTACACGGTAATGACGATATCGTTTTTGACATGTTTCCGTATTGTCAACGTTTTGATAACTCTTATGTAGGTACTGACAGTAAAGAAATGACGGCCAGTTAAAAACGATACTAAAACACGTCAAACACAATAATTATCATTTTAACGCAGTAGAATAGAGGCCCTGGGAGCCTAGTCAAGATGTATAACGCTAAGTTAGCGATTTTCGAATCGACAAAATGAGATGACAGATCACTTGACCGCTTATGTCAGCTCCATACATTTTGATTTGAAGAAAGAGAAACGTTAGCAGCGTTTGAATCTCGGCTACGCCTGGTATGATGTCCAGGAGAGAAATTATCATCACCTACCTTTTTTTTAATGAAAAAGGATATTTTATGATTGTATGTTTTTTGTTGCTTTGCTTTGCTCGGCCAAAGCAGAAGGTGCTTTGAATGGTGTAACGGGATTGTTTAACTCGCCATTTATGTAATAATTTGTGTCACAAGCTTGAAGTGAAAACGGGCAGGGCATTCGGCTAGGCGGAAAAATGGTAAGTGGGCAAGGGAAATTTCAGAGTGGTGGCCTAATAAGGGAAGCGGTCAGTTGGCAGCCCACCTGCCCGATGGTCAGATGATCTGGTGAGGATATTAGGAAAGCGCTGGATGAGGCAAGTACAGGACAGGACCGCTTGGTGCAGTAGAGAGGCCTGTGCCCTGCGGTGGTTTTATATGGGTTGGTAGGAAGGAAGGATTAAGAAGTGGAAGATTGCGGAATATAGCTAAAGCCTTAGGCTGGTGTTAGTATTACGCTGACCATTGGCGCTGACTTGCCAATATGTGTGTTTGCTATAGAAGCGATTTAGAATAACGCTGATGCGTACGCAGCCGTTCGCTCCGCTGAGCCGCGCGCCGACATCTCGGCGCCGATTGTCAGTGCGACACTAAAACCACCCATAAACGTTTGCAAAATGCCACTTAAGTATCAAAACCCGCAACGGAATCACAAATAAAATATGAACAAAGCCGTTTGTGTGTGAGATTGGATGAAGTGTTCACAAATCTTATAATTTGCGCAAACTTGGCAATTGTGTAAAACAACCACTCGATTTGTTTTCTGATTGTAACTATTAAGTATAATCAAAAATTATGAACAAATTTACGTAAACGTAAACGGTGTTACTTAGTATCAAATCACCATAATCTGCCAAGCACCTTATAAAGATTATTAATTTATAGACTGAGGACTAGAAATTACCTTGTACCAAGCATAATTATGAGTTATATTATAACCAAATTTTTTTTGTCTTCTCCATTTCAAAATGTGAAACTTTCGTACGAGAAATTCTCGGTAATTTCCAAGAATATTTTCATTTTTGTAATGGATTTTTTTTATTACAACTCATATGTTTTCGGGAATGTTTCTAGAACTGTGTTAAGAAGATTTCCAACATTTTTGGAATGTTTTTGCAACTTGCACATTAACTTAATAAGTGTTTGATAGATGTCAATAAGAGAAAGATTTATATATTTAGTTGCCTTTGAAACTGCAAAATCGTTTAAGTATTGGCCAACAAACTTAACTGCTGATTGCAATGTAAATATAAAAACTATATAATTATTAAAAATAAAACAAATTCCGACATTTTCTCAACGGTTCTAACACCGTTGCCGTATGCGCATTATAAACTTTCAACTATCCTATCCTGACTCCTGGTATCATAGTCACAATTTAAAATCAGAGATCTAAACTATTCTGGTCCATCCTTACAAACCACTATACTTTGATCTGCAATTTGAAACTTGTACGACACAGAAGGTACGTTAATTTGTCAGTTTATTTACGTTAGAGGATATAATAGCCGCTAATGATAGTGCAGTCGCTCCTGACACCTAGTCATGGTAATCAGTCATTGAAGCAGGCTGCCTTACGCCGAGAGTTTATGCAATTTGCTCCGATAATGGCGGCGCTAATCACCATTTTATCAAGCGTGCGTTTACTCTTGAACAATGTGCTGAGTACTGACGCTTAGAACTTGTGCTTTGGTTTGCGAAAGTTTGTGTGTCCAATAGGCGAACTTGTTTGCTTAATAAGTAAGACATGTAACATGTGTTTTACCACAGAATAAGTAATAGTACTACGTATAGATGGTTCTCTGTAAACAAATTCGCTGCTTAGGTACGCCAAACATGCCATGCGCTCTTTCGGAGGCGGAGCCTAGAGCTAGGGTTGCCGGCAGCTCGACCTATTAAATGACGATTCAAAGCGCGAACGCGTGCGTCCCGTAGCAGTGCGTGGCAACCATACTAATAGACCCTATGCTTAGGGCCGGTCGGCATGTACTTGTAGCGGCGCGACGAAATCAAAGAGTGAACCGCCCCTGGTTTTACTTAAAAGCGGGTTGTCTCTCTTTTTACTGAAGAGTAATTTTTTAATGATAAGGCCACCTGATGGTAAATGGAATCTGAGACCCATAGACATTTGAATTTCAAGACTATAATCATGACACTACAATACTAAGATCTCAAATTATTAGGCCAAATGGCAGCTTCCGCTTTAACACAAACCATTCCTAATGTTTTTACATAAAAGAGAGGAGAGAAATTACTAAAAAATTAGGTCAACCTTAGTTATCTCTGTCTTTTCGCTATTGTCTATAATTTCTCTCATTTACTTAGGTTAAGATATAATTAGTTGTTTAGTGGTACTTTCTCCTCTTTTTACGAAAAAAGTGATTGAATATAATGCATAGAAAATTTAAGAAGGTAGCGTTTCATGTTTCCAATGACATGTATATAGTTGGGTGATAAACATATCCTTTGTATTTTGAATAGTCTTAATACTTTAAGAGTTACGTCAATTTCGTTATTTAATCATAGAATCCTCAGTCCATAGTTTTAAGAGTCAGCGCCGCGAGTGTCGCTAGCTGTGGCGCCTGCGCCGCCGGCGCGCGTCAAGTGGCGCCCGCGCATAACTAGCCAATCGCGATCGATCGTTGTATTACCGATCCATTTTCCTCAAGAAAACGTGCGTAAGAGTGTAGAAACTTGAGTTTGGAGTCTAGACTGTAAAGGGGGTTTTTATTATATTTCTGCTTCAGAATGTGTACATGATTACCAGACAAAGTTTCATGTTAAATAAGAATCCTCTTTATATAATAATCATGCATTTGATTGTTAATGAACTTAAGGGTAAATGTGAATTTAGATTTGGTTTTAAGATGGTTTCATTATTTTTCGCTACCCAAAGAAGGTAATAAATAAAATGAAAATAATATCACGGGATAATGTCTAATGTCACACAAAATGACCTAGTCCCAAACTAAGCTCTAAGCTTGTACTATGGGCACTAGACAACGATAAATATACTTATATAGAGAAATATATACTTAAATACATAGAAAATATCCAAGATTCAGGAACGAATACTCGTGCTCATCACACAAATATCTGCCCTTACTGGGATTTGTTCCCGGGACCGCTTGCTTCGTAGGCAGAGTCACTACTAATGAGTTAGCGTGTGTCGTCAACACATTACGACAATTAGTAATACAAGTAGTAAATATTTAGTGGTGGAAGGACCCTGAGCTCGTCCGGATCGCTACCACCATCTTAATTTATTTTTTAACCTACAAGCAGTTTTCGCATGTGTTCCGGTGTGGGGTTAAGACAACCAACAGAATTGCATAAAAAAAGAGCAGTAGGAGTGCCAAGGGTTGTTATGCGAAACGAAATTATGATAATAAGTTTTATGCAAAATAATATGAATACAATTTTTTTTCTATTAAATAATTTCATGCTCGCTGACATAATCAATTAGGGCAGGCAGCAAGGCACGGTTGGTCAAGGCAGCGAGGCTTGTCGGCATGTGTGGCGAATGACAGTGTTCAAGTCAGTCAGAGATCGGGTCATGCGGAATGTGCAGTCTGATAAAGTGACAACCACTCTTGTACCTAGTAGCCACTGTTGTGAATTCATTGAACTAGAAACCTAGTAACATAAGTAATGTACAAGTTTGTGAGCCTAAACGTTGGGAGGTTAATTGTCCGTAATGATTTTCTTCGCTTTTCTACCCGTAACTATTACATATCGTCAGGGACAAAACTCATGGCCGTATTAATAAGTTAGTTTTCTATGATGGCTACTACTGCCTTTACGATTAAGCCGATCCCAAGTAAAGATTTTTCAGAATATAATAGAAAATGGAACGAGTTTCTAATGGGTGTCTATCATTTCATCGGATGTAACACTTTATCGAATTTAATTTCATCGAACGATTTTTCCGCTGAAACCCTAATGTTTTCAGGTTAAACATCTAACCTAACCTAACCTACGTATTTAATGTTTTAGATACCATGAAAACATTATGGTTTCAGCAGAAAATAGCATTCGATAAAATAAAATTCGATGAAATGCTTCATTCGATGAAGTGATGAGTTCCCGTTTCTAAAACGAGTATTGTCTCAAAGTGCAGTGGTTAGACTTGTGTTCTCTTGTTTGAAATAATCTCGGTTCCCAGGCCATATTCCGGTTTTGGTCATGGTCCTTAACGTTTACTTAGGCACTAAACAAGTGGAATTCTCAGCGGTATCGGAGATCTCGAGATCGATCGGGTATTGATGCAGTTCGGTCGTTACTCGCGTGGCCAAGGCGATAAAATTTTAATTGGTACACCATTTACAACTGTTATAAATGGATTTTATTCCTAAGTAAATACAAATTTTGTATAAATAATTAAGATACTTTGTAAGAATGCGTTAAAGAGATATGTGCAGCGGGCACACAGGACTAGAATACAGGCACAATATTGCAATCCCAGCACTGCAAATGCGTTCCCAACCTTGAGGACTAAGATTTGTCTTATCCAGTGGTATATCTGCTGCTTAACGGTAGGTTAACTGATAAGATGGTGGTATCGAGCTGGACAAAAATTGCACAAGGTCTTTCAACACTAACTTCTATCCGCGACAGCAAACAAATAAATATTGCGTTATATACATTTAAATACACCAGATGTACAGATTACATGTTAGAATTTCACTCAGTCTCACATCAGTAATCAAGAAAAACTAAAATATGCAACAAGGTCAAGCTTTTGCAAGAAACTTCTTCAGCTTCCTAAATTTATTTTAAAAACAACCTAATGCGACACGAGTCGTAAATGCCTTACAAACGATCCATTTGCACTCGTTTTCTTAAATACATATAGGTAGTAGTTGCCTTCTAAAACCTCATACATACACATTCGCAAGTTCGTATCAGAATTCCAAGCAAGTTAATTGAAGCATTAAATTCACGTTTAATTTAAGGATTATGATATTACGATAGCAAAGGATTTCATTGAACCGTTAATGATCGGCTATTAAACTAATAATGTACTAACTGAGTACAGCAGCGTGTGCCTACGCAATGTAGTGTGATAGTCACATTAATGCATATTGACTTTGTTAATTTGCAAAGAAATTGATTTGATTTGTCGGCTCTATTTTCTATTTAAAAATAAAAAAGATTACAGCAATGCATTTGTTAATCTTGGCTAACAATGTGAAACAACGAGAACATTCTCGAAAATATAGGAATGCAGTGGGAATGATCCTTTTTATGAAAATAATGATGAAAATTGACCTCTTTTTATACACATTAAGCATATTCTTGGATAATCTTGTAAAGCCTAGTTAATGCTCTAAAACTTGAGGAGTTTCTTGTCAGAACAATAATTTACTTGGCTATTATGTTTAGATCTGCTTAGTTGTGTTGCATGCAAGAATCCAAATATAAGGGCGATAATAAGTTTAAATTAAGTATCTATACCATATGAAAATAAATTGGCTGACTTTAAAGAATTGCTTAATTTAAAAAATGCATTCGAGACGTTTATATAATTGTAAAGTTGGATGTCACCGCTTCCTAAACTGCTACTTAGGCGTTTGTTTAAGCAGTCCATTGTGAAAATTACAATTGAAGTTAATAAAATATTTCCAAAGTAGTGGAGAAGTAAAACTTAATTTTGAATAGTTTCATATCAATATCACAAATGATTTTATCTCAGACCATTTCAAATTGATAATTGATAAGCCCTGACGACGTTAACAGTACCTATTCTAACAAAGAAGCGAGAAGGCTTTAGAACGGATAATTACATTTCATTACAAATAATGATATATTTGACGCGACAAGGCTAGACCGCGGTTTATACAATAATATGGTTTTTAATAAAACGGTAATGGTTAGTGCAGTAATTGCAAACACCTGCCTTGCTGCAGTTTTGATTGATGGCTTTGACAAATATATAGATATATACGAGATGCAAGGCTTGATACCGGTATTCATTACAATTGAAATATTTTCGTTACTTTGCAACATTTCTTTGATTTTTCATTTGTAATTTAGGTAATTACACTATACGATTATATTATTGATAAACTCATTGAAGGACAAAAATATTCAATACTAAGCAAGGTACCAAAAATCGCGATACTGGTATTTTTGTATACCGGTATTCAAGCCCTGATGAGATGTTAAATAGAGTGATGGAAAAAAAATTAAAAAAAACAACAAACAAAACTGAAATAGGCAGTATAACAAGAGTTAGTCGAGAGTTATTCAAGATTTTGCATAAAAAGTTTTCTGTATAAAAAAAAGTACTTACGTATACCCTGTGAATATTATGTAGGTACGGTCGTTCCTTAAACTAGCTGCACACTTTAACCTTAATTATGTCAATTTGATGTCATGTTTGAACTACTGCACTAATGTGACAGGCGTTAGAGCGACAAGGTACAAAGGTGTACAGCTATTTATAATAATAATAATAATAATAATAATAATAATCACAGGACAATGACACACTAATTGACTTAGTCCCAAACTAAGCTCTAGGCTTGTACTATGGGTATAGACAACGATAAACATACTTAGATAGAGAAATAAATAGGCTGACTATACTAAATATTTATCGGTTACCTTTTCAATGATATGTCAAAAACCGGCCAAGTGCGAGTCCAAATCGCGCATGAAGGGTTCCGTACCATTATCTATACATTAAAACTATATACCACCTTATATACTTCCTTTTTTTATTAAAAGGAGCCCCCCGATCATTTATTTTATTTTAATATTCTGTGTATAATTCAAGCGTCTACCTGTGGGACTTAAATACTTATACAATACAATACAATACAAAACACTTTATTGTGCAAACAAAAACATTACAAAGAAATAGCACAATTAAAAAAACGGTCAGGTCAGAGGAACAGGCGGTAGTATCGCTAATTATCGATCTCTTCCTTAAAAGGGATAAGGTGAATAAATAGGTAAATAAATAAATAAAATAATACAAATAAATACACGATATTATATTAATCTGTTTTTAGAAGAAGAAGAAGAAGAAGAAAATCGTTTATTTGATGCAAAACACAAACTACTCAACTACTAATAAATGAAATACATTTGGAGATTAATCAGGAGTACTAAACTTAAAACTATTTTATAATGCACCAAATTGGGTGCCGCTCAGCATAGTGTCAGACACGTGACGCTGATTTTCAGGGCAACCATACGGGAAGAAAGCGCTGCTTTTAGTATTTGTTGTTGTAGTTGCAACAGAAATACATCATCTGTGACAATTTCACACTTGCCTGGTGACACTCAGACAGCGGGGTCTTAGTAATAGGGTCCCATTTTTACCCTTTGGGTACGGAACCCTAAAAATCAAAATCGACACTTTCACGCTAATACAACTAAACACCAAAGATAATAATGTCAACCTTATATCATAGGGATTTTGTGTTGGTAGTTTTTCAGAATAAGGCTGTACAACTTTTTATTTTGCGTTGTTTTGGAGTGACATTGTCACTTGTAATAACACTGTAACGCGGTGTCTGTTCGTGTTCACTAAAGATTGCTGCATTAGATACATTTCTCAATGGGACACAGAATACGTAGAAGAGATGTTTCACATTTAAGTATACCTGATTATTATAGTGTCCTTGCGAACATTACAATCGGAAAAATCTATCTCTAAAGAACTGTGTTATACTGACATTATAAATGAAATCATAAGAACTGCTAAACAAAAAGTCACTGTGTCACGGTTCCATGGTAGATCAAGGTTCCATTTTTCCAATTGTACTTATAAAATGAAATAAGACAATATTCATATGTGTTAATAACCATACTACTTTTATTTTAAGTTGACAATCCCAAATTGACCTAATGCCAAACTTACTTTTACTATGTGTACTAGACAACGATATACTCTCTCTGTCAAATTCAAATGTTGTATTGATAGATTAGCACGTTTTGCGTTTATATTAATAGGATTAATAAACAAAATTGCATAGAAAATACCCTCAAGACTGAAAGAACCGTTCGTGGTAAAAATACCCTTACCTAGTTTCGAAAACTGGCCGACTAGCTTCATATTCAATACCAATACCAAATTGGGTAACCCCGTCTATTAAGTACTTGATTAAGTATTACGACATGCTAGCCTAGTTGGGAGTGACCCTGCCTTCGAAGCTAGGTGTCCTGGGTTCAAATCCCGGTAAGGGCAGATATTTGTGTGATGAGCACGAGTATTTGTTCCTGAGTCTTGGATGTTTCCTATTTATATAAGTATTTATTCCTCTATATACGTATGTTGATCGTTGTCTAGTACCCATAGTACAAGCCTAGAGCTTAGTTTGGGACTACGTCAATTTGTGTGATTGTCCAGTGATTATTATTATTTTATTATTATTATAATATTTAAAACCCATGGAAATTAGATATATTGTACAATATAAAGCGAAGTGATGCCGCTGTCGACTATGTCCTGTGACGGGCTGATGTATGAGGGCGGAACTCAAACCAACAAGATAAGGGAGTGGCCTTTATTTCACTCACGGCTCATATTTTCAATGCACTAAGCTTACTTAGATGGAAGGTAAATTTACAATCATCAATGTTATTTTTAGTAAGAGTCCTATTTCTCTAAGTGAGAATTCATATAATGCAGTCGGAGGTAGTCTTTCTTTATAGTTCAATTTAAGAAGTTGCCTCTGACATTTTCTGGTCTTTAGTGCTTCACTTGGCAAGGAGGCGACTAAGAATGGTACTCTCTGCAGAATAAGTTTAGGAAAAACGAGCATGGATCTCGGTTCAGGGTGTACCTATGGGGTATGGTGTGGGATTGGAGAAAGAAATAAATCATCTTGATTCCATTTGAAAACAAGGTTATTTTTTTACGCAGTCAGGTTATTGATTTTTTTCTTTCAGTATTGCGGCAATAGAAATACATACTGTGTAAATTTCATCTGTCTATCTACAAGACTACTTATTAGGTACTACGGTTCATGAGATCTGACAGACAGACGGATTGCGAAGGCTTAGCAATGGCTTCCCGTTGGCACTCTTGGGTACATAAACCTAAAATCACGCATGCCATGTGTAGAAGCCATAATCAAAGCAAACGAAACAGTGTAAATGAGCTTTGTGATAACTTCAGTTATCATAAGACCATAATACCTATAAGTATTAGTCATTTCAGGCTGACAGACAGATGAGACTGGGTCACACACAGACTTAGGTTACCGTCTTTCCTGTGGACACACCGAAAGTTAACGTTTTTAAGGCCTAATTTTCTGGCTAAGCCCATACCCGCAAAAACGCTGTCAGGACTGCTTTAGACCTATCATATAAAAACATAACCTATATGCACACAAGCGTTTAACTATTGACCACAGGAGAGACAACTTTTGTTTTTATGAGTGTGTATGACCCGACTATCTTTAACATTTTCATTATTGTACAAAAATTAAAAAAAATTATAGCGTTTTACAGTTTTACCTTCTGCGTTTTAATGTCTAGTGTGTTGCCTATCACATACAGTATAACCACTTGGATACCTACCCATATTTGGATAACAGACAAACCACGCAATAAACCAGTGTAACTAACAAACTGGCTCGTTAAACCCGAGTCAAGTTTAACTATAGCATCCCTGTCTGAACAGCGACTCCCACGCTACGCTGTTATCATGTTACGTCATAAATTTCCCGCTGCAACTTCACCGCGCTGTTAAAAAACACAGTGCGTTTTATATTACGGTGCAAAAGGAATTTCTTTAGTATAACGAATATGTACAGCGTGTAAATTTCATACGGGCATTTAGTTTAACAACAGTTAACATACACACTAATTAACGTAAAAACTTGTATAAAAGCAACATTAGTTGTGTTTTATTTTTTCTATCACACATTGCGCCAATTGACTTATTATTGCCCCCGTGTGGTTGCCGGGTTACAATAGTGCCACTCCATGTCTTCCCGTGGATATCGTAAGAGGCGACTACGGGAATAAAGGCTTGTAGTACTGTTAGGCGATGGGCTTGCAACCTGTCACTAATACACTAGCAAACATCTTAGCCTGAATGCAAAATGTGGTTACAGAATTATCAACAAGTTTAGAGTTGTTGGTATTCTGTTGCTCTGCCTACCCCACTCTGGGAATAAAGGCGTGACGTTATGATGATGATGATGATGACTTATGCATTATTATGGTTCGCCATTTATTAAACTTCGCCGATAAAAGTCAAAAATAAAGATCATTAATGTAGGCGGTTCACTCGCCTGAGATAGGTACAGTCAAAGACTTAAACTGTTATGCCACTATGGAACTCTGTCATAATGACAGCGTCAAACCACATGAAGGAAAGCGTACATTAATGATTAACGCTGTCATTATGACAGGGTCCCATAGAGGCATAGCAATGGAAGTCCTTGACCGTACTTATTTTCCACATTTCATCCTTGCACTTGGATACAGGCAATAGGTATACATTGACGACCGATGGACGCTCGCAGACTTCGTACATTGCTCCTAAGACAAACATTAAAAAATTAACTGCTCTTCAATAATAAAAGTTACCAAAAAAATATCTTTATCACAAGATTTGTATGATCAACTACGTCTGGATAAAATACATGCCCGTATGAAATTTACACGCTATATATTGTAGCTTGGCGAAATAGTCTTTAGAAAATTGAGAGCGTGGTCTACTCGGTAAAACAATATTGCTTTTCACATTTAAATATTATTATTTGTTTAAATCAATTCAATAAGGTTTTGTCATTCGGTTATACAGTGTGGAAAAATAAAACACAACTGGTGAAATTACTAGCATAGAGGCATTCCATCTTAGTCCTCAGGGTTGGCAACGCATTTGAGGTCTTAGGATTATAGTCTTGAGAATTCAAATGTCTATGGGTCTCAGATTCCACTTACTATCAGGTGGCCTGAGTGCTCGTGTGCCTTCTCCTTAACATACAAAAAAAAAAAAGTTGGGCCCTGGAGGGAACTATTTTAAAAATCCTTAAGTTGGCTCATTTTACTTAAAGGAGACATTTCATTAGTTTTAAATATAAACAAAACCGCCTTCAAAGATTTTCTAAAAATCCGTTTGCCTCGCCCGGGTCTCGAACCATATAAAATTAAAAAATTAAAGTTCATGTTAGATTTTACGATCATTTTAGAATATTTTGGCTTATTAGACTGTTCATATCAGCTATTTGCATGTTGCCTATTATTTTATAGCTTCTTCTATGCGTTTAGACATTAAGTTAGTGTTCGTTAATGACACTTAAAAGGTAAGACACGTATTTGCGTATTATCGGAAACTCTTGCACATTGCACCACTAATTGATAACGCGAATTGCAGTAATTGGCGCCATGCCGAATGCAATAAATGTAATATCTCAAGTAAGCCGGACATTCAATTAAACTTCTTGACACCCGATTTCCTAAACTTATATCTAACCACTTTAAGCCCAAACATTATTTCATGACAAGCAGAAGGCTAACGAGGACACGGCTACCAGCCCCCTATTTCACCACCGTGACAAAGACGCCTGACAGGTGACAAATCGGTGTATATCGCAAAGTTAACACGCTGAGACATCACTGGATTTCATGTAAACTGCGCCATGTACACTGAAATGTCAACTGTCATCTGTCATTGTCAGGATGGTGTAATAGGGGGCTATGGTGGGTTGGATCTGAGACCTCTAGACATTTGCATTCTCAAGACTACAATCTGAAGACTGCAGTCCTAAGACTGCAAATGAGTTGCCAACACTGAGGACTAATATAGAATGCATCCTAGTAATTTCACAGGTTGTCACAACAACCCGAAGTTTGAACACTACTGCCGTTTAAATCCGGGCGGATCCTGGGGGTGATTCTCTCAACACAGCGCTGCATAGAACGCAAAAGTGAACGTTTATCCGGCAAGTTTAAGTAGTCCCGTCCCCACATTTTAGCGCGTGCCTTCTCAATTAGGCAGCTGCACAACCTCCCACTACCTTTCCGACACTTTTTCTTTCAAGTCCTATAATTTGGTAAAGTACTTTAAAAAGATATAATTCCACAAATGACCATCATTTTGACAAAATTTCTGTGTTATAATCTCAGTTTGTATGATCCCACATCACATGCGTCTTATGACATTCGTTGTATCATTACCTACAAGAAAGGACAAGTGCATTTATTATTTAAAAACAGTTATTAATAATTTCTTAATAAGTTATTTTACAAAGCTATTCCAGAGTATGATAATAATCAACGTGATATAAATTTGTAATAGCTTAGCACCAAATGCGCAATAGATTTAATCATACTCAACAGTAAGCAATAAGTATTTAATTAACAATTTGATTTATGTCATCTTTAAAAGCAAAACGCCTGACGCCATGGAATCGACCAATCATAAATCAGTTACGAGACAACATAAACGTCAAACGTGAAACGACCAATCAGAGAAAAGGGTTATTAAACTGATTGGATCAATGCAACGCAAATGTTTAAGTAGGTATCGAGTAACATTATTCTGTTGTTTATTGATATGTTAATTGTGTGGAAGATTAGTGATATTATAAACGTTAATGTGGGTGTTGTGGGTGTGAATAATTGTGGTATGACTGGTCGTTATGAATTAAATTTATATATTACTAGCGACCCGCCCTTGCTTCACTTCGGTTCATGTGACTTTTCTGTAAGACACGTACATAAACCAGAATTAATTATAATTATACATAACACCTTTCGTGAAAAAATATCTAACTGATGGTGAAAACTGAATCAAAAGTCGAGGAGTTAGTGGATGGGCGGTTTTCAAAACAAGTGTACATCGTTAAGGACAAAATTAAGAAACTTTAACTTTTCCATTTCGTTACGAAAATTAACACGTACTAAATGTATGGCTAGTTTTCGTGACGAAATGGAAAAGTTAAATTTTCTTAATTTTCAAAACGCCATATACAGACAGACACAGACAGGCAGCACGGAAAGTGACTTTGTTATATAATATGTAAAGAAAAAAAGATTCTATACCGTGTGGAATAGGCTAAAAGATGACAGTTTATATTGCACCGATCGAATTAGAATTGAAACAGGCGTTCTGTGGTAACTGTTATTAAAGTCACTCCCTTATTTGCTGTTTTTGTTAAGAAACTTTCAGCGCTCTTAAAATACTGAGCATCGGAGGTTGTTCCAGTTTATTTGAAATGTTGCGCTCTGATTATCATACATTCATACATAACATCACACCTTCATTCCCAGAGTGGGGTAGGCAGAGCTACAGAAATACCAACAACTCTACAAAGACTTATTTATAATTCTATATCCACATTTTGCACAATTAGGCCAAGAAGTTTACTAGTGTATTACTGACAGGTTGCAAACCCATCGCCTAACAGTACTACAAACCCTTATTCCCTTAGTCGCCTCTTACAACATCCACGGGAAGACATGGAGTGGCACTATTCTAACCCGGCAACCACACGGGCGATGTCTGATTATCATAAATTTAATTAATGGTAACTTCAGGTTAGACAAACCACTAGCAGATCAAAATTAAACTTGAAAACTATGTCAGACTTTAATTTTGGTCACTAAGTCCAATAAAAGCCCGGTGACCGGTTTATGACCGGTGTACTTCATTAAAAAAAATGTTGTTTAAAGCCAACAAGCGTATTACAGTTTTTTACATGTGCATAAGTCACATTTTACATTAACGGATTTACGCCCAGTCAGACGTAATATTATGACGAAAACTATTTTCTAGCATTTAGGTTTTTTTTTAGCATTAAGTGGTGGTAGGACACTGTGCAGGGTCCGTCCGGATCGCTGCCACCATCTTATCCATTAACCACCCGCCAAGCAGCATTCGCATTGTTGTGTTCCGGTGTGGGGATAAGACAACCGGTGAAATTACAAGCATAGAGGCATTCCATCTTAGTCCTCAGGGTTGGCAACGCATTTGAGGTCTTAGGATTATAGTGTTGAGAATTTAAATGTCTATGGGTCTCAGATTCCACTTACCATCAGGTGGCCTGAGTGCTCGTGTGCCTTTTCTTTAACATAAAAACAAAACAAAAACAAACAATTTACATATCTTTTACATTTTTCTCGTTCTATTCCAGCGTATCATATAATGCTGGGTTAAGTTCTATCATTGTCAAAAGCAATATTTAAAAAAACTGACTGTTGAGTTTCTTGTGGCGCTTCTTCTCAGCAGTGGTCTCTTTGAAGCGCTAGTATGATTTTGACGTGTAAAAGTGCCCGTGCGGCCTACTTACTATTTTATCAAAGCTGTGGTCTTAATTTATAGAAGACACGAATGGTAACTTCTTATCTAATGCCCCGTTATCTACGTCAATTAAACAAATATCCTGTCCAACATCCTTCATAAAACTATAACATCTTCACAAGTGACATCACTTTTACACAAACAAGTTAACATGTACAAATAATTACTAATTGACCAAACTTTATTACCATTCAGTAAATTCCAACTTCATAATTCACACCTCCGAAGCCGTCATCTGATGCGTCACATGTAACAGATTCTTCAATTATAACTCAGCTATGTAGGTAGGTACTGATTCGAAAAAACCACAGGAGCGATCAGAGATTTTACTCAACTTTCTCTTGAATCATAGCTCTATTTCACTAGCCAATAAACGCGGTTATAATGTCAAAAAGCGATACGGTTTTGAAAACTAAACAGCTGGGATTCTGCACGGTAATAGGGTGAATCAACTTTTAAAGTCCTCCTTTTCTACACGCTAATAAAAACTTACTAGAATATGTGAGATTGATAATGGTTTACACATGTTAAAATTAGATAATCAGATTTTCGGATTTCACTATTCATAATCATAAACCAATTGTATAATTTTGTAAAAACATGGTAACGCAGTGGAAAATGCACGTTTTTCATACAAAACCCGGGGACAACGTCGTCCCCTGCGTTACCTGATATATTTGTGTAAATCATAGAAGAATTTTTAAAATTGTCAGCTAGAAAGTAAGTTTAATTGTCTGATTTATTCAATATATTGACCACATCAAAAAAAAAATTGCATTCTACCAAATTAAGGTGACATAGTGAGACATGTCGAAAATTGGGGAGTACCTTAAAAGTTGATTCACCCAATAACGATATCGTCTTTGACGTGTTTCCGTATTGTCAACGTTTTGATAACTCTTATGTTATTTACAATAATGGCAACTGTGACATTAAAGATTCTAAAACACATCAAACGCGATATTGTTATAACGCAGTAGAATAGAGGCCCTTTGGGTCCGTAGCATGGTCGCCTTTATCGATGTGGATAACGGTGGATAAAGCATCTGTCACTTTCTGACCAGTACGTAAGTGCGAGAGTGACGGATGCTTTATCCACCGTTGTCCACATCGATAAAGGCGACCATGCTACGGGTCCTGGTTACAACAAAGTAGAATGGGGGGCCAGTTACGATCTTACAATTTCACTAAAATATGATGACATTTGTTAATTTGTGGCCGAGCGTAGAAAGCACGCGATTTATGAACGAGTCATACAAAGTCTATAGTGTACGAGTCCGCATAAATTGCACTTCTGCCGAGACATAGTGGTTTTCTCAACTACTTTGAGAAGGCTATTAACGTAATTAGTATGAAATAGACCAAGAATACGTATATTTATCATTTTTTAGACGACTCGTTGGCCTAGTCGGTAGTGACCCTGCCTACGAAGCTAGTGGTCCCGGGTTCAAATCCCGGTAAGGGCAAATATTTGTGTGATGAGTACGAGTATTTATATTTAAGTACATTTCTCTATATAAGTAACTTTATCGTTGTCTAGTACCCTTAGTATAAACCGAGAGCTTAGTATGGGACTTAGTCAATTTGTGTGACATTGTCCGGTGACATTTATTATTTATCACGCATGTAAATGGCCTGTCATAAAAGTGACGTTTTCTGGCCTCAAATCAGACCAAAAATGTTCATTTTCCGACCAGCGATACTCCTGCATCTGTCAACTTATTGCATCGTCCTCGCACCAACTCATATTACTGATACAGTACCAATTCTATAATCTGTTTATTATTATTATGTAGCGCCTAAAGTGATTGAATAGACCAAGTGGGGTCACAATTTCCGTTGACCTGATTTTCTCGGTCGTACGCTTCGACCTCCCGGGAAGCAAAGGGCACTCACTTGCTTACTGTAGCAAAATCAAAAATCAAAATCAAAATGTTTATTCAGTAAATAGGCCCCCATGTGGCTCTTTTGACACGTCGGTAATATGAAGTGAATTTACTAGCGCTTCAGATAAGACCATCATTGCGGAGAAGAAGCGCCAAGAAACTCCAGCAGAAGGTCATTTTTTCAAACATAAAGTACAGAAATACTTAAAAGTAAGTTACATTACAAGTACTTAATAAAGTAATAAAATAATAATGATTAAAACTTGAACTAATAAAATCAATACAAATCTAAATGTAGCTAGCAGTGTGTTGCATGGGGATTCCGACTGTCCTGATTTAGTAGCTCAGTTGCTGCGTCTGTATGTTCCCTCTCCAACTAGATTTGTTTTTCGACCGCGTTGTCGCCATCTGTTAGCAGCACCGGTTGCGCGTACTGTGTTCCGCCGAAAATCCCCGCTAGTACGGGCTTTGCATCTGATAAACTCGCTCCTCGAATCAGCCCCAAGCTGTGATGTGTTAGCAAGAAGATGGTCAAACGTGTGTGACGAATGTCTGAAGTTCTGCGAGAAGATGGATGTACGGCCTTCTTTTGTGATATCTTATTACCTCTTTCCTTATGTGTATTCGGAGTATAAAATTGTATTTAAGTTTCATAGTGCTTTGGTTCTACTGTTATGCTGTGAAATTTAATGTAATAATAAATAAATAAAATACTCCAAAACAAAGTTCAGTTACGTTATCATTGTCCTTTTTGCTTGAATCTGGACGCTGCTAAGTAAGAAAGATAGAGCATGATATACTGATTACCCTTAGATGGCTGGACCTAGCAAATTATCTTTATCCTTAGACAAAAGTACTCGGCTGGCTAGAATCTACTATTTAACTAGTAATCTATTGCAATCTAAGTGCTGTTAACAGTTTGTGCAATTGTCACTTTGGCATTATCATTTTCTTGCACCGTCACGGATACAAAACATACCTAAATAACCGTCATCTGTTTATACTCGTAATACAGCTAGCTTACCTTACTCGGCTTAGTTCCGTAGGAGCTATCAGTTCCGAATACCAAACAAGAAAGTCTCAAGTTTCTGTAAAGTTGACTCACTTTGTAGCGATGACCTAGACAGTTAACCAAATAACTTTAATCCTCCTGCACCTAACTTTACCCAAACCGCAAACCAATGACGTTACAATTCAGGATAAAAATAAATTGAATCATGAATAAAATATTTAAACTAATCTGATAAACGGCGCCCGCCATAGTGATAATGACACGTCTGTTGATAAGAATGACATTTGCAAGTTAAAATGACGTTTTCGTAGGTGTGATCGAGGCGCCAGTGATGTCATTGACGAACCTTATAAGGAAAACGGAATAAAGTTATTCGTAGGTATTGTAATAGAAGCAGACAATGTTAATGCAGTTTTCATTATATTTAGAATTAATGTAAGGTAATTAAGGGTAATAAACGCGCAGACGTTAAATCACGAAGATTATTGCTTTATCATGCACTAAACTCGACATAATTGACAAAGATAAATTATAATGGTGATATAAGTTTAAAGTAGATATAACTTTGAGATCAAAATTGGTAAGCATTGCAAACATTGTTTCTCTACCTTACGGAAAAAAATTTCAATAGTTCCTTGGTATTCTGTTGAAACTGAAATATTTATAATGCGAACTTCTTATCATTATTATTAATTATTAATATTTTAATTATTTTGATTTTCCGAAATAACTTCCTAAAAAACACTATTCAAAGTTTTATATTTCTCATCGTGGAAGATACACATTAATGTTTTTTGGCAGTCTGAACCGATAAAACAAAACATGTGCTCATTTTTTATGATCTCAGACATAATCAAACGAGAAATGAACTAGCATTTTGCTTGATCAAAACTCTCTACAGAAGCACACGGAAGTTAGAGGGTTTAGTTACTTTAGAGTGGACAATTTCTCTCAATAGGTTGAGATTGGGCAACTAAAATAATAGACACGTGTTATATCAAATAAAACAAATCGGACCCTGACAGGTGGGTACCTTTCCTCATTAATAAAAAGCTTTGTAATATTTTGTACAAAAGTATAAACGTAGACATTTTTCCCAGATTAATATAAAAACATAATGTTAACACTCTCTGGATAGATGTTTCTGCAAAAAACTTATAAGTACGTTAGTCGAAGTAGTAAGCAGTTTATAAGTAACCTGTCAAAGTCGCATGCGTATTGCAAGAAACAACTTCTCCGCCCGCTTAGTTTAGTTAATCTCTTATTGGTTCAATTTGTTGCTACCCTTAAATTCGGTAGGCGTGCCCGATTTTCTTTTGGGACGACTCGCACATGCGCATTGTAGAACATCACCGCCATCTTGTTGAAGAATGAAAGTTTGTGTAATGGGTCTTCTGGATTGGCTTTAACAATCTGCTGGTGAATTTTAGCTTAAATTAATTTGAATTCTATAGGTTGCAAGCTAGAGGCAATTTGGAGAAAAATGAGGGAGCTGTTCGGAGTGATATTGGCAATATGATCCAATTTACAGTTACAGAAGCCACACCACACACGATGTTGTAAAGAAAAAAAGACACCCTTGCTTACATGACATGGATGCCTTAAGAATTCGTTTTTTCATTTGGACGTATAGGATCCTTAAAAGACAGTGTGACATATAAATATTCAGACAGACACGCAATATGATCATGTTAAAATTATTTAGTTTGACCACAGAACCCTGAAGAGCTGCTTAATGTGGTGGTCGCTACTGTAGAATATTATGGTTCCATCTCTGACCACGTCAAACTTATTTTTTGATAATCATCGTTCCCTAGCCTGTGCTAATATCGGATCTACGTCACTGGCGCCTGTGTATGGACTTTAATCTAGTTATACTTGAACTTGGTTTGGACTAAGTCAATTGCTCAACCGAGTCTGATCATCTCCTTATCTTTTGTATTCTCTCTTATCTTTTGAACGGAGTGTTCCTTCGATACTTCAATCCTTTAGGATCTTTTGTGCAATTACCCTCATACACACTATGTCATTGAAATGAACGATGTATTGCCTTCATCAGTCAGATAATCGGGTTAAGTTAAAAAAAACATTTTTACGTGGCCACCGCTGGGGTTCGAAGTCTGTACATTGCTCAACCACTCTGCTACCGACGCTCTTATTGGGGCCCGGGGTTGATAATTGTGGATGACTGTCATATAAATTTGAACACTTAGGTCATACATAAAGCGGATTGTATTGCCCGTGTGGTTGCATACCTACCTATTCTCGTTATCATTAACATTATTGTATATGGATTGTAAACTTATCAATATAGTAAAATAGTATTCTTTACTTTATAACATTTCTTGATATCTTCCTTTATTTACAATATTGTCTTGTCTTGTCATTTAATGTAGACCCTTGTGAGAGTAAATAAAGATTTTTTTTTCTTTTTAATAAATGGGGGTGCAAGCTAGTGGTCAGTGTGGCTGTAAAGACCAGACAATGCACTATATCACTTTTGATTGTCCTGCTCCCAAATTTGGTGGGTTACATATAATTAATAAGGTTAACTGGAAGAGATCCCTTAAAAAGATAAGTTCGCCTTTTTACATGCCTGTTATATTTATATTGTAATTGTTATCTCTTGATCGTACCATCACAGAGCGGCACATGTGCTGCTTTTGTGGTGATGGTGATGATGATTATTATTAATGTGGTTGTGTTAGCTGCTCCCTTTTCAACTCCATAAATGATCCATTCTGGCCGTTACGCTATGTCGATAAAAATATATAACCGTATTCCTACGATAGCCCCGTGTGGTTGCCGAGTTAGAATAGTGCCACTCCATGTCTTCTCGTGGATGTCGTAAGAGGCGACTAAGGGAATAAGGGCATGAAGTAATATTAGGCGATGGGCTTGCAACCTGTCACTAATACACTAGTAAACATCTTAGCCTACTTGTGCAAAATGTGGTTACAGAATTACAAACAAGTCTTTTACGAGTTGTTGGTATTTCTGTAGCTCTACCTACCCCACTCTGGGAATGAAAGCGTGATGTTATGTATATATGTAGGAATAGGGCTATATTTTTTTATCGACATAGCGTATTAAAGATATAGACGATTTGAATCACTTTACTTTGCAGTTAAAAATATCTATTAGGACAAGCTTTTTATTCACTCCAAGAATTATTTAATGAAAAGTATTTTTAATGTTAATTTATCATCTAGGTATGTTTAGTGTAGACGTGTCATACACAGATTTAGGTTACCGTCTTTCCAGTGGACACACCGAAAGTTAACGTTTTTAAGGCCTAATTTTCTGGCTAAGCCCCGCATAAACGCCGCCAGGACTGCTTTAGACCTATCATATAAAAACATAACTTATATGCACACAAGCTTTTAACTATTGACCACAGGAGAGACAACTTTTGTTTTTAAGATTGTGTATGACCCAGACCTTTTTCAACTTTGCCCTAGCAAAAGGAAATCGATCAATCCCTAGATATGTAGTTCCTACAATTTACCTTTTATATCTTTTTTATACTACTAATATTCTAAACATGAAAGTTTGTAAGTATGGATGTTTGTTACTCTTTCACGCAAAAACTACTGGACGGATTTAGGTGAAATTTGGAACGAAAACAGTGTGTACCTTGGATTAACATGTATACGTCACATGTATACCTCTGTATTCGTTCCATCCTTTGTCTTCTGTAATGTGACATGCAATAAATATTTGACTTTGACTTTGACTTTAACACTTAGGCTACTTTTCATATCGCTATTCCCTCGGTAACTGATTTATACGCGTACGGAGTCCCGGGCGGAAGCAGTATTGTATAAGTTTAAAATATTTTTAAGATTGCTGGGCCCTGCAGGGTTTGTTTGGACCTTACAATTTTCATATAAGAGCTTTGATACAGCTTCATCACAATAAATGATTTGATTTGTGTTGTCGGCAGGCCGGTGATGTGTGCGCGGCGCCCGCGCCGGTAGGGCGGCGGGCCGGGCGCATGCCGGCGCGCCCGGCCGGCGCCGTCTCCGGCCGCGCCGCGCGCGCCCGCCGCTACTATGCGCATGGCCAGTGCCCTCACGACTCTGCTCGCGGTAAGACTTGAAGATTTCCACTAACGACACAGGCCCTAGCCAAGATTCAAACGCTCCTAACGTTTTTCTTTTCTATCGCTCAAAATGTATGGGATGACATTCTCGTGCGTTTCGATAAAGCACGTGGTCGACTGTCATCCCATACATTTTGAGCGATAGAAAAGAAAAACGTTAGGAGCGTTTGCATCTTGGCTAGTCCCCAGTGGCCCCAGGCTGTTCTAGGCGCAGGAGATTAGATTATGTGATAGTCACAAGTCTAACCCACCTAACTTACGAATGAATGTTTAAGATAACCTGAAAACAACAGGGTTTCAGCAGAAAACAGTCTTCGATGAATCTGTGAAACGTTACGTAGTATAAAATGATACGGTCTAGTGAACAAGGAAACACTGCATCCGTTCTTATCCTTTCTTGCGTTCAAGAAGTCTGGAAAAAATCCCGATTTTTATTTATATAAAAAACAATGAAAATTTCTGCTCTTATTTTCAATCTATATTCTAAGGAGCGCCATCGACGACATGGAAGCAGAAACAATTGGAATAGGTGGCGAGAGTGAAAGTGATTGACTATGAATAAATTGTCATTAATCATGACGTGTTATTTTTGGGAGCCTGCCGTTTGGCTAAAATATTTTTAGTCAAATGTATCATTTCCCAAATTTAGATTTGCCAAACCAATTTTATATAAAAAGTTTTCAGAATTTATTTTAGTACCATCGTGTAGAGCGTGAGCCGTTTGGTGGAAATCATCCTTTACTCTATAGAAATTCGGGTACCGTCGTCGGCGAATCTGGAAAACGGTGTTATGTCACGCTCGTTTGATGCTTAACCCGATCAGCATTCATAACTTGAACTGAGATTCGGTATTTAACGCTTTCGTTTTAAGGCTCCTTCTATGCCTTTAGTTCTTATTCTATGGAATAAACATATTTCATCATTTTGAATTTGTCAATATTTAGTATGTCACCTCATTATAGTGAGTGTGTAAAATATTTACATAATATGTACCTAAATGTAATAGCTAGGGGGCTGGCGAGCATTTCGGTATATTATTTACACGAGTTTCACATCGAGGTGGATTGCAGTTTAGATCAGTACGAATTGATTTGGTTCAGTCAATTAAGGTCCTATGTCGCTGCGTTTTCGCGTTCCAGCGGATTGAATTTGCTTAAAAAAGGGGGTAATCAATTATTATATGTATTATTATTATATGTATGTATGCCTTTTTTACGTTAAGGAGAAGGCACACGAGGGCTCAGGCCACCTGATGGTAAGTGGAATCTTAGACCCATAGACATTTGAATTCTCAAGACTATAATCCTAAGACCCCAAAGGCGTTGCCATCCCTGAGGACTAAGATGGAATGCCCCTATGCTAGTAATTTCACCGGTTGTATGTAGTCTGCCTTTGGAATATCAGAGGCCTGAACGTCATCGATTTTCTTGGTTTTCATAAGAAATCCAAACATCAGTCCAAGAAGCAGACATGTGCGCATAACTTTTTTTTACATTTTTGAAGCGCTGTTATTAACAGCGCAACGTAAGAACATTTAAGTCTGCCAAGTGTTAGCTTTTATACAGTTTTTTAAATCATAAAAATAACTTCAGTCTTAGATGTCTCTGCCTCTTCGTTTTTTTGAGGTTACAGGAGGACTGTGGTCATCAACCCCAGAGGCAGACATGGGCGCATAATATAACACCTTTTTTATTTTTGAAACGCTGTCAATTGACAACGCAGCGCAGACGGCAGACGAGGTCCTTGATGTTTCTAAGAATATAATTATCGCTATAAATAACGTCTGCCACGTGAGCTGATGATATCCAAATTCTGCACGCCATCTCCCTAACTAGGTATAATGTTTCTCAACCTATTATGATGAAACATATTTTTATAATAAACTTTAAAAATTACCTCATAATATAAACTTTAAACTGTTGTGTACTTACAGGTAAAAAACGGAAAACAATGTAATGTCTTAATAACTACTTACTAAGTTATTTAGAGTCATAAAAATTCGTCATCTCTCATACCAATAATCGTTTTCTTCATTGTGACGTCATTCAAATACGTCAGCGCCCATTGCTGGTAAATCACACGTTCCTATCACAGAAAAATGTGTTAAAGAAATAAATGAATAATAAAATTAAAACATGATTCTTAGAACTTGAATTTGCATTCTTTCTGATTGACGCAACATAGTTATCACAATAACCGTACGTCCGAATGAAGAAATGGATCCGTTGACTCGTGTGTCTGTCCGTCCGTCTGCCATAGCCAATTTACTCCTGAATTACCTGGACCTATTAAGTTGTCATTTTGTATGCATGTGAATATCTATGACCCAAACGCGGACGTGTAATGTTAATTAATGATTTTTTTTTTATTAAATTAAAATTTAAAAAATAAAACATTAATAAAATAAGAGCTCAGGACAAGTTTTAAAACTATATCGGGCCTATATTCCACTTCAGCTATTACCCTGTTGTTATCTATTGTTAACATTATAGAAACTCTTTTATGTCGACAGTAAAGACAGCCGAGTCGTAAACTATACGATTTCAATAGGAGTAAAAAAATACATACATTAATCCTGAAAACATTACACTCCTTTTTTGGGCAGTCGTGTAAAAACTTAGTGAAAGAGACCGAAGTCCGAAACTCTCATCACGCGAATGTGCAGTCGACGTCATAAATATGTTTACACTTTAGTACCTTGTCACTTTCATGCACTGAGACAATTTCATAAATAATTATACAGGGTAATTTTTTATCAGTGCACAAATTTTAACATATGATTTTGTATCGTTAATATAATATATTACAACAATAAAACGAGTTCACAAAAATATTTTTTTTGCTGCAAATTATATCTCTTTTACCTTCTCGTGTGGACACAAAGTCACACTAGAAATGATGACACGGGTTGTCAAGCTGTAGGTATGCGATACACTGTATTGATATTCGAAATTTGAAATTTCATGTACAGCTTATCAGACAACAAGCCCCTCTCTCTCTCCTACTGATATTCTAAATTTGAAATTTCATTTATTGACTTACAACACTCCCCTCTCCTCGCACCCCTGCATCAGAGGGTCCAAGAATATCGTTAAGTTAGTGGAATCATAGAATCGGCAATATCTCTTATATTTTTTAAGCAAGAGTAAAAATAACACAACATGTGTTATTGATTAACAATAGTGAAGTAAATATTAAAATTTGTGCACCTATTAAAAAATTACCCCGTATGTAATTGTCTCAGTGAATGAAAGCGACATGGTACTAAAGTGTAGGTAAACATATTTATGACTTCGACTGTACTTATACCGAGCCAAATTGTTACAAAACAAGTTTTTAATCCGGACTGCATCTATTTTTTTATTTTGTTATAACTATTTTCGTTGTATATTTATAATACCTAATCTTACAATACAATACAATACAATACATATACTCTTTATTGAACACCAAAAATAAAAAAATAAAAACAGAACATGGAACAGTACATTAAAATCATAGGTATGAACAGGCGGTCTTACCGCTAAATAGCGATCTCTTCCAGACAACCTTGTAAGAGAAATAACTGAGGACACAAATTCATGGCAGGCGGTGTAAACTAATTCGTTTAGAACTCAAACTAAATAACTACAAGAAACAATTAAATTATTTCAATTTTGAAATTAGAACTATTTTTTTAATATTTTTTTAATCTTGTTGTTTATTTATGTTTTTGGACTTGCCTTTTTAAATCCTTTATTTTTAATAACTCACACGATGAGGCTTATCTACTGGGTGATTTTGGGGTCATGATCCGGAATGGCCAAAAGTGAATAAGATGGTCATACTGAACAACCGTAAGTGGCAGTGGGCGGGGCACATTGCTCGCAGGACTGATGGCCGATGGGGCCAGAAAGTTCTCGAATGGCGTCCACGGACCGGGAGACGAGCTGTTGGTAGGCCTCCAACGAGATGGAGCGACGACCTCGTAAGGATGACGGGATCGCGATGGATGCGGAAGGCACAAAACCGGTCTAAGTGGAGAGCCTTGGGGGAGGCCTATGTCCAGCAGTGGACGTCTTTCGGCTGATATGATGATGATGATGACTGAACAACCTTTCCGATGGGACCAACCACGAAATCGCCAAAAAAACCCAGCTGTTCCATACATTAACTCTCAATTAATTCACCGTTAGTGTATGGAACATTGGCGATTTCGTGGTTGGTCCCATCGGAAAGGTTGTTCAGTATCATCTTATTCACTTTTGGCCATTCCGGATCATGACCCCAAAATCACCCAGTATGTATTTAATGACCTACGTACATTATAGCAAGGTTTAATAGTCCTGTTTTTTTATTTAAGTAGAATTTAGCCCCTACGAGGGAACAGAGCACCTACATGCATACAGGTCAAGAAAAATACCCTATATTTTTTTGTAGTGGGGTGAAGTTAGGTAATTTTAGTAACTAGTACTTTTGAGAACAGAAAGAACACGTCATGCGTGTGTGCGCGCAAGTCATTGCAATGTAAAAATTGTCAAAATTCGTTTCTTTACATGTGTATTCATAATAAATTGGTTACCCATAATTTGGCAGTGTGCACCAGTGTTCACTTAACCATAATGTTCACTTTTTTGTAATTTATATTTTTTATCACACTGCAATTAAATTGTAAGTTGTAAAATAAAACAGGAAAGAAAGGCTTTCGTTCCACTTGTTATTGCTTAACTATTAGATGTTACTTTCTTACTTGAAGCATGTTTTTATATCAAGATAACGTATTTTTAATAACGTTCTGAATTTTAGGCATTTTTTCTAGCCACGCTGTAACAATGAAATGATACTGAGGTTTTTTTTATCTATATGAAGGTATTGGCATAACTAGGCGATGACTTTTCTAATAGCCGTCCGCCAAATTGCCTACATTTTATTTCACTGACTTCACTGACTTGAGACACTCGCGGCAGTTCGCTACGAACCGTGGCCTACACTAGTCGTCTTAAAAAAAGTTACGCTCGACGATCAGGGGCGTAGCGCGCGGCGACTGAAAAATTGAAAATGGAATTTCGAAT
This sequence comes from Acleris holmiana, assembly GCA_949316455.1. NCBI lineage: Eukaryota > Metazoa > Arthropoda > Insecta > Lepidoptera > Tortricidae > Acleris > Acleris holmiana. The sequence continues at coordinate 15,704,244 of OX438775.1, forward strand.
TCGTATTTAAAAACCTTTTTTATAGTGATGCTATAGGTCAAGTTAATTTTAAAATTGTTTTTTAAGTGATAAAATATAAAACTATGTTAAAGTGGACATTTCAAAAGGTGCACGCAAGTGTTTAAAATATAATTTTCAAATGAACGGAAGTGTTGACCTCAAATTTTATGTATGATTTATTCAAAACCTTGGACAAATTTAATTTTGCTCATGGCAATTAAAATGGTGAGTGAATTAATAGTGTCTTAATGTTTGACGCGAACGTCTTAATTCGATTTTAGTGTCAATAACGATGCTTGTTTTTAATCAAGAGTTGATTAAATATTTCATGGCTGCGTTATTTATAGGTGTTTACAACCATTTTTATGATAGATTTTCTCGTTCTTATTTAATATTTTAGCTCAAAATCCATTCTAACTCACGATTATTTTCAATAGATCGTTAAATACTTTTAATATCTTATTGTCAACACAACATAAAAGAGAAATTTGGCTTGGAATTGAAGGAAACCGCCATTGTATTAAATTCCTGCCATTGTTCCTTTTTTATGAAATAGTATGCAAAGTATGATTAAAAAATTAATGCTTAATATAGAATTCAAAGGAGTTATAAATAAATAAATGAATGTGTTAACGTACGAGTATACGTTAAAAATTTGTGATTTGGTTATTTTTTAGTAGCTTTTAATTACATAAGTTATTGATATCCGTTAGTCACTAGTAAAGCGATTAGTTGACTAATTAACGGTACAATGACCAGTGACCGATGACTGTATTTTTAAAGACTTTGAACTTTTTAAATGAGATCCGTACTAACACCTCAGGGGCCATAGTTAACGATTTTAGAAAACTGACAAAATTATTGGATTGACGTATTACTATGCCGCCGGTCCATCGCATCGGCCGCATGACAATGTAATTTGGTAAAGCTTCGAAAATCGCTTACTATACTATGTTTTGTATCGCGTCAAGGCCTAGGTATTTGATTAATTTAAATTTTACTTTGATTTTTTTTATTTATGTAAGCCGTTTAGATGATAGCTTAATAATACAAAACTAATAAAGTCATTTCGGAAATAAACGAAACTCTATTTACTCCAAGATTTCAATAATTTAAAGTAAATATCTTTAAATTACTTAGGAATATAATAATTATAAATTATAATCCTCATTCACAAAATACAGGAACAAAATATTCTTTAAAAACGTATAAGTCAATAACTAAACTAAATATTTTTCTATTACGTTACTTTTCCGAAAGGTCAACGTCTCAGGTTGTTACGGATGGAACTCCGATAAACCATAATCGTGTCGGCTCGGTGTAGCGATTAATAAACGATTAACTATGTTACACGGAACCGAAACCTTTCCGACGGTCAAACTATAAAGGAAGCAATTTCATGTTAAGTACAAATTTCATAGCAATTTCTATCGATAAAAAAAAACTATTTTAGTAATTAAACTTATTTGTAAATTAATATGATTTAAGGTTTAATAACAAAAATATTAGTTCATTTGATTAATATGAAATAAATTTAAACAATGGTTTCCCATCCCTACGATTACTTTTTTAAATGTTAAAACACTGGCCAGAATACTGGACTTCGAAACAAAAATCTCTACACCACTTGTTTTTTATGTGGTAAGCTACGAATGGACGTTTGCGGTATTTTCAATTTAGCTATAATGGAAACCTTTTCATAACCTACGTAAAATTGTTCATTATGTTTATCAATGTTATAAAATAATGGGGTAAAAACTCACTAACTAGGTCACTTTACCATAGATCAATTGAGGTGTTAAACGAGTAACGTGTTAGAGCGTCACTGGCTTAGCGGTTTAGGCAGTCGACTCGTGATCGTAAGGTACCCACGAACTCCCGCGGTCTCCATGTCAATGAGATTTTCTACATCAAGCATATACATTACCTGACGCTATTACTGTGAAGTAAAAACAGTGATATGACCTGCACAATCGAACAGCTGAGTGTAAGAGGGTATTAGTACAAAAGATCCTGAAGATTCGTAGTGTGTTGTATCCGAAAAGGCACATTTGTAAGATAAGATACGATAAATATGTAACAAACAACACATAAAACACACTTCCGCATTTAAGTAACGATAAGAATCTGCGATAGTTTCTGTGACTAGCAGAACAGCGAGAAAGACTTAGTTGATATTTAGCGTAGTGATAGTGTGGTTGCCGGGTTAGAATAGTGCCACTCTATGTCTTCCCGTTGATGTCGTAAGAGGCGACTAAGGGAATAAAGGCTTGTAGTATTGCTAGGCGTAAACATTAACCTGACTGTGCAAAATGTGGTTACAGAACTATTAACAAGTTTTTTTTATGTTAAGTAGGAGGCACACGAGCACTCAGGCCACCTGATGGTAAGTGGAATCTGAGACCCATAGACATTTGAATTCTCAACACTATAATCCTAAGACCTCAATTGCGTTGCTAACCCTGAGGACTAAGATGGAATGCCTCTATGCTAGTAATTTCACCGGTTGTCTTATCCCTACACCGGAACGCAACAATGCAAACACTGTTGCTTGGCGGGTAAGTGTTTTTAGAGTTGTTGGTATTTCTGTAGCTCTGCCTACCCCACTCTATGGTACTATTCATTCCGGCAAATGCGTTTCTCTAGGCACTTCTTACCTCGTACGGTGAAACTCTGGAACGATCTCTCTTCGGCGTTATTTTCAACCAGTTAAGACATGGGGTCCTTCAAGAAAAGAGCTCTAATCTCCCTAAAGGTCGGCAACGGACCGACAACTCTACTTGACTTGCGGGTGTTCATGGTGCTGGTGATGACTTCCCATCAGGTAACCCGCATGCTCGTTTGCCTCCATCTTAAAAAAAAACCGGCCGAGTACGAGTTGGACTCGCGGACAGAACGTTCCGTACCATTATCTGTACAACCACGGTGTCTGTATTAAGATCGAACAAAAAACGGCAAAAAAAGGCCCCTTAAACACAGATTTTATTCTGTTTTTAGTATTTGTTGTTATAACGGCAACAGACATACATAATCCGTGAAAATTTCAACTGTCTAGCTATCACGGTTCATGAAATACAGCCGGACAGACAGACAGCGGAGTCTTAGCAATAGGGCCCGTTTTTACCCTTTGTGTACGGCACCCTAAAAACAGATAAATCCTAGAAGAATAACGTTAAACTTTCAAGCGGGCTATATAAGGCGCGGGTAGAAACTAGTATATCCTATAGAATAAAACACCATGAGTGACACTAATATTTTTTCTATCAACGTCACCAGATATGGTGGCTATGGAAATGAATAGTGCATAGCTTGTTCGCTTCAAGGCAAGGTTTTATACATTCCTGGTACAGTAGTCCCAGTTTCTTAATAGCTTTCGGCTAGCTATCGTTTGTCACACTCACCCTCGCATTTGACAGTATATTCTGCCGTTCTAAATAAAAAGGACGCATGCTCAATTTGATAGTCCATGCAAATTTAACTCCACGTCTTGAGATATATGGTCGCTAATACATATGCGGTTCTATGAGACAATACGTCCTTTTTTTCTAAGGAGAGCAGTATTTGTCACTCGTGTTTTATTAAAAAAACCGGGCAAGAGCATGTCGGACCATGCTCAGTGTAGGGTTCCGAAGCCGTTAAGTACTACAACCATAAAAATGAACAAGTAATAACTAATTTTCTATTTAAAGTCAATTGGGTTATCCCATAATTTTGTAATGTATAGTGATTCAAAAACCATTTCGAGAAAAAGGGTTGTAGAACCATTCCCTGTTATCAGATTATTTTACAAAATTAGTATTAAATAGTTATTTCTAATTTATCATTTGACATTATTTGACCTGTAATTTAGTGACGTCACGATCTTCATTGGTAAGTTGTGTCTAATCTGTGATCAACCATAGTACTGCATATAATATGAGTCCGGAATGCAGTAATAAATAAATAATGTATATTGAATTTTGTCTTATTTATTTCTGTTTTATTTTAACGCTTATTAAAATTAAGACAATTTTTAACTGTATATAAACATGACAAGGTCAGATCTTTAAAAAAATGGTATGATTGAAATACAAGTCCGTTTTGGAACCTCCGCCCGTAGGCTATCTGTGGGTGAAATTGTCAAACTCAACAAACTAAAAATAAAATTTCGGTTTGTTTGGTGTGCAACGTATAACTACTCGTTATCTGATTTTCTGCATTTTAACAACATTGCTTCAAATTCTACGGAATCTGACGATCCTGCTACACATATTGACCATCGCCAGATCTTGGATATCGATATTCTTGCTTATAATGACGACCAACGCTGTACATTTATTAAACTTTGTAAGGGCTGATTCCACTAATCTACCCAAAGTGGATATAGTCAGGATATTGACATACTTGGGAGACAGCTCCAATCACAACGTAGCTGAAATACGTGGAGCTAAAGCTCTAATGTAAGTATGATTTAGGTATAAGAATATAATGTTCACAATACCATTTTTTTTTAATACTTTAGTTTACCTATATTGACATGACTTGACATTGACATTTTACGTGATCTGACAGAAATGCGTACTCTCAAACGAATTCAATAGTTTTAAAGCATTTCTCAAACAAACCAGCTTGTAGTGACGTAATAAAAACATTTTCTTTAAAAATTAAAATAAATTAATATATTGATTTAAATGCAAAAACCGTGAAATTAGTGTCTTCAATTATTCTATTTTATCGAAAAAAAAATTAAAAACTAGTGTTTTTTTTTTTTGGGATAACCCAATTGGTGCCGTCTTGGATGATTTTAGTAGGTATAAACACTTTAATCGCCTGTATCTCAAGAACCAATGATATCTACTTAGCCGTGATAGTTTTCCTTTAAAATTGGTTATAAGCTCTTTCATTTAAGATTTTCTCTGATTTTTAGTATTTGTAGTTTTGGCTGTAGGGGGGGGGGGGGAGAACACTTGAGTCTAACAAAAATTAGCGCTTTAAAGCTTCATATTTCATAAACGGATCACTTAATCGAAAAACTGTTTTTACAAACCCGTAATATTTTTGAAAGACCTATCCAACGATACCCCACACTATAGGGTAGACGAGAAAAAAAAATGCATTCCCACGTTACATGTAGGGGAGGTACCCTAAAAAAATTTTTTTTTACCTTTTTATTGTACCACTTTGTTAACGTAACTAATATGCATATTCATGCCAAATTGCAGCTTTCTAGTACTAATAGTCTTTGCGCTAGGCTGCGCACGGACGGACATGGCGAAACCATAAGGGTTCCTAGTTTGACTACGGAACCCTAAAAACGGAGCTTGCCGTGAGACATTCAGAAAATACCTATAGCAATATACAACCTACAGGTACTTTATTATAAAACCTTGTACCCTCTCGGAATGACCATTTTGTAAACATTTCTGTATCGGCAAGTTATGCAACAGCAATGTGAACATTGGTTCGACCATCTCATGCATAAAATTTGCGTAATCGGTGTGGTATTGGTGGAAAAATGGATTCCATACTTGTCCAAGACGCCCATAAATTTGTTATATGTTTGGGCGTGTGCTTTTGACGGCGATTGAATTGATACAAGTATTTTAATGCATTTTGAAAAATAAAATCTACTGCTGTATGAGAAATGATTTTGGAAAGTGGAATAGATTCCAGAGGAAAAACCGGCTAAATGCCAGTTGGGAGCTTCTTTTACAACTAACTATATTTCTTTCTTATTTCATTTAATTTAATGTTTATATTTGTTGTTATAGTAGTTAAATAAATGACAGGACAATTTCCCACAAATTGACACTACTCTAGGCTTGAACTATGGGTACTAGACAACGATAAACATACCTATATATAAAGAAATATATACTTAAATACATAGAAAACATCAAATACTCGTCCTCATCACACAAATATTTGCCCTTACCGGGATTTGAACTCAGGACCCCTAGCTTCGAATGCAGGGTCACTACCAACTAGGCTAGCGTGTCGTTATAGAAATACAAACTCTGTAATCATTTCAACTGTCTACATATTAATATGAGACTAGCTGTTTCGCGTCCGTCCGCGAAGAAGTCGTTTATCGCTATTCCCCTAGGAACCGTCCAATTGTGCGCGATACAAAGTACCCTATGTCCTTTTCCGGGACTCAAACTATCTCCATACAAAATTTCGTCTAAATCGGTTCAGCGGTTTATCCATGAAAGCGTACATATAGACAGTCAGCATTACTTTCACATTTATAATATTAGTATAGACACAGCCCGCTGACAGTTAGACGGACGGACGGACGGACAGCGGAGGCTTCATAGGGTCCCGTTAGCACCCTTTAGGTACGGTACCCTAAAAACGAATTAAAATGAAGCTGTGGGTTAATGAAATACAACATTCGACAGTGGAAAGGCAAAATTTCTTAAGCGCCACTATCAAGTATGGAGGTTAAGCTTAAGCGCCCTATTAGGTATATGGCGCTTAAGCTAAATGGCCATTATTATGTATGGCGCTTAAGCATTTTTGCCTTTCCACTGCCGATATGTACCCTTGTGGCACTTTTTTCTTAATATAATGTACTTAATCTCTGTCCTTGGGAAGCGCTGGTAGACTAAGATTTTTATTTGAGTGCCCGTGCACTACTATTTAACTATTGATGAAAATAGTTTTAGTTTGTGTTTTAACAAAATTAGTTTTAGTTTTTCCACTATGTACAACACCCGTTGTGTGAAATAACTCTTAGTTAGATTAAGTATCTATATAAAGATTTTGTACCAATTTATGTAACTGATATTAATGGTTTTTTTCCTCAATAACGTATTTCGAGCGTTTATTTATTTATTGTTGTTAATAAAAGCGATACGGAATGGCGCGACGAATACACAAGATAAATAATGATTTAATTGTTTTACGACTGATTTCATATCTATTGTGGTATGCGATTTAAATCGTATATTTACGATAGGTAATTCAATTTAGACACACCTCTAGGAACTCGTGCTAGCGTGCATTACGTTAATAATATATAGGTACTTAAACATAATTAATTACTGCATTTAAGAATGACAATTAATAATTATAATTATTCTTCAAACAAAAAAACGACGGTTCGAGTCTTACCATACCATAAAAGGAAGAAAGGAACCCTAATAGAATCACTTCGTTGTCCGTCCGTCTGTCGTCTATCTCTCTGTCTGTCTGTTTGTCTTTTTTTCTCAGGAACGCGTGTAAATTAATGTGAAATTAGCAGCCCCCCCCCCACCCCTAAAGTGTACCCCTTAATGGCGGATTTTTGACTCTGTCATGGGAATCAAAACCTAAAGGATACCTCTCTCTCTTTTATCCAACCTTTAGTTTTGTGACATATTTCGTGTACGAGCTCGAACTGAGCAGCGCCTGCAACAGGGTTCCGTTTTGCCCTTTGGAGACGGAACCCTAAAAATTAAGTCGTGTCAGTACAGCCACAGCGATAACCAACGATAACAGATGTATCTGGACATAATAAAAAAAAACCTGCGGGTTTTTACTCTTTCCGTTGATATAAGTACATTCGTAATCTATATCTTTATTGTGTCGCATGACGTCAGTTTGTACCTATTATAGACGAGGACGAGAATAGATTAAAGGGTAGTATAAGGAGCACAGAGAGTATGACAAACTAAAAAACCGCAGTCAAATGCGAGTCGGAGTCACGTAAAAAAGATTCCGTAGGTATATTACTATTATATGGACACCGCTCGATATTATAATGCTTTTTTTATTATTTATTGCTTTAGTTGTAACTAAGTGTTACTTTTTTTTTACTTTTCGAGTCTACCTACGTTCAAGCGATACAAACAGCTTTTTTGGTTAGAGCGAACAACGCCAAAAGAATCACGTTTTATAAATTGGGGCCCCTCTTCATTTTTATTAAATAAATAATTATCAATGGGCAATCTCATACAAATTGATCTAGTCCCAAACTAAACTTATACGTATTTATATAGATAAATACATACTTAAATACGTTGAAAACATCCAAGACTCTGGAACAAATATTCGCACTCATCACACAAATATCTGCCCTTACCGGGATTTAAAACCAGGACCGCTGGCTTCAGAGGCAGGGTCACTACCAACTTGGCCAACGTGTCGTTCATCTGACAGACAGACGAACAGCGGAGGCTTAGTAATAGTACCTAGTGCACCGTTTAAGTCCCGGAACCTTAAAAAGGAAAACTTACAACAAATGTATGGAAAGCGTTGCTTTGATATCTCTTTTCAAGGCGCGGGCAACACTACCTAAGTAAGAGCTTAGTAATAGGGAACTGAAGCCTAGGACATTATCAACCTCATGATTACGACAGAATTTGGTAGAAATCCGAACAGACTAGTACGCAAACAATTTTGTTTTATCTATAAAATCCAGAGAGCGTAGCCAAGATGCAAACGCTGTTAACGTTTCTATTCTCCATCGACTCGAAATGTATGGAGTTGACATAAGCGGTCGAGTGTTCTGTCATCAGCTAACTTCAATCCTATACGTTATGTCGATTTTCGTTAATCGCTAACTTTGCGTTATGCATATTGACCAGAACCTCAATTTAAGGGCAGTTAGCGAATCAATTAAAATATTTTTATCTTCTTTGTTCTCTAATAGCGACGGAAAATAATATGCAAACGAGTTTAGGCAAATAGTAGTAAACCTTTGTGAAGGGTCCTTCGATCGCTACCAGGATTTTATCTGGTACTAAGCAAGAGTATTTGTTGTGTTCCGTCGTAGGGATAAGTCAATTCGTGAATTTACTAGCATAGAGTCACTATATCTTGGTCCTCAAGGTTGGCAATGCATTTGTAGCTTTGATGTCTATGGGTATAAGAGCTCCCTTCACCATCGGGTGGCTTATGTGCTCGTTTACCTTCTTCATGCCATAAAAAAAAGATAACATTGGACAGAAGTGACACGTTTCCGTTTATTGTTATTTTTCACAAATATACCGTCACCTTTAATTGAAGGCGTTGAATCAACTCTGCCCCCGATGTTTATCATTATTGAATCATTGACCATTATCCTTAAAAGCCTTTAAGTACTTATTATCTAATCACTGTCAATATATCGCAATTGGAATTACTAAAGGATGACGTAAAGTATTACGTAGACCGATATGTACTCGCATACGATATAAGTAACTAGAAATTAAAGAAGTTAAATCCCGCTCGACATTGCTTCGCTTTGAGATTAACTATGGTTTGCTACTTACTGCCTGAAGTATATTTAAATTGGTTATCTAACTGATTTTGATTGCACGTTACTTTACTTTTAAAAGGGATATCGCACAGAGAAAAAAACATGCATGTTTGTCTCCATGGACTCTACAAATGGCTTGACGAATTTCAAAGTGTAAGCTTTTGCTGGATTGTTCGTTAATTCGGTATCACCATGGGTTATAATGTCTTAAAATTTACTAAAAACAACAAAACAGCCTAATATTTTTTGCGACAGTAATATGATCTTGCATAATTGCAATATATTGTAAATAACCTAATTTACTGGAAATAAAAGAAATATCTAAACAAAAATATCTATGCAATCATTTAAATTTATACTGAGGTTATTTAGAGACAGAATGTGTTGTGAGTCTCTTCCTAAAAACTTATGAATGTATTTAATACCGTCTTTACATTAAACATATGTTGGTGACCTACGATAACCTTAAACAGTTTTTAACACTTTCGTTTAATTGAATTTAACAAACTTCAGCATATACATTTCTAATTTACTGCTGTTATATTACATGTCGGCGTCGTTTTAAACAATTTCATTACAAACGCTATTTACAGGGGCATAAAATTGTAATAACTATTTAACGATATTTCATCTGATTTTCAATTATTTCATAATACGCAGTAACCTGCTCTAAGCCGCCCGGGGCAAAAACTTGACGTTTATATTATTCGGCGGTATGAAACCAACTTAAATGCAGTCACTATAACTCTAAACACGAGACCAGATAGGCTTATTTTAGATTGTCCCAGCTCGTTTGACATACAACCAGCGCCATAACTTAGTGTTTGACAGCTAAATGTATTCCTGACAACTCAATGTTGTTAGTGCCGATCTAGACGCATATTCTTTGACCACATTCAATTTGCCGCCGTCAAAGTACTGCATATCAATTTCTCCTGTTTACAATGGCTATTTAGGTCGTGTTGCGGGATATCTGACAGAAAAGCTAAGTTTGTTTTATTACTGGATAATGTGGCGTAGGAAATAGTTTGGCGATGTTAGCTCATTCCCTACCACTAGCCTGTAAATGTATGTGATTTCAACACGCCGATGTGTCAGTGGCCAGTAAGTTAATTTGTGGCTAAGTTTATTGATCAGAATGGTAAATAAAGTCGGTACATTATTGAACGTGTTTAGACAGGGCTGATTTTGTAATGTTTCCTGGAATCTTAATTGAAAGCTGTATGATTTGTGGAAATGGATTGCGGAAAATTGGTGTTTACGTTATCGCATAGTTTTGTGTAAATGTAGTTTTGGTTTCGTTTGACAGTTCCTCTGTTATGGAATGCTAAATTTCAGTGTTATCCGAAAAGAAAACCGAAACTTCTGATTCTGACTCCATTTTTTCCTCAGTAGCCCTAGACAAGATGCATTGCGGGAACGTCGAAGATTGACGTAAGCTGACGGACGGTCGAGTCATTCCATTTTTTAGTGTTAGCCCGGACACTAATAGTTCATTGTTGCCCAGGGAAGAAAGGATTCATGGACACAAACACTTTCTGTCCATAAATTGCACTTTCTGCCGAGGCAGACATAGTGATTTTCTCAACTACTGTGAGGATTAAAAAAATATTTTTAGTCAGTGATAGTAAATGTTTTGCGTTGTTGCGCCCTTTGAGATCTTTTAGTTTCAAAACCTTAAAGTTCAAACAATCAAAGACAAAATTACGAATATCACAAATTTGGTTGAGTACCTAAGCCTTTTTCTGGAAATGGTTTTTGAATGAACAAATTAATCATTGTAATAATATGGTTTACCCTCGTGAGGCCCACTGTACTACAAACAGGAAGCTTTTTGTAAGTGGGAATTTGAATCTAATGCCAAGGAAATAAAGTTCAGTTACCTTTGTTCTTAAATGCCATTTTTAAATGTGCAACAAATAAACTGAACTTTATGGTCATTAAAATATGGTTTTAACTAAAATGTCTTGATTATGTACATCCTATATCCTTATTTCCCACCGGGTCTCACGAGACGTAGCTTGAAAAATCCCTTCGTCAAACTACGTTATTTGCAATGACAGCAATTGGCTGCAACGTGGCTTCACTACCAAAAAAAACACTGATATTTACTCAATTTCAACATATTTGGGAAGACAGGTCGCATCAAAGGGTTCCGTGGTCCAATATTTGGAAGAACGTTTGTACAAACAATGGTCCCAAATAGTTTTGGATCTTCATCCCGACGCCTCCGACTATTGGAGATCCATTTCCTGTTTGTTCAAGATAAGGGTGTTTCTAGTTCAAACATGTCGGGAATGTTCAACATGGGGGTTTGGGACACCGTTCACGCGTTAAATTTGAATGATTGCTTTTAAAAGATGTATATTTAGGTGCTTCAGTCGAAATAAACACTGTTATCATATTAAAGTACCTTTGAAAGTTATGCAATGGATTCTTCACGAGCAAAGACGTAAATACGTACTTTTTCATATTTGTATTTCCTGAGACTGCAGTTGGTTTTATCTCGTTTAACCGCTTTTGTTCCAAAACTGTAATTAATTCAGGATTTATTATAAGACCATCGTGTAGAAGGTATAGGTTAGGTTAGGTTAGTTTTGTAAAAATCCTGTAAAATTTCAAACATAAGATTTTTTTTTCTGTTAAGGAGAAGGCACACGATCACTCAGGCCACCTGATGGTAAGTGAAATCTGAGACCCATAGACATTTGAATTCTCAAGATTATAATCCTGAGTCCTCAAATGCGCTGCCAACCCTGAGGACTAAGATGGAATGCCTCTGTGCTAGTCATTTCACCGGTTGTCTTATCCCCACACCGGAACACAACAATGCGAACACTGTTGCTTGGCGGATGGTTAATGGATAAGATGGTGGTAACGATCCGGACGGACCCTGCACAGGGTCCTACCACCACTAGTAACCTGCATCTACCTGTACAGAGACGTCCGCTAAACAAAATATCGAATTAAGGTAACTTTTGAAGAAAATTCAACGTTTCAAACTTATTTAAGCGCCCTTTTATAGTATTTTAAGCACCAACGTGGGAGCAAAAATAGTTTTAAAACGTTTCAAACCTTTAAAATCTTTAAAAAACGCTTTCACCCCTTTTCTATCTCAACCTCGTATCGCATCTAATTCATTTGTAGGAAAAGCACTCGTGTTCCAAGAAGAATAGTACTTACTTTTTTTCAAACTATTCGATCAGATAAGAGGTTGAGAAAGTAAAAGGACGACTTACCTCTGTCGCTTTCCGCATCTGTCGGTCTGTATTTCTGTACGTATATCCGCTAACTCCTAAACCACACAACGGATTTTGATGCGATTTTCACCATCAGCTACAACTTGTGCTAGTCGTCCTGGTTGGTACTAGTTGTCCGTGACGCATTTGTCCCTCAGTACGCTTAGCACAAGTTGTATTTTCTCACATGTCGCTCAGTGCGTCTCTGTCATTACAGACAAGATAGAAAGAGAGATCCGAGCGACAAACAAGTCGCGGACCACTTGTGCTAGCGCTCCAGATCTCCCTTTCAATCTAGTCTGTAAGGATAGAGACGCACTGAGCGACATGCGAGAAAATACAACTTGTGCTAGCCGTACTGGGCTGGGATTCTACACGGTAACAACGATATCGCCTTTGAAGTGTTTCCGTATTGTCAACGGTTTGATAACTCTTACATCATTGATAATAATGGCGGCCGAGTCACAAACGATTCTAAAACATGTCAAAAGCGATATCGTTATAACGCAGTAGAATAGAGGCCCAGGGCTGGGATCCTATACGGTAATAACGATATCGTCTTTGACGTGTTTCCGTATTGTCAACGTTTTGATAGCTCTTATGTCATTTACAATAATGGCGACTGTGACGATTCCTAAACGTGTCAAACGCGATATTGTTATAAGTGTTATAACGCAGTAGAATAGAGGCCCTGTTCTACTTAAATCCGAGTATGTCACATAATGGCCATTATTTACACAGGATTTAAAACCACTTGTAGAAGGTGAGGTGCTTAATGCACAGTACAGTCAGCAATAATATATTATTATTATTACTTATCCAACTTTCGTTTAGACACGCCTATTAGAGGCATAAGAGCGTGTTAGCTATTTTTACACGCAATGTTGAGTATAAATTATTGCAGGTGACTATACAATGAAAGGAAATGGTAACTGATTTATGTGGCGTTGCGCGTCGGCTTGTGCGCGCGCGCAGGCTTAGGCCACAAAAGCCCTTTGATTGGCGGAGAAAAACTATTGGATCGAGGTTTATTTCGATATTTTCTAACTAAGGGATGCTGGAACTGGTCGGCTTTTAATGCATTTGTACAAATAAATCCTTAATTTCTAGCAAACAAATCATCATATCATAAACCTACAAGTTAAGATTTTCTGTATGGAAATTTAATTTTTCAATTTCCGTTTTTCAATTATTATCTTTTATAAACATTAGAACCAATGACAACACTCTCGGACCAAGAAATTTTAAAATATGGGTCATACATTTTCAACACAAATTAAAACCATTTAAAATGTGTCCGACATACTGGATAGAGGAGAAACAAAATTTATGTGATGTACAAAGTAAACCAAAAGATTATAGTAATGGAAATCAATAATCATAGGGCTTAACAGAAAGGTTTTGGGTCATTATTCACCATGTGCCCCGAGTCTGGGGCACGGTTAGTCACATATTTGGGTCACTTTACGATAATTCATCAAGATATTATTAATTAGGGAAAGTGAATTTTACTTTAGATAGGACGTCTATAATTACAATAGACAAGACTTTTTGGGTCAGATTTGATGAACGATTCCTTTCTAGTTGTTTTCTTGGTAAAGTGTATTTTCCTATTAAGTGCTTAAGCTTAATGACAAAATACCATGTTGAATGATGCACCTCTATATCTGGGCCTATATTAAACTTGATAAAACCACATTGCCTATGACGTGTTTCCGTATTGTCAACGTTATGATAGCTCTTATTTACTTGACAGTAATGGCGGCAGAGTTAAGATCAATATGACACGTTAGCCTAGTTGGGAGTGACCCTACCTCCGAAGCTAGCGGACCTGGGTTTAAATCCCGGCAAGGGTTTGTGTGATAAGCGAGAATATTTGTTCTCGAGTTTTGGATGTTTTCTATGTATTTAATTATGTATTTCTGTGTATAAGTATGTATGTTTTAGTGGTGGTAGGACCCTGTGTAGGGTCCGTCCGGATCGCTACCACCATCTTATCCATTAACCACCCGCCAAGCAACAGTGTTCGCATTGTTGTGTTCCGGTGTGGGGATAAGACAACCGGTGAAATTACTAGCATAAAGGCATTTCATCTTAGTCCTCAGGGTTGGCAACGCATTTGGGGTCTTAAGATTATAGTCTTGAGAATTCAAATGTCTATGGGTCTCAGATTTCACTTAACATCAGGTGGCCTGAGTGCTCGTGTGCCTTCTCATTAACATAAAAAAAAATGTTTATCGTTGTCGTTGTTGTAGTACAAGCCTAGACGTTAGTATGGGACTAGGTCAATTTGTGTGAGAGTGTCCCGTGATATTTATTTATTATTTTATTTATATATTTGTTCGGCCGCCTGTACTGTCAAATAAATAACAGCTATCAAAACGTTGACTATACGGAAAACGTCAAAACCAATGAGGTTTCACTGTGTACAATCTCAGCCCTGTACATTAAATACCTACTAAGTAACAGACATTTTAATAAGTTATTCATTATTGATAATCGGATCGCATCGTGCCCTTGCAGTTTTCCGTTTCGCTTCGTCAAAAGGATTCATGCACAACTAATAACCGCTGGTACAGACAGCTGCGTCTTCTTGACACATCCATCCTAAATTTATAAATATATATTTTACTAAATTTCCCATTCAACCTCAAAAGGTACTATAACATTTACAAAATTGTTTAAGATAAAGTAAAAATATAATAATAGTAATCTGTAACAGTGGCAACTCTAAAATTGTATTTGGGTTGGGGGGCATTTTCATTTACGTCCCTGCCTCCTGTGTATGTTTCTTAGGGTTCCGTACCCGAAGGGTGTCTTTATTACTAGCATACGCTGTTAGGTGCTGTCTGTTCGTCCGTCCATCTGGCCTAAATTTAAAAAGCTGGATCTTTTGAACCGTAAAAGTTGAACATTGATGTAAGTTTCATATTTTTTACGCCAGATTTCCTAACAAATACTCTCACATACATACATAACATCACGCCTTCATTCCCAGAGTGGGATAGGCAGAGCTACAGAAATACCAACAACTCTAAAGACACATGTTTATAATTCTCTAACCACATTTTGCACAGGTGAAGAAGTTTACTAGTGTATTAGTGACAGGTTGCAAGCCCATCGCCTAACAGTACTAAGCCCTTATTCCCTTGGTCGCCTCTGGCACTATTCAAACCCACCTAACAAACAAATTAACAAAAATAAAGGAAAATCCATACGTATTAGTTATAATTCCGTTGTTTTATATTTGCGCCTAAGCTGCCTCTAATAGAACTTTTGTGGTCTTTCTTAGGCTAATGTATAAACCCCTGCTTTTTCAAAAATGCGCTTTATCTACTTTTGGTTTTTGTAACAGATGTTTTGTCCAAAGAAATCTGAAACATCTGGTTATGTTTAACTGTGGTCAAATGGTTAAGACCCCGGCTTTGGGAGATTAAAGTCGAATCCCTCATTATGCCGCCGGTCTGTTTGACATGCTGATTATTCACGCTACCTGACGGGACTGACTTAAGATTAAACAGCGGTAAAATAATTATTTAAAGAATTTATTTTTAAATCATACCTAAGTACTATTGGTTACCATTCTATATCCTTCAAACTGCCGCCAAGCAGTGTTAGCATTGTCGTGTTCCGTTGTGAGGATAAAACAACCGGTGTAATTACGAGCATATACATTATATTTAGTCCTCAGGGATGGTGACGCATTTCGAGTCTTGGGATTGCTGTGTTGAGATTTCAAATGTCTAATGGGTCCTATCAGCCCTCTATTTGTCAGGTGACATTTAAGTGTACACGGCGCAGCGATACATGTTATTATATCGGAACGCTTTTTACCATTACACAGAATTTTCATTTTATCGTAAGGCATTTCTCATTTATTTTTGAATTTTCTTTGGTAGTCACAAGTGCAACCTAACCTTACCTACGTAATTTATGTTTAAGATATCCTGAAAACATGGTTTCAGAAGAGAATAGCGTTCGATGAAATGATACAATCGATGAAGTGAAATTCGATAAAATGATGGGTTAGGTTACCATTGCATAAAATAGACAATTCAAACTCATAGGCACAAATCCCAGTGAAGAGAAAACTAGTAGGTAAACGTCATTATTAGGACACTGAAATAGAGGGTAGGTGGCCTGTGTGCTCGTGTGCCTTCTACTTATCATAAAAAATATTTCAGTAAAGGTTATCAAACCAAACCACGTGACTCTGGTTAACAGCCAATCAAAAGTGTTTTGACGAGCTTTCACGTACATTGCTCTGCTTCTATTGGCTGAGACATTTTGTATAATTTTTTTTTTGTTGAGTATCTAATTTTTTTTTTATGTTAGGGAGAAGGCACACGAGCACTCAGGCCACCTGATAGTAAGTGGAATCTGAGACCCATAGACATTTGAATTCTCAAGACTATAACAAGACTATAATCCTAAGACCTCAAATGCGTTGCCAACCCTGAAGACTAAGATAGAATGCCTCTATGCTAGTAATTTCACCGTTTGTCTTATCCCCACACCGGAATACAACAATGTGGACACTGTTGCTTGGCGGGTGGTTAATAGTTAAGATGATGGTAGCGATCCGGACGAACCCTGCACAGGGTCCTACCACCACTCGTATAGTACCTATAAATCAATTTCAAGAAAGTAACCTATGCAATAGTCTGGGAGGTTATGTATACTTACACTTAAGAGCAATAAAAATGGCGTGTGTAGCGATTAACAGCAATCAAGTCATATTTCTATAAACCAAGGAAATATGTGACCTACCTTCAGCAATTGGAGAGGTATAAGAAAATTGCAACGCAAAAAGTGTACAGTAAATTTGACGACGTCGGCCTAGTTGGGAGTGACCCTGCCTGTGAAGCCAGCGGTCCTGGGTTCAAATCCCGGTAAGGGCAGATATTTGTGTGATGAGCGCGAATATTTGTTCCTGAGCCTTGGATGTTTTCTATGTATTTAATAAGAATTTATTTCTCTATAGTATAAGTAAGTCTATCGTTGTCTAGTACTCATAGTCAAGCTTCGAGCTTAGTTTGGGACTAGATAAATTTTTGTGACATTGTGAGATAGCAATAAGACACTCATGTCAATTTATTATATACTTACTTTTAGATAGAAAAGTTAAAAAATGATGTGATGAATATGAAAGAACTCAACATATACCAAAATTCCGAACACATCTTAAAAACTACTAATGGCTGCTAGTGGCTCTCCCATTTCTGTTTTTGGTTGGTCTATCGTATATGTTATTTTATTAATACAAGATAGACCATATTTCACAGCCCGCGAAATGATTAGCTTAACTTACAACATGTAAGTTGACTAGAGAACGCCCGCAACTTCGTACGAGTGTAATTAGCAGTGATCGGAATAGGTAGTGCAATTTCGGGTAAATGACCTTAAACATTATACTTAATAAGGATAAGACCCTAGATTCCGGGACTCGTATTATTTCACAGAATTATTTCTTGACATGACCTTAATTGAAGTTAAATGGGAACATGCGAAAAATCTAAAAAAAAAATGTTATTATAAATACTTTTTTACTTTTTGTCATTGCAAGTGTCTACATATTTCGTCAATGCGATATTCTATGCTAGCAAAATAATCGTTAAAATCATATTTTAATAACATTTCTGAATTAAACACAAACTTTAACACTTTGCAAATATGTAATCCCGGGGTTACAAGCTATATCCATACTAAACTTACGCACCGAAGTCTCGCGAAATTGCACTACCTATTCCGATCACTGGTAATTAGTTTTCCATCATTCCCATCTTTAACCCCACAGAGGATGAATTTCAAAAAATCCCATCTTATTCATCATCTACGTCTTAAAAACAACGCCTGTGAAAAATCAGCTTTCTAGATCCAAGGGTTTAAGCTGGGCCCTTTTTTTTTTATTTGATTAATTTATCTAAAACGAATTGCGACACAACGATAGCGATAATCAAATAGAATTGAATCAAATTGCACAGTAATTTCTTGACTTCACGGTTTTAATTGCGCATCGTAAACAATGCTAACCACTTCATTATAGGACTATAAAACTAATTAATGGCTCGTAAAGGCTACATTATATACACTATTTTATCTTTATATACATTATAGTACCTTTATTATGTGAGTTTTCTGTAACAAACCGTATATACTCGTAAAACTAAACTTTTTATACATAAAAATCTTCCGTGAAAAAATGTGTCACCGATTGTAAAAACTGTTTCAAAATCCATTTATTATCAGCCGTTTTTAAGAGAATAACATCCGCAGTCCCATAATGTATTTTTACCGCTCATAAATAAATCAATTGTAACACGTTAGCCTAGTTGCGAGTGACCCTGCCTTCGCAGCCGAGTTCAAATCCCGGTAAAGGTAGATATTTGTGTGACGAGCGCGAACTTTTGTCTTCAGGCTCTGTGGAATAGTCGACGTGACGACTCGATGCAATTTCCCATATGCTGCCCTCACAAACGTTAATAAGCCCTAATTTCCAATTAGGACTCCTCTCACTTTCTAATTCGCCAAGTTAGAAAGTGACAGCACGCGACTTAAGACGTCATAAAAGTTAATAGACATTTGTGCAACACGCCAAGGGAGTCCCAACAGTACCTTAAATTCTACAGCTTCTACAAGTAACACACCTAACCAATAACTTAAGTTAATTTCCATTAAATACGAAAATGTTCTAGAGCGGGACCTTTCGCTGTAGTCGTTAAGGCGATCTCATATATCGCCTCGTTACGAAACTATTATCGGGGCGATTGCAATCAGGGGCTGTATTCTACTCTGTGAAAGCATATTGCTATTGACCTGTTATCGTATTGTTTTTAGCTAACGTAAGACACTTTTGAAACTTACTTTAAAAACCTGGGCGTCTATAATTTTTTCGAAGCACATTTCATCAAATGTATTATTGCATCAAACGCCATTTTCTTCTGAAACCATAATATTTTCAAGATATTTTAAATATCTAACCTTTTTTTTTGTTGACGGACTGGAAATGCATTTACGCATCCTCCCAGCCTGGGGATGGCTGTGCAATGGGAGGTATGACGGACTCTCAAAGAACTACCGTCTTGGCCGGTTGTGAGGCACCGCGGAACCGCTAAAAAGCATTGCCCACTGACGCGCCTCCCGGCTTGCTCCAAAGAGCCCCCCCTGTGTCTCCGCCAAAGGAGGAAACGGCTGTGAACCCCACGACCATCTCCCCAAACCGGTAAAGCCGTGCAATGTGGGCCCCCAACCCACTGGCTCTACAAGAAGTTCGGGCGAGCAGCGAACCCCTGTCCGCTGAGTTCGCCTTCCCTCCACGGTCTACCTCAAGGTGAAGGGTGCTTTCCGGATACCCAACCCCAATGGGTCAGTCCCATACCCTTCAAACCAACTCCACCACAGCTGTCCCACCAATAACTACAGTGCCCCCTGAGATTCCAGAGGACACGTAGAAGGACCCTCGGGTGACATGGGAGTACTTTCAGGGAAATGCAACGGCCCCTGCCGCCCCGTCCCTTTCAGTAAACCCTGTCACCAACCGCAAATGTGACAGGAGGAAGCTGTCCAGGACTGAAACGGCCTCGAAGGCACACGCAACCGCCCCTTTCAACAACCTCTGTCACTGCCCCCTCCAGGTGACGAGGAGACTTTTCGGAAACAGAAACGGCCTCGAGGGCACACGCAACCGTTCCTTCAAGAAACCTCAGTCACCAACCGCCGAAGGTGACAGAAGGAAGCTGTCCAGGGCAGTAGTGGTGGTTTTTTCAATTATTTTTGCACCTTTTAATCCTTCCCTGGACTATGACAAACATTTTAAAATCAGCCAAATCGGCCCAGCCGTTCTCGAGTTTTAGCGAGACAAACGAACAGCAATTGATTTTTATATACATATATGTATAGACTACCTGAAGTAATAAAAAATTAAAGTTGATGTAAAAAAAACTAAAAAGTCTAAAACGTCTTATAAAGAAACGTCAGATTACGCCGTCGATGAAAAGTTAAAATATAACTTAAAAATCTCATAATAAAGAAATTTAGTTGCTGTGTACCTACATATATCAATTTATCAACCTGCCTACCTCTCCTCTAAATTGCGATGCCTGACAAGGAATAAAATAATTTCTATGTATTTAATTAGTGTTGTGCACTTGATATATAATAAATAGATAAATGAAATAAATGAAACTCGGCACCATTACTGTCAAGTAAATAAGAGCTAAAGTATCGTAGTCAATACGAAAGCATGTCTAAAACAAATACCAAGTGGTAATAGAGATATCTCATTTTATTATTTACTAGCGGCGCGCCAGCGGTTTCGCCACGCTGCAAATTTCTGACTTTCCCGGTGGATTTTTCAGTTTTTTCCTTTCATAAGAAGCTTCTGACAGTAATAAACACAATAAAAAAGAATTAGCGAAATCGGTTCAGCTGCCCTCGAGATTTGCGCTTAGCAACACATTCAGCGATTCATTTTTATTATATAGATAACCTTTACTACTACGCGGACTATCGGCGAACTACCGGCGAAAAAAAATTATACATACATATCTGGGCTGAGATTCTACACGGTAAAAACGATATTGCACTTAACGTGTTTCCGTATTGTCAACGTTTTGATAACATGACAGTAACGGCGGCTGCGTTAAAAAAAAAAAAGTCAAACGCTATATCGTTTCAACGCGGTAGAATAGAGGCCCTGCTTAAGTTCAACGTTTATACATGCAATATCACTATGCATACACTTATTTTAACTTAACATATTAATAACACGAAATCCATGCCGAATATAACACATATAACCTTAATGACATGTCTTCTTAAAATGCAGCTAATCTTCTCGACTAATTCAAAAACGATCCGGTCATAAGTGTTATTGATGTTTTTGTATGCATATCATTTAACGTTTGGGCCCACCGTTTGACCATCGTATGTAATTTTAATACTTCTGGCGTGTCACGGGCACTGGATATGCTATCACATTGAATGCCAGTCTTATTGATTTATGTATAAATGGGACGCGATATGTTGCTCTTGGCACTTGCGTTAATGACATATTACACGCGAAGTATCTTACCATTCTGAAGTAGATATACGTTAAAAGCCAAAGAGACGCTGTGATAAGGGTCATTTAAGGATTATAAGAACACACAAATGATTTGTTTAATTTATTTATAACTTGTTGCTGGGTGGCCTGTTTTATACAAATTTTCAGTGTAAATGCGTCGTTTAATGTTACTAGCAAAACTAAAGTAATTACTATTACGTAGTAGGTACTTAATGCCTGGTAAAAAATGCATTTGTTAAATGTGGATACAGCTGTGAAGTGACTCGAATCCTAAAAAAGTTTCTTAGGATTTGTTTGATTACGTTCCATAGAGGCCCAGAAATCCATTTGTTTCACTGTAGGTACCTTTTTTACCACCACCACCACCACCGCCTTTTTTGCTTTTGGAGAGGGGGGGTGTAGGTCTCCGCCCTTTTACCGCCGACGACCCCGAGGAATCGTTTTTGTTTGACTGTACAACGATAACAAAATCTTCGAAACTTTAATTAAATTACATGTAAGTCTTTCGTGAGTTGTAATTTAATCAAAATCTCACATATAAATATAAACTCAACTTTAAACAAATTGCTTACTCGTACCCCATTTGTCGGTAAATCGTCACAAAATCACATTCAGATTAACTGTCTATCCTTAAGTAGACAAATTACACGTATAATACCTGATTTACCACAACTTTACCAACAATCCCTACTATCCACAAACAAAGAAACAATTTAAATTTGACCCTTAACCTAAACATAATAAAAACTAACGGTAACCTAACAAGGTCTAATCGGGATGTAAATTTAACTTTGTTGTTTAAAATTTATCGTCAGCGATATGACTTCCATCCATGTTTATAAATTGTATTTGTATTGTGTTGGGAGCTATTAATTATTATGTTTGACAAGCTTATAACACGATGTAATCCTAATTGAAAACACCTTTATCCTTAAGTGTTTGTTGAATGCAACAATGTTTTCTTTGTTACAGTATGGTAAATATTTTAAACTACCTTTCCGAACATGTACAATCCACCGATTTCATACTTGTAATAAATTTAGAGCCACCATCTTATTCATTAAGCTACCGGTGTGGGGATAAGACAACCGGTGAAATTACTAGCATCTAGGCATTCCATCCTAGTCTTCAGGGTTGGCAACGCATTCAGGTCTTAGGATCGCAGTCTTAAGATTATAGTCTTGAGAATTCAAATGTCTATGTGTCTTAGATTATATTTACCATCAGGTGGCCTGAGTGCTCATGTGCATTCTCCTTATCATAAAAAGCTGTTTTACTAAAGCTGTGTGCTGTGCACATTCAATTAAAAAAAAAATGCCTAAATAATAGGTAAATAAATATAAACTAAATGTAATCTGGATCTGGAGTAAGTAATTGAATATGTGTAAGTGATGCAATATTTTGTGCGATATCACACCTTAACATATTTTTATTATATTGCGTAAATATACAATTATAGGCCACATCATGCCGAATTTCTCAAATACACACATTATTAATATTCTTGATGCACAAAACATTCGGTCTCACTTCAAATAAAAACTAAAAAAGCAGGCAAGAGCATGTCGGACCATGCTCAGTGTAGGGTTCCGAAGCCGTTAAGTACTCAAAACCGAACATTGAGAATCAAACCGTCACTAAACAAAAAAATACTTTATTTGAAATCCAACTTTATTTTGATGGCAATATTGTCATTATTCGAACTCTTATATATTTTGTTTAGTGGCGGTTTGATTCTCAATGTGCACATAAAAATCAACAAGTAATTAATTTTCTAAACTAATTTTCTATGGTGCCTTCTTAGATGATTTTAGTAGTTAGGTATAAACGCTTTAATTGCCTATATCTCAAGAACCAATAATGTCTGTCATCTTAGTCGTGATAGTTTTCTTTTAAAATTCGTTATACATATGTCGTAGTATTTGTAGTTAAGGCTGTAGGGTTTTAAAAGACCAATCCAACGACACCCCACACTATTGGGTTGACGAGAAAAAAATACATCCCCTCGTTACGTGTAGGGAGGACCCTAAAAAAATTTTTTTACACTTTATTGTACCACTTTGTTGGCGTGACTAATATGCATATTCACGCCAATGTACAGCTTCCTAGTACTTAGAGTCTCTGAGCTAGGCTGCGGACGGACGGACGGACGGACGGACATGGCAGTTTGACTACGGAACCCTAAAAAAGGCGGTTACCTTACTCTTTACAATACCCGAATAAATAAATATACACTTTAGAAAAAACGAAAGCTGTTAAACAAATATCTAAACCAACAACAAGCTGCAGGTCAAAGGTTCATTGTTGTTCAAAAACTATAATGGTGTCCGCAGTGTAATAAAAATCAATAATCGATTGACTTCTTGACCAACATTGTAAATCAGCGCTGAACCAACTCCCGATGCTTTGGTTTATCTTAAATATTGTAATGGGCCCAATAACTATAAATTACAATAAGCTTTTATGTTGGTATTGCTTAATTCCAAATAACATAGTCGGTAAAACCTCTTTTACATTTTTTTATTTCAATGTAAATAAGGCCAGTGACACATTTGCTTATTTCGTAGGTATAGTACCGAGGATAGGCTAGTTTTTTTAGTCATTTTATTCCACGTTTCAGAAATTAAATGAGTAATGGTATTTTTTTTTCAGATTCCACTTACCATCAGGTGACCTGTGTGCTCGTTTGCCTTCTCCTTGCCATAAAAAACGGTGTATCCAACTGTCCACCAAAAGATCTCACGATATCAAAATTTTAACGAGTGATTATCAAATTCAGCGCCGCGTCATATTCCCAACGGACAGAATAAAATTCCTCGCCTCATTATCACGTTGTTACGAATCTGCGTCAAATTTCACGTGGTCGCAATGAATTCCATTGAAGCCTGATGCACCCCTCTCCTATACTTTTTGCTCTTTCTATCACATCTGTAATCAATTAAGAGTAATAAGGAAGGGTTACACATGTGCTAGGTATAGTGTTACCCGCCGAGTCACCAGGTCTTAATCCACCATTCACATGCGTCCCCACCCAATTTCCATTTTTACGACTTCTAGTGTCGGAATTCCAATCATTACTTGATTGCTATATCAATAAATTAACTAAATCCCGCTTTCCGCTAATTACGAACTTACAATATTAACACGACCATGATCAACACGAATATATTCAAATGTAGTTCTTCAAATCTCGTATTAAAGTTCACGAGTTCTTGTTCGACATTTATGTTGTCATTTCCTACGTCAGATCGCGGCTCTAAAAGTCGAATATTTAACGATTTCTCAGAATTCTCTCATAGTTTATAATAAAACTTATCTTTATCTGGTTCATATTCATAATTATGCTTTGGTTTTATTGATTTTATTGGCACTTTGTTCTGTTATCTTGTGTTTTTTTAATAAAAAATCGATCGTTTTCGATTCTTTACGGTTGTGATTATAAACGGCTCATTATGTGTCAGACAGACGAGACCGAAACGGAAGTGGCTTTATTAAATTTGTATATACCTATGTCATTATACCATTTAAAATAAACGATTTTAACTTTAACAAACGAAATTAAATTAACATACCCATTAAGAACATTCTATGCGATTAATATAAAAATTAATAGACAACCTCAAATTTAGGCTAGTTGTAAAACGAAGTAGTAGATAACAAACCCCATAATGCAGCAAACCATTGATTGAGTTTATTTAATTGTTTGTTTTTGTGCAATAAACAGTTACATACAAAAATATAGTACTAAGTTACATACATAGGGGCCAGTGGGGTAGGCAGAGCTACAGAAATACCAACAACTTTAAAAATACTTGTTTATAATTCAGTCACAACGTCTCAAAAAATTAGAATATATAATTAATTTATATACATACATAACGTCACGCCTTCATTCTCGAGAGAGGCAGAGCTACAGAATACCAACAACTTTAAACTTGTTCATAATTCTGTAACCGCGTTTTGTAATTAATTTAACCTTATCATAACATTGAACTAAATTTGTATCTTATTTTTAATTATTTTTTGCAAATTATTCTACATTTCTATATAACGCTTGCTCTCATTGACATAGGCATCAGCTTAGTCATAACTTTTAAATTATTGTCGCTATACTAAGGATTCATATTTTCTAAAGCTGCAAAGTTTAGGTATTACTCGTACCTGTAGGTATGGGCACGTGGTCCAACTGCCTTTTCCTCCAGCTTGACCATCTTAACATTTCAAAACAATTAGCATACATTACAAAGTTAACACGCTGGTACATCGGTGGGTTGCATATAGGATACGCCATGTACACAGAAATGTCACGGGGCAATAGGGGGAAGGTCGGACGACATCTCCTCCCTGACCCGACGCCATTTGATGAGTCCAAAATATATTTGATTCAATTGTTTTTTACGTTGAAATTTTTGTAGGAGCGAAATGAAATACAAGAGAAAAGTTCTTTTATATATTTCAGTACCAAACTAGAATTTTCGGAACTTGAGTTCTCGGTATTGTATGATTGAAAGAATTAGGACGCTAGGAATCAACTCTTGTCTGATCACTGTCATAACAGTTTTGATTTGGCGTCTGAATAAAGAAAAAGTCTGTTTTTAGAAATTTAGCTTTCCAAACCTTAACTCCGTGTCAGTTTAGGGTGACATTTGAAAAAGTTTAGATGGTTACAAAATAGATCGATAAAAAGATTTTGATTCCGACGAATTGAGAACTTCCTTTTTTAAGTCTAACAGACGCGAAAATAAAAGATTTTCTTTCATAATAATTTAAGAAATAATTAATTTACAATTCATATTATTATTAGTAAGTTAAGGACCGCTAAAATTAAGCAACTATGGGGTTCTTACTCTAAGCATACTAAACGAGAGTCAGGCAGCAATATGCTTGCTTTGGTGTCTGTGAACTCTAGCAACCGATCATTTTAAAATATAGTTGAAACTGTAGTAAGAGAGGTCAATAGAGAGATCTCTCTCCAGGCGGGTGTTATGCCTGGGGACCGAAGTCCATTTGGCTTAAGTTGAAAGTTGTATATAAGTCAACCGACTGAAGAAACTTCCTTAGCGCGATGTAGCCGCACTGTCAGATTTAGTTGCGCTGTCGGACGAGTTGATTGTTGTGTTGTCATTAGTTTTTTTTTTTTATGTTAAGGAGAAGGCACACTCAGGCCTGATCGTAAGTGGAATAAGAGACCCATAGACATTTGAATTGCCAATCCTAAGAGATGTCGCTAGGTCGCCACAAAACATTTCTTACACGATAAAAAATCCCTATATAAAGTCGGTTAGAAATACTTGACTTTACCTCTCTCTATTCTATAAGAAGAAAAACAAAACTGTATATTAATTTACAAAAACATTGAATCAGTCCAGTGAGTCTTGAATGTGTCAGACACTGAGTAACGAGATTGTTTTCACAACACAACGGAGTTGTGATTACGTCTTATTGCGAGGAAAAGTAGGTCGTCGATTTAATAGGTAGGTAATTTACTTTCTTTAAACCATTTTTTGTTATATCTGGTTTATATTACATTAGCGGATGAAATAAAGAACAAACCACCATACCATATTGTCCTTGACGTGTTGTGGTATTGTTTTTAACTCGGCCGCCATTACTCTCAAGTAAATAAGAGCTATAAAAACGTTGATAACACGTTAACACGTCAAAGGCATGGTTTTACCCCTGCAGGATTGAGGTCCAGTTATAGTCAAAGGATCTTTTAACAAGTAAAACGCGTTTCACACCTGCGTTCCGCGTAATAATTAAAAGAAAAAGTCGCATAAAGCAAGCAAGTGACAGTTTAATCGGGGTCCTTTCAGATGCGCAACCAAATTAGTTGGTGTAGACCCTTTTAGCAAACCTGTACGCTTAGCACATCTCAGTGCATCTTTATCGTTACAGATTAGATAGTAAGGGAGATCCGAGCGACAAACAAGTCGCGGACCACTTGTGCTAGCTTTCCAAGTTAAAAGTAAAACGGTAAAACCATATTGCTTTTGACATGTTAAGTATCATTATTGTCAATGGAACGAGTTTAAAACAATACGATAACGTGTCAAGAACATGAATGGTTTTATCGACATTGTGTACAATTGTATTTATTCAAACCTATTTCTATTTTCGTCCAAAATCCTGTCAGAAACTGACAAGTTTCCGGCAGACAAATGGTAAAAAAAGTTAATTTCAAGTTTAATTGTATAGTTCACGCATTAACCCAATTGAAGGTTGTTAATTAATTAAGACAGTAACTTTGTTTTATGGCTATTTTATTGCTTCAGTTTGCTTATTACTTTATAAAGTAAATCTTCCGGAAACCGTGGTTGAACGGAATAAATGAATATGAATATAACTCCGTGCGTTCAGTGGCGCCCGCGCCCTTATATTTATTTTGCGTTTTCTATAAATGCGTTTTATTTGCGAAATAGGTACCATTTTGACTTTATTTACCTACTCGAAGCGCCATGGAAACAGGACAAGTCGAATCACAAATATTTTACTCAATCAGTGTAATCTAATCAGTAATTGCTTCGGTACTTGAATAATCCCCCGTGGAATTCAGAAATAATCAAACAAAATATGCACTATAAGGCTAACAAAAAAAACATTTCAAATTTGTCACTAATTTGAAAAAACCGCGTATCTCATATTTCGTGATTTACGATTTTAAACTTAAACGTGAAGACAAATAAGATTGAAATCGTACATCACGAAATATGAGATACGAGGTTTTTTCAAAGTAGTGACGGTTTGCATTTATTACATTAAGAATACAATTTTATTTGTTTGTTTATTTCAGGTGCTGTGTGGGGCGGGGGCCGCAGGCGACGTGTTAAGTAACGCGAGCCGCGCGCGCCGAGCGCCTCCACTGCATCATCCGCACCGCGTGCCGTGAGTGCCACTTCATCAACACTTATCACTAGTTCATCATCACTCTTCACTTCAACTTCGAGATTATCAGATCAGTGGTGCTAGACAAGCTGCATTCGACAATCGTTAGCGATTATGTTTCGATTAATAAATGTATGGAATTGACGTAAGCCACCGAGATAGTAACGTGACACTTACGTCAATTCCATATATTTTTCAATCGAAACATAATCGCTAGCGAATGTCGAATACACCTTGTCTGCACTGAGCGTATTAATTGCCAACTTTTAGTCGATTGTTGACTAATCCTTCTTACTAGTCTTTTTAAACAGTCACTGACCAAAACATGTTTTATGTGATCAAAATGTTAAAAAGAAAGCATATTTGAAGCACACTTAAGATATTGTACGTTTAAAAATATAAGTATAAGGTCGAATCTGAATCATTTTCTTTCTCAATACATTTCATGGATTTTACGACCAAGTATGTCATTTTATTCCACTCATCGATGAAAAATCAAGCAAGCAATAGAAGTAATAATAGTGCCTAATAATTAATGCCACTCACGCGTGGAATAATTCCGAGGTGTTGTTACCTGTTATTTCTATCTTACATACGCGTGTGGAATATTTGACTCCGTGTTTTTTAGGAAAATTGGCTTGACCTACGAATTAAATCACTTTTTATCACTTGAACTCGGGATTTTGTAGGTATGTTGTCTCACGGCTAGGCAAATGCGTCCCCTTTGTTCCTATCGGAATGAATTTGTATCGTCCCGCCATCATTCACTTTGAAATATTCATCAAACTTCGGTGCTATATTGTAAAGTCCCATTTCCTCATTCCAGGACGGATGAGGAGCAATACGCGTCGGCGGCGTGGAAGCGCTCGCACTGGAGAGAGATGCAGTCCATCCTGCGGCACGAGGGGTCCGGAGGCGTCGTCGAGTGCTGCCCCTCCGTCGTGGAGATGGTGGCGCCCAAGGGCGGCCGCACCCCCAGCGGGCTCTTCGTCGAGCTCTACCGGGACGGCGAGAACAAACAGCAGCTCTACGAGCTCTCCTGCGCGAGGGACGTCGTCGACAAACCCTGCCGCTTCGTCGACGCCCGTGTCTACAACCAGACGAGATGCGTCCAAAAATACTCCTACTCCTACGCGCTGGTACGAAACCCCGCAGCCATCACAGAGAGCCCCCACCGACACAGACGCGAGGGCCAGTTCTCAGTCCCGGGAGGCTGGTCCATGGACTACGTTAGAGTCAGAGCCGGCTGCGAGTGCCAACTGACTAAAAGGAAAGCTGCGCACAGTAAGAGAACGGAGCACAACAAGCACAGGCGGAGAAACAGGAGATTGGGAGAAGACGACGACACTTGATTGTGGGACTCAGTGCTAGTGCAATCCAGTGGACATTGAACAAATTTAACGAGGAAATCTCGGTTTAGTATTACGGGGCTGCTGTGTCGTTGTGTCTGGTGGTTAGCAGGTGTTCGGGCTGCTCCATCAGATGCAGCGACATTTCAATCTTGATGTTGTCTCATGTTACCGAAGCCGTCAAGACGGGAGAGCTTGGTTGTAAGAGCCTATCGGAACGTATGTAATGTATTTATTTTCGGAATTTCGTCAATATAGTTACGCTTCTTGTTGTAGTATTGTATAGTTACTCTCGATTGGGAATTTAGAAATGAAACAATCTGCAGTGCCTTGTGGAACTTATGTGCCTTGAACTTTACTACTGTTAGATTCTGCTTGCTTGCTATTGGGAGCCTCTTTACAGCAATTGTAAAACATGATTTATTCAAAAACGTATTTCTCTTAAACATTTACTATTACAAATTGATGACTTGATATAATGGCAATAACTTTACCTTTTTAAAAAGATATATAATTACGTCGGTTGCACTGATTGGTTGTTGTTCAGAGATGATGACCGAGTGAATGATACCCCCTCACCGGACCTTGCAATAATTTGAGAAATAAAATTACGCAGCGTCATTTTTATGTTCGGTAGGAGAGATCCTTTAAAGGGTGGGTATTTTAATTTCAAACTACAAGCAAGAGTTACTAATTAAACAACTCGTCTACTCACTAATAAACTAGCCGTATGAGTGATGTGCTTATCTGTGGCAGCAGAATCGTTCCACTGATTTTTATGCTCTCTTCCTTTAAAATTAAGAATATTTATTCAAAGTTAACATTTTAGTTTTTTTGTTATCATTGTAATGGTACTTACTATTTTAGACATAAGTGCGACGAGTCAAAGATCTGTATTATTTTTTATTTTGTAATACTTTTATTGTATTTAAATGTAGTTATCTAAGGATATTCATTTATGTATACTGTTTAATACGAGGTATTCCGATATGCAGTGCTAGGTTGTATGAACTCACTTTCATAAGTGTTACGTATGAATGTTTATAATAACACAGTAGTATTTTGACTGAGATTATTTTGTGCATTTAGGTGAGTAGGTAATAATATAACGCATAGACGGCAGGTTAACTGCGGATTTTGTTTGACAAATACCTAAACGACTACAAATTACAATACAAACGGTAATTATAATCATCTTACAGCTAACTTCAGTGTTTTTTTAAAGTATGTATTATATTTTCCTCGATTTTACTGACAAGCTTATTTATAGCTCGTGTAAGTTTCTTAAAAACTTTCCTATATAAATAAATACCAAAAAAACAAAAACCGTGGTCAACCTGAAGACATCTATTACATTCTGACAACGCGCCATCTAGTGGTAACTGTTTGCATAAGCTTTAAAAAATCGCATCATCACAAATAATCAATATTGAAAACAGCGCCATCTACCGATAAGTAGCTAAAGTAATTGTTTTGTTATAAATAATGCAATGTTTCGTTTCGTCGATTACCGCAAAAATTAGTTGAAGCGATCAATGTAACTGATTTAGAGTTGCCAAGACAATTATTATTTTAATATAATTGATTTGCATGTACTACAATTGAAATGAAACTATACATGTTTAAAATATTGTCAGTCAGTTGTCCGTTGTTTTTATTGTTAATTACTTTAGTATCACATTACAGTGCCATGTTTCATAATTAGTATAAGCCATTTCATTTGAAATTTTTCATTTCGTAAGTCAGTTTTGTACTTAGTTATACCTACTGCTGTTCATCTCTGCCACCGAATTTTAATAGAAATAAAATAACAAATTGCTTTCTGATACGTATAATAATAAAAAAATACCTCAGGTAATGAATTTTCTTTTGGTAATTAAAGTTATTAATATCCAGGTCTACTTATTAATTATTATCAATGTATTGTTGCCGTCAAGAATTAAATTTGAAATGAAATAAAAAAACTGAAACAGTGAAGTTCTTTTATTTATAATAATAGGTGTACAAGGGTACTAAGTACCATACAATTCCAGCCTACAAATAAATTCGTCATTGTCTTAAATCTACTTAAGTAATTAAGTTTATTGGTTTAGAAATGCTGATGACTTAAGAATATTACATTACATAAGAAAAATTACAACAAATATTATCTAGAATACATGATCAAATTCTTATTACCTTATTTAGTCTAATTCTTCTGCGTTTAGTCTTGATCTGAAACAAGAAAATATCAATAACTCGACTTTATTCAGTTATTTCACCTCAAACATTACGTCATGTTTTAATAAAAGCGCCATCTCTTAACGAGTAGAAAATTCATGGAAACTTCGTACACACAGTAATTGTTGCCAGGTTTAAATTAGACGTGAGTTAACGTATAATTTAAACCTGGCAATAACTACTGTGCATTCAAAAAACATGCCAGTAGATGGCGCTAATTGAAAGAATTCGCAATACCAATAATCTCATCTCATGAAGTATTTTTAGCAAAATATTAAAACTATCACGACTAAGTAAATTGAATGGGTGATTGAGATACAGGCGACTAATTTAACTAAGGACTTAAATCAGACAATTCGTTAATACTTGTTGATTTTCGAGATAGTTTCTTGTGTACATAATGTACCTACAGCCGTGTCCACTGCGCCGTGTTTTCGATGTTTTTAAACAACGTTTATCGAACAGAAAAGGGGCGTGGCCTTAATGTTTTTTTGTTTAAAAATACAGAAACATGTTTTCCATCACGGATGTCTGCAGGGGAGGGGGTCATGTGTGGACTTTTGAAACTTTTGAGTTTGAGTGAAGAACTGTCAAATAGGGAATAAATTATTAACTAGGTATCGAAATTAATATTGATACCTTTGAGTATAAATAAATATCCTACAAATAAAGAGCGAACTTATTCTGTTTACTGTTTTACTCTACTAACTTGACATTGGCGAAATCACTGCGGAATATCGCGGTGGACCGCCATTAATAAAAAAGAAGAAGACAAACAATACAAAGGTTAGCTGGAAGAGATCCCTTAAAGGGATTTGTTCGCCTTTGTACATTCACATCCTGTAAATATTGTATTTGAGTTTCTTTGTTATGTACAATAATGAGTTTACATACATACCTACATACATTGTTCACTCCAAAGCCGCAATGGACGTGCAGTTGTACCTAAACATGTTTCGTAACATATTTTGCTAACAATTTTTTGTTGGTTTTTTGGGGCAGCGGACACGCCGTAACACGGCAGTCAACTGCGCAGCCGGGCGCCTAAAGGTGGGTACGAATTAGAGCAGCCTCGGGTTGAGGCTTACCTATTTTGGTCAAATTCGTACGCGCTCACGCGCTGTGCGCGAGCAGCGGGCCGGGCGAGCGTCGGTCGAGCGTTGAGAGTCGGTCTTTTAACCGTGCTCAAAGGCGCCTCGGTGTGCGTGCCTTGCTTAATTTGGACGTGTATCCGAGCGTGCCGCGGGCAGAACGACAAGTTCTAAAGTGTCTGTGGGCGAGGCGCGTACAAATTTGATAAAGTTGCTGAGCCGTTCCACCACCGAGGCGATTTCTTCTTCTTTTTGTTTATAATTCGGTGAATTATGATAAACGCAGCCGCGGCTGCCATCGCGTCAAGCACGCTGCCTCACCCGCGCATGTACAACAATTTGGCTCGCGAGCAGCTTGCCGCGCGGTGCAAGCATGCCTCAGGCTGAGCTGCTCAGATTCGTACCCAGCTTAAGAGGCTCAAGCATACTACTTATGCCTTAGTCAAGATGCAAACATTGCTAACGTTTCTGTTTTATACTCGAAATGTATGGAGTTGACAAGAGGCGACACGATCCATTAGCTTACGTCAATCCTATACAAATTAGCGATATTCGAAAATCTCTATCGTAGCGTTATGCATCTTGACAGCGCTTGCTACAGTTTGTTTCAGCTACACTACACAAACAAGTATATGGAGTGGTCTGACGTCACTCACCGAGGTACATCGTACTGACGTACATGGCCGTGAAGCCGACCAGCACGGCAGTCAGCTGAGCGCCGCCGCTGCCGCGCTTCTGCTCGTGGAAGCGCGCGCGCTCGCGCGGCAGCACTTCGCTCACAGTCACGTAGAGAAGCGTGCCGGCAGCTAAAGCCTGCGAATAAATAATAGTAGATTGTTAACCCTTTGAACGCCAACGACCACTAAAGCGGTTTGAGCTGTCATGCCTACAACGCCACCGACCATTATGTAGGTCACAGGTACAGTTTAAAAGAGACGTTATTTCGTATACAGTAAGTTAAAGGCATAACTTTTAATACATGTATGGCGTGTGAGTGACGCGTTTGTAATTGACGTAAGGCGTTCAAAAGTTTCAATAAGGGACTAAAGTAAGCCTTTACACGAGATATTTATTACGGCTTTTGGAAAAACCAATCGTAAATTATAATAACATAGACTCCATAGATAACATTTCCGAAACGAAGAACTCGGCGGTGGAGGTTGTATGCCCAGCCCCATCCTACCCTCCACCAACCAGCTCCACCGCGCACTCCGACGAAAAGGGCACATCATCAAATGGCAACATGTATCTGGCTGATGTGGTTTTCCGAGGCTTTTATAAGGAAATTAAGTACTTTAGTCCCGGGAGTAAAATATCACTTTAGTCCCTAGGGATTAAATTCATCACTTTTGATTTGAAAGTTTTCTCTGCGCATCAACAATCCGAAGACATCCTTGTCGGTTGGTTAAAGGATAAGACGGTGGTAGCAATCCGGAAGGACCTTGCACAGGGTCCCTACCACCACAATGGTCCTGATGTAATGAATATGTATAAATGTTTAATCTTGGATCTATGATGAAATCCTCCTCAAACATACGCAAACATGGATTTTTTGGTCTTTTATGTAGTAGGATCGGCACTAAAAAAAGGCACGAACAGCTACTGAATAAATAAATATCAGGGGAAAATCCCACACAAATTGACCAAGACTCAAATTAAGCTCTAAGCTTGTATTAGGATTGTAAGAATCAAGCACTAAATACTCGAGCAAATCACATGAATATTTGCTATTACGGGGAATCACCCATGACCACCTTCGTAGGCAGGGTCACTACTAACTGGGCGAACGGCGTTCTTTTTTTTTTTTTTTTTTTTTTTTTTTATGGCATCGAGTAGGCAAAAGAGCATACAGGCCACCTGATGGTAAGTGGAAACTGTGACCCATAGACATTCGCATTCTCAAGACTGCAAACGCGTTGCCAACCCTGAGGACTAAGATGGAATGCCTCTATGCTAGTTATTTCACCGGCTGTCTTATCCCCACACCGGAACACAACAATGCGAACACTGCTGTTTGGCGGTAGGTTAATGGATAAGATGGTGGTAGCGATCCGGACGAACCCTGCACAAGGTCCTACCACCCGCAAAAGGCTTGTGCTTGGTATACCTGCATGATGGGTACGGCGACGGAGTCCTGCCCGGCCTGCGCGGCTTCCAGGCCGGCCCCGAGCGCGATGCCCGCTGCGGACCCCCCCGCGAACAGCGCCACGCTCACGAGCTGCGCGCACAGGGACCGCTCCGCCGCACACAGCTCCGCGCCCAGGCAGAACCCCACCACGTACTTGTGGGAGGCTACTGCTCCGAGGAGAAGGAGGACCTGGAACACAGATCATTGTCATTATAGTTGGTAAAACTTTGGGGCATTGACTGTCTGTTTTAAATCTCACCAATGACTAAAATGTTTACACCTGTGATATCAAATACTAGGGTACTCATATACCTATCATCGGTGAGCTTCAAAAATAGACTCTCTGGCCGTATACGGATGGACAGACAGACTCGAGCACGGTCAAACGGTAGACAGCAGTCGCAGCAAAAGAGCTCCGTTTTGGTCTTTAATCAAATAAATCAATCACAACAATAAGGCTAACTTAGGTTAGGTACCATAAGTACCTAGCGTACCTAGTCGTACTTTTACAGCCTTCCAGAGGAGAATACCAGAATCGCTGAATATCAGACTCGCAGTATACCAGTCGCAAAATGCCAGACTCTCAGGATACCGGAGTGGTAAAATGCCGAAGTCTTATCATAAGGGTTCCTTTACCATTTTGAAGCGGAACCCTAAAAATAAGAAATAAGGAAATTTTATCATTAATAAGAATATCTAATACATTAACGGCCGAACCCTATATTCAAACAGCGGATAGATAAGGCTTACTTCGGGTTGAAATTTGACATTTGCCCATACAAAATGTGTCAAATTTTAATCCGAAGTAAGGCTATCTGTCCGCGGTTTGAATATAGGGTTCGGCCGTTAGTTAAAACTACATTACACCTTGAGTTTTTTAGCAAAATTTTAATGTTATTTTGGCCTACAGACGACTTTCACTAGGGACATTACTTTTTATTTTCAATATGTCTTCTTCATTGCATATTTTTACAAGTTTTTCAATACAATACTTATCTTACATATTATCAAAACTTACACAATTTCATATGTAAACTTAAGTTGCAAGCGTGCAATCTTAAAAACAATATTTGCTATAACTTTGTCTGTTTAGTTTCGATTGATTAGGTCTTTTGTAAATGTGAAATGTTTAAATTGTAATAAAATACGGCTTGCATCATTTAAGATAACCTAAGCTAGGTAATGCATGAATATTGCATGATACTCCAAGCGTTAACTTGCATGCTTTGAATACTGATCAGTTTAAAAAGTCCAGTGACTCACACGTCAGGATCTTAGCGAATTGGGTAATATTACTAGACGGTAAAATAGGTTGAATACCTGAATTGAAGTAGAGGTCATACACACTCTTAAAAACAATAGTCTCTCAATAGTTAAGAGCATGTGCATTTAAGTTATGTTTTTATATGATAGGTCTAAAGCAGTCCTGACGGTGTTTTTGCGGGAATGGGCTTAGCCACAAAATTAGGCGTTAAAAACGTTCACTTTCGGTGTGTCCACAGGAAAGACGGTAACCTAAATCAGTGTTTGATCCGAATAGATATTCACAGGGTTAATAGAAATACAGCCTAAGTAAAGCATTTATCTTATTATAATTTAACGAATAAGACTGAGATTTGAACGTAATTAGATCTTTATTCGACCCAACTTACATAGTTATAGGTATTTTTAATTGCCTTACGTCTGCCCGCGGTTTCGTCCGTGTTGACTATCCCACAGGATCACTGTTTTTTTATGTTCTAAATTAATCAACAACAAACAAACACCCATATCAGCTGTAGGCGTAATAAACATAGGTATATTTTTAAATATATATAATTAGTGTGATTAGTGAGTTTGAGTAAAGTTTAGGCCGAAAAGAGAGGAAAGTACCAGAAGTTGAAAAGGCTAGTCGACCATTTAGACATCGCTGCTCCAATATTACAGGGTTCTATATTACATGAACGTTGAACGGAGAGAATAAACTTTGAAAATAAGTGTACCCATACAAGAGGAAGGTAAGTAGTTAATCCTGACACCGGTCACTCCAGTACAAATTATAACCTTAACCCAAAAAATGGTTTTTTTATAGCTTTTACTACTTTTTTTAGGGGTATTTCGCCACTGTCGAGTTTTAGACAATCAATATAAATAAATAAAAATAAATATTAATATCACACAGGACAATGTCACAAATTGACCTAGTCCCAAACTAAGCTCTAGGCTTTTACTATGGGTACTAGACAACGATAAACTTACTTATATAGAAAATGATATACTTACTTAAATACATAGAAAACATCCAAGACTCAGGAATAAATACTCGTGCTCATCACACAAATATCTGCCCTTACCGTGATTTGAACCCAGGACCCCTAGCTTCGAAGGTAGGGTCACTACCAACTAGGCTAGCGTGTCGTCAACTTATAATTATCTTAGAACAATAAAATGTTTACATACATTTGCGTACGTTTGCATTTACGTTTGCGTTTCGTCACGCATTTATTCTCAGAGTGGGTTAGGCAGAGCTACAAATTACCAACAACTCTAAACTTGTTGATAACTCTGTAACCACATTGTGCACAATCAGGCTAAGATTTACCAGTGTCTTAGTGACAGATTGTAAGCCCATCGCCTAACAGTACTACAAGCCCTTCCCTGACCCTGGGTCAATATTCAAAATGTCTCGTCAAAATTTGACGTCTTGTTAAAATTTGACACATTTTGTACGTAGCAAATGTTAGTCGCCTCTTACAAGTTACGACATCCACGGGTAGTCATGGAGTGACACTATATGTACTTTGTTATTAGAGAAATAAATCCACGGATATAACACGCGAAGATCAATTATTCGGTTAAAGAATAATTAGGTACTCTGGTGGACTTAACAAAGGCAAGTGGGGTTAGCTCCACCTCCACGGTCTTCTGTCAAGTTAAAAATAGGTTGTAATCGTTTTTTTTATTATAAACTTGGCACAGGTCTATTTCGCCAAAATAAATATTCATTCAGTTGACCAAAACATGTTTTGGTAAACCTACGTGGGAAACGAAAATTTGTTTAACGATATACTACTTACTCTAAATGATATAAGTATTATATTTAGTGAAACTTTAATGTACCACACGACACATGAACAACGTGAACAAGCGAATTTTCGTAAAATATGATCGTTCTCATGCCGTTGCTGTTTTAGAGTAAATATAACATTATGAAACGTTGACAACCAATTACTCAATTCGAAAAATCCACCAGAATTTCAAGACACTTTATAGTCCACATGCCTCTTATTAACGACGCATTGTCACCGATTAAGAAGTGTTCCTACGGCATTGTTGTCGCTGACACACACAAGTACATCTTGAATAAAAATGACGGCTGAAAATAACCGAGGGGTTTACTGACGGCGTGCCTTCTAAGTGTAACCTGTCTACTGGTGCTCTGATTCATATTCAAATTCAATCATTTATTCAGTAAATTGGCCACATGAGGGCTTTTTAACACGTCGGTAATATTTATGCAGTGAATCTACTAGCGCTTCGGACAAGACCATCATTGCGGCAAGGACCGGAAAACCGCTTTATTTGTTAAGCGCTTTCAATTCAAAAGCCTATCACTGGGCTACCCGTACAACGGATAGCCCTATCGATTGTGTTGCCGTATCGATATGGCTACCTTTTAAGGTTACCGTTTGCATTGCGCTTGTTGTCCGATAGGGTGTTTGCAGCTGGAAGAAACAGCGTATCTATAGGGTTGGGTTAATCCTATTGATTGCTGTCTCTTAGGCCCGCTTGCATCTAAATGTCGCCACGTGCGCCTACCGACCGCTTACCGTTCCATTGTTAGGTTGTGCAATAATAAAATGTAGGAATTGGGCGCAGAGATTGAAATATCTTGACATCTATCAAAACCCCTTTAAAAGCGGCAAGCGTATTAAGGGTTTTTGATACCGGTAAGACTGCCAGCGGAAAGCCAAATCCATCGTATCAATGGAAAACCCTTTAATTGCGGCTAGCCAACGATACGCTTGCCGCACTGATGGGGTTTTTAAAATCAACCCTATCGATTAACCCGATCAAAAGCGTATTTAACGGAAACCGGTTCCGGACCCTGCATTGCGGAAAAGAAGCACCGCAACAAACTCCAGCAGAAGGTCACTTTTATCAATTATAAAATACCATAATACTTAAAAGTAAGCTACATTACAAAGTAATATAGTAATAAATAATAATTATTATTTTTTATTAATTTAATATTAGCACAAATAAAATAATT
The DNA here is from genome assembly GCA_949316455.1 of Acleris holmiana. NCBI lineage: Eukaryota > Metazoa > Arthropoda > Insecta > Lepidoptera > Tortricidae > Acleris > Acleris holmiana. The sequence goes on from OX438775.1 coordinate 15,743,677, forward strand.
AAAAATGAAAGATCAATAACAATAAATTTAAAATAATGACTATAGTCTGTACTTTTAGGCATTTAAAAAAATGAAAACAAAAAAACCACGTGACATTGACAGATGACAGTTTGTCAGCCAATAGGAGCACAACACTGATACTTCAAAGTTCGACCAAACAGCTTGGATTGGTTGATGAGCAGAGCCACGTGGTTTGGTTTGTTTACACTTCTTTTAATAACCTAAAAGTACAGACTATAGGAGAACAGCACGACGAGGTCTCTCGGTTGGATGGTTCCTTAAGCACCCAAGGGGAGGCAAGGATTTTTAGAAAATTGCCTATCAATGGAAATAAATTGGGGGCGAGTAGCAGGAAACTAACTCTACGCGTACAGACGATTACAGGCGAGATTAAGTTATCACGTCAGATTTTAAGGATGTGGATGGATGATGTAAATTAGTTAGTTTTACGTTGAGTGACTTCGGTCGCTCGATCGACGGTTTGACAGTTAAAATAACTAGTGAAAAAATTAACTCTGGGAAAACTCACAGTCAAGATGCATAACGCTAAGTTAATGATTTTCGAAAATCGACCGAATATATTGACGTAAGCTAATGACAGATCGTGTCGACGCCCTTATACCATCAATTTCGATTCGAGCGAAAACAGTAATGTTAGCAACGTTTGAGTTAGCTACCCTACTGATTTGTTTATACTGTACCGGGATACAACAACACCATCTAACAACATCTAACCTTCAGCTACCAATCTGTTGGTTATCAGCAGTTATCAAAGGCTGCTTTAATAGGTAATGTGGGTCGGAGGGGACATGTTACTGATAACAGTAACAACTAATTGTACTTATCGTGTGATACGACATGATATGATATTGTTAAACAAATAGAGTAAATTTAATAACCAACCGAAACCTCATTTTAAATATGCTAAAGCATAAAGTATTCTGAGATCTCTTGAGGGTTCCATACTGAAATGGTAAAAAAGGAACCCTTATGGTGAAATAACGGTGTTTGTCTGTATGTCACAGTATTTTTTCTGTGAAAGTATTTATGGGATTGTTTAAAACTGGAGCTTTAACTGCATAATATAGAAGAATAAAGTATGCACTGAAATTCTAGTTGAACACTTATTGTTAAAATCCTGCGGCCTTAGAATGGTCTTATTAGTCCTACGCCTTTAAAAGACTATCTAACCCTGGCTCCCTATATTCAAGACGTCTCGTTAAAATTTTACACATTTTATATGTAGCAAATGTCCAATTTTAACGTGACCTCACATTTTAACGAAACGTTTTCAATATAGGAACCCAGGGTAAATGTATGGAATTGGGTAGGTGACGTTAGTAGTTCGTTGGAATTTTTCCATAATTCCGACCATTTATTATATCGGTGTAGTTAAGAGGTGCACTATAAAATAGTTAAACTTAACGAACTTTTTACTAAAAAGTAGAAAAAAACAGGTACTTAAATAACATTTTTTAACGGAATTTGTTTTTTTTTATATTTGTCTTTACCTCGGCGGTCATTACTGTCAAGTTAACATCTCAAAAGCAACATGGTTTTACCGAATAAAAAAAAGACCTACTTGCCGTAATAAGCCTTATAAAAAATCATAGCAACCAAAAACAACTTACTTTTGTTGCGCTCTCCTGCAACCCAATAGCCAATCCTTCCAACACACTGTGCACAAACAGGGCACTGAGCAATCCAAGGAACCCAGAGGAACTCTTATTACACGGGGCGGTGTGGCTGACGTGACACATCCTGTTGTTCTCCGTGTCCCCGCAGCATCTGTCCCGGGTATCCAACTCCCCATCTCCAGGAAACACCCTCGGCTCCTCATAAGGCCTCAATAACCTCGTCTGTTCAGTGCCATACGACGATCTCTGGTGATCATGGATCCCTCCACGCCCGTAAAAGAAGTGAACCAACTCATCCACAATATAAACTATAAAGAATCCAACACATAGAAACAGTTCTGAATACTGTGGTAAATTCTCTCTCGCTTCTGGTAGCATGTGGACTAGAGAAGTAGCAAGGAGAACACCAGCTCCAAAACACAAGAGGCAAGATATGGTTAAAGGATGCCGTTGTCTTGTGCGTTCTGATACACAAGCAGGCAGCATTCCTGTGATAAAGGATCCTAGTCCTAACGCCAGGATGGCAATTGCTTTCACCGCTTCGACCTGCATCGTTGCAAATTTCTGGAAGACTTCACTTTGCTTCCTTGTTCTGATTTCAATTATTTCTTTGTTCGTCCAGCACTTGTACAATAACTTTTAGAACATGTTCTCCATTGCGTCGTTGAAACGTGTCTGCCGCTTCCTACACGGCGGGTTATCTACTATTTGTACACACTGTTATCTCACTCAAAACACAAATTCTCACGTGTCATCAGTACTATTGCTTAATGTTGTTATCAGGCACCTATTCTATGTCTACCCGACGCCGCACGCGGCTTGGTAATGAAGCGAAAAAATCAAAAACACTCGCTCGCGAATTTACGGTGTAGCCCCATAAATTGACACGTCACTCTTGTAACCGTCGAATAAGATCTAAATCCGCGTGACTGTGTATGACTCAACCGTAAAATGATAATTAAGCGGCCGGCACAGAACTCCCAATCTACGCAGACCCATCTAATTTCGCATAACTGAGCTGTGCTTGGTAAAATTTGCACGTAATTCAAGGTTAAAGGGTCCAGTTAACTGGTTTTGTATGACACAAGGGAAGTGTAAGTATATACTTAGGTATTTATTTTATGGTTGATGTTAGTGGTTGCGCCGTTTTATTTATAATTAAATAATTAGGACTTCCTCATATTTCTGCAGACCTATTAAACAGTTAATGGTCGCTTGACTCACTTGAAATTTTAATAGGTATGTCATGTTTATTAAGAATTGCAAAATTCTAATATTTAATCAGAATTATTACTTTATTTAATTTTGATTTATCAACGTTAAGATTAATATGTATGTATGTATGTGAACACTTTATACAAACAACAAACAAAATAGGTATCGATGAGAGGAGAAATAGAAATCAATAAGCTTTTCTAAAGTGACCCGAAAATTAAATGTGTATTATTTATTTATTATAATCATTTATTATTAATGGTATACGTTGTTATTTTATAAATTCGGCGTTCCAGTTATAAAATAGCCGACTAAAGTTGGTAAAAGAAAACTTGCCCATTTTTTTTATATTGTCGTATATTTTTAATTTGAGTAGTCCCCGGGGAACGGTGGTTACCAAATTTCTCGACTCGATCGATTAGCAGGCGAGTGCTAATGTCACGTAACTGTGAAAAGTGGAAACGTTTTGATTAAACACATGCGGGACATTCGGCAAAAGCATTGCGCTACTTATAATTGCGGTCATTTCAATTCATTGTAATACTTTTTCCTGTCACTTCATTTCTGAAGATCGTCAACGGTGTCAGCAAAAATACTACACACTTGCGACCCGCCCCGGCTTTGCACGGGTAATAACATTGTAACTTGTTGAATCTGAACTTAAATTACAGTACCATTCACATTTGTTAATATTTTAAATTTATGACTAACTAGCTGTTTTCCGCGACTCCATCTGCGTAGAAGTCGTTTATAGCTATTCCCTCAGAAACCGTACAATTTTTCGGGATAAAAAGTACCCTATGTCCTTCCCCGGGACTCAAACTATCTCTAATTAATTTAATTGATCAATGTTTTTTATAATGCTCAGAATGTGGCAATAAATAGATTTTGATTTGATTTGATTTGAACTAACAGTGTTTTCTTTCAATAAATAGTTGGTAACATACATACAGACAGAAGGTACTTGAGACTTTGAACAACAACAACTATTTAACGATTGAAAAAAATATCTGACTAGCCCATAAACATTAACAAGTAATGTACAATGTTTCTAATTTCCTACATACTTAAACCGTATTTCCTAGAGAGATTTTGTGAGTTATATATTTTAAGTGGTAACCCATGATAATAGCTTCGGTGGCTTTCGAACTCACGCTGTCACCATGCACGTGTAAGTTTTTCTAAGTACCTACATTACCCGATTCTCTTACGGTGAAGGAAAAACATCGTAAGGAAACCGGTACATTCGAACAGCTGAGTGTGTAAGAGGGTATTATTTGCACAAAAGAACCCAAAGGGGTCGAAGTGTATTCGAAAGGGGTCATCGTTAATATAAGATAAGGGGGATAACCCATGATAAATACAATGATAAAGTGGGCTCACTTCTATAAAAAAGGGCGGTCAAGTGGAAATCGGACTCGCGGACCAAGGGTTACGCACAAACTTAATAATGTATACATACATAAAGTCACGCCTTCATTCCCAGAGTGGGGTAGGCAGAGCTACAGAATTACCAACAACTGTAAAAAACTTCTGTAACCACATTTTGCACAATCGGGCTAAGATGTTTACCAATGTATTAGTAACAGGTAAACTTAATAATACAAGAATGTTAAATTGTATTGAAGAACAACCCTGAAAAAATTGTCTCAATACATCTACATACTCGTAACTCGCGGTTATTTTACCAATTGGAAATAAGATTCAAACGCAATTTTTTTTTGTACTGGAGCAACAAATTAACGGTTTTTCGGTTTTTTCTTTTACGTGTGCTGTAAGGCCTTCCTTTTTGTCAAATTTTAGGATTTTAGGTCTATGGGAAGTACGCTATTAATTTCATTCATTTGCGAATGTCTAAATATACGCGTTTTGCAGCATAAACAGCCGTATCTTTTTTACATTAACTTCGTAGTAGATATTTTCACAGCTTTAAGGGCCTCTAGAATTGAGTAAGTATTTGGTTTTAATTTCAACTTGATACCTCCACGCGTTCCCGAAATAAAGGGTATAATTGACAGGCAGACACACAGACGGACACACAACAACGTGATCTATAAAGGTTCCTTTTTTTCCTTTTGAGATACGCTACCCCAACAAAATAAAGAAAGAAAACGTAGGTATATTAAGTGCAAAACAAAAATAACTTATTATAACATCCTAACAACAAATAGAACGTGCAAGCAACAAAAGCACTAACACTTATAAAATACCCTTTCTCGTCAGTAAATGAAAACAAACGAACCCAAAGGTTGAAAGTACGCTGTTTGAGATACCACAAACATTAGTGCTGTTGGTTCAGCGTTGGGTAAGTATTCGTCATGAACTCATGAATCATGCATCAGTATGTGTCACCTCTAAAGATTTACTGGTTAGTGATCTAGACAATCCTAAGAAAATCCTCGCGTCACTGCCGGCAACGCATAATACAAGCGTTCTCCTGTCTATCACCCCGCAGCAGTGGAACGCGTATGTGCATGAACTTCGTATAAAACAGAAGACGTGACAATGACAAGTATGTATGTACGTATGACATACGGGAACTCCAGGGAAATAGGTTTAGGAATAAGTTGTTAAACTGGCTTCTAGTGTTTCTATAGTGTAAAATAGCTTAGTAATTTCGCGATATTTAATTGATATTATTATATTAATTTTATTGTGGCTGAAGGGTTAGAATAGTGCCACTCCAAGTCTTCCCGTTGATGTCGAAAGAGGCGACTAAAGGAATAAAGGCTTTTAGTACTGCTAGGGGATGGGCAACCTGTCACTATACACTGGTAAACATCTTAGCCTACTTGTACAAAATGTGATTACAGAATTGTCAACAAGTCTTTTTTTTATGTTAAGGAGAAGGCACACGAGCACTCAGGCCACCTGATGGTAAGTGGAATCTGAGACCCATAGACATTTGAATTCTCAAGAGTATAATCCTAACACCTCGAATGCGTTGCCAACCCTTAGGACTAAAATGGAATGCCTCTATGCTAGTAATTTCACCGGTTGTCTTATCCCCACACCGGAACACAACAATGCGAACACTGTTGCTTGGCGGGTGGTTAATGGATAAGATGGTGGTAGCGATCCGGACGGACCCTGCACAGGGTCCTACCACCACTAAAACTTTTAGAGTTGTTGGTATTTCTGTAGTTCTGCCTATCCTACTTTGGGAATGAAGGCGTGATGTTATGTGTATATGTGTATGTAAGTATTATAATTAATGCGACCGTTTCAATTTATTTTAATTAATTAATTTTTGGCTCAACGGCATGCAGGCTAAATACACAGGTCATTTAAAAAATAATCTCACTGTCATATACAATACAAAACTGTATTCTGCAAATAAAGTTATTTGATTTGAGGGATGACACTTGGTTAAAAACTTTGCTCTTGTGTTACACAAATAGGTAACTATTTATTACTTCCCTGAGATGCTTGTAAGTTTGTGACCTACTCGAAAACATTTGGAAACGTTCTCTTTCTATTGTCTCTGAGGCCTAGCCGCTGTGAGACAAGGTCACTCACATCACGACTGTCTTACCCAAATTATTGGGTACACTATCTGTGTCAAATGTTAGACAACTCGGTTGTAACACCTTCGCCTACGAGTAGTTATATGAATAGGCCTTGTTATATAAATATCTAGAATAGTTTTACTAAGCACCGATTTAACTATTTTTATAAGTACTTTAAACAAGAGGACGCCCGTGGAATTAGTTTCCCACTTCTCCTGCTATTATGCCCAATAGGGTCAATTTCCGAAAAATACTCTCTTAGTTCCTTAGGCTAACGAAGAGGCATTGATGATGGTGAACGAGAAAAGACGTATTTTAAAAACTATAGAATGTAGAAGAGGAAAGATGATAGGACGGTTTACCCTTGGAATGTCGACACTCATTTCATCGAAAGGTTTACTTCGCGTGCAGAAGTTAGAATTTTTTGGTGGTCACAGGACTAACCTAACCTAACCTACGTAATCTATGTTTAAGATGGCGTAAAATCGATAAGGTTTCAGCAGGAAGTAGCTTTCGAAGAAATGAAATTCGGTGAAACGACACGAAAATACGATTTCGGTGAAATGAGTTTCGACATTTCAAGGGGGTCCCTGATAGGACACTTGATGCGACACGATAGCTTCTTTTTGAACAATTTTAGAAGGTAAAGTTGAAGAAAAAAGAGGAAGATCTAGGCTCACTTACTTAAACCAAATAAGACACACGGCCAAAGTTCTGTCGTATCAGGGGGTGAAAAAGCTGGCACAGAATAGAGAAAAGTGGCTATTACTCCACCGACAAGAGCCTGGCTCTTCAATTTAATGATGATGAGTCCCTTAGGGTACCCAAGGAATATTCCGTCTATATTTCAAGTCTCTGGTTTTAATGGTTATGTGTAGATACGTAGGAAGGAGAGGCAGAGGAAGTTGAAGGAGAAGCTACTTGGACCAAAGTAAGGAGGGTGCATCTGGGCGTTTTCCAAAAAAAGTGTACATCGTTAAGGACAAAAGTTAAGAAAATTTTACTTTCCCATTTCGTCACGAAAATTAGCCATACATTAACATACGTTAATTTTCGTGACGAAATGGAAAAGTAAAATTTTCTTAACTTTTGTCTTTAACGATGAACACTTTTTTTGGAAAACGCCCATCTTGTGTCGTATTAAGAGGTGAAGGACCTGGCGGAGAGAAGAGATTAGAAATACTCTTACGACAAGAGCAGGTAGGTACCCTAGGCAAGATGCAAACGCTATAAACGTTTTTCTTTTCTATCGATCTAAATGTGATGACATTCTCGTGCGTGATGATAAACCACGTGGTCAACTATCATCCCATATTATGTTTTGAGCGATAGAAAAGAAAACCGCTAGTAGCGTTTGAATATTGCCTAGGGGCCCTGGGCTGCTATATTGAGAGGTGGGTAGTTTCTTTATTACAATACCTTACACCTTTTCTTTCATTTGATCAGTGTGAGGGAGAACGCGCCTACGATAAGACACTCCCCTAATGAAGGACTCCTAATGAATCCGAAACATGTTGTTTTTGTAATATCTTCATTTCTTTGTATTTTTATTTCTACGGCTATGAAGTTTTCGAATATGATATCCTACCAAACGTCATCAAAATTACTTGCACTGTTTATAAATGAAAGCGTAACAAATAGACAGATGAAGACATTTATTTTTATTAATCATAATCATTATTGTATACCACCCAACACAAAACAGGGTGGTTAATGGATTGTATCTTATCCATTAACCACCCGCCAAGCAACAGTGTTCGCAATCGGTGAAATTACTAGCATAGAGGCATTCCATCTTAGTCCTCAGGGTTGGCAACGCATTTGAGGTCTTGGGATTGTAGTCTTGAGAATTCAAGTGTCTATGGGTCTCGGATTCCACTTACCATCAGTGGCCTGAGTGCTCGTGTGCCTTCTCCTTATCATAAAAAAAAAAAAAAATACACACATTGTTAACATACACAATAGCCTTACGATAAATATTTTAAATTCGGAATGTGCAGATAATAACAAGTGAGGATGAGGATACCACAACTTCGGCAAAAACGTTTGACGCGGTTGTAACAAGTGGTTGACTGTACATTTTATTGTTTGGTCATCATTTCTTTATTGACACCAAACTAACGAATCAAAGCTATGTTGGTGACGACTGATGGTAAGAGGCCAGATATGATAAAAGTGGGTAGTGTTCCGCGATTATACCGACCAAATCGCATCTTTAGAATTTTAGTGACCTAATCCAAATATTTTGAATTTCGACTTAGGTCTCTATAGTACTAAATTTATGACTCGAAATCGAAAGCCGAAAATGTTTGAATTGGGTCACTAAGTATAATTCTAAAAGTGCGAAATTTTAGGACATTATAGCGAAACTGGTCCAAAAACTACGAAGATATTTCCCTACAAACACGGCAAGTAAAGCTTGTGATCCTACGAATATTATAAATGCGAATGTTTGAGTGTTAGTGTGTTACTTCTTCACGTTAAAACGGCTGGACGGGTAAGAATGAAATTTCGAAATAGAGATACCAATATATTAAAAAATCGTCATATTGTCGTCCCCTTTTCCACACCTGATATCTCTAAACCGCCCAACCGATTTTCATGAAAGTGAACTAGGTAACATCCTTATAAATTGGTCCATCTTTTTTGGACTTACAATGCGACAGAGTTACACACGTTCAAGTTGCAACACTTTATTCCCTCTCTTTATTTGTCGGGGTTCAAAATTGGATCATTGGATTTTATCCAAACTCTTTCTACGTACTTATCTAAGTAGGTTTTGATTTTCTTCTATAATGGCATAACAAAAAATATGTTTAACGTCAATCTGCTTTTTTGCAAATGGTCAAACTTCAGATTGACTGAACAGTAGCCAAACAGCAAAGAATTTAACTTGAAATTGTTAGAGTGCCAATATGAATGAATTACTGCAAAAACACGGTTGTGCTAATGTGTTCACTGTCCCAGAAGGACTTAGGGAACTCATGGCCGATATTACGAGGGAGGTAAGAAGCTGAAACTTGGCTGAAACATGCTGAATTTAGTGTTGAGTTGTTGAAATTATTACATTTTGTTGAATTTATTTACCTTTTTATTGTAAGGAGAACGAGCACACAGGCGATGGTAAGTGGGACCCTAAATATTTGCATTCTCAATACAATCCCAAGACTGCTATCCTAAGTCTTAGGATTGTACTGCCCTGTTCCCACACCGGAACACGACAATGCGAATATGTTGCTTGGCGGTAAAGTTAAAGGATAAGATTGGGGGGATCCGGACCGGCCCTGCACAAGGTCTGAAGGTCCTACAACAATAACACAGCGTGCTGAATTAGTGCCTCCGCATTGCGGGGACTCAACGCTTCGACAGTGTGGACCATCAAGTGTAATTTTTAGCACCCCGATCGATTTTTATTAGATAATCTCCTGTTTTTTAATTAATCAAATCCCCAGCTAACTGTCGCTTCATTCCAGGTCCTTCGAGAACAACCCGAAAAAATCAGCGACTTCATAGCGAACTACCTCTCGGTGCTGCTCATCACGCGGGAGCACGGCATCATGGCGGTCAAGATCATGGACGACCTGTGCGACTGCCGGCCGCCGGTGTCGCTGCACCTGAAGGCCCTCGGGCTGCCCTGCGACAAGGCCGAGGCCGTCGCGGCGATGATCAAGGAGGCCATTGAGACCGCCGCAAATGAGGTGGGGGAAGGTGAGCCTTTTGCTAGGCAAGGAGAACAATCGCTTGGGCTAAATTTGTCAGCTCTAAAGAAGAGTCAAATGCGAGTCAAGACTTGCGGATTGAGGGTTCCGTATCGCCGCATGTTCCGCATTTCACATATTCCGCCTTGGATTCCATTTCAAATCCAATCGGCGCCAGCCCAACTTAGTATTTGTGGTGTTTCTTCAGAGTACACTATAATCATACCAAATTTGACGCTTGTATGTTCTGCCGTTTTAACGATACAACATAAATAAAAATACTTACGTTGAAAAAAAAATATTCTTGTATGAGGATCCCCTACCTATGTTACTTTACTCTCTTTAAAAAATAGTAAATCCGCTAACACAATTAAACACGACTTAGAAGATACGGCTTTTAAAAGTTAGAACTGACGGACGAACGGTAAGCATAGGCATATAAATAGGGTCCCATTGGGCTCCCTTCGGGCACGGAACCCTAATAAGGAGTCTTATATGTTTTATCTTATAATAAGGGGTCGCTATTGTATCGGGGTTTTAAATAAATAAATAAAAAGGTACACTATCACTTTATTTACATGTATTCTTTTTCGATAGTCAACCACGTCCCAGTTATTCAAGCGGCACAAGTTCCATGTCCCGCTGAGTTCCTAGTGCCCATACGGTTGAACGACACGAACGACCTCGGCCTTTTATACTCTGTCTTGTTTGTTACGATCTCGACGCATTTTGCGGTCTGCACTACTCCTACGCATAGGCCAGGGCTGCAAAACCGGTTAGCATTTTTAAATGTCAAAGTCTAAAATAAGTAAACGGCAGTAATTCGATGTAATGCGGGAATGTTGTGGTTTTTTAACCAACTTCTAGAAAGGAGGCGGTTCTAGATCTGATTTTATGTATGTTTTTCGTGTTAGGGTTCCGTAGTTCATAGGGAGCCCTTATAATTTCGTCATGTCCGTTAGTCCGTCTGTCTGCGGTTCAACTCGGAAACAATTGGTACTAAAATGCTGTTTTTTGGCATGGTTATACATTTTTAATACCCGGACAAAATAGAGAAATAAAATATTGAAAAAATATTAATTCGGCTACCTCCTCTCCATACACATAAAGGGGCAATAATTTTCATTACAGTCATCAACTATACCGTCTATAACGTCGAAGGAGGTCGTTGGATAGTTTTTCAAAATTAATAGGATTGTTGTGTTTAGTGTTTGTAGTACCTAACGGTGACAGAACCCTATACTGAGAGCATGTTAAGACATGCTCTTGCCCGGATTTATGTTCATCAATTATCTTTTATAGAAGTCTTGGATTGAATGTGGACCGTAATAATGATATGACATCATAAGCGCTTAGAAGGTTAAAACATAGGCTTTAATATCATTGTAGCCAGCCCCTGGTAATGCTATTTAAAGTGCAGGGGCAAATCATGGACATCATAAACGGTTTTACGAGTTCAATACTCCTTTAACAGATGCGACTTTCCGTCCCCGTATTATGGTCGTCTGTATCGCAGTGGATAATGCGTATAAAGCATCCGTCACTCTTCAACTTACATAGTCGAAAGGTGACAGTTGTAGTCTCTAATTCTAATTTTAATTAATGGTTTTCACTCCTTTTTTTTTAGGGTTCCGTAGCCAAATGGCAAAAAACGGAACCCTTATAGATTCGTCATGTCTGTCTGTCTGTCCGTCCGTATGTCACAGTCACTTTTTTCCGAAACTATAAGAACTACACTGTTGAAACTTGGTAAGTAGATGTATTCTGTGAACCGCATTAAGATTTTCACACAAAAATAGAAAAAAAAAACCATAAATTTTGGGGGTTCCAAATTCAAATTTTTCTCATACTTAGAACTCAAACTCAATTTTTTTTTTCATCAAACCCATACGTGTGGGGTATCTATGGATAGGTCTTCAAAAATGATATTGAAGTTACTAACATCATTTTTTTCTAAACTGAACAGTTTGCGCGAGAGACACTTCCAAAGTGTTGAAATGTGTGTGTTCCCCCTGTAACTTCTAAAATAAGAGAATGATAGAACTAAAAAAAATATATGATGTACATTACCATGCAAACTTCCACCGAAAATTGGTTTGAACGAGATCTAGTAAGTAGTTTTTTTTTTAATACGTCTTAAAAACATTGATCAAAGCTACAACGAACTTTTATATTATGTTACTTGCTGCTACGGAACCCTTCATGGGCGAGTCCGACTCGCACTTGGCCGCTTTTTTATGTTAAGGAGAAGGCACCCGAGCACTCAGGCCACCTGATGGTAAGTGGAATCTGAGACCCATAGACAATTGAATTCTCAAGACTATAATCCTAATAGACCTCAAATGCGTTGCCAACCCTGAGGACTAAGATGGAATGCCTCTATGCTAGTAATTTCACCGGTTGTCTTATCCCCACACCAGAACACAACAATGTGAACACTGATACTTGGCGGGTGGTTAATGCATAAGATGGTGGTAGCGATCCGGACGGACCCTGCACAGGATCCTACCACCACTAAACACTACTACTGTTACACTGGTAAACATCTTAGCCTGATAGTGCAACATGTGGTTACAGAATATCAGTAAGTCTACACTACTACAGTTGTTGGTATTTCTGTAGCTCTGCCTACCCCACTCTGGGAATAAAGGCGTGATGGTATGTATACACTCCATTATCACTTTTTATCGAGTTTTCAGATGTTTTTTTTTATGAATCCTCTATGTCCTGAAAAGCAATTAGGGGCCTGCGAAGAGAAAGTTATCTAATTTATTAAGTAACAGTATTCCAGGATTTACAATAATGATCAAAATTTATAAGTTAATAAACGGAAAAGAATGCATCATAAACGGAAAAATTAACAAAAAACTTTCCAGTACTTTAGAATCATGAAGTTTTTGCCAGTTACATCGGTTGAAGTAGAGCGGTCAATTTCATACTTAAAACGGTGTTTTTCAAGTACAAGACGAAATCTTACACCTAGAAGTCTTGAACAGGTTTTGTGTATATATCACGAGTCATTTGAGTTATTCTTGATATTGAGTTCATCTGAAAGTTATTATTTTTTAAGTTTTTTATTGACATTGCACATCACTAGCCACCAAACTGCCCGCTTCATAACGGAATTAATCTTTGTAGTAAGGGGCCCTTCGGTGCGCAAGTCCGACTCGCACTTTATCGGCTTTTATATGATAATACCTACCCTAAATTTTCAGATTTTATTATAAGTACCGTATCAGTTCCCAACAATTATGACAACCCTACAAATAGGCGGTATCTCAAATTAATTTTATAAACGAAGCAGATTTGACCCTCACCCGTTAGTAATATGGTCGCACTTGCTACAGGAGTTTCGTCTGAGATACCACTATTTGTCTTATCTTCTTCTTCTTGTCTTATAGCATAGCTAATTCTTGTAACCCAATGGTAAAGTTACCATTTCTAATTAGTCCTTAACTTTTGAAAACCTTTACCGCCAAGGAGCAGTGTTCGCATTGTTGTGTTTCGGATGTGGGGATAAGACAACTGGTGAAATTACTAGCATAGAGCCATTCCATCTTAGTCCTCAGGGTTGGCAACGCATTTGAGGTCTTTGGATTGTAGTCTTGAGAATTCTAATGTCTATGGGTCTCAGATTCCACTTACCATCAGGTGGCCTGAGTGCTCGTTCCTTCTATTCTTGTGAGACCCGGTGTTCCATAGGAGGTACATAATCGAGGCAATTTAGTTTGGACCATATTTGAATGATTTAAAGTTCAGTTTAATACGTTTCAAAATTGAAAATTCCATTTAAAATCAAAGGTTATTGAACTTAATCCACTTGTTGGTAGATTCAAGTTCCCATCCACAAAAAATTTCCTGTATGGGTCTCACGAGGTTTCGAAAAATCGCCCTTCTACTAAACTGATGCTTGAGAAATGTTTCAGAGAAAGTCAGTGAGATAGAAATCGTGAAGTCGATCCTGAGTAGATACGTCTTCGACGAGGACACGACCAGCAAGATCACCAAAGTAATAAGGAACGCCTACCGCGATTACGTTTACCGGAAAACAATGCTTGAAAAGGTTTGGAAAAGCTTTGTAAGTAGATAAATTTTGCCAGCGACGTCCGCGTTGTCATCTTAGGCACGTTACACAGAAGCTACGAGGTGAAGGCGAGGCGCAGGCATGTGCCGCGTCCAAAATCTTTATCATACAAAATGTAAGGGAGCAATGAGTTGCAGACGCGTTTGCTAGCGACGGCGACGCCGCGGACAGTTGCGGTGCAAGACCTAAACTTTACGTGGACAAGGTACATTTTGCGAGGGCCTCTGATGTTGTAACTACCGGCAAAACAGTTTTCTTATTCGTGCGAGTAGAAATATAAACGAACCGTCAAGGAAGGTTGACATTGATGTGTTTAACATCAACACCCAAGCTATAAGACGTACTTTAACAAACAGTTACTTTGAGTTAGCATGCCCCTCTTCCTTATTCTTAACTTCTGTCAGCTCTTAAATTGTTAATCCTTACCCTTTGTGCCGTTTCTCCGTAATATATGTTAATTAATTGTATTTAGTTATTATTAATACCGAATCTTTAGTCGGTGCACCAATGGTGACTTTTTGCGATGTAAAACAACTATTGCTACCAACATAAATTAAAAAAGCCAATTACAACCTGTAATTGGCTTTTTGAATGTATGTAAGTTTTTAATGTATTTGTGTTAGCTGTTGGTTTTCCTTAAATAAATAAATAACTTATTTAATGTAAGAATAACCTTGTGGCGTGTACTTTTGGATTTTCCATACAATTTCAAAATTATTTTCGGCTGTGAGGCGCGAGGCCCTTTGCTCTTTACGCCGCCTCAAGACGCGAAAAAGGCGAGGAAAAGGCGTGCCCGCACCTTTTGTCGTTTGTGTAATTCTTGCCTTTTACGAATATTGTTCTTTCGGGGTCCTTTCAAGATAAAAACATTGTCTTTGTCCTTTCTTGAGGCTCGAGCTATCTTTGCTAGCCGTGAATACAAAACCTAAACAAACAGACAAACAATAAATCTTATTATTGCATTTGTTAAGTAGATATTATGTTATCTTTTCGTTTGTACACTTCCGCTTTTTTGGAGTTTTAAAGATTCCCACATAAATTTTCACTCACTCTTTCAAGCTTTGAGATGCCTATTCCTCATCTGAAATACAACTCTAACATTGAGACATTACAGTTTAAAGATATATCAGGGGACAATCTTACAAAACATTTACCTAGTCCCAAACTTAGCTCTAGGCTTATAAAGAGTGTCCTAAAATGTACCATACTAATACTATGGTAAATCTTGCGTAAATTTTGAGACGCCCGTTAAATCGTCACTATGGGTACTAGACAACGATAAACTTAAAATACATAGAACATTCAAGACTCGGAAAGAAATACTCTCAGTCATTACTCAAATATCTGCCCTTACCGGGGTTTTCCTTAGGCAGGGTCACTACCAACTAAGGTAACTTGTAAAAAAGATACTCGTCACTTTAGATACAACTGCTTATGTATAGCCTCTAAATCCTGTAACACTGTTTGACTCCACGAGACAGGCGTCGCCTAGTGTGGTGATCTGTTCATAAGTAATCCACGATATATACGACACGGTATATACGATAATATTAAATTGGTATTTTTTATTTTAATTAAAATTGCATAGGATTCTCATACTGTCTCTTTCTAGATCCTCACGGACAACCCAGAAGAGCCTTGGGAGACTGCTGCGCGGCATACGCTCGAAATTTACAAAAAGACGCAGCCGTCGTTTGCCGAGTTGGCCAGAGCCACCGAGACTATACAAGTGAGTCATTTATGTCTGGCTCCTGTATTCAAACCGCGGATAGATTAGGTTACTTCGAGTCTAAATTTGACACATTTTGTACGTGGCAACTGCAAATGTTGACTGGAAGTAACCTAATCTATCCGCGGTTTGATCTAGGTTACTTCCAGTCAACCAGGAACCGGCTGTAACTCGGCTGTCTATCTCTGTTCATCATCGCTCAGTTGTCATTCTGGCATTTGTCAGTATATTTGTTACTAGTGGTGACTCCGTCCGCGCAGACGTAATTTGTCTCTATTCTCTCAACCAACAAACGTCCAATTTTTCGGGATAAAAAGTAGCCTTTGTCCTATTCCAGACTACATATAATCTACCTCTGTGCCAAATTTCATCCAGATCAGTGTGCCGTTCTTGTTTGAGTAGCAAACATTCATCCATCCATTCAAACTTTCGCATTTATAATAGCAATAAGATGCCAGAGAGAATGTGAAGGAGATAGACGGCCGAGTACTATTAATAACCGTCGTTGTCGTACGTTTTAAAAAAAACCGGTCAAATGCAAGTCAGATTCGCGCACCGAGGCTTCCATACCGCTCAGTGTGTATTATTCGATTTTGAGTTGCTGTCAAAAAATATATTTTTGTTACATACCGTTTGTTACCGACTGAACTATTTCTTGCAAAGTCAAATCTGCTCATCAAGAGCAAAATAATGAGTGGAGATTCTGTCGCCACTTTCCGACTTCGTCATCAGATCAGCTCTTAGATACCATAATATTAAATTGACGTCGATGTGATCTGAATTTTAGCACACACATTACATTACATACATACCTTTCCGCCTGTCTCCCTATGGGATAGGCAGTGACTATGGGACGCCAGGTGTACCGGTCTAAAGTTTGTAAAAAGAACGTCCAAGACGCAGAAATTGTTGAATAATCCAAACCAATACGTTGACAGGCCGCTTACCGAGGATACCACGTACGCAGGAACTTACTCCGTCATGTGCAGCCTAAGTCCAGGCCTGGGGCTAAGGTAGACCTGCCCGGCCCGCCCATCGACATCGGCGGTGCGAGAGAAATCGACTTGGGCCGAATTATTGTAAGCACTTGATACCCAATTCTTGTTTGGTACGATTATTCTAAGTTCATCTATAGACAATTCTTGGCCACGCCTTGACATAGACAACGTGGACGGGGCTTTTTTATGGCATAGAGAAGGCAAACGTGCACACAGGCCACCTGATGGTAAGTGGGATCAGAGACTCATAGATTAGAATCTTAACTGCTTTCATAAGGGCCGTATGAATAAACTGGTGTCGTAATGCTCATCTCAAGATGCGTCAAGAATTACAAGCGGCCTTAAGACTGCAAATGTTTTACTAACCCTGAGGACAAAGCTAGAAGTTTCACCGAAACATAATAATGCAAACAAGGCGGTAAGTTAAAAGATAAGATAATGGTAGCGATCCGGACGAACCCTACAAGGTCATTCCAAAACTAGATACAACGCATCCTTCCTTTAAGCCCAAACTGATAGCGGTTACTGCACTGGGTACTTTATTATCATCGTCATACCGCCCACATCCAGATTACTCCTGCTATATCTACCAGCCTTAGTTATCGTTCTACCTTATGAGGAGCCTTTATCAGTCAGAAAAATTAAAGCCAACCAAGAAAGATAGTTGATAGTAGCAACAGCAAGTTCTTAAGTGATTCAACTTCTTTTTATTGTGTTAAGTAAATACAAGGACTTTCGGTTTGCTATAGAATACCCCGTTTGAGGAGATTGTCCTTGGACTGACCAACTCCGCTTCGTAGGCGGTTGAGGGCCCGCCAAGTAGCCCACATTTCTGTTGCTCCTGGAGGTGTTCCTTTGGAGCTATAAATTGAGTTGTTTCGTCAAGCCATTTCTGAACAAAGTAGCAATTCTTGCCTTATATGGTGTAAGATTAGTAACGAAGCTGCACCTGGAACTGGGCAAGGGGTGGTGTGCGTCAGCAGACGCGTCTTTCAACTGCAGTCGCAACTTTCCTTCTCACAGTCGCTGAAGCTATTCCCGCGAAATTTAGTTTAGTTGACTAGGGTATTCGCAAAACGTAAACCGTAACAATTGGCAAAATCTACATAGGTACTTATATTGTACACAATGCATATTGTGAAAAACGCGGAACGTACAAAAAGCAAAAAGTAAATTTTGCTATTGATTACATTTTATTTTGCATTTTTGTGCATTTTGTTTCGAAGCGAGATCAAGACGCTTATGCAAAACAAACAAATTTGTGCCAGAAAGGACCAGTTTTTTTTACAGTCAGCTCTGACTATTGCCAGGTCCAAAAAAGACTTGTCAAAATGAAGGATATCACATTAATAACTGTTCTGTTTTACCAGGATATCAATGTGAAGGAAGACAACGTGGGCCCCATGTTCGAGTCGCACGCGAGCGACAAGCTGGGGCTCGGGTACCCGGCCATGCGCACGATCACGCACGTGCAGGACCTCCCCCCCCGCCCCTTCAGGGGTGGCACGCCGGACCAAATAACCGGGATGAATCAAGCAGCAGAGGGTATGAATCCTATCATAACAAAAACATAAATTTGAATGTGTAGGCCAAGTTAGCTTTTGGAAATCTTGGGTTCAAAAGACTAGAAAAAGTGATGAAAACAATCTCCACGCCACTCCTCCAAAAACATAATATGATTTTTTTCTTTGAACTTGGCAGATTTTGACATACATACATACATAACATCACGCCGTCATTCTCAGTGTGGGGTACAGAAATACCAACAACTCTAAAGTACTACAAGTCTTTATTCCCTTAGTCGCGTATTTTTTTTCTGGCACATTCTGCATTAACTTTCAATCTGTCCCGTTTTTTGAGCTTGGCCTGCGCACTGTTGTAAATCCAAAATCGAAATCGGAATAGTTGATTCTAAACTTAAAAGTAGAATAAGAATTAGTATTTCTAGTAAGAATCCTCTCAGTCGAAATAGTCCTACACGACCTTAGCGGCCACACGGGTTTTTTTGCAACTAACCGACTGATTGAAATATGAAAATCTATGAAATGTCTTTTTCTAATAAAGATAGACTCACGAGGCGGCAACATGTGGTATCTCGATTATACTCGAATTAACGTGATTATAACTCGCATAAAAACCCTATTGCCTAGCTGAATTTTCAGATGGTACAGCTTTGTATATAAAGCAATTTGTTTTAGATCGGCGAGGGATGGCCCGCGATAACTTACTCGGTCCAGGGCTCAAGTTTGCTGAGGTACCCTAATGCAACAGGTTCTAAAAGGTGTAGGTTAGCAAAAAAGATTTTGGATAAAACGAGGGTACTGTTCATAATGGAACAAACGCTAGTGTGTTTTCTACAAGCACCAATCGTGATTGTTGATAATATGTTATTTATAGTCATTTACTGTTTGTAACTTTTTAATTTTCCGATTTTATTTTAGCATTTTTTTTTATTTAATAATTATTTTGATTTTTTTAATGTAACTGTATGTTATATATATTTATTGATTGAAAAATAAATGTTTTTAATTTAATTTAATTTTAATTACTACATTGGATGGTGTACAAAAGATCTGCAAATTGTGAAATGCAATAAATATAATCATTGAGTAGAGTATCGACTTGATTCTTTCATCTCCCTTTTACCACTGGAACTCTAGACGCCCTGCGGGGTATCATTCATACCTGGTTGCTAGACCAAATATTATTTAGAACAGTGCTTCGGGTCAACTTTTTAACCTTCCAGACCCACCGTACCCTTCGGCTGTACCACTGATGGTACTTAGAGCAATTATTACTATTAAAATCGAATGTAACGGAGTGGACGGAACTCTGCTGTCGCAGAGCTCCTATTTCAGGGTAGTTTCGCCCTCCGGGCCTGCTGAAGAACTAACATAACCTAAACCTACCTCATATTTATGATACTAATTTTGGTCAGTGGTAAGGTTTAGTCGTACGGTGGGTCTGCACCCCTTTTTAATGCGCACAGCCGAGATGGAACACGTCAGTGTTCTTCACGTCAGTGTGGCTTCTATCTTCTCGCGGGTGCTTATGACCCGGTGGCCTTTACATACATAAATCGAGCCTGTTTCCCAGAGGGGTAGGCAGAGACCACTTCTTTCCACCTGCTACGATCCTGACAAAGCTCTTTCGCTTCTTCCACATTCATACATCGAGTCATGCATGCACGTCGGTTTCGGGTACTTAAGATTCGGCCCTTTTCCAGTATTTCCCCGATTTGATTCAAAAAAGTACGCCTAGGGCGCCCCCTTCCGACCCTTCCACTCACTTTAGCACTGTAAATTTAATTCGTCAATCTTTAAAAATAGAAATCATAAGTACTAAGGTTAGCTCGCTCTATTGTCGAACAAGTTCTGACTCTTCGCTCTCATTCATCGTTGAAACAACGATCAATCTGGCGCTTATTGTGATGGTTGCCACTTGAGAACATCGTAGTTCAATCACCACGTCAAACTCTTTTTTGCTAACCTATAGGCAAAAGCAATGAAACCCGGTCACTTGGTACAGAATGTCCATAGAAAGTGACCCGTTTTCATTGCTTCTGAGTGTACTTTGCCTACTTTGAAAGTATCTTAAGATATGGGCTGGAGGTCTGGGGAAGTAATGTACACATGAACAAAATATTATTTATGCAAAAAATAAACATACGATACATTAGCTAATCAAAACCACTGGCCCACTGCCGCCCATTATTATCTCTGTATAACTACTTAGTATGTATGTTTGTTTTTAGTAATAAGAACAGGTTTGAATTAAAAAGAAAACTAGAAACAAGAAGGCACGCCTTTAGAAATAATTATGACATACCAATACACAATAATTATGTACACTATAGGAATAATTTAGAATATAATGCAATTAAAATCTATAATTTATTAAACAATGATATTAAATTGTGTTCAACACAATTTTAATGAGTTCTTGAAAAAGGTTAAATTATACTTGCTGACTAGGCCCTTTTACAAACTGGAGGAATATTTTAATAAAATGTTTGACCAGGCCTGTCTTTACTAGTGTACATAAAATGTATAGGCATATATTTAATCTTTATAATTGTTGTAGGAGGTTGTATACTTGTTTTAGTCCTGTGTGAATTCATGTATTTTTAATTTACTTTATGTTAATGTGTATTCTGTGTAGTATATTATTTTGCATGCCAATCTTGATTAAACATAATTGTGCATTATGTTTTTTTGAGCAAATAAATGATTGATTAATTGATTAATTGACTTATAGGTGTATTATATAAGTAACTGAGACCGCTATTTTCGTGGCGCTTTTCAATAATAACGCTGATGAGATGACTTCCCGCTTATTGACTTCCGTTAGACAAAATAATGTATCAATACCATATAACATATAATATAGATTACAAAAATTAAAACGAGATTGAAATTAGAGGTATACAACCGGAAGTCTTATTGCTAAAAGGCGATCTCTTTCAAATAACCTTGTGTAGGTGAGAATATGAAATTGAATAATAAAGTTACTTCAAAAATAATTTATTTGATAATTAATCAGTTCCCAAATACGGCTACCAATGTCTAAGTTAGCAACTTTTTCAATTTCAAGTTTAAAGTTTGTGTTAGTGCTTACAAGTTAGGTAAGTGTTTCTAAGGCAATTTATAAAAAAATTAAACATATTTTTTCCATATTTGGTTTACGAAAAGTGGCTAACAGTCTTTAAAGTCTAATGTACCTAAATAATTGAATATCGATAAATGAGCAGTCACTATGAAAGCTCAGACATGTCACGAAAATTCCGGACTCTGAATATGGGTGTCTATCATTTCATCGAAATACCTTTCATCGAATGTATC
This sequence comes from Acleris holmiana, assembly GCA_949316455.1. Classification (NCBI taxonomy): domain Eukaryota; kingdom Metazoa; phylum Arthropoda; class Insecta; order Lepidoptera; family Tortricidae; genus Acleris; species Acleris holmiana. The sequence continues at coordinate 15,765,388 of OX438775.1, forward strand.
ATTTCATTGAACTCCATTTCATCGAACGCTATTTTCTGCTAAACCATAATATCTATCACCTATCTACCTATCTTAAACATCTAACCTAACCCTAACCTACGTAAATTAATGTTTAATATACCTTGAAAACTTTTTGTTTCAGCAGAAAATAGCGTTGGATGTAATGAAATTCTATGAAATTATACATTCGATGAAGTGATGAGTTACCCTCTGAATATTGACAGCGAACCTTTTTTTTAGTCCCCAATAGAACCGGGCGACGAGTTCCGCGTGCTGCAGCTGGTGCCCGGGAGCCAAGCTGGTAAATGAACTTAAATTAAACCTTAAATACATTAAATTTAGTCTACAAGAACATTCTGTCAAAAAAAATATGGACAAGCTTTTGCTGCCCATTTTTACAAGCTTTTATTTAACTTGCTGCGTTCGTATGTGAGTATATAAGTATGTATGTAAGGTTGTTCGTCACAATTTGAAAGGAAATTTTGAACCACTTCCCAGGACCGATTGAGCTGAAATTTGGCACACTTATGTAAACCCGATGACAATATGGCACCATCGAACAGGGCTAGAATTCTACACGGTAATAACGATATCGTTTTTGACCTGTTTCCGTATTGTCAACGTTTTAATTACTCTTATGTCATTTACAATAATGGCGACTGTGACATAAACGATTTTTAAACGTGTCAAATACGATATCGTTTTAACGCACCTGAATAGAGGCCATGGTCAACTCATAAATTACACATGATAAACCCGTCGTTAACACGACGACTGTACAAAATAACCACCTAACCAAAAACATTATTTTTTGAGACAAGCTTTTGTTTAAGAATCGTCTTGATAAGCAGATGATGACTATGCCAATAAAAGTACAGTAAGCAACAAAAGCTTGTCTCAAAAAATAATGTTTTTGGTTAGGTGGTTATTTTGTACAGTTATCGTATGCGTGTTCAGACCAAACTAATTCCAATTCGGTGGGTGAACCTTAATGAGACCGTGTTGCCTTCCGACTCCATCATCAGATCAGCTCAAGATACCGCAATATTGCTTTCCTCTCGGTCTTACTTGTGTATTCCAAATTTCAGCCCGAAACAATAACGGGAAGTGGTTTAAAAATTACTTTCAAGTTTTAAAGCGTATGGACAGATATACAAACGAAGAATGTTTAAAAAATCCGTTCGTCTCGCTCATACGGGGATTGCACTCAGACCTGTAGTCACACAATTAAGATGACAATCTTGTAAAATGAAAAAAAACTATCACGTCTAGCGTAATGACTAATATAGTGAATAATAATAATGTCGGGCGTTGTTAAAATAAAATACTTATAATAATAAATAACGCGGGACCATCTCACACAAATTAACGCTTTTTGGGTAAAACTAACTTTTTTTTTCAGCTGACTGGGAAAGCCAAAGCGGAGCCGTGCCGATCAATCTCAAGTTCAATCAGGTACACGAAGCTGTACATTAACAGAGACTCCACTGCGGGCGTATTGTGGTCGTGTTTATCTAATTAGGAAAGTGCGAGAGTCATGGATGCATTATTAACATTTACCCACCGCTATAAAAGCGACCATGGTACGCCTCCAAGGATCGAAGAAGACAAAGATGTTCGTAATCATCACGGTAACACCGTCGAACTCGTGTAGCCGTACATTTTATTATCTTGTCTCAGTAACGTACAGTCAAACGATAAGCAGAGTTCGGCAGCACGGCTAGCACAATGTGGCGCGCGAGATAGACTACCCGTCATTGTCTAATTAGAATGGTCAGAAAAAGACAGATAGTCTATCTCACAGGCGACATAACTCGCGCGCCGTCATGTGCTAGCCGTGCAGGGGTGAGATATTTCAAAAGTTTGCATAACATGGACATACCTTGTCACTTAATAGTAGATGGGGTGAACTTTTATAAATAACGAAATTATTTTATTTAGGCTGCCTTTCTGCTACGATCTTACCTTACTACGATACTGTTTCGTTACAACCATACCGCCTCTGCCATTGTTTCAAGACAAACTACACCGACTAGCTAAGATGAAAACTCTTCTAACGTTTTTTCTATTCTATCACTAAAAATGTAAGGGATGATATTTGCATGCGTTTCGATAAACCACGTGTTCAACGGTCATCCATTTTGCGCGATAGATAAGATAAATGTTAGGAGCGTTTGCATGTTGGCTAGGGCGTTAGTATACACCAGGGAATGCAAATAACCGGTTAATAACCGAATTTAGTATGCAAAAGACGGTTAATAACCGGTTTTAACCGGTTATTTGCATTCCCTAGTTTACACTGTGCCAGTACTAAGAATTGAGTTTGATTATTATTTTCAGGCGCCATCAGTTGTTCTGGGCGAGGAGATACGTGTGCTAGATATTAAGACTGAAGAAGAAACTGGTAAATTATAGCTGTTACCCGCGATTCCGCCCGCCCGCGTAGGAAAATAAAACATAGTTACTTAGTGTATACAAGTATTGCTTTCTACTGGTGAAACTATTTACAAAATTAGGCCATTAGTTTTTGAGTTTATTCGTTTTAAACATTGAAAAGTACAATTCTCTCCTCTTTATAATACTAGCGTAGATATAAATTGGATATCTACCTCTGGCTATACAGCTGAATTTTTAAATTAGTTTTTTTTCCTGTAAAATCAATATTACGTCTAGATATTATGTCGACTAAAAGTTTTTATTCATATAAGATTACTTTATTTTCTGTCAATATCCCCTTCTTTCGGATGTCATATCGTCGTAAGACCCGGTGTCCTATAGAAAGTACACAATCCAGGCAATTCAATTTAAACCTTATTTCAAGGAGTATAAAGTTAATTTTTATTTGTTTCAAAATTGAAAATGTCATTTAAGTGCAAAGGTAATTGAACTTTATTTCCTTGCTGGTAGATTCAAATTCCTACTAACAAAAATCTAACGGATTGTAGTATGGTGGGTGTCAAGAGGTTAAAGGTCTAAAACGATGTGCGATTTGCAAAACCGGATAGACAATGTTCACAGTCACTTTCAATCAGATCAGACAGACAGATTCTTTTCTTTGATTTATTTTCTTCTTCAAGTGACTAGTTTTTTCGGCAAGTTTCATGTTTCCGCTATTTGTACACAACTTTTCGAAAATATATGCTTTAATACATATTTCACGTCATGTACATGCATTCATATTAATTCACTGCCTTTTTTGCCACATGTACTTTATGTAGCCGTGTGTGTAATCTAATCATTCGCAGTAACTTTCGCTCCGATACCTATTCCATACATTTATCTCCATTAATTGATCTGATTTTTTTTTGGAATCACACTTTCTAATTGTCACTGCAGCCGCCACTAATGTGGGCTACGCCGCCAGCGTCGGATCGACTTCTACGGCTTCCACTCACACCACCGCTACGCACGTTACTGCCTCTACCGAGGGAAGCGAGAGTGCTAATAGGGATGAAAACGAAGAAGGAGAAGAAGAGAAAGAAGAAGAAGAGGAGGAAGAAGAAGAATGAATATTGTCGCTGAAGAATAATGAAAATGAAGAAGGAGAAGAAGAGAAAGAAGAAAAGAGGAAGAAGAAGAATGAATAATGTCGCTAAAAATGTCTTTAGGTAAGGGTAACCAATTACAAGGTTGAATTTTGGTTCCAAACAGTTTCATTTTTCCGAATATTCATAAGTTTAAATTGTATTTTTTTCTGAGTCGAATTCAAAACGTGAAAATTGATTTACGAATAGAACTTATAGGTTAGGTTAGGTTGGTTTTATCACTACCCTGGAAAGTTAAACGGTTTTAATAAAAATGCAAATTTATTATATAAAAATTTGGAGAAATGAATCAGTTGGCATCGAAAACTGGATCTTGTGATAACCGTAAGCATGATACGAACGGGTCACGATCATGTTATTGCTTCTGCCTATAACCATCCGTCTGGGTTTTCCTGAATAAAACTGACAGTGACAGGTGACACGTGACAACTTGATATACCAAAGAGTTAAGAAGAACTAAAGGCATAGAAGGAGATAAAATAAAAGGTATACAGATAGCTGATATGAACAGTCTTATTGGGATTCAGTGTGCCAAAGAGACGAGTTTTATAAGCTAAAATATCATGGTCGTAAATTGTTGCACACTGTTGCTTATATAAACTACGTTAAGGTGTGGAGATATTGTATAGTCTTATCTTCGACCATGGTGACATGATGGTGATTTTGGTGTGTACGGCTAGTTTTAGCAAGATCTGAACTCTTTTTTCTCTTTCCTTTTTTAACATTGAACATTAATATATTGAAATTTTCGTATAGACGTGTTACGCACACATGCAAGCCGCGCGATGTGTTTGTTTGAAGATGAACTTATACTTTGTCTTAAGTATCTGGATGTCCTATAACGTCATTGTACTTACTTACCTATCTGATTATTATTTTTGCTGTTGGTAAACTTATTGCCTCTAAGTATTAATGAACAAAAATGAAATTACGAACAGCAAAAATAATATGCAGATACGAGTTTGAGCAAGTAAGACGACGATAAGCTTTACTTCATGTACTGTACAGTCGATTACAAAGAGATGAATCCACTTTTAGCCCTTATTACAATGCAATAAGGTGAAAAAGTAGATACATCTCTTTGTAGTCGACTGTACAGTGAATTGTCAATTAATCGTCACCTATCATTTAATGGTCGGGTCGATAAAATAGCGGACAGATTGTATCAACTCTCTGAATCACGTCGGTGGTTTAATTATTGTCCAGATATTTCTAAAAAAGGTTTTATTTATATAACAAAAGCACAACAAAACAAACAGTAGCCAAGATACAAATGCTGCTAACGTCTCTGAGTTGTTTTCTATCGACTCGAAATACATATAATGAATAATAATATTTATATTTCTTTTGTATGAAAACGGCCTGTCATAAAACTGATGTTGTTTGATCTCAAACCAGACCAAAAATGTCATATCTCCGAGCAGTGATGAGAAAAATCGTTTTCTTTTTTACAGGAAGTGTAATAACTTTAAACTTAGCCCTTATTCAAGAAAGAACTAGAAGATATGTTAATGAAAACTTGCGGTATTTCTTGCGTTGCCTCGAGAACTTCAATTACATAATTTATTTTATTTATAGGTGCTTATCTAGTTTTGTTTAATCTGTAGCCGTATCGTAGCTTACTTGATTATTTACTTGTATTCTTAACGTCATTCATTTAATTTTTAATAAATATTTAACATTAATAATGGACGATTTATTACAATCACAAATCAGACAAAGTTGCAAATTAGCTTTTCCTAATGGGCTGAAGGATTTGATGGCAGATATATCTCGAGAGGTAAACAGATACATTCTCCATTTTTTTCAGTAAAACGAACTAGTAAGTATAGAATAGTCGAACAAGTTCATGCGCGACCTTCCCACGGCGGGGTAACAGACGAGGGGGGAACACGCGTAACGTGGTTTGAGCTGTGTAATGGGGAGGATAAATTAGCGACTGACTGGCGTTTGCCTCGCCTTTCTCAACGTAGCTAAAGCATCCAGGGCTGAGATTTACACGGTAAAAACGATATTGCCTTTAACATATTTCCGTATCGTCAACGTTTTGATAACTCTTATTTACTTGACAATAATGGTGGCTGAGTTAAAAATAATACCAAAGCAATATCGTTTTAATTCAGTAGAATAGAGGCCCTGAATAGTAGTCGACGCTTTAGGAACCACACTGTTACCTAAACACGCTCGGGTACCTTATAAGTAGCTGCATACTTTTGTACCTTATCGCTTTATCATCATTGACTGTTTAGTGCAGCAGTCCAAATATGGCGTTACAGTGACACAGTACAAAAGTGTGCAGCTATTTATTAGGCCAACCGTCAAAACACTCCAAATTTGTTTCGTATATTATCGATCCCCTTTTGGCATCCCTTGGCACCTACTGAGGCGGCGTGCGCTAAGCGACAATTGAGCGGTAATATAATATTAACATTTTGGCAGAACGCGCAACGGCTCGTAGCCTCGACTTGCTCAGATCTATCAGTCCCCGACCCCGCCCCATCATTTGCTTGTGGTGCGTACGTATAAGACACGCACACCATTAAAAGCACGATGTATTGTTTCATTCCTCGGTGTGGTCGCGCACGAACTTGTCCACCTATAAATATTAGTATATTACTTACTTATTATTCTATTAGGTCCTTCGCGCACAACCACAGAATCTTTACCAATTTATTGCTGACTATCTGTCAGTGATGTTAGTTGCACGCGAGAACCTGAACGTTGCCGCTCGCGTAACAAACGACGTATGTGCGAGCGAGTGCTGCCCGGAGTTCGAAGACGAACTACGCGAAGTGGGGCTGAGCAACGAGGATATCGAGATCACAATAGAAATTGTTATGCAATACTTTGAGAAGAGTGCAGAAGGTATGTTGACATTATAGCCACTTCGACAGTACCAAAAGCATTGCGAATTTTCGAAAATAGAGAAATATTTCGAGAATAGAGACATAAGAGCTTGACGCAAGCGTCCGGCAGCTAACGTCAATCCTATACATTTTTGACTGCAATAACGTTATCGCAATGCATCTTGTCTAGGAATCGCAATGCATCTTGTCTTGTTAATTTTGTTCGGTAACGCAAGAAACTTCAATATTCAGTAGTTGTGGCTGAATATTACAAGGAGAAAAAACTTTAATACAAGTCTGTCTGCATTCAACGCTAATGAGCATTCAGGCAACTAGGCTAACGTGTCGTTAATATTATCGAAATAAAAATGGTTATTTGCTGCACCGACTCAATAATGTAATTTTAGTTAATCCAAATTCCAGTGAAAGAAAGCACTTTGCTTAGTAAACTGATGAACAAGACGGAGCTGAAAGAAACTCAACTGCCCAAGGTGCTGGCGGCGGTGCGTCAAGCGTTCCTGAAGCACCAACACAACAAATCAACAAACATAGAGGTTCGCCAGCTTTCTTACCTATTATCTTTCTTAAAAACTTAGAAAGGCTGTTGCATAATGATATTAACTCGGCACTGGATCAGTTTTGTACCCTCTGACGGAGTTAAACTCGCCGGATAATGAGCTGCGTCGAATTAATAAGTGATACGCTTAACCTTTTGAACGCCACGGTCAGCTGCAACTTTACATGCTCCAGACGCCATGCGATGACGTGATTTGCTGGCTTTGGCTTAGCCCTTTAAGGCTAAGAGAATCACACCCAAGCACCGCTTCGCCTTATCGAGTCGCCGTCAACTTGGCGTTAACGCACCGGAGTACTTTAACCGAAACGACACGATTACACCGCGGGGCAACACCGTGCTTACGGCTGGATTTGATATGATAAAGGCATTATGATATCAAATCCAAAAGGTGGGCCCGCTCATAGATTAAATCACTGCACAAATTGATTTCAAAGTAAGTCATTTTTCCCCCAAATAGTCAAATTTCCCCCCTGGTCGTTTGTTGTGACCCATACAAGGGACACTGGGCTGTGAAGTTGTTAATAATATGTCTTACCCCAGTCAGACACCAACAGCGACATGGACGAAACAATGGCAGCTGCTAAACACACCTTACAGCTGTACCGGCAAGCCGCGGACGTGGCCGAGAAGTACGACATGGCCGCGGAAAAGATACAGGTGAAAATACGCAGGTCTCTATACTACTCAGTAAACCATGTCGTCACTACCGTAAAATGCTGCAATTTTGCCGTTTAAGCTCAATTTTGCCTATTTCGTTTAAATTACGATATCTCGCATTTGCTCAGTTTTTTCTTGTTTTTTACCATTTGGTAGTAATTTTCATTATTCTGGCAACACATTTTTAATTTTTTTACGTTGGTAACTCCATTGTTGCGACGCCAGTTGTGCATCATAAGTTGGAGGGAGTGGCTGCATTTTTTTAGTGTCTCGCAACTTTTAAAATTTTAAGTATAAGGAACGTGATTTTCGAGAAGTAGGTGCGTCCCAGGGTACCTAAGTAAATATTGTCTATTTTCCGTAAGTCTAATATTTTCAAGAATAGGACACGATTTCATTATAATAACGTAGTAGGCAATATTGGACAGTGTTCTGGAAACTTGAGTGACACAATTTTGCCTGGGTCTAGGGCTGTCACTAGCTGGGTTTTATAAATGAACAGATAAGAGTAAAAATAGGTGTGCCTAAATTGCTTAAGTAAGTTAATTTATTAGGTACTAGCTTTTTAATAACTTGCAATGCTAGTTAAGTCAAATCTTGTAAATCGATTTTCGAGTCAAATTGACTCAAGACTGGTTTTTTTGAAATTACGTACTTTCCCACAGTTCCTAATATAATTATGTTCCTAATCATAAATATTTTATATAAGCAAACATTTTGTAATACGTAGGTAACAAAATGAATGTACCTAGCAGTATTCCGACCAAAAAAATATACTGTATTATCTAATTTATAAGTTTGATTTTATGTTATTTCTATATTTTCGATTTTGATTTTATGGTTCGTGCTTCTAGATAAGAAGACAGGGTTTGATAAACGTTTTTTGATTAAGGTTTTTTTAAGACTGATGTTTCTTTAATACCAAAGCTTTCAGTTGTGTTCCTACGCTGTGATGATTATTTTTTAACAAAAAAAAATACATTTTTAAAAAAAATAACAATCTTTTTTTGGCACAACCCTACAGTTGCCGATATTTTTGTATGGAAAGTTCGTGGAACCTGGTACAACATTGCCTATTGTCTGTAAAAAAAAAACATAAAGCTTATAGCAATAATTTGACTGCCAGGGACAAGCACAATGTCTCATGTACACAATTAAATATTATTATAAATAGCAAAACGTTATTTATCGAGACAACCGTCTAGGCAAAGTTACGTCTTAGGCCTAAAACTTTGCCTGCCACTTTAAATGCTTATAACTAGGAAATATTGTATGATTACCTACTGATATTTGAGTCTAATTTGGCGAGGCATAGGGTCTGTTTTCCGACTAATACTCATAAAACCACATAAGACAAATAGTTTCACAGATATAAGGAAAAAACGTTAAAATCCGTGCAAAGATGCAGCATTTTACGGTACTTTGAAAAAACCTCGTATATACTTATATCGTATTTCGTGATGTCCGATTTTAAAGTTATTATTCTTCAAGTTTAAGTTTAAAATCGTACATCACGAAATATGAGATACAAGGTTTTTCAAAGTAGTGACGATATCCTTCTACTGCCCAGAGGCCTTTTAAGAGGACTGAAAATCTTATTTCAAACTCTCATTAGCGAGGCTCTATGTGATTTCGATTAACAACATTTTGACCCAAAAGGCAGGAGGATATTCTTTGTGATATTTTATCGAATTGTCAACGATGATAGCTCTGATTTACTTAATAATAAGGCGGCCTAGTTAAAAGTATGATCACACTAGAAGACCCCGCGACTTCGTACGTGTAAAATTAGTTTTCCGCTCCTCCCCCTATGTGTATGTAGACGACACTATCAAATCACAATTCAATAGTGTCGTCTATATTATGTCAATTACCTCGTTTATCGCTATTCCCTCGGGAACTGTTCAATTTTCTGGGATAAAAATTATCCTATGTCCTTCCCCTGAACCTTAGTTTTCGCCTTTCCAAGTTTCATCTAAATCAGTTCAGTAGTTCCTGAGATTAAAAAGCGTTCAAGTAAACAAATAAACTCTTCAGCTTTATATATTGGTACAGAAAAGTATAGATGTCAGATGCAATATGGTTTTACGAAGTAAAATAACACCCCAGATGTAGTTCATACGACATCGTATTTGGTCAGATAAGTTTGTATTCGTCTTACGTTCTCAATTACCTTATCGCAGTCTTTTGGGAAAATCCAGGTAATGAGTCTTTAATCCTTCTCTCACTTCTCTGTAACAGATAGGTGAAAAACTTAAGTGACTCTATTCTACTGCGTTATAATGATATCGCGTTTGACGTGTTTTAGAATCGTTTATGCATCAGTCGTCATTATTGTAAATGACATAAGAGTTATCAAAACGTTGACAATACGGAAACATGTCAAATACGATACGTATCGTTATTACCGTGTAGAATCCCAGCCCTGGGCCTCTATTTTACTGCGTTATTTATTTATTTATTTGTTATGTATTGCCAACAGTTGTTACATCACATCACATATAATTCTATATGGTTTTACGAGCTTAGTGTTCTAAACTTAATGCATATCTAATTACAGGCAATCACCACTTGTAACTTATACCCTTCTATAGATAAAAGTATAATTAAAGCTAAAGTTAAAGATACTGTAAAATACTAGAACAATTTGGACGATATATTTTTACGAAAACTGGCCATGGAGTCATAACGATATCGCGTTTCACGTGTTTTAGAATCGTTTATATCACAGTCGCCATTATTGTAGAATCCCAGCTCAGGGCCGAGATTCTACACGGTAAAAACGATATCGTATTTAACGTGTTTCCGTATTGTCAACGTTTTGATAACTCTTATGTCATTTATAATAATGGCGACTGTGACATAAACGATTCTAAAACACGTCAAACACGATATCGTTATAACGCAGTTGAATAGAGGCCCTGCCCTGTTGTATGTAGTTGTAACACATAATATATAGACCGTTCGACATTCTATGTTTGAAATTTGACGTAAGCTCCATATTACTTTTATACACGACAACAACCCGAGGGGCTATTGTCTAACGCACTCGCAATCGCAACCGGCTTCAAAATGGAGCAATTGTTTTCATATTGTATGCAGACGAGCGTTCGATTTTCAAAATGAAAACGATCGTGATTGCGAGTGCGTTAGACAATAAGCCCTCAGGTCCTACACCTAACTATCGGACCGACCAAAAATGAGGGAAATGATTTTAAATTGGTTATAGGTGGCGTATCGTGCGTACAACGTGCGTCGCAAATGTAATCCTTACGCTCCGAAACGTGAAATGTCAAGTGAGAAACCAGCTGGGAAAGCCATAACTTTCGAAAGAGATGACCAAAGGGTAGGTGATGGGCCAATAGGGTTTTAAACCAAAGGGAACAGAGGCCTCATGCAAAGGCTACTAACGTTTCTCTTTTCTATAACTCAAAATGTTTGCGATGAAATTCTCGTGCGTTACGATAATACACGTGGTCGACTGTCATTCCATACCTTTGGAGCGATAGAAAAGAAAAACGTTAGGGGCGTTTGCATCTTGGGTAGGGCCTCTTGTCAGTTTACTTGGCTCGATATAAAATGACCTTGAACATTTTTGGACAATGTTATGCCTCTTTTTTTACAGGCGGAACAACAACGCACAAAAACTTTGGCCTTCGATAGGTGTAAGTTTGTTTGATTAAGTAGCTATTTAAAAAAGTTTAATTCAAATTAATTGAGTACTTAAGTTAAGCACTTTAGTATTTTTATTGAAGCATACAAGGATAAGTTGCAGAGAATAACAAAGAAAAATACACGATTTGGGGGCTAATTGAAAATCTAGTGAGAGATTGTTACCAGTTGTCTTATGGCTTAGTCCTAATTAGTTTTATCGAATATTTTACATACCGCCTGAACACCACACGCACTGGGCCCATTTCATACCCATTATTGACCTATGCTGGATACTCGTATTTATCCTTGTATAGCGGTGGTAGGAGCTACAGAACTATATCTGTGGTAGAAGCTTGTGATCGCTACCATCATCCTTTCGGTACATCCATCTTATTCTAACCTACCACCAAGCAGCAGTATTCGCATTGTTGTATTTAGGCATGAGGATATAAGACACCGGTAAAATCACTAGTATAAAATAAACAAACAAATATCACGGGACAATGTCACACAAATTGACCTAGTCCCAAACTGAGGTCTAGGCTTGTATGGGGACTAGACAACGATAAACATACTTAGATCGAGAAATAAATACTTAATTACATAGAAAACATCCAAGACTCAGGAACTCGACTCGTGCTCAGCTCATCACACAAATATCTGCCCTTACCGGGATTTGAACCCGGAACCGCTGGCTTCGGGCCAACTAGACCAACGTATCGTTAAGTCCTATAGTAGTATTCCAACCTACTCCTTAGAGTTAGCAACGCAATTGCAGTCCTACGATTGTAGTCCTTAGATAGCTTCGGGTCTTAGACTCCACTTAAGTACCACCAGGTGGCTTGTAATTTATTTGCCTTCTCCTTGGCAATAGGTGTAAGCAAGGCATCGTCCGTCTCGCTAGCCGGCTCGTACGTCTCCCTCCCGCCGTACAAGCCGTACTCCGCCAACGACGTGTCTGACGTCGTGGAGAGAGACGAGGATGCAGAGAGTAAAAGCGCAACCTTTGACCACACCGAGTCTGGTAGTGACTGGAATGAACAGCCGGGACGCAGTGTAAGGATCTAGTGAGAATCCCACTGCGGCGCACGCACTCGCTCGTGAGCCACGTGCATCAGTTGTTTTATAGGCGTGTATCACTGACGTCATTTCGTACGTGTGCCGCTGTAGGGGCACCTACATACATTTTCTGCCCTTCTAAGTTAAATAGCGGTATCTCAGAGAATACTTCAGTAGCAAATGCAACCTTATTTTTAACAGTAGAGGATTTGATCTGCTGTGGCTTTTCAATTTCAGGTACCGCCTTTTGGCTTATCAGGGCAGTTTTGATGCTAAGCTTCGAGTAATTTATATCCACGTGTGTTCGTAGCGAACGCCATTGCGGAATTCCATCTTCAAGTTTTGTTATAAATGTTATAATAAAATATAATTATTGTCACTACTTTGAAATGAAAAAATACTGTTGCGCCGTCTTCCTTGACATTTCACAGGCATTCGACAGGGTATGGCACGAAGGCTTATTGTTTAAAATAAAAACACAGCTCCCCACGAACTACTACATCTTCCTTAAATACCCTACCTTGCAGATAGACACTTTTGCGTAAAGCAAGAAGAAGCAATCTCGCCTCTGCATAAAATACACGCCGGAGTGCGCCAGGGCAGTGTTCTTGGCCCCATCCTTTACTTATTGTTTACCGCTGATCTTCCCATGACGGAAGGGGCCATAATCGCCACCTTTGCAGATGACACGGCTGCCTTAGCAACCCATGAAAACCCATCGCAAGCAAGCACCATACAGCAGTGTTAAGATAACATAACAAATTGGTTGAAAACCTGGCGTATTAAAACAAATGACACTAAATCAGTACAAGTAACCTTTAACACAAGACTTGATACCTGCTCCCCAGTCTTACTTAATGGAGTACAAATACCCCAAGCAGATGAAGCAAAATATCTTGGATTGTATCTGCATCGTCGCCTAATCTGGAAAAAAACATATATTCACAAAGCGAAAAGCGCTAAGCATGCAACTTAGAAAAATGTACTGGCTCTCCGACAGGAAATCCCAGCTGTCTCTAGAAAACAAACTACTCTTGTACAAATGCATCCTAAAACCAATATGGACTTATGGTGTTCAATTATGGGGAACTGCATCAAACTCAAATATAGAGATACTACAGAGATTCCAGTCAAAGATTCTCCGAATGATAACTAACGCTCCTTGGTTTGTCACAAATAAACAGTTGCACCATGACCTGAAAATTCGAACAGTTAATCAAGAAATAAGTCACACGATGAAAGTCTACAAGAAACGAATACATAATCACCCAAACATACTTGCAGTGCAGTTAATGAAAAGCGATTCAAAATTCTAGCGAGCGATTGAAAAGAAAAGCGCCTAGAGATCTATAACAGATAATTTATATACATAGGGCACATGTTATTGGACTGTCACCCTCCAAGTCGATGCGTACTTTCATGACCAATTGCTAAATGTCTCTGAGACAGCATTGCAAAGAATGAAAAAAAAAAGAAAAAAAAAATATACATGACATGGATATTTCTAATTGTTTTTTGTTCGATTATGACTATTTTACTTTCATGAGATAAGTACGGATTTTAATTTGTTTAGAAAAAGTTGATTTGAACAGTTCTTTGGCATTAAAGTATTAAAATTTGTTAGATTCTTTTATTTTGATTTGAAAATGTTACTTTGTGCCCACATCTTCGAATTATAATTTTCAAACAACCTCACATCTTAATTTATTTACAGGTTAGTGCAGATTACTTCCGTGGTCCACCGACGACAGAAGAACCCATGGGCTCGAACGAAATAAAGGTTTTATGTGCAGGATATTCTAAACAGGGTGCCGTAGAGGGTATCGAAGAAGTTATTGACATCCATGAGTTGGATCCCAAGATTAGGGTCCATATGACTGAAGAATTCCACAATATGGACTATGTTGTCCTTCATAAAACTGACGCAAACATTAACGTCCATAAGTTCATCGCCCACAGTGTGATTCAGGAGATTTACAACAAGAGTACTATACCACGATCTTCTGCCGACGACTCAAAAATAATAATGTTCCACAACCTTGAATAATTTTATAACACCGGTTTTACCATTTCTCTCCTTAGCGAGTTTTTAAACATTGATATTGTTGTGTTAAATGTATTTGTTAATGAATATTTTGATACATGTTTTATTTTAAAATTTTATACTGTACAATTGTTTAATTAAAATGTTAAACATGGCTAGATTATTTTTATTTGATCAGTGTATCAAAAAATATGATTTCATTCGATGAAGTCGACCGAAAATCAACAGTTTCAAACAGATTTTCTGTATTTATCTGACAGGATGAAGTAACCTTAGAAGAGATGCAGGAGTTGGCTCCTCAGGTCAAACAATCACACAAGACAATTTCAAAAATCAAATCGATTAGTTTTATGGCATTACCTAAAATAATAAAAATTGAAAGGCAGGCGAGTGCCACGGAAGAAGTAGATTTCGAAGATGAAAACGAGAAGGTGCTTGACGTACATGAAGTAGAGATCAGAAAACATAGTGCCGAGTTCGAGGGAGACTCCTTCGAGGCTGCAAACACTAACGACAACCATTCCAATAAAAGCAATTCTACTTTCAGCGAGGATTACAGTAGTGGGTCGTCTAAGGGAAGTATATTTTAATGTCCATAACAAGTAGCAGCGATGAGTTTTAACTCGTCTCCTGTCGGCGGTAGATACAAGCGTTTTTCTCAGTGCCTAGAACGCAAATGTGCGTTTTTACAGTATGCGTGCATTGTCTGTAAAAGTAACGCAGGACTTGGAGAAAGTAATGGCCGCGAATGTGTTTATGACTTTTTTTATTTAAAATATTATGCGGTACTAGAAGTTGACGCATTTGGTTTCCATAGAACTTTATAATATGCTCAGTGCGTTTTTAAAACTAAGGGTTTGTTAGTGACGTAATGTGCGACTTTATACTTCCCGGTAAAGCTTAATTGACATGTTATCGTATTGTAAACGTTATGATAACTTTCATTACTTTGCAGTAATGGCGGCGTAGTTAAATACAATACGCTTACCTGTATACATTATTGTTGGACGGATCCATACTTATTTTTATGCGCTGCTTTTGGTATCCTATCATTTCATAACCAATGTTTCACAAATGATTCATTTCACAAACATATCATTTGACAACCCGCGTTTTTTCCGAAACAGTAAATAATTCTGGATTTATTTCAGAACTTTCGTGTAGAACCCTATAGGTTAGGTTAGGTTAGTTTTATAAGAATGCTGAAATATTTGTAGTTAGGTACAGAAAAAAAAGCGGGTTGGCAAATGAATAAGTAGGTTGCGGAACGATGCATTTGTCCAAGATTTGTCAGCGAAAAGGCAGAGAACCGCTTTTATCTGTAGGTTATTTTTCAGCTCTGAGAAGAGTATTTTAAAAATAGGCTATTATTTTGTCTTAGAAGTGATATTATTATTTTCGATGACTACGTTATTAAAATGTTTACTTGCATTGAACTACACAAATAAAAAACTAATAATTCTTTATTGTTTTATTATGTACGCTCATTATAAAACAGACCTTATTTTTCTAAAGAAGGGCAAATTTAAATAAAAATGTTTTTTGATATTTTGGTCGTAATAATAAATGTATATTTTTATTTAGCCTATCTGAAATTACTACGTCTTATATACTAAATGTGTGTTGGACAAACAGTGCTTTCATATAAATGCCTTGACACAATAAATAAATACTTTTTATAAATATTTGAATAAGCTGTCATAAAAAAAAAAAACTAATATTATCAAATAAACAACAATTTTAACAATATACACATAACAAAACATGTCTGAAAACTATGCACAAAAGAAATAATTACACTGAGATATAAAGCTAGTTAATATCATAAAATTCGTAAATAGTTTTACAAATACTAACAAAGTATTTCACATAACATGAAGGTGTAAGGCTTACAGTTAGCGGTTTATTGTCTCCCCTTAACGCATTCTCTGCCGGCAGCTCGTAAGTATCATCATGATTTTACCTAATGCCTTGAACGCGTATGTGCGTTTTAACGTTATGCGAGTTACGTATAAAACAAAATATGCGGTACCTGGGAAAATACCTTCGCAGCGAATGCGTCAAAGTTTTTTTACAGAGCAATTATGAAGCAATAGGAAGATCGAAATGTCAATCTAATACGTAATATGTAATGTTATGGTGGCTTACTACTCGTAATAATAGAACGTAATTTCTAGAAAAAATATTGTAACTAAATTTTCATTAAACGAAGTATCTTAGAAATAATGGGAAATCACAGCAGATTCCAGTAATTAATACAAGTTTTATAAAATTATTATGATGCTTAAAATGATAAATTATGCGTTTCTGGAAATAAGTCAAATAGGTCTGATATTTTTGGCAATTACTTAAACAATAAATTAGACTAGCGGTGTGAACCTAAGGTAAGTAAAATAATTGTTCGATAAAACATAACTTAGTGTACAGAACCTTTCAAAATATATACTAGCAATACCTATAGGTATAGGTCATCCGATGAAGTAACTTTTATTTTTTGTAGTAGCTTTCCCTATCCAGTGAATGCTACAACAAAACGTGCATTGTAGGTTTCGCTGAAAAAATGCGATTTCAAATTAAAATCCGTTTGATTTGGTTTGGCATAACGTAAATTGACGAACACGATGACGACGACGATGATGATGATGACGGGTTTTTACTTTATGGTGCTTGTTTAAGATCAAATACAAATTGCCATCTGTTCGTACATTGTCTTACATTGGTATATATGCAGATGAGTTTTCTAAAAGTTTTCTATGTAAAATCTTTCCGATTCCAGATAGGGTAGGAAAAGGGTGGAATCATATCTATCAGCACCGATTCGCATTTTGTCTATAGAAAATAGCTACTTTCTATGAAGATGCGTACGCAACTATTCTCCTTTCGCACGCGTACGCATCTTCATAAATAAGATATTTTCTATAGACAAAAAGCGAATCGGTGCTGATAGATGTGATTCCACCCCAAGCCGCCATTAACTCTTAGTCTATAATTTGAGTCATACGCTTGGTAGCATTTTCTTATAACTTAAGTTAACAAATATTCCAAATCATCTAAAGTCTTAACAAAATAAAACGATTCTACAAATGACGATTGAATACTCTTGACACGGTACAAAACGAAATGGTAAAAATAAAACATTATATCCGCGGATATCTTTGAGCGATCAAAATTTACAGAGATCTCGTAACTTATACTTTGGTATTTTCCAAATAGTTTTCTCACTTTCTATTTATTTCAATAACCTACATTGTTAAAGTGATGTTTTCTTAACATAGTCAAATATAGACCCGGGAGACCGTTAATAAAAATGAACTTTTATTTGATACATTAGGTTATTGAAATAAGCCATTATTAAACTAGATTTGCATTAATGTCATGGAGCGTGAGATATTCATAGCAGAGACGTTAGATGGTGTCGACGCCGCCGCCCATCAACTTGTTCCCGTATTCGCTTAGCACCTGTAAACAAAATTATAGATTAATAGGAGTAAAAACGCACCCATTTCATGAATGCTTGGTAAAACTGTTAAACTATATATTTTATCATACACTTTTTAATTTATTTACGTTCGTATACTATGAATCGAATCGAATTTAATGAAAAACAAACATCATCATAACTAACTGTAAACTGAAATACAGACCCTCTGTTTTCTTAATGTATCTCGGCAAGCTTCGTTTTTCTATGAAACACGTGGCAAATATACTGTTAGATGCGAGTGCGAGTAAGACAGCGATAGCTAGCCGAAAGACATTAAGAAAATAGAAGCACTGTATGTTCTGTCTGTATCTGAAATATTTTACCTAAATTCAATAAAAATATTTGCATGCCTTTATAAGGTTAATTACGTGATACTTGACAACTACTATTGACATCTGAAATGTACCTGCCATCTTTAAGTAAATAAATTATTTATTCCATCTTTATTTCGATGGTTCCAATTCGATATCTTATCGACTTTCCCACCTAAATTTGTTTAACGTAGGAAAAATCTGAATTGAAAACTGCTTTTTATTCAAAAATAGTGGTGGCTTTAAATTAATTGAATTAAAAGTATGGAAAAATTATATTAAGTAATTCAATATAACTTTGGCGACTACATAATTCAAGTAAGTAATGTGGCTAATTCTGCCCTGCTAACCTTATTACTAACAGGATAGGATTTAATCTGCTTGGCTATTGAATTTTAGATACTACTCTCGGCTTAGTAGGGCAGAATTGATCTCTAATTATGGTCTCACACTTAAAATTGCTATAGTGCAATAGCTCTTAATGTTTAGGAGGTTAACCGCCTGTTTCACAATCGACAATAAACAGACAGATATACAGACATTATACTATATTTACTATATACATACTACTACATACACACATACTATATTTACTATATACATTATACTATATTTATTTATTTATTTATTTTTATTACTAGTAAGCGTACCAAATACCAGATATAAAAGCCATGCTAAATTCAACTTAATTCATACGAAGCATATTTTCTTAACTGTACCTGTGACAACTATGAGCGTCGGTGGCATTGCAAGCTCGACAGTCCATGACGACTTTGCAGTCTTTAGTATACAGTATTAAGTTTTTTTTTTATGGAATAGGAGGCAAACGAGCAGACGAATCGCTTGATGGTAAGCGAATACTGTCACCCATAGACACCTGCAGCACCAGAGGAGTTACAGCTGCGTTGCCGGCCTTTCAAATGAGAGTACGCTCTTCTCTTGAAGGTTTGAAGGTCGTATCGGTCCGGAAATACTGCAGGCGACAGACTATTCCACAGTTTAGTTGTGCGTGGCAGGAAATTTCGAGTAAAACGCACAGTTATGGACTGCCAACCATCTAAATGATGGTGGTGGAAATTCTGTCGCATAGGACGAAGGTGGAATGATGTGGCAGGAATTAATCCGAACAGCTCCTTGGAGCACTCCCCGTTATATAAGCGATGAAGATGATGAAGAGTGAGGCTATATCTCTACTCAGTGTCGAGTCGAGATTGTAGCATTGACAATGAAATGGTCTATGGGTTTTAGATCTCGCTTACCAGCCGCCTATTTCACCATCTTGACAATGACATGTGACAGGTGAAAATTCGGTATACATTGCAAAGTTAACACGCTGATACATCACTGGGTTTCATATAAGCTGCGCCATGTATTCTAAAATGTCACTTGTCACCTGTCATTGTCAGTATGGTGAAATGGGGGGCAGGTGGCGTGCGTGCTCGTTTGCCACAGGCCATTAAAGGTAGGAAGCAAGTCGGCTAGCTAGTGACCTTGTAAAGGAAGATGTAGTGGTGGCGGTTGGAGAGGCTGTGCGGGCGCTGCGCGCGCAGCTCGCGCACGACGCGCGGCACGTCGGCCGCGTGCGCCGCCAGCGCGCGCGCGCACACGTCCAGCGCCACCAGCGCGCACGCGCGCCCCGCGCCGCTCGCGCACACCACCGTGCACGGCCGCACTCCTGGGGGAACATACACTACTGTTAGGGCCGAAGGAAACAATACTATTAGAAGTAATAATTAATCCAAAGTTGCAACGTTTTAGTGTCACTTGCATAAAGGTATAAATTTAGTTTAACTTTGTCAAAATGTCCGGTAGCTTTAACAATATCGAGATCTAGATAATATTGTATTTTTTTGGTAGGTACTTCAAAGAAAATGCAAGGGTTTAGAAAAAACCCCAAAAAACCTCTTGGAACAGTATACATATTGACACTAAGACATGTATGTCACACTTCAACGTGTAAAGTCAGCGTCAAAAGTAACAAAGCAGAATAACATGCTCAAAATGATCTAGACACGACGTATTCTCTTAATCATTTATTTATTTATTTATTTTAGGCACAGTAACAAATCACAAGCTGTAAAAAGCAATGGATCACTTAACACTACATAGTTGCAACTCGATGACAACTATGCACAGCATTCTACTATTACATTTCTTTATTTACTTAATAATAGTTTACTTAATAATATACACCATATTCAGACACTGATAAAAAAAAGTTAATACATAAACAATTAAAACCTTCCTATTTTAAAAACCATGGAGTGGGTGAATTACTTATTAAGAATAATTATTTTAACAATAAACATTAAAGGAACAATTTTCTGGTGATGTATGTCTAAATTATTATTTTCTTTTACCAGTCGGTTATACAACCTAGCCATATGCACCAGAGGATCATTATAAAATACATTATTTCTAGCAAGTGGTATAGAAAACAGTTGAGGTATACGACTAGGTCTGGCAGCTCTTAACAAAAACTGGGCCAGCAAATCGGAAGAGTCAATTTTATTATTATTATTTTTGTATAATATAGCTAGATCATTCATAAGACGACGTCTAGCAAGAGAATTAAATTTAAAATGGTCCAGCCGACTCTCGTATGTTGAAAGAGTCGATCTTAGTCCAAACGTAGAGCTAAGCTGTCGAAGAAATCGTTTTTGAACAGATTCAATACTTTCAACATGAGTTTTATAAAGAGGAGACCAGATCACAGAACTAAACTCTAATATACTCCTAACTAAAGTGCTATATAATGTAATAATACTATTGGGATGTCTAAATGGCTTGGCAATTCTAAATATAAACCCCAGTACTTTATTAGCCTTTGGTATGATGTTATCGTAATGAATACGAAAAGAAACAGTAGTGTCAAACCACACACCTAGATCCTTTAAATCAGTGACTCTTTTTAAACCGGCCACTTTTGAACAGTAATTAAAGTGGAGCAATGTTTTTTTCTTCGAAAAAGTAATAACTTGAAATTTACCTATATTTAAGCTCGTATTGTTTTCATCACACCATTCCTCAAGAATATTTATATTTGACTGCAGCAAATGACAGTCTTCAATGGTTTCTATTTCCTCATGTAGCTTTATGTCGTCAGCATAGGCTAAACAGCCGCAGGTGAACTTATCTAAGATGTCATTTATAAATATTACGAAGAGAAGAGGTCCCAAGTTAGAACCCTGTGGAATACCAGAACAAACTATAATTGGTATAGATTCAAAACCATACACTGTCACAAGTTGAGATCTATTCGTGAGATAAGAATTAAGCCAGCGAAGCAAGGATCCATGTATACCAAGACTACCTGCTTTGAGACATAGGATACTGTGGTTGACTCTGTCAAAGGCTTTGGCAAAATCGGTATATACAGCATCAATCTGAGACCTTTCATTAAGGACAGAAGTTAGCTTGTGAGTATATAACAAAAGATTAGAAATAGTGAAGCGATTCTTGACAAAGCCGTTTTGGTTAGGACTAATCAAAGGAGAAAAATGAGCGTATACATATATGATTATAAATAAGACTCTCTAAAACTTTTGCAAATCAACTAATTATACTAATGGGCCTATAACTCACTACGTCACTCCTATCCCCTGATGTATAAACAGGCACTATCTTTGCAATTTTCCATGTATTAGGGAACGTACCAGATTCTAAAGATTTGTTGAAAATAAGACATAATGTTTTACTAAGTACAGATGCGCACATTTTTACGAAAATAGGTGGGATGTTATGCGGTCCCGAACCTTTATCAATGGATAATTTGTTAAGAGATGGTTCAATCTCATTTTCGCTTACCGAGATGGAGGCGAGGGTACTGTTAGATTCTGGAAAGTTAGGCTCATACGTTGTAGAGGTAGATTGATTATAAACTGAAGAGAAGTACCTACCTTGCGAATAAGTCGGCTACCTCTTTACCAGTATCAGCAGAGATATCATAGTAAAACATCCGCCTAGGAATATCATTAGTGTTTTTTTTGATTTTGCATATTTCCAAAAAAACTTATTTTATATGAAAGATTACCTTCAATGTTCGAAATATAAGACTTAAAACAGACATCTAGTACATTTTTAGCTCTCAGTCTAAGACATGAATAAGTATCGTAGTCGCGCGGGTTACCGAACTTTTTGTATCTTTTATGATACATATCTTTTTCCTTAAATATGTAGATGAATTAATGCCTGTGAAAACCAGCCGGGATATTTAGAGTTGTGTAGCCTTGTTCGAGGTGTATGCCTTTGGATCACTTCCCTTAGAGGCGAGTGCAGATCCATTTGAGCTCTTTCATTGCATAGCTACTTCTACTGCTGACTTGTACTACGACACCCTTTTTGATTAAAATCGGTCCAGTAATTCGATCGCTATGATGGAACATCTATAGCCATCCCACATACAAGCGTACGTACTTATAACCCCTACCTTTTCTGCTCACTGTACTTAGTTGAATACTAAAACAAACTTAATATTTTACTTTGATATAAAAAATCACAATATAAAAAAGACTTTACCCTAGTTTACGTTAGGTTAGATGCAAAACGCTTACGTTCGCGGTTTTCGAAAACTAGGCTAAGATTCTACACGATAAAAACGATATTGCCTTTGACGTGTTTCCGCATTGTCAACGTTTTGATCATATTTACTTGACAATATTGGCGATCGAGTTAAAAACAATACTAAAAGGTTTTGACCCAGTAGAATAGAGGCCCAAAACTGGAAGACTGGTAAACTGGAGATGGCTGCGTCAGCCGCAAATGTCAGTTCCATACATTTCGTCAGTTTTCGCGAATCGCTAACGTTTGCATCATGCATCTTCCAGTCGTGAAGCTATAATAGAATGTTTCATACCTTCGACCTCCGACGCCGCCTTCATCCTACTCAGGGTGCCGTTGTTGGCGTGCCCGCGCCGCATCATCTCCTCGGCCTTCGCGGGGGAGTACACGTTGACCCCGTTACCTGGGCTGCCCTCCTCACGGAGCTTCGTCAGGTTCCCGAACGAGGAACGGCTGCCGTCACCGTAGATTACTTCCACACCTGGAACATATAACACTTAATAACGGGACTGAGACGAAGAAATAGTAGTTTATTCACCAAGGGAAGTAAGGCACGGGTTACTAATCGAGTGTGCATTTGCTGCCCGACGCAAAGCGTCCAGCGCAAGCCAAACGGAGCGTTAAGGCTGTGTACGAACGCTGAAAATGAATTGGCTCACTCGCCGCGTCGCCGATGTTGTTATAATTATTTATGAAGAAAAATCTACGACTCGACATACCTTCCTCATCATATTCTTTAGCAGTCTGCGACACCTTCATATAGCTTCTCATCTCCGACATGAAGTCCAGCACAGAATCGTAGTCATCAGGGACTCCTTTGGCCGGCCAGAAGTACCAGAGGTGAGTGACCTCCCGCCAAGTCCGGGTGGTCAGGTTGACCACCTGCACACTAGAGATGGCATACTTGTCGCGCTGCTCTCGCTTCTTCAGCACTATTTGGAACTCCCC
Organism: Acleris holmiana; assembly: GCA_949316455.1. Classification (NCBI taxonomy): domain Eukaryota; kingdom Metazoa; phylum Arthropoda; class Insecta; order Lepidoptera; family Tortricidae; genus Acleris; species Acleris holmiana. The sequence continues at coordinate 15,789,070 of OX438775.1, forward strand.
GAAGGTTCGTTTGTTGTCAGAAACCTCGGAGGGAGGGAGGTATTCGTAACATTTTTCCTGGAAAAAGTGAATTGGATAAAAAAACAATAGAAGTGTCTTGGATATTACTATACCAAACTATACACCTAGTTGTTATCAATACGCATGCAAGCTACTGTGGAGCCACAAAATAACTCTGCCATAACAACATCATCGTCACGTGAGAGAAGGTGCGTCAAAATCAATATTTTGGGTTCTTTAAAGAATCCAAAAATAAAGTGGTTGATTGTGGCTATAGCTAAAAAAAGACTAATAGATTAATAATTGCAAAGAGATATGCTTCACAATTACACTTGAAAAAATTGTCTAACGAGTAGCTGCATACTTAAAAAAACTTTGTCACTTTAACGTCATGTTTGAACTGCTGTACTAATCTGTTAAAGGTTTTAAGACGACCAGGCGCAGACCCTCTATTTTCTTAATGTATCTCAGCAAGCTTTGTTTTTCTATGAAACTCTAGTGACAAATAGACTGTTAGATGCGAGCGCGAGTACGACAGCGATAGCTATCCAAAAGACATTAAGAAAAAAAAGTACTGGGCTGGGATTCTACACGGTAATAACGATATCGTATTTGACGTGTTTCCGTATTGTCAACGTTTTGATAACTCTTATGTCATTTACAATAATGGCGACTGTGACATAAACGATTCTAAAACACGTCAAACGCGACGACGTTATAACGCAGGAGAATGAAGGCCCTGTACTCAAGTGTGCAGCTCCATAAGGTCGGCTGTACCTACCTGATAACTCTGCCCTCGACTCAGGGCCGGTTTTAGCACTACCAGCGCCCAGGGCGAGATTTATAAGGCGCCCCCCAATTGCTATTCAAACAAATACTAAAAAAAAGAACGGATGGAATGACATAGCCAGTCGCAGGTGCCCTTTTATATCTGGCGCCCTGGGCGGTCGCCCAACCACGTCCTACCCTAACGCCGCTACTGCCTCGACTTCATCGTCTCTTAGATCAAACGATGGTTAGTGTTACACAAAAGCAGTACTCACGACTCCATTCTCCATGTATTCCGTCAGCATGACGATGACCCTGGAGTTCTGCTCCCAGATCATGCGCCAGAAGTCCACCACGGTGTTGGGCAGCGGCGCCTGGCACGCGATGTAGTAGTTCCGGATGTTGCCAGGACCCTGCAAGCGGTGCGGTGGACGTGTCAACTAAAGGCAATATAACTCTTTGCAAATCATGTGCCAAAAAGTCTACCGATTAATCTGATAACTAATCTGACTATCATCAAATAACTATAAAGCTTATTTTATTCTCTGGTAGAGAAAGAAAATTCATAATGGGGTTCATGACTTCATCCTCTTAGGATTGAGAACCGACGCTTAAGAGGATTGTGAAGCGGCGCTTAAATCGCGTAGCGTAGTCAAAAAAATCATGAAAATTTAGCTCCGGACAATAACGTTTCTTACCCCCTAAATAAAGTCCTAAATAGTTAAAGATCCGAATAAGAAACGACCTTCATCCATCTGCATGAAAAGTATTTTGTATCAAATTTAGTATGTTTAAATATACATCGCGAGTGGGTTAAAAAATCCTGGCCAAAGTATGATTGATTAAATATTGAAAAATCACACACTCTAAAGCATCTCTTAAATTTTCTCACGAAACTATAATTAGACTCAAAACTGTATTTGTACATGCGCTGTTCACAACATCTTTGGAAGAGACAAATCAGTGTTGCCACCCAAAATTTATGTAAAAATGTGGCCAGATTAAAGTAACATTTACTACTAAAAAATTATGTGACATTTAAGTTTTATCATTAAAATATTCTAAAACACTCACCGTTATATAGTTAGCGTTGATATACTCCGTCGTGGGATCATTCCCGATCCTCTTCAGCGGCACCCTGGTCTCGGGCAGCGGCAGCACGTTGGAGTAGCGGTTCTTGTCTTCGCAGCCAGGAGGCACCTCGTCAGGGCGGACGGTGACGGCAGGGATCTCCGCGAACTCGGTGCTCATGGAGTCTACGTCCAGGGCGAAGTTGGCGAGCGCCGCGTAGTTCATTGGGTGAGATGTCACCTGGAATTTACAGGATGAAAAATATAGTTCATTTAACACAGATTTGACCAGATTTATAACACGGTAAAGAACTTAAAAAGTAATTTGATGATTAATTGTGTCAAAAAGGGAGTTACTGAGGATTATGTCATGGTGAACCACGACGCTGGTTTTCAGTGGTTCCTACTTGAACGGCCTTACGATTGATGGCGAAAAAAAAACTACAGGGTATTGCAAAAAACACAACGAAAAGTAAATAAATAAATGGAGACTAGGAGAAAGAAAACAGTGGTCAGAATAGGTAAGCTTATTTGTCTAAACTTGACGCATGTTCATTCAAGCGTCAGTGAGATTTACGTTAAGTTTAGTTAAGCTCCACCTATTTCGATCGCTGCTTATAATGCATTGTGGTAACCCAATAACGATAGCCGTGTTATATCTAGAGCATGAACGTTTTTTTATTGGTCCTGCCCCTATTTCACTTTACTGACAATGACAGGTGACAGGTGACATTTTAGTGTACATGGCGAAGGTGAAACCCAACGATGTATCAGCGTGTTAACTTTGCAATGTATACCGAATTGTCACCTGTCACATGTCATTGTCAAGATGGTGAAATAGGGGACTGGCAAAGGTAAATCACGGTAGGTACATTAAAGACTACCTCCGCACATTCCACAAAGATTAAACTAAGTACGATTACTGTTAGTTTACCACTGATACTTAGAGAGTTTGCCTTCATTTAATTTTCAACTTTAACTTCATACTAATAAAGCAGTTTTTAGAATACTGTTACCCACGTCTACCGATTTAGTAATAACTATTTTATTTGTATGAGATTAAAGCTGAAAATTAAATGAAGCAATCCATCTGCCAGTAGTAAACTCAAAATAATTCTACGGTTACTAAAATGAATAGGGATATATTACGTCCCTTCATTATTTTGATGTTTTTCAATGAACTGTTTCACGATAAAGATATTTTTATCTCTGGACAATTTTGATGTGTGGGTAAGGTAAGCTCGAGGATTAAATTCGCTGTTTAGGTACTTAATTGGAAGCCTGCGATGCCCCATATAAGAAAAAGCCAACTGGGCCAATAGAAGGGGCCAGTAGGGGTTTAGTGGTGGTAGGACCCTGTGCAGGGTCCATCCGGATCGCTACCACCACCTTATCCATTAACCACCCGCTAAGCAATATTGTTCGCATTGTTGTTTCCGGTGTGGGATAAGACAACCGGTGAAATTACTAGCATAGAGGGATTCCATCGTAGTCCTCAGGGTTGGCACCGCATTCGAGGTCTTGATGATAGTCTTGAGAATTCAAATGGGTCTCAGATTCCACTTACCATCAGGTGGCCTGAGTGCTCGTGTGCCTTCTCCTTAACATATAAAAAAAAGCTTAAAATCTTCTCATTCTCTCTCATATGCTCTCGTGCGACTCTAACATTACCCGACTTTACCCGAACCCCGTAAGACTGTGCCGGCATCAATTATCGTACTTTGCCAAATACCGTATCTTTCGTTTTACACGGAGCTTACATATTCATAGAACCACACATGTATGAATATAAGGACATCTGACATGCCAGCCAATTTGTATTGCCTGTCGCAAGTTCACTAACCCACACAAAGCACAAGTAATTGACAAGACAAAGCACGCACACATCTAAAGCCCACACACACTATACCGACGCTCCTATTGCACAATACACGCGCATCATATCCCTGTCATTATGGGAAATCGTAATGTTCTCTGTGATCAGCACTCCTGCGCACTCGTTACACGGAGGGTGAACTAGCGGCAGAGCTAACACCTGCGACGGCTTGTCCTCTCTCTAATATCCTATGCTCTGAGTATAGAACACACCTTTGCGTTTAAAGCACTAGGTCTTCTCTTACAGATGGGCCCTTTCGGATACACTTCGACCCCTTTAGGATCTTTTGTGCAATTACCCTCACACACTCCAGCTGTTCGAATGTGCAGGTTTCCTCACGATGTTTTTCGTTCATCGTAATAGGGCGATTTCCAAAAAAAGTACCTATAGTTAAGGACAAAAATTAACAAGGGTAATTCCATTACGTCGTGAAAAATAACTATCACTGCTTTAAGAGAAATAGTGGCATCTCAGACAAAACTCCTGTAGCAAGTTCAACCATATTATACTGATGAGGTTTGAATCTGCTATGCTTATTTAATTTGAAATACCGCCTCTTGGGTTATCAGAGCAGTATATAATATGACTAATTTTCGTGATGTTATGGAAAAATGACCGTTGTTTAATTTTGTCCTTAATTATAGGTACTTTCTTTGGAAAACGCCCAAGAGCATCGGGTATCGTACCGCAGGGGTTCGAACTTGGTACCTTACGTTCACGAGTCGACCCCCTAAGCCACTAGGGCACCGACGCTCCACTAGGTTGGTCAAATTTACGCAGTGAGTTCGTTAAGACCTCTCGTGATGTACCCTTACTTCGTCATCGTAAGCCGGGTTGCCGTAGCTCCTCTTGCTGGCCCGCAGCCGCTGGTTGCCCTTGCGGTGGCCGACACTGACGCTGTCCAGGCTGTAGGCGTCCAGGGAGACAGGGGTGCACCGCTGGGCGTACACGCCGCGCCGCCCGCGCCGCCGCACCACCAACTAGAAATACACTTGGTGGTAAAGCACGTGATATCACAAACAGCTTTTTTAAAAGTAATTCTAAATAGATGGGTCAAATTTCCTTAAATCTTAACCCGTTAAGAATTCCCCTGTGTGCTTGCAGGGTTAGAATAGTGCCACTCCGTGTCTTCCCGTGGATGGCCTGAGAGGCGACTAAGGGAAACCTGTCACTAACACACTGGTAAACATGTTAGCCTGAATGTGCAAAATGTGGTTACAGATTATCAACAAGTTTAGAGTTGTTGGTATTCTGTAGCTCTGCCTAGAAGGCGTGACGTTATGTATGTACTTTTGACCCACTATATAGCCTAGCGCTATAAGCTAGGTCTTCAACATTCAACAGAGCTTTTAGCCAAGGTGCGTTCGCTAACTAGCGTTTTGATTCGTTTGGTTTTTAAACCAATCGCGTCAATCACTGCTAGATCACGTGATACGAAAATTCACGTGATCTACCAGTGACGCTAGTTAGCGAACGCACCTTGGCTATAGGCTCTGGTATCTATACTCGTACTCCATACCATCTGACTTGTCTTATTTAGTAAATACTTTTATAACCTCAAAATGCTCCCTTTTTGCCTAGTCATAAAAAAACCATCCATGATGTAAAATCAGGAAAATACTGTGACTCATTTGGCTCTAGTTGCTTCATTAAAACGATGCATTTTTAGGTTATAAAAGTGTTTACTAAATAAGACAAGTCAGTTGGTATAGACTTTACATTATTGTGCACATTAGTGCATTTGCGGCTTTAACAATTATGTAAGTTTCAGCGAAGTGAAAAAATGCACGATTACAATATAAGGAAGCGACCACCGCGCCACGTAAAATAGGGTGACGTCGCGTAAACAAAAGAATGGGTCATGCTAATTACACGGCGTCAATTTTGACGGACCGTAATTTACGCACCGTTAAGCTCTGGTGTGATCGATCCCTATAGTGTATGCTACTCATTGACTTGTCTTCGTTCTACGCACAAACTACATTCAACAAAAGTAAAATAATTCAAACACGTTATGTTTTTCAAACTGGAAACCTACACTTCTTAATCTATCACGAACATGTAGCTCATAAACTTCGGAGATAAGTACTAAAGAACGGTCTTTGTTTGGTTAATTTTCATAAAAACCAATAAAAAACCTATTTTGGTTCATGCAAATAACCTTATCAATGACCCAAGTCCTTCCTGAATGCGTCGCCCAATACATTCTAACGACGCAGCAACGAAACAACATGTCAGCTAATATGAGCATTAAGTTACTAAATGATCCAGACAGCTTATCATTTGGAGTCGCAACAAAGTTTTTAACATTGCTCGTATTATGCTTAGCCTAATTTAAGACCTAGCACAAACAAGACCTTTATACTCTCAACTAACTGCTACATCAACAATATTGCTATATCTACAGTATATTGTACAGTCGAATTTATAATAATGTAAATAAACTAGCGACCCGCCAACGGCATCGCCCGCTGAATTTTTTTTTGTTTCTTTCATGTCACTTACCTACTGAATATGCATATAAAACTTCATAAAAATCGGTCAAGCCGTTTCAGAGGAGTATGGTAACTAACACTGTGACACGAGAATTTGATATATTAGATAAGAATAGTGCCACTCCGTGACTTCCCGTGGATGTCGTTAGAGGCGACTAAGGAAAAAGAGCTTGCAACAACAAAAAAAGGCGATTTGCAACCTGTCACTAATACACTAGTAAAATTCTTGCACTGATTGTGCAAAATGTGGTTACTGAATTATAAACAAGTATTTTTACAGTTGTCAGTAATTCTATAGCTCTGCCCACCCCACTCTCGGAATTAAGGCGTGATGTTATGTATGTATGTATGTATGTATAAATAAATAATATCGGGGGACAATCTCACACAAATTGACCTAGTCCCAAAGCTCTAGGCTTGTGCTATGAATACTAGACAACGATATAAATATTTAAATAGAGAAACAAATACATAGAAACACAATGTGTCAAGTAAGTAACTTCCTGGCCAGTTCACTTTTTAGTAGGTAAAGCTAATTGACGTTATTATCATACCTCATATAATCGCAATCGAAAATCTGTTGAAGTGTCAAAAATGGTTAAGAAATGCTTAGCAATGCACTTGAGGTTCCGTGAGAACAGCTTGAGAGGACGCCCGATAAACCACTTGGAACTAATTTACGACGTGCCCTAGTAAGAACCCGTGCGCGTTGTTGGATACGACACGACATTTTGTCGGTTTAGGTGAAAAATTTAAGTAAAGGACCTGGGCTGGGATTCTACACGGTAATAACGATATCGTCTTTGGCCTATTCCCGTATTATCAACGTTTTGATAACTCTTATGTTATTTACAATAATGGCCGCCGATGTTACAGTCGCCAGTATTGTAAATAACATAAAAGTTATCAAAACGTTGATAATACGGAAACACATCAAATACGATATCGTTATTACCGTGCAGAATCCCAGCCCTGTTGTATGTGGGTAAGGACCAAATAGTTGGACCATAGTTAAGAGTAATTAACCATACAAACAACAAAAGTGAATAAAGTTCCGTTGTGATACGAAAGTTATACCTACAAATGTGTAAATGTATGGCTTATTTTCGTTTGACAACGGAAGTTTCATAGAAAATTTAATTGAGTGAGTTAGCGTGGCCAACTTTTTGGTCCTAACCCATGTAGTTGTTTACAAAAATAATACGGAGCTTGCGTCAAATGTCAAATAAAGAATGTCGAAAGGTCTATAGATACATGTGTTACAACTAAATTATACAACAGGGGTCTATTCAGGTACGTTAAAACGATATCGTGTTTGACACGTTTATGAATCGTTTATGTCACAGGCGCCATTATTGTAAATGACATAAGAGTTATCAAAACGTTGACAATACGGAAACAGGTCAAAAACGATATCGTTATTACCTTGTAGAATTCCAGCCCAGGTCATTTACTTAAGTTCTCTACCAGTAATTATTAGTTAGTTACTTAATTATGATCACTATAAAGTATAAAATTAAATTAAATGTTTTAAAAAACAATAAAACCCCCTTCAAAAACCCAAAAAAATATTTGAGAATTGACAAGTTTACAACAAAATATGAGCTTGATAATGTACGTAACTTTGTTTTCTCAATACATATAAAAACAACAATTTTTTCACACCGTTGAAACTAAAGTTTAAGATACTTTTTTATTTCTAATAAGTAATTGATGATGAAAGAATCCATCGCGTTGGATGATTCACTCAATGGCTTAATGTGGTCGTTATTAAGTTGAACTTTAAAAGTGTTAGTTAAAATCAACTACTGTTTTCCGCCTGCCCTAGTTAATAAATAATGAATATGACTATGAATATACACCCAAATTTGCCTAGTTCTAAACAAGCCGGTCACAAGCTTCGTAAGCAGGGTTACTAGCAACTAGGCTTACTGCACCGTCAAGTTGAATGGAGAAGGCACACGAGCACTCAGGCCACCTGATAGTGATACATCGATATTTGAAATTTTCAAGACTAGATCTCATGACTGCAACCCTAAGACCTCAAACGCGTTGCCAACCCTGAGGTGTTGAGGACTTAGACGGAATGCCTCTATGATAGTAATTTCACTGGTTGTGTTATTCCCACACCGGAACACAACAATGCGAACACTGCTGCTTGACGGTAGGTTAATGGATAAGATGATGGTAGCGATCCGAATAATAAATAAATATTAGTTGTCAATATCACACAAATTGACCTAGTCACAACTAAGCTCTAGGCTTGTAATACGGGTATACTCCATTTCATATACCATGGCCCGATGCACTTGAGACGGTCATTAGGCGTTAACAATAGGATTAGTGATAACAAAAGATACCTGGCCAGACCCTTTTGCGGCGTGGTATGCAGGTTGGACCGACGCGTGCCATTTTGAAGTGCTCCTAATTAGATAACAAAAGGCAAACATTATGAGCCCTATTGTTAAGCTTCAAGTGCATCGGGCCATGGTATATGAAATGGAGTATACAATAGACCACTATAAACTGACTTAATTAGAGAATATATGTATTAAACATCCAAGACTCAGAAACAAATTGCATTCATCAATTTGCCCATACCAAATCGAACCGTTCGTACGCAAGGTTGACGCGACCCAACCATGACGTGGCTGGCAATGGACACGCGCCTCAAAGGTCCGTCATCGAGCTTTGTTTATAATTCGCTTTGTAAAAACATCCTCCGCGATACGGGCGACACTTACCGCTTAGCAAATTTGACGACTTGACGAAAGTACGGGCGCGATAGGGCTGGGCTGGGTAGATACGCGAAATATAAGATTTTATACTATCTTCAAACTAAACTTTTTTTTTTTTTTAGGAGGAGCCGAACCTCCTGTGGCGCCCTCTTTTATTCCATTTTCTTATAAACTTAAGTATTGTTTTAAAATCTAAGAGCGCCTTACTGTTGCACAACTGAATACGCAATATATAGTTTACATACATACATACATACATAACATCACGCCTTCATTCCCAGAGTGGGGTAGGCAGAGCTACAGAAACACCAACAATTCTAAAAAGACTTGTTGATAATTCTGTAACCACATTTTGCACAATCAGGCCAAGAAGTTTACTAGTGTATTAGTGACAGGTTGCAAGCCCATCGCCTAACAATACTACAAGCCCAAATTCCCTGAGTCGCCTCTTACGACATCCACGGGAAGACATGGAGTGGCACTATTCTAACCCGGCAACCACTCGGGCTATATATAGTAATATATAGTTTAATAACCTTTAACCTTCGTGTAGTCAACTTAACGGAAAAAGGTGATCACTTTTTTAGGGTTCCGTAGCCAAATGGCAAAAAACGGAACCCTTATAGATTCGTCATGTCTTTCTGTCTGTCCGTCCGTATGTCACAGTCACTTTTTTCCGAAACTATAAGAACTACACTGTTGAAACTTGGTAAGTAGATGTATTCTGTGAACCGCATTAAGATTTTCACACAAAAATAGAAAAAAAAAACGTAAATTTTGGGGGTTCCCCATACTTAGAACTGAAACCCAAAAAAATTTTTTCATCAAACCCATACGTGTGGGGTATCTATGGATAGGTCTTCAAAAATGATATTGAGGTTACTAACATATTTTTTTTCTAAACTGAACAGTTTGCACGAGAGACTCTTCCAAAGTGTTGAAATGTGTCCGCCCCCCCCCTGTAACTTCTAAAATAAGAAAATGATAGAACTAAAAAAAAAAATATGATGTACATTACCATGCAAACTTCCACCGAAAATTGGTTTGAACGAGATCTAGTAAGTAGTTGTTTTTAATACGTACGTCATAAAAACATTGATCAAAGCTACAACGATATTTTATATTATGTTACTTGCTGCTACGGAACCCTTCATGCGCGAGTCCGACTCGCACTTGGCCGCTTTTTTCCGTTAAGTTGCTCACTCATAGTTCAATTGCTGTTAAGTTATCTAATATTCTCTATAAATTGTGTATTGATTTATAGAATAGTAAAGCGCTCTTTGATTTTAAGATAATACTTTAGTTTATTTAAAAAACAATAAAGGTGATGAGGGCTCCACTGGACGCTCAGCGGCCTCGGCGGCCTCGGCGGCCTCGGCGCCCTATTAAGGCAAAGATAAACGTACTATTATAGAAAATACATACTTAAATGCATGGAAAACATTAGACTCAAGAACAAATTACTTGCGCTCTCCAGGAATCGAAACCGCGACCGCTAGCTTCTTAAGCAGGGTGACTAACAGCTATGCTAGGCGAGTCGTCATATTAGTTAACTGGAAGATATCCCTTATAGAAATACGTTTGCTTTTGTTGCCTCCATCTATACTGACCGAGTATAACTAAATCATTTTATCCTTGCGTATTGTATGTAAACAAATATTTATATGTAAGAGTACAACTCATGTTCATAATTCACTTCTAATAGAAAAGTGTATTATGAATCAGTTTTACCGATTTGCCCCTTCACTCATCCATCCCAACAGCAACGCATTTGCAGTCTTAAGATTTCAGTCTTGAGATTGCTTTCTCATGATTGAAAATTTCTATGGGCTTCAGGGTCCACTTACCATCAGAGGCTTTATTCTACTCGGTAGAACCTAATTGCTTTTGACATGTTATCGTATTGTCAACGGTATGATAGCTCTTATTTACTTGACAGTAATGGCGGCCGAATTAAAAACAATGTCAAAATCAAATATCCATAACATGTATTTTTTTTAAACTCACAGGTCGCAAATCTTACGTATACGTTTACCACTGTGATTTCTAATATATTCGTGTATGTAACTTCAATGGCAGCCCTAGCAACAAGCACCGTCCAACACTTTCGCGCTGCGCGCGCGCCGCCCTAACCCAGCGCCCTCGCGCTCGTGCACAGCGCGGTGACGTACCGCGCGCACCGGCCGCACTGCTCCTCGGAACCATTTTCAATTTGATTCCATTTTCGAACGCCATTCAAACGTTAGTGAAAAACAATTGACATTTAAATGAGTTTGTTTGATAACATGTTTTAGAGCAGTGTGCGGCAGTGGAGCTTCTGATGTACCTAACTGCACAAGGTGAGTTTCTTTTTGTTAATGGATCACGGTTTTTCTTTGGTATTTTTATGTGTTTTTCTCTGCCACTGTGTCGATGGACTGTGGGCTGTGTTTTTACAAAATAATTCAAGATGAAGCTGTAATCTTAAAACATAGGCATAAACAGCATCTTTTGACCAACAAAGGGCATAAAGTCCAAGGCATGTATGTAACTAGTCAAACACGAAAATTAGCCATACATTTACATAGGTATACGTTAATTTTCGTGACGAAATGGAAAAGTTAAATTTTCTAAACTTTTGTCTTTAACGATGTACACTTTTTTTGGAAAACGCCCTGCTAGTTTAAATAATGTGATTAGCAGTGATTGGGAAAAACGGTGCAAAACTTTATCAAAACTTGTAAAGCTGACATAAAGGAGAATTACCAACTAAGAAAAAATTGAATATTATTGGGCGATTAGTGTTCACTTTAACTCTATATCAGTCTCGGATTTGGTATAAGGAAATTAATATACAGTTGCGGGACGCTTATATAAAGTTAGCGTAAATAGAGGCATTCCGTCTAGCCCGTAGAATAGGGCAAATCCGGGATAGTTGCCACACTTTTTCGATTCATATACATATAACAGTTCAAAAAGCAAAATATTTTATTTTTACGTACAACTAACCATTACGAGTAGGGTGAATCGACAGTAGCTGGCCAGTTAAGAAAATGAAATTTAGTTACTCGCCACCAATTTTATATACGGACACGTTAGTAAAGAAAGTTTAGCAGTCCGAATAATATTTCTGGATCTAGGTATTCTATTTATATCGCAGAAATATCAGTGTTTGTTTTGGTTTACACTTAGGTATTATTGCAAAGTGGCGAGTTACTGACGGTGGCCAATACCCGAGATTTACCCTACTTTGGTTTTTTATCTACTATCGGAAAGTATAAAGCATTTTTTTAATATTTCCAGAGTGTTAGTGATTTTTGCGGACCTCTGTAGTTTGGGACCTCTATTCCAAATAGGGGATATTTGCCTAATCCATATAAATTACGTTTGGGCTGGCCCGCCGAGAAACAGGGCATATATCCCGCAAAAACTTTGATTGCATTTGGCCTTTACGATGTTTTTAATTGTAGGCACGTAAGCAAGAATAGGGAACGTGCATAATTTTTTTTCTTACGCTCTCTGGAAAGTGCTATGAAAGAGAAGGATAACTGTATACGTGAAACAATTGTAGAATTATTTTCTCATAAGATATGAAGCTTTGAAAAGTCATAGTTCAGACCCCCTGCAAACGTCACAGCTGTTGTTCCATGTTTAAAATATACGGAACTTATAAATAAATTTGCATTTTCGAAATTACTATGTTTAAGCCAATATCATGAAATATTACATAATCTAAATGAGGATGCCGAAAAAAACAATCTAAACCTCAAAAGAAGTTTTAAAATTTTAACCAGTTTTGATTCTATATAAAATCTTAATAAACGGGTCAAAAGGATCCCCACATTATGTAGATATTTTGCAACTGCGTTGCGATACATTGCTAAATATCATGCAATTATGATATAAGTATGTATTTTTTCACCGAATTTCACTTAATCGAAATATATTTTCTACTGAAGGCGTGTTGTTTTCAGGTTATCCTAAATATTAAGGTTAGAAAGGTTAGGGTGGATTTGTGACTACCACAAAATGTTAACTCTTGCGCTTTGAGATGCGTGTCGACCATATGAAAATTCTGTGAAGTGATAGGTACGTTCTATGAATTGAGGGTCGATAACAAGGATTACCCTTTTACCGTTCTACACGCTATGAATATATGTATTATCGGAATTTCAAACTCAAACTCACACTGTTTATTTGACAAAGACACACTGCTACACAAAAACATAAACAACAAAAACAAAACATAAAAAAAGAAGACCTAGTATGTGGGGTATCGTAAAAAATCGGCTGAAGCATTGAAGAGGTTACGCTGACGTTATGTAATAGGTAACAAAGAATCTTCAAGTACCATGACCGACATTCACGATCGCCCACCATTTCCCGCCGCCCGTCTACTTCAGGTGTCCCGTGTCCATTACCAGCTTCGTGTTGCTCAGCGGAATTTTTATCGACCTACACACCCATGTATCACTCATCCTTACACACCTGGCATAAGATCGACTTTAACACAGGTCTAAGAATGCTAGGTTTCAGATCAGTGAGCCTTAAAATTCAATCTTGTCTTACACAGCGAGGGGTTATATTGGCTTGTAGCCATTCATTATCTAACGAGCTTTCAGCCGATTGCCCTTGCGTAGCTTGGGTTACTTCTGATTACGGCGAAACTCAAGCGCAGAATGTTCTCTTTCTTGTAACTGTTTGGTGTTATGTTTTATTGGAGGATAAAACTTGAGCTGGTGCTTTTATGCTGTAACGGTGAGTGCCGGCGACACACCTGGGGCGTCAAATTACGTACGAATCTTAGTTGGTGATAGTGGAAATGTCATAGTAGTAAGAACTCAATATGGGGACATGTTTATTCAGAACTCTGGAGGCCTGGCCCTGAATGTGGTACGCTTTCGGGCTTTTACTGGTTAGTTTCAGAGCTGGCGGCAGTATATTATATATATTACTAGCGACCCGCCCTCGCTTCGCTCCGGATTAAACCTTCCTCTTCAATCACTCTATCTATTAAAAAAAACCGCATCAAAATCCGTTGCGTAGTTTTAAAGATTTAACCATACATAGGATAGGGACAGAAAAAGCGACTTTGTTTTAATACTATGTAGTGATGAGTCATAATAGCGCTCTGTATTTAAATGCAACGAAGATTATTTTTTATTTGTGGCGCTTTTGTATTAAAGCAACGTGTTTAACGGGATATTTAAACCGACAATATTGATTTTTATTGATTCTGAGTCGTTATAGCCGATATGTTGTACGATACAACGCGTTGTAACTGATTTCTTGGTTTTCTAAGCGCCCGGGGGTAGTTTGAATAAATGGTTTTGAGATGAGCGCGTATTTTGGTCCTAATCGTACTTGGAGATAATTAAGGTTCCTTTTTCAAAATTGTGTATGAATAACCGTCAATAAGAAGCCACTTAATCGTCGGCCGTAAGTTTTGGCAGTTCTCTATGTATAAGTAGAAGTTTTTTAAGTATGTAGATATTGTAGATATGTTGCTTGCAACGCTTAACTTAGGACTTTGTCAATTTATTGCGTGCTGTTTAATTTATTTACTTTATCCTGACTAGGTTCCACGTCGGCTCGTCAATATCTATTGGTTTCAATTTGAGTGGCGTTTGTGAATAGAAAACATAATAGCTATTTAAATTTTCATAGACTTTATTATTATGGAATTTCAGAAAAAGTCTTCGTGCTGAGCGCTGATCCACTTCACAGCGTTAAGTAAGTAAATGTTAATAATTTCACTTATTTATAATTATAAATGGGAAAAGTTTATTACCTAACGTCACATAACGTCACGCCTTCATTCCCACTCTAAACATGTTGATAATTCTGTAACCACATTTTGCACTGTCAGGCTAACATGTTTACCAGTGTATTAGTGACAGGTTGCAAGCACATCGCCTAATAGTATACTAAAAGCCGTTATTCCCTTAGTCGCCTCTCACGACATCCACGGGAACACATACAGTGGCACTATTCTAACCCGGCAGCCATACGGGGGAAAAGTTTATAGTGATAAGTATTTGCGGGAATTTTAATTAATTTAAATCTAATTACTTTAATCATGTAATAACTTGCATTAGGGCAGAGAGGTAGCGCTATTACATTGTGTAGAGTTTATGAGGGGCTAATCAATACGAGTATGCACTTTTTTTATGCCACAATGTAGACAAATGAGTAGGACTTAGATGGATTTCCTCTAAGCTAGTAAACTCACCGGTTGTCTTATCCTTGTACTGAAAGACAACAATGCGAACACTGCTTGGTGATAAGGATAAGATCGTGGTAGAGATCCGGACAAGGTCCTACCTAAACCATGGTTGCCTGAGATTTCACCTAGCAACCCCACCATGGTGGTAGAAAGTGTAGAGACGTTTTGAGTTGTTCATAAAGTCATTCTTAATTACACTGCCAATATCTAAACTTGGTCCATTTGCTAGTATGACTCCTAATAACCGCAATATTTTATAGTACATTAATATTTATTAAAAAAGAAGAAGAAAAGTTGTAACCCGAATGACGACTAGTATGACACATCCATAAAATTAAATGTATATAGCCAATGACACACACGTTCTTAACTAATTATATGATCTATTTATATCTTATTAAAATTGGTCTAATAGTTTAGGCGCTAGGGGGCATCCTATTGTTGATACATACATAAATAAAAAAAAATATAATTAGGGTACAATCTCACACAAATTAACCTATTCCCAAACTAAGCTCTAGGCTGGTACTACTAGACAATGATAAACATATTTATAAAGAGAAATACATACTTAAATAAACAAAAAGCATCTAAGACTCGGGAACTAATACTAGCGCTCATCGTATATATTTGCCCACACCGGGGTCGCTAGCAACTAGGTAAAACGCATCGTAGACATAGGCAAAAAACTCACCCAAGCTCTAAATGTTACAATAATTCAATTATTTCAATTTCAGTTGATAAAGAAGATGGAAGAGAAGAGAAGATAAAATCTGCAACGGTCGCCAAAGTAGTGACCGTAATTTATCGTGAGGCAGTCCAATAGATATTATGCTCATTACTTTGGAGATCTTGTATGAATTTTCAACGGTAGAAGATAGAAGAAAAGATAAAGGAGAAAGAGAAGAATGGACTTCGAATATGCAGCAGAAGAAAGGAGGCTAGAGAACTGAAAAATAACGGGAGAGTTGTATGCGTGTACGATGATCTACACAATGAAACAGGGGTAATAAGAGTATTAAGATTTTCTATGTATTTTAAGTATATATTTATCTATAAACGTATGTTTATCGTGTTGTCCAGTACCCATAGCAAAAGTCATAACTTAATTTGGGACTAAGTAGGTCAATCTGTGTGACATTGTCCCCCGACATTAATTTATCTGTTTATTTTTTACTTTTACATCATCTGAAAATTGGACCTGGTTTTTGTGCTATACTCACAGTACAAACCCGTACGCTGTTTTTTGTTACCCATTTTGACCTTTAGAAAAAATGCATTATGATTTTATTTACTTACCAATAGTCCAATGAGCAGTATCAGCGCAATAACTCCTATAGTGCTGACGGCGATGGCCACCGACGCCCCCGACCCAGGCTCCTCCATCTCTATCACCGACCTCTCCGTTGTCACGTCCCCGTAACTCGACACGTCTTCTAACTCGTTGATGGCTTTAGTGGTAGAATCAGCTGTCGATTCAGCTGCACGGTCGTTTCCAGATGTTACAATAATCTTAGCGTCGTGTTGCGTTCTTTCGTCTTGAGCTTCAGTCGTCTCTCCCGAAGCAGATTCCGTTGTCACTTCCTTAATTGCTTCCGTGGTTGTGGGAGCGCTCGTGGTCGTAGTAGTGGTTGTAGTAGTGGTAGTACTTGGTGAGCCGGTGGTTGTTGTGGGAAGCATTTTAGTAGTCTCCATCGTTATAACCTCGTTACTGCCGCTGCTTTCCTCTGAACTGCTTTCTTTGTCTCGAATCTCACTTGGTGATGTTTCACCAGTTTCAGTACTCAAAGGAGCTTCAGAAGCTTGCGTTTCTGAAGATTTATCTGTGGTTACTTCAGTTGTTTCATCAACATCGGGTGAAGTGGATTCGTCAGTTTCGATCGTTGTATCAGGAAGAATTTCTTTTTCTGTGACTGTTGGTACCGTTATTGGCTCTTTAAATGTTGTATCTTGAACAGCTTGGGTGGTCGGTGCAGTTGTAACTGATACAGTCTTAGTCGAATTGTCAATTGTTAAAGACGAAACCTCGATTTGCGGAGTGGTTTCCGGTACGATAGTAGTAGTTTCTTCCACTATATCAGTTGTAGTCATATATTTAGGTCTGTACGTAGTAACCGGGCGATCTTCAATAGTTGTTGCTTTTGTCCTGGTCGGAGCGACTGGATGCCACCCACCAGTAGTAGTTAATATTTCTTCTGGTTTGGTAACTGCTTCAGTAGGAACGTAAGAAAATCTTATGGTTGTAATTTCGTAGTCGGTTGTCGCTGGTTCATTGGTGTTCACTTCAGTAACGACTTCGTTCTCATTTTGAGAACCAACAGCAGTTTCGTCTAGCGGAGTTGTAACACCTTTAGGAAATTTTGTTATTGACTCCCTTACATTAACATTATTTTCTTCAGGCTTAGGATTTTCTTTATCGCCTGTTACCGGTATCCACGATGTTACAGTTTCTGTTGTCTTAGTAGTATTTGATACTATATTAGGTTCTGTTTTTGTGGCGTCAGTGGTTGTAGCTGGTTGGATACTACTCTGAACAGAAATATTGCTTTCAGCGGGTAACCGTTCGGACTTAGTTTCAGTCGGTGCTACTTCTTTTTTCATTTCAGGGACGGGCGATGGACGAGGAAGTACTGGCCGCCAAGGAAGTCTGTTTTGATCTATTTCTGTTATTTCCTTGGTGACTAAGTTGTTGGTTTCAGGAGCAGTAGTTGTGGTGGTTGAACTCGTGGTTATGTCGTTCTTTTCTGAAATGTTAAAACGTTATCTATTACTATCCGCTAATATAACCTATAATTTTATGACGAATACGAAACATTTATATACAACGAAAGTATCCACATCAAAATGTTCGATCAGAGTAGAATACTTTAGTTTAGTTTATTTATTGCATAAAATAATTACATTACAAATTACCTTAAAACTTACATGCATTGATCTATGTTCGTCAAAACAAAGCATTGATCTATGTTCGTCAAAACAAAACAAAATACAATTTTTATATGTATTTATCATCCCTAATTCGCTTAAAAATATGTTTCTTTAGGTACAGAAGAAGAAAGTACTGACCAATTTAATCTCTCTCATTAAAATTAAGTAATTAGGTGCATTAGTTAATTATTTATCAATTCTTTGCAAGCGTTTTGTAACTCACCTGCAATTTCGTTGACTTTCTGCAACTCGTTTTCGTCGACACTCTTCTGTGTGGATGTGGTGGTACGAGTGACGTTCGCTGGAGTGGCGGGGGGGCTGCGCAGGCTGGCCAGAGCCCACGCCGTCAGCGTCGGAGGAATCTCCAGCTCACTGCCGCTCACCGTCTCTGCCTCTGCAGAATCAGCTGTCGTAGTCACAAACTTTGTGGACCCTCTCTTCCAAAGAGACGGAATACTGTTATCAGATATCGTCTGCGAATGCACAATCTTCTTAACACCACTAACGTCACTTTGAAGCACCGGGTCTATGTCAGATGACACCGTTGTTAACACTGTCTTGTTCGAAGGTTTTGGTCGTGGGGTAGTAGTCGTTCTGTTTTTAATGCTAAAATGCTCAGCGTATATCGTTGTGGGGTACGTCGGTTTCGGATAATTCTTGGTAACATTTCGTCTCGGAGACATCCACAATGGTTTTGGTTTTGGCGTCGTGTAGTGGAACTTTCGCGTTGAATTCCTGAAGTTTAGGCTCGACACATTATCAGCTGCTGTCGTAACACTGTTTGGAGAATCTTTAGTGCCCGTGAAGCCATTCAGTCTTTTAGAATATCCCCGATTTCTATTCGAAAAGTTATTTGATGTTCTTGTCGGTTTTTCGGTAGAAGATATGGAGTTTTGGAAAGAAAATGGTACAGGGCTAACGGAACTGAAGAAAGAAGGCTGCGAACTAGAAGATGGCAAAAAGTTTGACGATACTGTAGAAATGAACTCAGGGTCAGGGAACAAAGGCTTCGTTGAAACTGGGAATAAATTTGATGAAGTCTCTTTTATAGATGCCAACTCATCTTCAATTGGGGTTTGAAGCGTAGGCTCAGAGAGCACCGTGTCATTGTCACAATCGTCGTCGTTAGAATTATTTATCGCATAAGTTTCGGTGGACAGCACTGACATTTCATAATAAATACTTGTACCGTGTACATCAGAGAGCTCCTTGTTATTAGTTCCAGCCCCATCGTTATCTATAAAACGAGTTTCTTTGGTATTTTTTATAATAATGGTAGATTTATTACCTGGTTTACTATTATTTTTATCTAAGCCTACATTCTCTGTTATAATTGTATGTACATTCGTTATATTAGGAGGTGGGGATTTAGCTCTAACGGCATCTAAGTTTTTAATAATACTTGCGGATACTTCATTGAACTTTTTATCGAAGAAGTCATTTTTAGGAGTAGTCAGTTCAGTGTTGAAATCAAAGAAGTCTGATTTATATTCGTCATTTGGTAAGAAACTTGAATAGGAACTAAAGGCTGTGCTTGTATAATCAGTAAATTTATCGGATGCTTTGCCAGAATCTTTTGCATAATCATTGCTCTCAAAACCGGGAATGGTGAAGAAATTGTTGTCATGGAATTTGCTTGTGAACCGTTCAAATGAGTCGTCGTCGTATTCTTCACTCTTAGTTTCGACCGTCGTGGTGCTAGGTTGCATCTTTGTTCTCTTGTAGTTTCTCATACTATCTATCATTTCAGCTGGTTTCTTCGTTTCAGCCGTTGGAGTCACTATAACCAGTCCGGGAACAGACTGCGCTGTGGATGCCCTGACCCTTCTCAATGCGCTTTCTGTAGTGCTCGAACGAGGGTTGTACCTCGCCCTTCCTCTGGGTTTGTACTTGGCATTTTTCTCTGTGTGTTCTTCAGACACGGATCCTTGAGGCTGGAGCTCGTTGAGGGCTGTGTCTGGACTCTTGGGTCTACCTCGAGGCCAGGTTGCATTGTTCTTGTGCCTGACGCTGACCAGTCTCTCGTCTTTGACCGTCGTTGACGTCGTTTCCACCGGCAAGGCGATACCGCTGACTGATGTGCTGCCTAATAGTAGCAGGCATGCTACTAATGCTGCACCTGGAAATGACAGGTGAATGAAATATGTTAATTGTAATTAACCTAAAATAGAATCATTACTTTAGCCCTATTTAAATTAAAGTTTTTTTTCAGATATAGAACCATGCCCCTGAAAAACAAATGAATTAATAACGTCACTTTTTTTTTACTATGCCTCAGTATGTTTTCGGAAAATACAGACGGAATATCATACCTTCGGTGAGGAAATGTCGATTCTTAATATTAATTATTATTATTATTAATAAATAACTAAGTATTTCTGATAAAATAATTTATTTTAGTTTCCGACCAACAATTGTCAATATTTGGTTGTTGCTGATCAGTGCATCTATGGAGTAGGCACTTAACGTTATTTTGACATGATTCTATTGTGATTTAAAAATAAGAAACCTGGCAGGGATATCAATTAAATTGTAAGCGTGTTTCAAGACGTGTAAAATGTGTAAATGTAATAATGCTTTTATTTTTGTCTCATATTTTAAGTTGAATAATAAATCCAATTTACAAATAAAGAGAACCTTTAAAAAGTGCTAGTCAAAAATCAAATTCATAATATCAAGTAGGTAGCTCATGTTGGAAGACCAGTTTTAAGTAAAAATGGAAGGTAACGATGCTAGGGGCGGTCTCACTTTTGCTCGCATACAATACAATTACAATACAATTATACAACAATTATTACAATATTTTTATTTGCTATACAATTAGTTCTTGTAACATATGACAGTAAAAAAATACATCATACCTAAACATATTCTCACTGGTGACTCCATTATGACTTCATGTTGTTTCTGATGAAAATATTCAATGGCTGCCCAGAACCCTGTGTGACATGGTTACCCTGGAACACAAAGAAAACGCCAATTAGCATCTACGAGTACATAGTAAGGAATTCAGAAGTAGAAATTGTAATCAGCCTAAAATAGAATCATTACTTTAGCCCCATTTGAATTTAAGATTACAGAACCTTAGATATATATAATCTTGTCACAGAAAAACAAATGAATTAATACTTTTTTCACTTTTTTTCTAGAAATGTGATGTAGCGGGGTATTTTCAAAGAAATTGTACCTAATTAATTAAGGACCGAAAGTTACGGTAACTTTTACATGTGAGTAACGAAAATTAGTCGTCCATATATATAGTTCATTTAAAGTAACCGTAACTTAATTTCAGTCCTTAAGTAGGTACAATTTCTTTGAAAAATACCCAGCGTTATTCTGACATGATTCTATTGTGATTTTAAGACATGAAACCTGGCAGGAATAGCAAGTAAATTGCAAACGTGTTTCAAGACGTGTAAATGCAATAATGCTTTTATTTTTGTTTCATATTTTAACTTAAAACAAATCCTTTAAAAAGTAATAGAAATCTTTGAACCAGAATTATTTTCTCTAAGTTCCGGGTTTCACACGACTCAATGAACTGATAACTAGCTACGTGCCAGCTTTATAAAGCCGTTACATCACCACAAGCTATTCCCATGACTCTAGTGACACTAACAGCTGCAAATTGGTGTGACGACACGCAGTGCTTTCATACTGGTTAATCGTCTCTTGTCGGGTTGATTTAGTTACTTAACTATAAGTACTAATAAATAGCACTGATGTTGCAAGACAACTCAAATTACCATTGATTAAAAAACGTAAATCAATAGAGTACCTATTAGACTGAGGACGATAATTAGTAATAGCAAAATAGCAAGAGGACTTGGATATAATGCTTCTATCGCCTTTAACATTTTATCGTATTGTTTTTTATTCGCCCGCTTTACTGTCAAGTAAATAAGAGCTATCAAAATGTTCACAATATGATAGCACGTCAAAGGCAATATGGTTGTTACCAAACAGAATAGAGCCTGGTGATGACTAGGACACTCTATTTAAGTCCTCTTGCTATCTTGATATTAAAAATTATCTTCCTCAGTCTAATAGGTAGGTATTCTATTGATTTAAGTTTTTTAATAAATGGTGTTTTGTTACCTTCCAAGCTTAATTTTATTTTATTGCAAGCACTTACGTACGTTACGTTTTACTACCGATTTGTATTTATAATAATCACTCTTCATATTCTTTTTCCTCATCCTTTTTTTGTACATAATTTGTTATTCATAATCATCGCAACTCCTAAAGTGATTTTTACTGAAACCGTTCTGACTTTAGGACGTTTATAAAACAAACCTAACCTAACCAAACCTTATTTACCAGTTGGATATTTTTTAAATCCAGAAAATAAACAGGTGTATGATTAATATTGATTATGAAGAGTGATCATTATAATGTAAAGTGGTATGAGAAATATTTGTATTAAGAGTGTTTAATATAAATAATTTTATCCAATAATCTAATTTACAATTTTATATTAACTTTGGCGCACCCTACTATACAAGTTATCTTAGTTATATGGAAATTTAAATTTTAACAATGCTGTATACACTTACAGCGGTAATGCACACAGAGTCATAATACTCATAATATTCTAGGAATTTTATATCTTAACTGTGTAAATACTATTAGTGTATCTATTCAATAAATGTGCAAACAAACAGCCAATGAACACTGTTACTTTGAGATATAAGAATTCAGCTTCTTAGTATTGTTGACTTACGACCTAAATTCATATTATAATGAGATTAATTTTTAAGCACGATTGTGGCTGATCTCTGGGAGTAAAGTTCTGTTTAAAAAAACTGTTAAAAGACACATTGGATATTTCAGAGTGACATCTTACCCCGAAAAAACACCTGTGAAGTCGTGGAGTAAGGTTAGTTTACTATAACATTTTTCCAAAAGCTCATTCCGCTGAGCGATATTTAACCACATCGACCTAAAATTACATTTTGTAACTAAACCGCCAATTCACATTACTCTTTGACACCTAATGTCTACGTGACCCTTTGACCCTTTTACCCCAAAATAATCATAATCGTAGTCATTACGAAGTCGCGAAGGTACACTTGGGGGCAATTTGGTCGCCATTCGGGGTAATCTAGGGATAACGTGGGGCAAATCGTACCAACTGGGGCAAGGGAAGATTGTTCAGTGATCAAGTGGCAGTGTGCTACTTTTTGTTTAGTTAATACGTTGTGGTTTTGTTTTCAAGTTGGTTTGAAAGGTCAAGTAACAGAATCATTTTGTAACCAAAGTTCTGTATATATTTTATTTTTTGCAAACTGGAATCTTACCGTATGTAGGTTTTTTACTTAAATATTATTTTCAGAATCCTATGCTAAATCTTGCTTATGGCGGTTTTAAATGGAGGTGTTTGAAGACATGAAAAAATTGAGGTTTTAGTACGTTTAAAATCAAAAAGTTCAGACATAGTTTAATATGCAATCATCTATTATTTTACAAGCATATTCAAGTTAGTATAAGCCAACATAATTGAACCAAAGTTTAACATTGTGACTAGCAACTACATTGCAACGTAACTCGTAAAATCTCTATCGAGTACCGTTCTAGACTAAATTAGGTTACCTAGCTCAGAACGAGTTTCTAGACCCGAGCCAGATAATGATTGAGTGAACTGAGCTCATTGGAATTGATTGAAAAGGCAAAAGCAAACATGTAATGTCCGCTTAAAAATTGAAAATTTGAAAGATTGTTCAACAATGTTAACATTTTTAAACATTGGCAATTTCGTTGAGTACTGCTACTGGAGTTCCATCAATTTTAGTTGGGATGACTTTTGGAAAGATATCAGTTTAAAATTATTGCAAGTGGGTTTTCTACCGATTATTTTTTTTATGTTTGGAGAAGCCACACCAGCACTTGGGCCACCGGAAGCGGAAACTGAGATCCATAGACATTTGAATTCTCAAGACTAATTCTAAGACCTGAAATGCGTTGCCCACCCTGAGGACTAAGATAGAATGCCTCTATGCTAGTAATTTCACCGGTTGTCTTCTCCCCAAACCGGAACACAACAATGCGAACACTGTTACTTGGCGGGTGGTTAATGGATAAGATGGTGGATCCGGACGGACCCTGCACAGGGTCCTACCACCACTAAACTGTTATATCATTACTCATTAGTTATATCTGTTGCTAAAGTCTGATAAATAAATAATCAAATACCAGTATGATGAAATATTAGTTTTAATAAAGATTAGTGATTATGGACTCGTTATTAGGGAACAATTTGAATGTTAAGTAATTTTGAATGCCAGTTACTAGTGAAATGTTTGAAACCACTAAACTGTAAACTGTAAACTTTTTTACCACATTAGCAAATCAAGACCTGTATTTGTACGTCAAAATGTGGCTTTGTCAGTGTTATGTCGTATGATACAAAATAATGGGTCAAAACTTCAATTTAGTTTTTAGGGTTCCGTAGTCAAACTAGGAACCCTTATAGTTTCGTTGTCCGTCCGTCCGTCCGCAGCCTAGCTCAGAGAATCTTAGTACTAGAAAGCTGTCATTTGGCATGAATATACAAATAAGTGATGCCAACAAATTGGTAAAATAAAATAGGTACTTAATGAAAAAAAGATGTACACTACACGTAACGTGGGGATGTTTTTTTTTCTCGTCTACCCCATAGTGTGGGGTGTCGTTGGATAGCTCTTTTAAAAATATTGCGGGTTTGTCAAATAATTTTTCGATTAAGGGATCCGTTTATGAAAAAATAAGCTTTGTTAGAGTCAAGTGTCCCTAAAGCCAAAACTACAAATACTAAAAACCTAAAAAATATCTTCAATAAGCGCACATTATAACGTATTTAAAAGGAAAATTATCACGACTAAGTAGACATCATTGGTTATTCAGATCAGGCGATTAAAGTGTTTATACCTACTAAAATCATCCTGGACGGCACCAAATGACTTTAAATAGAAAATTAGTTAAGTATTTGTTCATTTTTTATATTTGTAGTACTTAACGGCTTTGGAACCCTGCACTGAGTATGGTCCGACATGCTCTTGCCAGGTTATTTTAATCTATCATCATATCAATTAAGCCAACAAAAAACTAGTGGTTTCGTTACAATGGGCACCTGTAACCTCGCAGATTGCGCAGACATAAGGTCCTGGCCTTCACTCTTCTTCATTATGCGCCTGCGCCGCTCTGCTTCACCTTACGAGAGCGCGATCATTATAAGCGTCATTGTCATTACTGTAGTAATATAGTGCCGTAAACTTAAATTAGCCAATCCTTGAAAGGATATTTTTAGCGCTGTGGTAAAAAGTATTAACCGAAAAAAAAAATATGACATACCTACATACTAAATATGTGTAGAAACATCCGATTATTGAGAACGAATATGATATGAAGTTCTTATATAAGTTACACCATCTGTATCCATTACCTCATATGATCTATAATCTTGGTTTGTATTATTCACAATGGTACCCTGTACCCATTTTTTAATTTTTTGGTTCCTTTTTAAACCAAACATTCTGATTTAATTTAAACCTCTCTTTTTCCTTAACATGTTTATTGTAATTACTTATGTTCCTACTTTTAGTCTTATTCATTTCAGTTTCTACTTCATAATTTAACTTTGGTTTTAAAAATTCAAAACTAGACGGCAATTTTGTCCTTAAATTTCTACTCATCATTAGTTGTGAAGGTGTAAAATGTGTCCCTGCCACTGGAGTTGATCTATATTGCAACAAAGCAGTCCTATAGTCTGTCTTATCTTCGTTACATTTTGTTAACATTTTCTTTGCTATTTGTACCCCACGTTCTGCCATACCATTTGATTGTGGATATCTTGGACTTGAATATGTAAACTTGAATCCCCAATCCGTTGCAAACTGTTTACATTGTGCCGAGTCAAATGGTACATGATCCGCCACTATTTCAAGTGGTATCCCAAAACTTTAAGGTCTCAGCGGGAAACAAAAGAGAGAAAATTAATGCAGAAATATAAGTTTTTAGGGTTCCGTAGTCAAACTAGGAACCCTTATAGTTTCCGTCCGTCCGCAGCCTAGCTCAGAGACTTAGTAATAGAAAGATGTAATTTGGCATGAATATATTAGTCACGTCAACAAAGTGAAAAAGCAAAACTATGAAAAAAATATGCCACCTCCCCTACACGGAACGCGGGGATGTATTTTATTAATAAAACGATAGAATTAGAAATATCTTTGTTTATCTTACACTAGCGACCCGCCCTCGCTTCGCTCCGGATTAAAGTATTATGCATATAAACCTTCCTCTTCAATCACTCTATCTATTAAAAAACCGCATCAAAATCCGTTGCGTAGTTTTAAAGATTTAAGCATACATAGGGATATAGGGACAGAAAAAGCGACTTTGTTTTATACTATGTAGTGATACCAGCCACGGCGTCAATTTTTTTTAAGTATATCTAGACCTGTGCCAAACAATACCTATTATCATTATCACTCACTTAATCAGCACCATTGTTTGACTTAATATAGTTAAGTAAGCAGTTAATCACTTAATCGTGATGCTCTATTCCTACACTAATATTAAGATTGTAAATGTACAAATAATTGCTGAACACGTTCCTACCGACCTCATAGTCGTGCACTGGTTGACATTTTAACACAACCTCAATTTACAACCGAAATATCGCTCTCTTCACAAACCATTACCGCTTTAACTTTTATTTGTTTCAGTGCTCCAGTGTGGAAGAAGCAGTGGATGATTTGCTAAGCGACGGACTCTCTTGATAAGATGCGAAGTTGATCGTGACAGAATGCGCTTGCGTTCCCTTTGGTGCAGACGCAGTGATGTGAAATGTCGATAAAACAAAATATCGATAGTCGTCTACCATTACATTTAATAAAAACAGACAGATGTCATTAAAGATATTCAGGTTTTTTTGAGGTTTTTAAAACACGGTGCATGGCATAAGCACTGTGAGAAGTCAATTCGTAAAAAGTCGAAGTAAGTCATGCCCATTATTATCAATTTTTACCTTCTTTCTTTCTTTTTGCGTGAAGTGTATACAATATGTATGTATGTATACACTTTATTATACAAACAAAAGAATTAACAATTACTAAAATAAATATAAATGAAGAATGTACAAATGGTAACTTTATCCCTTATTTTTTTGTAGGTACATTCATAGCTTTTTTTTTTATTGCGCCATTTTGTGATGGAATCAAGCCACTTAGCGCAGCAGCAAAACTTTTAACCATTAGGAACATAGATTCAGAACCACAACTTTTTTTTATTCTTCCATTGTTTAGATAGAAGTATTTAAAAAAATATGGTGTGCCATGTCAGGCTGCACCAGTTTAGATGATTAACACGTCAATAAAATAATAGATTATATTACTAAAATTCGTAACAAAATATTTTGAAAAATTTATTCCAATTATTTCAGCATCACACATTCAATATTATGCCATTCTCATGTAATGACTTATAGACATTCTCAGAACGTGACAGAGTCAATGAAACGTTATGACGTGTATAAATACGCGTTACAGCTTTAACAATAAGGATCAATTTGGCTTGTTTATCGAGTTAGTGAACATCGACATGAGGTCTGTCGCACGACTAGAATACTAACGAGCGGCTCTACCAATGGATGCTCTTTGAGGAACAGTCGTGAAGACAATGTTAACAATAAATTTGTCTAAAAAACAAAGTGCAAAATATTTGAGGAAAGATGTTTTTTTTGGACTGGGGCCAGAAAGCATAATTTTTATGACAGATCGTTTCATAGAAAATAAAAAAACCTTGCCCTATTTCATATTAATTATATAAATAAAGGAATAAGGGCTTGTAGTAAGTACTGTTAGGCGATGGGCTTGCAACATCTAAATACACTGGTAAAGTTCTTGGACTGATTGTGCAAAATATGGTTACAGAATTATAAACAACTCTTTAGAGTTGTTGGTATTACTGTAGCTCTGCCTAACCCACTCTGGGAATGAAAGCGTGATATTATGTATTTAAATAATTAGTGAAAAAAGGTTTTATTTCCTTACTCATGTATTTTTACAAATTAAACAGTTGCGAAACTCGGATTGGCAACAGGTTATCAAGAATTTATTTTATCATTTTAATTTAGTTTTGTCATGTGATTAATAATAATATAGAGTAGCCGCTTGTGTGCGCGAGCGACATAATTCGTGGCGTTATTCACGAGCCGTGTACTCGTACGTATGCCCTTACAGCGTCGTGTTCGATGCAAGCTTAGCTTTAGAAGTCAGAGACCTTATGGGTCTTAAATAAAAGTTACTTAAACTTGAGCTGTAAACGTTTTTCATACTCTAATAACTTATAATAATAATATTATCACGGGACAATGTCACACAAATTGACCTAGTCCCAAACTAAGCTCTATGCTTGTACTTTGGGTACTAGACAACGATAAACATACTTAAATAGAGAAATAAATAATTTAATATATGTATAGAAAACATCCAAGACTCCGGAACAAATATTCGCACTCATCACACAAATATCTGCCCTTACCAGGATTTGAACCCAATTGGGATTGAACTTCAATAGTGTTTCTTAGCTTCAATTAATAAGAAATGAGTTTGGATTGTATGTTCGTTATAATTTTGTATACTTACAGTTCTGTATAGTGCTGGTAGGACCCTGTGCAGGGACCGTCCGGTTCACTACCACCATCTTATCCATTAACCACCCGCCAAGTAACAATGTTCGCATTGTTGTGTTCCGGTGTGGGGATAAGACAACTGGTGAAATAACTAGCATGGAGGCATTTCATCTTAGTCCTCAGGGTTGGCAACGCATTTGAGGTCTTAGGATCATAGTCTTGAGAATTCAAATGTCTATGGGT
Organism: Acleris holmiana; assembly: GCA_949316455.1. Lineage (NCBI taxonomy): Eukaryota > Metazoa > Arthropoda > Insecta > Lepidoptera > Tortricidae > Acleris > Acleris holmiana. Next base: position 15,818,002 of record OX438775.1, read on the forward strand.
CTCAGATTCCTGTTACGATCAGTGGCCTGAGTGCTCGTGTGCATTCTCCTTACCATAACATATATAAAACACCCTAGTGTTTATTTTTTATGACAAGGAGAAGAAACACTAGCAGTCAGGCCCCCTACCCCTATTTCACCATCGTGACAATGACACGTGACAGGCGACAATTCGCTATACATTGCAAAGTTAACTCACTGATACATCACTGGGTTTGATAAAAGCTGCGCCATGTACACTGAAATGTCAAATGCCACCTGTCACTGTCAGCATTGTTAAATAGGGAGCTGATAGTAAATGGGATTTGAGATCCATAGATATTTAAATTCTCAAGCTCAAGATGCAATCGTTGCCAACCCTAAGACTAAAGACAGAATGCCTCTATGCTAGTAATTTCACCGGTTGTCTTATCCCCACACCGGAATAACAATGCGAACACTGATGCTTGGCAGTAAGTTAATAAATAAGATGGTGGTAGCAATCCGGACAGAGCACAAGGTCCTACCTAATTACAAATTACAAGTGGAAGTCTATTTTTTACTCCTTTTGCTAGAAAGGGAGTTCCGCTTGTAATTTGTAACTTGTAGCTTTATATAACAGGGCCCAGGGCCTCTATTCAGGTGCGTTAAATCGATATCGTGTTTGACACATTTAAGAATCGTTTATGTCACAGTCGCCATTATTATAAATGACATAAGAGTTATCAAAACGTTGACAATACGGAAACAGGTCAAAAACGATATCGTTATAACGCAGTTGAATAGAGGCCCTGGTGGCCTGATGTGTCTTTACTCGTCCGTGTATAAATAAGTTAAAGTTAACAATAAAAAAAATGCCGACCTTAATGGTTTCGGAGTACATTAAACCAGTTCCTTTGTAAATAATAATAATTAAGTTTCTGTTCACCATATATGAAAAACACTTTAGTTAATTAAATAAGTTTTTTAAAGGCATCACTTTTTTGATTTAATTTTCAATGGCCGTTCATGCACAAAGCAATGTAGCTCAGCTACCGAAAAGGATAATTTATCGTATTAATGTAACCATTCAACAATTATTAACCAGTACAGTTCAATACTAAAATCTTTTTAGTGGGTCAATTTTAATGCAAATCAAAGAACATTTACACCGGATTTATATCGGCTAAGTTTACATAATCCGTACATAACACTGATTTCAATATTTAAACAACTTTATTTCAATCCTATTCGGAATTACTGAGATTACCAAATAAACAAGTCTTGATAAGTTACAATCTAAATCACGACTCAAAAGTTGCTAAAAATGTTTTTCCACGCCGCCGATAACGATAGGAGATATAACTTTAAATAATTGTCATTAGCATTTTGTCATTTCGCATTAGCTACAGTAACAATGAAATAGCGGTCCGACATACGCCCGTATAAAGTTATCTAGATTTGTAACTGCCCGTTCACATTCCAACGTCATCAACCGAAAAAAAACAAAATGGCTTATTTCACTTTTGTCCCGTTCCAGAACATTCGTAATTTCACAGTCATGGACACGTGGTTTAACGGTAACCGCGACAGTAAATAACCCATTTCAATCTTTGAGGCATCGCGGTGTGTTGTCATAGTCTATGAATTAAAAAGTTTGATTCAAAAAACAGATTCCCGCGGTTATGAAAATAAATGGTCTAATTACGGTTAGCAGTATTGATTTTGAGCATATTTTGGAAAGTAAATAAACCATTTCATTCTCCGTGGCATCGCGGTGTGTTGTCATAGACAACGAATTAAAAAGATAGATTAAAAAAGCATTTTCCCGCGGTTTTAAAAATAAGTCGTTTTTACGGAGAGCAATTTAAAAAAGACGTTTTTCATTGTTTATCTTTAAAACAGTCTATTTTTATTTGCACGTTATATTAAATTAACTTATTTTAAAAAGTAAACAATTTAAAATAACCTTCAACATTAGGACAGCGAGGAACTTCAAGATGTCCGCGCTCTAGTTACCGCAAATTACAGACGATATCATTTTCACTTTTGTCGGCCGAAAATAAGACAGTTATTAAGCGAAAGTAATTTTTGATATGACGGGTATTTATAAAACTCTTACGTTGCATGGTAATTGAAAATTAACATTCGTTCTTAATGTGAGATAAGGTCTTGTTTTAGTAAAGGTGTATGATGTAAGTTATTTATGTTAAGGAGGTAGTTAACTTTCGGAATTAATAAGATCAAAGTATGAATAGGCATAATAAGTATTTAGCGAATATCACACACACATACAGCCCTTCTAACAAGCATGCAGCTTAAAGGTTTTAAAATGTGTTTCAGGATGGGGTTCAATCAATTAGACTCGCAGAAATTACCAGTCGGCTGATTTTAGCCTTTCCGTTGATCGTATTAGACTATATCAGTATCTCTTAAAACTACATTCCGCCGTAGATTTTGGACCGTCAGCTAGACAGACTTGGACTTGGGAACTGCAGGTAACCTATTTAATCTGTGGAATTCTTAGGATAAATGTATCCTCCAGAGCTGTGCGAGGTAGCGGAGCGGTATGCGAGGAATAAATCTACCAATAGCATTCCTTAATTTTCCTAGCCTCGTTCAGCGCTGGTCTCCTATTGGTGGATTGTTTCCTTGCACACCTAATTACTTACCCTTACGAGTGTAAGTCTGAAGTGAATCTAAAGACTAGTTTCAGAGCTCTTGCACTGTATCAATTGTCAATCCAGCCATCTTCGTTTGTATACTGTTTAGACCTTTACGTATCTACACGTTTATCCCAATAATAGATTGCAAATGACAAAGTTTCAAACGATGCCATATCAGCACCGTTCCAAACTTGCCATCTCACTTCCAGCAAGGGTGTGGCTAATCTCCGGAGTAATTCAAATACTGGAACACAGATAACCGCGATAAACATATGGGAAAAGTTAACGTACCAATCTCTCGACGCTCCTAAGTTATACGATTTTGCAAGTTTTGCATCAGTAGATACTAAAGGCGAAAAACATAAGTAACGGACCGTTACAGACCTTATGCACGTTGTGTGTAGTTGTGTAAATAAAATAATGTCGAACGGTCTATACAGTGGGGCTAAACAAGTTGCATTCGGCAATCGTTAGCGATTATGTTTCGACAGACAAATGTATGGAATTGACGTAAGCCACCGATAGTCACTATCTCGGAAGCTTACGTCAATTCCATATACTTTTTAATCATACATAATCGCTAACGATTGTCGAATGCAGCTTGTCTAGCCCCACAGATGTGTTACAACTACATGGAAGAGATGCTTTACTTAATTATTTTTGTCTATATTTATACTTCCTTAGTAGTCCTTTGGATTTGCTCGCTTTAACGATACGTAACAACAGTCAAAGTCGTAAAAAAACAAGTGATCATCATTATCAAATGAGTAAAAGCGACAAGGTTCAAAAGCCAACTGTTAACTTATATCGTTGGCTATTCAATGTCAAAAAGAAACTACGCGATCACAATAGAACCTTATCATAATCAAAGGGACGTATTATACGTTCATATATCACTGTAGAGAGCTTCAGCCTCATTTAAGACATTGTAAGACCAATCGTGCTCTCTACAAAACGTCTTCACCGAGCTGCTACGATGTGGCGTGGAGCCGTACACCACGTGTTTTCATTCATTTTAACATGGACTCAAAGTACGAGTGTACGGGTATTACAGCTCAATGGCGGATATATGTGACTGTCGATAGAGTGGCCTTGGTGGCTATGTTAATGATATCCAGCTGCAAAAACTATTTAAACATGTCCGTCTTCAAGAATTCTCGAGAAATATTGAAAACGGCACGTCTCTAACCATGACACATTTTTAAGATTCAGTATTTTAATTATTTTAAACGACACATGACTGTGAGCAAAAACATGCTATTATAATCGATATAACTCCAATTCCGCCCGTCAGTAACAATAAGAATCATCGAAATTCCCCGACATTGTACGGACGCGCGGAATCCGCTAATCACGGGTATGTCGGCGTGCGCGGGAGTGGGCGGACGAGTCTCCAATTACAGGCCTGCTTTCCAAGCTATCTGGTTAAGCGTCACTTTCATTAGCTTATTATGAAAAACGTTGGCAAATAGCAGTAATAACACTATAAAAATAACATTGACAAGTCCAGTCCAGTCGTGTTCGAGGATTTCTGCAGAATGAACTAATGATATTTATGTGTGCATGGCATAGTTTATAATGAAGCCCATTCATATAGGACCTCGTCAACTTTGCAATGCATACCGAACTGTCACCCATCCCCAATCATTGTCCGGTACATATGAGAAATGGTGGGCGGGTGTAATTTAGTTTGCTGTTATAAATTTTGTAGGAACCGCTCTTGATCACTAGTAAATTAACTTAGATGCCCTGTTATTCGAATTCTTATAACTAATTCTCTAAATTAGGCACATCAGTTTTTTTTAAACGTCGTTAGCGCTAGATGGCGCTGGTAAATGTATTTACTAACGCCATCTAGCGCTTTAGACAAGACCATCGGCATCTGATGAAGAAGTACCACAAGAAACTCAAGCAAAATATAACTTTGTTGGGTTTACGAATTATTATTTATTTAAACTTTATTGCACACTACACAAAGAAGGTACAAATGGCGGGCGCATTGTAAATGAAACACACAGACTATGAATAATCTTGATTTAACAGACGACATTTTATTACAACAAATTAAAAACCACCGAAGGACCCATAATGACGACCCCACCTGAACTCTCAACTTTGAAATCCGTAATTCGAACTTCGGATAGCCCCGTCACTTTTTTGCAAATTAGTTACCCAACGAGAGTAAAAGGGATAGCAGTAGACGAAGTTCGAATTACGGATTTCAGAAAAGTAGAGCTTCTGGTATATTTAACGGCCAAACCGATTTTCATGAAACCTAGCTTAATTCAAATAAATACCGCGTTTGAGTCGATATATCCATTTGGGATTTACGATGCTATAGACAGACACCCAATTCTGCCCTGCTAAAACAAATCGTAGTATCTCAGACAAAACTCCTGCAGCAAATGCAAACTTATGACTAACGAGATAGGATTGAATCTTAATAATGAGGGCAGAATTACACATGTTAAACTGATAATATCAAGTGGTTAACGAATAATATAATAGAATAAAAAAATATGTAACGCACACAAAAGAAAAACAATAGAAAAATCTGAAGTAACAAGACATACATTGAACAGGATCCCTCTCAGCATAACTGCGGCGCTGATGTTCAGATGGACCCTAATAATAATTAAAGATAGGTAAACCACCCAGTAGTCAGCCAGAATCCTGTAGTCGGCCTCTGCCTATTCTATGTATGTGTGGCAGGAGTATGAAAGATATATTTTCCACTCTTCACACTCATGTAAGGCCGGCTACAGGTCTCTGGCTGACTACTGGGTGGTTTACCCTATTACTTTGAACTAGGTACGGAACCACGGGGCGCTAGCTATCTTTTTGTATGATAAAGTAGGAAACTATAAAGTATGTGCTAATGAAAAGGTGATTAACGAAAGGAAACAATGGTCGAAATGCGGAAATACGAGATTAGACGTCAATGCGACGATTATGTCGACTACTTACAGGTTGTCCGTGACATCTTATCGTACAGTGCTTTTTTTGAAATGCCCCTCGGCTAGCTGTCGCTGTCTCACTCGCTTATTTCGCTCGGAATATTTGTCACGTGTTTCATAGAAAAACGAAGCTTGCCGATATACATTAACAAAATAGAAGCACTGTACGCAGGGATTGTTTTATCGCACGTCCGTAACTTTACACTTATTTCCGAATTATTTTCGTAGTGCAATTTATGCTGTTGTTAAGTATTTGTATTTGCGTTTAAAACCTAGTTGTTAGTGACCCTGCCTAAGAAGTCAGCGCTCCCGGGTATTTGTTCCTAAGTCTTGGATGTTATCTGTGTAATTTCCTATATACGTATGTTTATCGTCGTCCATAGTACAAGCCTAGAGCTTAGTTTGGGACTAGGTCAATTTGTGTAAGATTGTCCCCTGATACCTATGTATTTTTATTCTATCTTACACTAGAGGACGCCCGCTACTTCGTACGCGTAGAATTAGTTTCCTGATACTTCCCCCTATTTTAACCCCTTAGGGAATGAATTTCCCTACATAGCACCCCTAGAATATTCCGACCAAATTTCAAGTCTCTACGTCCAGTGGTTTTGGCTGTGCATTATCTGTCAGTCAGTCACGGTACAGTTTTATATATTTAGATTATATTAATCTATTCTATGATGACGTGTGACACGCTTAACCATTTCATTTTACATATATTTACACAATCGAGCAACATAAACTCAAGTAGAAAGGCGTAATACCTGCCATTATAAATCTCCTTTTCTCTGACATATTATTATGATAGAAAAGAATTGGCGATTTTCGATAATCGATACTGCTAGCTATGGATAGTGATGAGCATGAGAAGCTGACGCTCAACCTTCACAAATGAGAAAGCACTAGAAGAAGAAGATAATCGACACAAGGGGCCCTAGCCAGGATGCAAACGCTCCTAACGTTTATCTTTTCTATCACTCATAATATATGGAATGACAGTTGATCACGTGGTTTATCGAAACGCACGAAAATGTGATCGCATATTATTTTGAGTGATATTTAGAGTTTGTATATTGGCGGGCCCAAGAAGCTTACAATGACACTGGAGATTGCACGGCGAACAATGTTTTGAAGCAAAGAAAAGTGACCTTGAATGACGTTGCTTATGTTTTGTGTCCCTTTCTCAAAAACTCAAGATCACGCTGAAGAAAAGGACAAAAAACATAAGCGACGTCTGTCACGGTCAATTTTCTTTTTTTTTCTTTTGTCATACATACCCAGCTATGGCATTAATCGAAAGGGAAAATTAATCATAATAATTACACTGTGCTCCGTTTATTAAGAAAAAAGAATCATAACTTGCTAAAAATTTAAAACTTCTTTTAAGGTTTAGATTGTTTTTTTCGGCATCATTTTTTCTTATTTCTTAATAAACGGAGCTCTTTTTTTTTAAACTTCTAAATCGTATCAATAAAACTCAATTCTGTTTTTCATGCATGTTCCCTATTACTATAAACCCACCACGTGTAGCCTACCAGCGTATGATAATAAAACGTTTCTCCTTCAAATGGGGTCATTTGTTTAAAATATCATAACGAAAACGACAGAATAAGGGAAAGTAACGATCGGTATTAGTTTAAGCGTAACATTTTGCGGTGCGCCTCGGAACAAGAAGCGTCGTGAAGACGTGAACTAGAGAAAGGTCCACAAAAAGAGGTTGTTTATTAATATCAAATCGTTATAAAAAATACTGACCAAGAGCGAGTAGAACTCTCACAAGAACGGTCCAGTACCATTCTTGTATGGGCCAACCTTTTATTTTGAAATTTCATTTTATTTTTATTATTTGTTGTTATAGCGGCAATAGTATTACGTGAGTATCTTTGAAAATGCCATGTATACCTATTATAGCTTTAAATTACTGGCATCATGTAAAAAGGACTAGCATATTCAAAGCGAGGATAGTTGTTAGGAGTGACAATATCAGAACCCTCACCTTGAGTTGGCGTTACTCGCTAGCGAGTCGAATGCTCTGTCCCTCCAACTCCCACAATACTGTGAGGGACAGAGCATTCGACTCGCTAGCGAGTACGGTAATTGCAACTCGTGGTAAAGGATTCAGGGCCTCTATTCTACTACGTTATAACGATATCGCGTTTGACGTGTTTTAGAATCGTTTATGTCACAGTCGCCATTATTGTAAATGACATAAGAGTTATCAAAACGTTGACAATAAGGGCTGAGATTGTATACGGTATTTACGATATCGTTTTTGACGTGATTCCGTATTGTCAACGTTTTGATAACTCTTATGTCATTTACAATAATGGCGCCTGTGACATAAACAATTTTAAAACAAGTCAAAAGCGATATCATTATAACGCAGTAGAATAGAGGCCAAGGCAACACGTCACAGACGATATCGTTATTACCGTGTAGAATCCGAGCCCTCTATTCTACTGCGTTATAACGATATCGCGTTTGACGTGTTTTAGAATCATTAATGTCACAGTCGCCATTATTGTAAATGAAATAAGAGTTATCAAAATGCTGACAATACGGAAACACGCCAAAGACGATATCGTTATTACCGTGTAGAATCCCAGCCCAGGGGCCCTAGCCAAGATGCAAACGCTCCTAACGTTTTTCTTTTCTATCACTCAAAATGTATGGGATGACAGTCGACCACGTGGTTTATCGAAACGCACGAGAATGTCATCCCATACATTTTGAGCGATAGAAAAGAAAAACGGTAGGAGCGTTTGCATCTTGGCTAGGGCCCCTGCAGTATTACTTGACTATTCGATGATAATTCGAAGTCAAAGTCTATGTCAACGTACTATCAAATGTTATCTACTAAACTAACTACAAACGCCCTACACATATTCCCAATAGCGTTACGTCAATCGGTACTTTCTCGATAGAATAAAAAGTTCTCAGTCGATGTACTTATTGATAGTGAATGCGTTAACGTTTTCAATTATTTGAAATATCTCAGTTCCATATAAAACCACTAGATAAGCAATAATCCCGAAGGTGACCATTGTTATTGCACTCGCGTAATAGTCATAAGTACTCATAAGACCGAGCCTTGGATAGCCTTAACGATTTCAACACGTAATGATGAGCGGAACTGACGGTACAAAGAATTTCCTTTTCTATTAAAGGGAATGGGAACCGATGTAGACCTCATGCCGAAGAAATAAGACTCATTTTCGAAAGGACTGCTTGCTTTTTGTTGTAAGTTTGTTGACGAGAATACTTGCTGACGATGTAGGAATGATTTGTTTAAAAGTTTTTAAATTACTTATTTACTAACTTTTGCCCACGACTCTGTCCACGTAGAGGGCATTTATCGCTGCTCCCTCGGGAACTGTACAATTTTCCGGGATTAAACTATCCTATTTCCTTTCCTGGGACTCAAACTATCTCCATGAATTTAATCTAAATCGGTTCAATGGACAATTGATTGAACAAATATTTGTTTTTTTTTGTTTATCTGCAACCGTAAGTATTTTCTATTTTGAATATACTCGCAAAAAAATCTCATGCGTAACTTTCCCGATAAACTCAATCGTTTTGACACTGACGAAAACCCTATTAACTCCTTATTTACCGTCCTTAAATTTCGTAAGAAAACAATAACAATTGGCTCCAAGCCGCTAAATTAGATGATCTGTGTTGCGCAAACGCAGCAAGTCGACACTTCCTTATTACAAGCCGTAGATGGTGATACTTTCCCCTGTACCTTGACTATTTTGGTCTCGATGTATTCATCATCCAGTTAACGTACTGTTGCCATGGTTACTGGACTCGTTATAAAATGGATCCGTTATGGAAGTTTTACGTTAGTACAATAGTTTTTCACTTTTTACAAGCAATGCAAGTAAATTTTGCAAGTTAGACAGTTTGAAACAGTTTCCTTTGTGCAAAGGGTTAAAGTTTGAAGAATATGTAACCCATTACAAATTCAATATTGTGGTAATCAAGGACCATTATTAATAAACTGATCTCGACTGAATGTCCGCCTCAAGATGCGTCAACAGTTTTCTATGTTTTGACATTAACTTTATAAATACAATACAATACAATACAAAACACTTTATTGGTCACCAAACAAAAACATTACACAGAATTTTCACAATTTAGAAGACCCAGGTAAACAACAGGCGGTCTTATCGCTGATTAGCGATCTCTTCCAGACAACCTTAGAAGGGATAAGGTGCAAGTTAAAACAATTTACACGGTAGGTGGTGCAGACCAATTTCGAACAATTACAAGGAACTATGCTAGCTATAAAATACAATATACCTATAAATACACGCTTACCAAACTAATAAATAGATAATCAAATATATATTAATACAAACTAATACATTATAATGACTTACATGAATAAATAGATAGTAATAAATAAATACATACATAAATGTCAATACATCCACATCAGGGAAAAAAAACAGCCACACGACAGAAATGCATAGTGAGAGAAATGTGCTGAGACAATACAATTAAGACTGCGACAAAAAGTGCTCAAGGAGAAGTATCAGTTTTATTAAGTCCGCCACCTCCACCATAATTCGATTGCGACTTGGTCACATTAACTCTGGCCAAGATTCGTGTTCGGAATCATTCTCTGTGCGAATGCGTTCTCGAAAAGAGAACTCGAGGTCATATATCGTTCATTGAATACAAAACGGCCACATTTCAAAATCAGTTAGTGTTGCATTTAAAATTATATGCGGTAGTATAAGATTTCCAATGATAAAACCAATTATTTTAGAATGTGTCCGTTTTTCATTAAATGAGATTATGTTTCAACTGTCACATTACTCCTGTTTCTCTGTACAACTATCTTCCTGATTTGATCTCTCGCCCAGCTAGCCTTAGTCATATCCTCACTTTTGTAAATGCTTCCTTTGTATATATTTTGGCTAACGACTTAAGAAGAAGTAAGTATATGAAGTGTATACTACGTAACACCTTAATGTTAAATTGTAGTTGTAGTTAATTTCAATTCTCTGTATACCTTTAGATCCCCCAACTGATGAATCAGCATCTGCTTTTGCAACAACATTTTCATCGATCAGCTGTAACTTCCAACCTTGACACTGGCAGAATTGTCCCACTGGACAGTAATCATATAATATCAAAGAATTTAACTTGACATTGGGCTTGCTACCTGGCACTAATAAATACACTGGTAAACATCTTACAATTAGCTTGATTGTGCAAAATGTGGTTACAGAATTACCAACAAGTTTCATAGAGTTGATATTTCTGTAGCTCTGCCTACCCCACTGTGGAAATGAAGGCGTGATGTTATGTATGTACCTATGTATGAACTTGACGTTTAATTTGACGTATCCTGAGACTGACATTTCAAATAAGATCAGTTATTGCTACGGCCCTAAGAGCGTATCAGATGATGGATCAGGTTCTTTGCTGTACTTAATTCCAATATTTTAACTACCTCTTATCTTAGACCTTCTAGAATTATAACACACCAGACCCATTCCCGGAATCAATTGAATACTTACATAATGTCACGCCTTTATTGCCAGAGTGGGGTAGGCAGAGCAACAGAATACCAACAACTCTAAACTTGTTGATAATTCTGTAACCACATTTTGCATAGACAGGCTAAGATCTTTACCAGTGTATTAGTGACAGGTTGCAAGCCCATCGCCTAACAGTACTACAAGCCTTTATTCCCTAAGTCGCCTCTCACGACATCCACGGGAAGACATGGAGTGGCACAATTCTAACCCGGTAACAACACGGAAATTATATTTTGGTAGTTTAACGCTGGTAGAACTTGTGCAATCAATTGAATAGTTTAACTTAAACATAATAATGTTGTGTGCGTCATTATATAAATATCATTAGATTCATTCGATGCTTGAACTATGGGTACAAGAGAACAATAAACATGCTTATATAGAATAAATATAAAACTTTTACGACTTGGAATAATCGCACTCATCACAAAAATATTTACCCGGGAATCGAATACAGGACCGTTAACTTCGTCAGCAGGCTTACTATGTACCAGCAGAATCAAGGGTCAAATATAAAAGAAGTGTCATACGCCAATGACAGCTTAAAACCAGAGCTAATGTCAACCTTGCCTCATAGACGCTTAGGACTATTTTGCGCTGGCAACCATGATGCAAATCCGTCAATGGTGTTAAACCAGTGGCGTACATGAATCCGTCGTTGGCGATGAAGACTTTAATATATAAACCGGTTTTAAATCACCATAAGTAACTATCTAAAGATAAGATTCAAGCATAGATAAAGTTACTTACGAATCTCACAATTGATTATGTCTTGACATGTAACTAATTTATAACCCACGCCTTTTAAGGTACGGTTGCATAAGAAACCTTAACAAACTCGTCGAGACGTAATTATGCGTTTCGTTCAATACAAACTACTCAACCATTGACCTATTATAAACGGTTCTATGGTGAAATAACAATGAATGTTTACGAGGAGACCGATAAATAATACCTGTTTACGTCGATCAAACAAAAATAAAAGACACTTACATAACATCACCCCATCACCACCATCTAAACTAGGTGTGACTATTTTACAAACAAGTAACTAAAGTGCTTCAATTTTCAAAATGTACTTCGGAAAGCTTCGTTGTAGTTTGTCAGATGCGAGTGCGACTGAGACAACGACAGCTAGCAAAAATCAAAAATCAAAATCAAAATGTTTATTCAGTAAATAGGCCCCCATGGGGCTCTTTTACACGTCGGTAATATGAAGTGAATTTACTAGCGCTTCAGATAAGACCATCATTGCGGAGAAGAAGCGCCAAGAAACTCCAGCAGAAGGTCATTTTTTCAAACAAAAGTACAGAAATACTTAAAAGTAAGTTACATTACAAGTACCTAATAAAGTAATAAATAATAATGATTAAAGCTTGAACAAATAAAATCAATACAAATGTAAGGCTAATAACATTAAACTAAAAATAATAAGTCTAGGAGAACAACACGACGAGGTCTCTACGTCAAAAGCCATATCTAGAATAATAAACTGAAGAACCAGTCCTTGCAAACGTGAACAGACCGGACCCCACAAACAGCACCCGTTCACGAGTATGACGCGTATCTCAGCCATCGCCTCTCTCAACCATGTGTTCGGGAAAGTGGCGACCCGATCAACGACGCCGCCGTAAGCAAAGACCTTTAAGCGAGCATGACTTGCTCAAGCTGCCGGACAACATAGAAGTAATTTTGCGTGAAACAGCTGTCCGGCGAGAAACATCACAGTGTGTTCTCATAAAAGCGTCACGTACGTACAAGAACTAATAAAGATAAAGGACAAATACATGATAGTAAACATAAAAAGTAGTGTTTGAATACACAGCTTGCTTAAGGGCGTGTTTAAAATACAAATATTATAAATATGCTTAGCTTACGAAATGATCTTACTTTAATAATAGCTTACATGATAGATACTACTTAAATACATCTCGGTCACCAATGAAGTCGTTTACAGTATAATATGCCCTACCCAACAAGCAGCGCTTGATGTGAGATTTAAATTCATTGAACGGCATATTGACGATAGCCGAAAGACATTAAGATAATAGAAGCACTGTTAACTAGATAGACACATAATAAAAACTGGTCGTGCGAGTTGGGCTGGCGCTAAGGATCTCTGAAAGACTTTATTGTGATAAAGTTGTACATAAACACAAAATATGTTTATGTACAACTTTATGTACGTATGGTACAGAACTCTTGGTGCGCGTATACGACTCGAACTTACCCTGTTTTTAAAGGACGACAAAGACCATAGTTAACCTTTTTAAGCTACCTACATATAATAATAGATTTCGTTACTCAAAGCCGAGTATAATTATGTTAACCGCTTCTTGATTACGCTTATAGAGTTTGTTATCGGAAAACTCTCTCAGATCGAATTATTCGGTTGAATAGTCCGAATCGATCGATGAACTATAGATAGTTCAAAGTTCCCATCCTTAATTTCGACTATTTTGCGTAGCATTTTATTGACCGGTTTTCACGGGTAACGTTGATTAAGGGTTTCTCTGCTTCAAAAATACTTATCAGTGTTGTGCTGATGTCTTTTCATTACAAAACCTTAAAATTTGAACAAATATCAACGATAAAAACACGAATTTGTCAAAGAAATATTTTAGAAATAACAACTGAATGTGAGTCGATAGGGAAATGGCACTCCGTTTACACTTAACACATTTAAATAAAAAACAACTTCAAGCATGACGAGTAAAAAATTATATGTGTGAAAATTATTGCGATTCATAATTTAAAGAGTGCCAAGAACAAACGGAGGTTCTACACCTTCATTATAAACAATTAACCACGCTTTTTGTTCTACAAAGGCTGTCACCGGGGAAACTAATAATTAGTTCAAATGACATTGTACACGTTAAGCTAAAGATAAATGACATGACACACGGACCGACAGTCCGCCGACCCAAATTACTGTTTATGATATTCAGTGTTAGTGGTAGTAGACATTTCAAGTTATTACGCTGTAATAGGTTATTACAGTAAGTGTGACTTTGATGTGTATTGTTGAATTAATATTACAACTATGTTACGCTAGAACGCATAAGTAGATTTTAGTACTTTGTCAGAGCTCTCACTTTAATATGTTATTGCACCAAGGTGAGTTTGACTGCACACTATTTGTGTAGGTACGGTCACCTTTATAAGTAGATGCCACTTTAGTGCTTCGTCATTTTAACGTTATATTTGAACTGCTGGACTAATCTATCAAAGGTGTCAAAGCGACAAGGTACCCGTGACATACTTATTTTGTCATATAGAAGCAAAACACTGATACGTCAAAGCTCGACAAGACAGGTTTGATCGGCTGATTAACAGTTAGTTCACATTTAGTTAAGTATCTAAATACATGGAGTATAGTAATAAAAACCATACTAATATTATAAACCTGTAAGTGACTCTATCTGTCTGTCCTGTCTCTACATTTTTCTCGAGTTTACGACGTACGACTAAATAGAGCATCATTTTGGTGAGATTTGGTAAATAATGGTTCTTTCTTTAAAGATTGGTTATTATAAAGTAAGACCGGAGTTACCCTGAGGGTCGATCAATTTTAAGTCCTTTGTGGTAAGAACTGTCGACCTTTTTAAAGGAGGATTTCTGGGCGTGATATGTCGGCGATTTCATGACCGCCGGCTAGCTGACACCTTTATATTGTTATGTATACCTGAAAAGTACTCATTAATGTGGACCTTGTTGACTGAAATAAAGTTATTCTATTCTATTAAAGAGGCGCGCCAAAATTCATATAAAATTGCAAATTAGATTATTGGAACTCCGAAAATGTTTCTCATACCAATTTACATCATAATGATCACTCTTCACAATAAATATTAATAATACACCTGTTTATTTTCAGGATTTTATAAATATACAACTGATAAATAAGGTTAGGTTAGGTTAGCTTTGTTTTATAAACGTCATAAAATCAGAACGGTTTCAATAAAAATCACTTCAGGAGTAGCGATGATAATGACGAATTATGAACAAAAAAGGAATGACGGAAAAAAATGTGACGCGTCATTATTATGAATACAAATCGGTAGTAAAACAAAAATAAGAATCCAATATGGACCCTCTATTAAAGCTATCTTCTTTTTGGATACTTCTGTTTGGAACAGAGATCTTGCTTAAATTGAATAAAGTCCGAAAGTTTTCCCACCATGAGCATATACCTCCAGATTTTCATGCTACCTTAAATATTTCCTTGCATTGTGCTGGAAAAGATCATACTTTTGAAGCAAAAACTTTCACGGACCAAATTATCAAAAAAATCATAATATGAAAGCAATAAGAGCTAGTTCTTTAAAGGTATTCTAGTGTGTTTTAAGTTTGAACAATGGTCCTTTGTTAGCATTATACGTATCTTTGGTCTTTTTGCGGCTGTCATGTAACTCCTTTGTGCCGAGTCGTCGTTACCCTGCCTGCCGTCTGTGACGATTTCACTGGCTGAGATGAAATATGTAGGCCCTTTTTCAAATGCTTAGAACGTTCACGACTAGGCTACAATAATTTCGGATAGACAACAGAAGCCAACTTTAAAAACCTCACTGTATTTTTTATATTGTCGTCTATATATTAAGATTTTCTTTATTATTTTTGTTTAGCCCGTGTGGTTGCTGGATTAGAATAGTGCCACTCCATGACTTCCCTTGGCTTTGGCTTGTAGTACTGGGTGGTGATTCTCTCAACACAGCGCTGCGTCGATATTATAGGTAAAGTTTTATCCGGCAAGTTTAAGAAGTCCCGTCGGAGCGTACAAAACACATTTTAGCGCGTGCCTTCTCAATTAGGACTAGGACGCATGTTTTAACGTGTAGAAAGTAAGGGTTACTATGTAGTTGTAGGACCCTGTGCAGGGTCCGTCCGGATAGCTACCACCATCTTATCCATTAACCTGCCGCCAAGCAACAATGTTCGCATTGTTGTGTTCCGGTGTGGGGATAAGACAACCGGTGAAATTACTAGCATAGAGGCATTCCATCTTAGTCCTCAGGGTTGGCAACGCATTTGAGGTCTTAGGATTATAGTCTTGAGAATTCAAATGTCTATGGGTCTCGGATTCCACTTACCATCAGGTGGCCTGAGTGCTTGTGTGCCTTCTCTTTAACATAAAAAAAAATAAAAAAGTTGACGTTTATACTGTGTTTGTTTCTCAAATATTTAACATAAAAAAGTGCATGTGCTGTAATGTAATTACACCAACATCGCCTATAAAAATGTTCTCATCTAAAATGATTAATGATCAATTTCGTAACAAGCCCAAATATAACGTAACATGATTTAATACGCCTCCATTACTCAAAAGCAATAAACTAAGGGTGTTCCAATTTTGAAATTAACTCACAGCATGTATAATGTTCACTTCCGGACACCGCAGAGTTTTCCTTTTGCATTCCATCGTAATTCTGTTATGGTGTGTAACTAACCCACATACGCGAGCGCAACTCGTAATATTTGTGTGTCAACTTTGACGAGGTAATGATTACTCCGACAACGTCAGTCGGTTAAAATACATTCAAAGATGTCGTGAGTATTGAGGTGAAGGTATATTGGTAAAACACTTTTACCCAACTGACTAAGGAAAGTAATGTTTTTCGAGCGTATGTGGGTATGATTCTATGTTCATTATGACATCCTGTAGCTTAAGCGGCTAGACGAATTTTGAAGAGTCAGGTGTTGTTAGTTAGTTCATACTTCATACACACTCTTAAAAACAAAAGTTGTCTCTCCTGTGGCCAATAGTTAAATAGCTTGTGTGCATATAAGTAATGTTTTATATGATAGGTCTAAAGCAGTCCTGACGGATTTTTTGCGGGAATGAGCTTAGCCAGAAAATTAGGCCTTAAAAACGTTAACTTTCAGTGTGTCCACAGGAAAGACGGTCACCTAAATCTGTTTATGCCCCAGATATTATATTTTAATCAAATAAATTAAATTAAAAAGAAAATGCAGGCTTGCTTTCTATACTTAGCATGTAAGTTTCTACTTCACTCGCACGAAAACTCAGTAAGTAAACAAATGTAGGAAGTCGAATTTGGCCTACTTCTGATCGTTCGATTGACTTGATTTTTGACATACTTCCTCGAAACCGATGACAATACAATTATGGCGTACTATTGAAAAGTAGTTCTTCCGGGGGGCCTAGATAAGATGCTTAACGCTAACGTAAACGATTTACTAAAACAAAAAATGTATGATATTGACATTTAAGCGCTCGCCGCAGGTTTCATTCTTCTTTCAAAATCGAAATCTTAAATTATAGTGCTGATCATCAAGAGCTAAAAAAATTAGAACAACTGGATCTTACGCAGGGGCTGATAAATACGGTTACTGGATTGTTTTGTATTCCCCCTGTGTCCACCCCCCAGGGCTGTATTTACTATTTGCCAGAGATCTCTAATTACGCTCAGCGGCACGCGAGATGAGCGTGCGTCTCGCTCCAGCAAGCGCCACGCTTTCTCGCTCACGCCGCGCAGACGCATGCGATGCTGCCTTAATTTTACGAAAATACTATTAATAACATATAGACATGATGTGTCAGATGGACAAAATGAGCTGATGACTTTTTAATCTTGTTTTTTAAGGTTCCAGCGTACCTAAAAAGAAAAAACGGAACCCTTTTAGAATCACTTTGTTGTCAATCCGTCCGACCGTCTGTCTGTCAAGACCCTTTATATAAGACGCGTGGAGGAATCAAGTTGAAATTTTAACCGTATACTCAGCTCTACAATCCTTTGAAGCTGTAAAAAAATAAAACTTCTAAGTTACCTTAAAAAAAGATACGGCCGTTTATGCCGCAGAAAACGTGTATTTCGAAACTCTCTCAAGGAAATCAAAATTTATAGGGTACTTCTCATATCCATACAATCCTGAAATTTGGCAAGAAGGAAGGTCAAATAGCACAAGCACAGGAAAAAAACCGAAAATCGATGCTCTTTGCATACTTATTTCCAGTTGGTAAACTAATCGCCACCTATGTTGATGTATGGAGACAACAGTTTTTCATCGGTAAGGTCAAGTTTGATCGGTTTGATCGGTAAGGTGAATGATATGGAATGCCTCTATGCTAGTCATTGCACCGGTTTTCTTATCCCCACACCAGGGCTCACTCCAGGGACACTATTAAAGGATAATAATAATAATAATAATAAATATTTATTCATATCACTTATTTTACAATATATAACACTAGGCTAAAAATATCAAAAGACAAATAACTAGCGTGCCTGAGCTAGGAAGTTCCTGTGTTTCAGGCGTAAGAGGACTTACAAAACTAAGTTAAATAATAAAATGAAAAAAATACATGCAAAGTACAGTGAAGAGATTTTGAGTCGATAATTAACTTATAAAACAAAACGTAAACAAAACAATAACAGCAAAAAATATAATGTGTCAGTATTATGAACAAAGTGTAAACAACGTAATAATAATGTTCATTTTGCGACAATCAATATTTTTTCTGTATCTTCGTAGGACATCATTTGTAGTGCATCTTGAAGGATTATTTTAGTTTTATTATAATTAAGAGGATATATTGAAAATTTGGCATTCAATCTATTGTAAAGAAGTGGTCCGAGAAACACGAAAAATCTGTTAGAGAATGCATGTTTTGTTCCTATACTTTTAGGGCAAACTATGTCTCTCCGCCTTTTGTTAGTAGTTTCAGTGTTATAGGGAAGCGCAGCGTGCTGTTTAAGGACTGAACATATTACAAATAATTGTCTAACTGTTAGTACCTTACAAGATTTATAAAGTAGGTCAGTGGGGAAGAGGAAAGGACGAAGGATAAGATGGCGGTAGCGATCCGGGAGGAACGATATGTAAAAAACAGAATTTACCATTCGCTATCTATCACGTGCACATTGTTCAATCTGAAACAATAAAAAACGAATTAATATCCAATAACGTTACAAAGTCAATGTCTCTATTGAAATTACTTGGAAAACCCCATAACTTAGCCAAGAAAAAGGTCCTAAGCGTATCGATTGTAGTATTAACCTAGGCTGTTTTGGCGGATGGAGGATGGGTTGCGTGAGGGCAGTGTCAACATTGGAAACCGTTCACCTTTGAACTCCGCCCCCTTGACCGGTAAAGTCTGAGCCATGTAAAGGCGGACAGAATAGACATTTCAGGTAGCTAGTTGTGATGTGGCATGACTACTAATCTAGGCCCGTAATATGGTCGCGTTTATCGCGGTGGATTCAATTCGTCACTCTTGCACTGTACTGTTAGAAAGTGACGGATGTTTTATCCACGTTTAGTCACGCGATAAACACGGCCAAGATGCATAACGCTAAGTTAACGATTTTCGAAAATCGACAAAATGTATAGGACTGACGCATGCTGGGGGGTGATTCACTCCGGCAAGTTTAAAAGTCCCGTCGGAGCTTACAAAACACATTTTAGCGCGTGCCTTCTTAATTAGGCAGCTTTATACGATACTGAACTCGACTTACCTGTCTGCTGCCTAATTGAGAAGGCACGCGCTAAAATGTGTTTTGTACGCTCCGACGGGACTTCTTAAATTTCCCGGATAAAACTTCACCTTTGAAATCGACGCAGCTCTGTGTTGAGAGAATCACCCCCCTGATGACAGATTTCGAGTCGATAGAAAATAGAATCGTTAGCCACGTTTGCATCTCGCCTAGGCATACTGTCCTAACAGATAAGATGTGCAGACAAACGACATCATATTCTGTCGTATAAGTTGTTATTGACTTTGCTTTCTCGGTCACCTATACCCATCGATAAGCCGCTCAACAAGCTTAAATTTCAAGTTAATACTGTACATTATAATAATCCGCTAACCCAACAACACCGCCTTACAGGCACAGAAATAGTTTCAGGGCAGTTTCGTGCAATAAACTTTGTTTCCTAATGGGAAGCGGATAGAGTTTATTAACAGCTGAAAACCGAAAGGTAGGCTATTACTTGGGTGATTGACAATGTTTGTGTTGCTCGCAAGTTTCAGGTTGAATATGGCAACGAACTATGTTAGCAATTGTAGTTAGATATAACAAATATAGTGTTTTCATCGCCTCTATTTAACACGGTACAACACTTTACTGTCACGTAAATAAGAGGTACCAAAATGTTGACAATACGTAAACACGTCAAAGGCAATATGGTTTTACCCCAGTTGAATAGAGGCGCATTTATAATCTAATATATAAAATTCTCGTGTCAATGTTAGTTACGATACTCCTCCGAAACGGCTTGACCAATTTTTATGAAATTTTATATGCATATTCAGTAGGTCTGAGAATCGGCTACTATCTATTTTTCATACCCCTAAGTGACATGAAAAAAAAAATTGCAGCAGGCGAAGCCGCTGGCGGGTCGCTAGAAATATAATACATACGCCCATCACTTTATTCTAGTATAGTACATTTTTATAACCTTAATGCAAAATAACTTGGTATTTTGGTAGGAAATACTGAGACGCTACGGACTCAGCATGTTATTTAGATTTCTTTAAAAAAGCATTGTAATGATGACTTGCATTTTGATAATGTTGTTTATAAGGCACTGCTGAATGTGCAAATAAGTATGTTATGTATAAAATCTTCAATATCTTACCTACCAATATAAAGTAATTTGCCCCGAACGAAGCCTTGACGAAACATTAAGCGTACCTAAGCGTAGGTTTCTGTCCGTCTGTCTGGAATCGCCTGGCATCGATTAATTTTAAATTGACGTTTTTGAGCCTACCTAGCTTTTATGTCTTGTTCAATTATTATTATTACAATATTAATTTATAATTACTCTGGTAGGTAAAACGGTGTGACGAATCTACCTTTTGCAATGCTAAGGTACTAGGCGCCCATAAATAGCAAGGTGCTTCGTTGTGACACACCAGCCGCGCAATACCTTGTAATTATGGGGCCTCGAACCATTTTGGGTTTCTTTGACTTGATTTAAAACAACAGACTTTTATGGGTTTGGTAGCCATTGTTACAAACAAAGATACTTGATATGGATAAGAAAGTATTTTTATAATAAAGATGTTATAGAAGATTACGCGATGCAATTTAGCGATAACAGATTACAAAACATTTCAAGTTCTTGTTTCCGCCCTTTTTGATAAATTCGTGTATAATGATGATATCACTGTTATCAGGCGAGAATTTCAAATAACGTACAATAGACACGAACCTGAAGAAGAGGGTCAATTCCTACTAATACCTATCAACCCTAGTTCCAAACTAGGCTCCAGGTTGTTATAAATGGGAAAAAATGTTCAATGTCTGTCTTTCAATAAGTCATAAACGGCTGAGCGAGTCTTGAAGAAATTTGACATACAACGCAAGTATTTAGTAAATAGTCAGGACAAAAAATATTAATTCTTAAGGAAACATTGATAAATGATTGGGACGGCGTGGAGGAATTCACATCGCAACTAATCGCAAGGGTTTACCATGGAGATGAACCAAATAAGGCTTAAAGCAAAATAAAATAAGAAATGAAACAATCTTTACAACATCGTGCACAATCTCAAGCTATGCAAACTCGATATTCGATTTGATCATTCACATCCAGTTCGTTAAGATCTCTAAGCGTTAGGAAAAACGTACAAGCAAGGGTTATGTTAGCCTGGACGAGTTTAAGTGAATGTCTTAGGAACTGCAGTTTCGCAAGTATAACTGGGATGCCGAGGCATTAAGATCTGTTCTTTACGCCATGAGATAACTATGTATTTATATCTGACGGTATTTAGAAGAAACTAATTAGATTTATAGACTACGCTCGCTTCGTTTGTGTAGAATTCATTTAAAAATTAATCAGTCACAGATTTTAGATTAGACAGTCGACCACGTGGTTTATCGAAACGCACGAGAATGTCATCCCATACATTTTGAGCGATAGAAAAGAAAAACGTTAGGAGCGTTTGCATCTTGGCTAGGGCCCCAGAGCCTATAGCCAGGTCGCTTTCGCTAACTAGCATTCCTATTCGTTTGGTTTTAAAACAAAACGAATCGAAGCGCTAGTTAGCGAACGCATCTTCGGCCTCTATTCTACTGCGTTAAAACGATATTGCGTTTGACGTGTTTTAGTATCGTTTTAAAGGACAATGGGCAAACATGTATGGAATGTGGTACTCGCCCTAATGGACATTACTTATATATCAATGGAAAGGGATTTTTATGTAGACGAAAGACAACTAGGGCGCATATCTCCATTTGCTGTTTCTATTTATATGTCCTATTCATCGACACCACCATGATTGCTATTAAGCGGGTACCAAAATGGTAATTGTCCTTTATTAATCCATGACATAAGAGTTATCAAAACGTTGACAGTACGGAAACACGTCAAAGGCAATATCGTTTTTACGGTGCAGAATCTCAGCCCTGACGGTAAGTAAGCTCATGCACAACATGGGATGCTTGCTACGCATCGCGTTCTAACTTCGCCACTCTTATCCCGTAGAGTTTTTGTTGTTTCGTTGATGGAAGTTGCAAAATCATTTACGTGTCAAGTTGCGAAATATTTTTTTATGACCTTAAGACCTAAACAGGGTTATTTATCTCTTTATATAATCCGTAAAGATTATCATTATCACCATAGAAAAAATATTTTAAGGTGAATACAGGAGTTCGTCACATCATATAAGCCCCATCTCAACGCAAGAGTGGTTTTATTTAATCCGCATGAAGGAAGTTGCACGACCCTGGGCTGTTCCGTCGGCACTTCCGCTCACAGCCGAGATTCTGAAGCCATACGTGGATTACGCCGTCGGCTAGCATTGCGCGATCAGTGCCCAAATCATCATAATGGCTCACTTTTGTAAGAACATCCCTCTCAAAATACGTTGAAACTCTTTATAAAAGTGTCACAGATTATAAGACGATTGAACAAAACTAAACTATCGAGTAGTAGGTTCCTTTTTTTATGGAATGAAGAAACTTAATGAGCACTCATGCCTGCTAATAATAAGTGGGGTCTTCAACTAAAGAATAAAGACAAAAGATGTTTTACATGACAAAATTCTACCAGAGCGCTTCGCAAGAGGAGACCGCTGCGAAGAAACGCCAAAAGAAAGTCAAGAGTCAGTATATTTTTTAGTAAATGTAAATGGGTAAGGCCGCCAAAAAAGGATTATTTCTTCTTAATAAAATGTGCCGCTGGTTTTAAAAAAAATGCTTTGTATTATTTATACTTCAATGTTACTTTTACATTAAATAATATTTTTTTTATTTGTTTTAATGCATAGATATCTGTATAATATTTTGTTTATATATATTTTGTATTTTAATAATGTGGGAACACAATATCCCCAGTACAAAAATAAAGTGTGCAAAATGTTCTCTTCCTAATTACAACACATTTTTTTAATTTGTTATATTCATCAGGCACGTACAATATTTTTTCCATTATAACAATTAATCAAGGAAGTGTTTTACTACCTTAACAAATAAATTACACAAAGGAATAATATTTTTTTCGTTAAAAAACATCATGTTATCGTATTGTATGCTTTTATGTAACACATTTTATGTAACCATATTTTTTACTGAAACTTAGAAAACGCATAGAAGAATCTAAATTTATTAATTGGCAACACTATCTTCTACTTAGTCTGTGCACCGCTCATCTCTTGTCGGCCATATTTAGTCGTGTCCGCCTATAGTTAGTGAACGGTTGTGATTTTACAGACTTTTAAAAAACACGTTCTTTGGTGATTTTAAAGGTAAGTTTGCATTATTTTGTTTAAAAATGAAGATTACATAGTGATATTAATGTTTGATAAGTCCTAAGAGGCTACGTGCGTGGTTTTATCTTCGTTGTAGTACATTATAATTAGGATTTTATGTCGAAATGAAGCGCTTTTATGTGACTTTTATGTAACGTATGTAATGATGACATTCCAATATGGCATTTATGGCAAACACACTCAAGCAGCTTGGGGTACTTGAAAGCGAAGATCTCAATGATGTGATATCGAAATTAGTTTGTAATACATCGTCCAAAGTTTGCATGTATGGTTTTTGTGAATCTTGCAAAGATAATGTTATTAGCGCTGATGAAAATCAGATGAGTTTTAACGAAAAAACTGTATGGTATAAATGGCAGTTACAGAATTACGAGTACGGCGAACTAGAAAACAAAAAGATAACAAAGAAAATGGTGAAAACGCAAAGAGAAGGAACTATAAAAGAATTGATCCATGCAATAAATTCTGACATGAAGCAATTTCTGATTCATTCATATAATATATCACACCAATATAAAAGTTATAAAACATGCATAACCAACTTAAAACCGAATGAAACAGTCATACACATAGATTTTTCAGAAAATTACATTTGTAAATTGCATACAGAAGTTCAAGCTATGCACTTTGGATCATCAAAGGTCCAAATAACGCTACATACTGGGGTGTTTTACATTACAGATCAAAAACCAATATCATTTTGTACGATATCACCAGAAAATAAACATAGTCCAGAGGCTATATGGGCACATTTGGAACCTATACTACAATACTTAAAAACAACATATCCACAAGTAGACACATTGCATTTTTACTCCGACGGACCGACATCTCAATATCGTAATAAAAAAAATTTTTACCTCTTGAGTCAAATACAAGACCATGGGTTTAACCATGCAACATGGTCCTTTTTTGAAGCGGCGCATGGAAAAGGTGCTGCTGACGGCATTGGTGGAGCCGTTAAGCGCAATTTGGATTCAAACGTAGCACATGGAGCAGATATTTCCGATGCCAAAGCCGCATTTGACATTCTTTCCAAATCAGAGACATCAATAAAAGTATTTTATATTCCTCCAGAAGACATAAAACCTATTGCAGAAGACATAGTCAAAAATCTACATCCGCTGCCAAATACACTAAAAATTCATCAAGTAATATTCAATGACAAAAACTGTGTTAATTTTCGAGATTTAAGTTGCTTTTGCGGAAATATGAGTGGTAAATGTGACTGTTATTGTTTAAAATTGCACAAATTTGAAATTTCCAAAAATACGTTACGCAAAAATAAGCAAACACTTAACAAGACAAACAAAGTTGGTAAAAAAACCAAGACGAGGATAAATTTTTCTTCATCAGAAAGCAGTACTGGTTCTGAGAGCATTGAAGTCGAATATTTGGATGACAGTGATGCTACCCATTTTTCTGAGATTGATTATTTAGAAGAACTAGGTTCAGACGAAAACATGCAGGAAAAAAGTCAAGAAGAAAGGGTAGTCAAACATTTAGAAGGAAAAGTATTAGAAGAAACTACTGATGAAAATACTAATCGTGTACCAAATAGAACACAAAAAGACAACAGAACAGCTGCACAAAAAGGAGTAACTATATTATCAGATATCCGTGGTTCACCATGCAATATGAAATATTCAGACTTGAGAAAATTTGACAAACTACAATTAAAAGATATTCCCCTAAAATTTGACCTTCACCTTGGTAAAGAATCATCAGATTTTACAATATCCAAGGAAAATATTGACCCGTACAAGAATCCAGTGGCAAGTGGTTCCGGAGTCAACAAAAAGAGTAATTTCAAAAACCCAGAAGTAGAAGAAAATTACCATGTCTTACCGGATTCTAAGAAACGAAAAATACAATTGAATATCTTGAAAAATGACCTAATTGAAAAATGTGACGATGACATTATAAGAAAAGATAATTATGACATAGATACGAATAATATAACAGAAGATAAATTTGAAAAAACTAAAAAAAATGAAGTAGGACGTAACCTAGATTTAATTAGTACCAAAGAATCTAATGAAAACCAAAGGACTGAAAATATTATAGAACGTAACAAGAACCAGAAGACTGAATTTATTATAGAAGCCAATGAAAGCACTGAAGAAATTGGAAATAATTATAAAAATGCACAGTTTGAAGATGTTGTAGATGTCAACAAAGTGAAAAAGCCTCAACACGATATAGAAGTTGACCAAAGCGAAAACACTGAAGTTATTGTAAAAATAAACGAAAACGAAAAGACTGAAGTTATTATAGAAGTACAAGAAAACGAAAATGCTATAGAAAGACAAGGTAGTAAAAGTTACCAGACAACAATTGCTACAAGTCAGCACGTGTTAGTAAGATATTATATGCGCAAAAAATGGAGATACTATATAGGACGGGTAGAAGAAATAAACACCAATGAAGACGATACAAATTATACAATTAATTTTCTTAAAACCGTTAAAAAACCTACACTGAAATTTGTTGTTGCAAAAAAAATAGATCGAGATACGGTTCCTTCCAATTCCATTGTGAAAACTATAGATTTAAACACAAATGATGAAAAAAACGAGTATCTGTTAAGAAATGATTTTGACACTACTTATTTTGATGTATAAGGTACATCTATACATTTTAAGAGTTACCGATCTGTTTTGTTTAAAAGTTTAATAGATTTTGTTGATTATTTTGTATTTTATTATTTAATCATAATTTTTGATGTTTATTTTTCGCCCAGCGTATGATCTGGCCATTCAAGGTAAAAAACATGAATGTGTCTATTAACAATATAAAAAATATATTTTAGTGCTACGTCATTGTGTATTTTAGTTTAACAAAAGTATTTGCCTAGAGAAACTTTGTAATTGCGATTATAAAAATCGCCTGAGTCAAAATATCAGAAAAGTGGTGTATTATTTTCTCTCAATTTTTTTTTATTACTTACCTAATGCGCGTCATGATGTGGCATAATAATAGGTACCACATTTATTGATTCTATATTTAACTTAAATGGCCACGTTATTTACACGCAACGCACTGGGTAGTGATTCTCTCAACAACGACGGTCGAAGAACGAACGGACGAGTGAATGTCCAAGCGGCGAGTTTAAGTAGTTCCGTCAGTGCGAACAAAACCTGTTTTAGCGCGTGCATTTTCAATTTAGCAGCATGGTTTCTGCCGGTGGATCGAACGTATAAGGCTCCTTAATTGAAAATACACGCGCTAATATGTGTTTTGTTCGCTCTGACGGAACTACTTAAACTCGCCGCTTGGACATCACTCGTCCGCTCACCTTTGCTTTGTTATCTACAGAATTACACCCCTGATGTCTAAAGTTCGTTGATGGTACCTACCTTGTGGCGCTAGGTTTATTTTTTATAATAGTCCTATTTTAAGTTTGTAAGATGTTCAGTAAAATTGTTACGGATTCAATCTGTTTATTTATTTGACATCCCGTTTTGATATTTTATCGACTGTTATTTGGAAATACGCAATTCCGACCAATAAAAAAACAAGATTTATTTTTTGAAAAAAAAAGACTCATTATGGATTTGCCTTTACACAACTTTTATGATACTTTTATGTAACTTTGTTACATACACGTTTATGTTACTTTTATGTGACATGAGGCCAATTTAACGGCCTTGCCCAAATATGTGTGGCAGTCTTATATCCCACTTACCATCAGGCGGCCTGCTTGCTCAATTGCCTTCTCCTTCCCATAAAAAAGTAATGGACATATGCAATCTCAAACGCGAATACATCACGCGTACCAACACTGAGGACTATTATGCAATTCCTATATGCTAGTAATTTTATGGTCAATCTTGCTCCCACACCGAAATACAACATAGCAAGAACCGCTCCTAAGTATCAGCTAAGTAGGTATGATGATAGCGATCAAAATGGACCCTGCACAAGTTCTACCAGCGTTAAACGACAAAAATATTATTTTGTGTGGTTGTCGGGTTAGAACAGTGCCACTCCATGTTTTTCCGTGGATGTCGTAAGAGGCGACTAAGGGAATAAAGGCTTGTAGTGCTGTTAGGCGATGGGCTTGCAACTTGTCACTAATACACTAGTAAACTTCTTGACCCGATTGTGCAAAATGCGGTTATAGAATTATAAACAAGTCTTTTTTAGATTTGTTGGTATTTCTGTAGCTCTGTCTACCCACTCTGGGAATGAAGGCGTGATTTTATGTATGTATGTATATAATTTAACTTTGAGATGGCACGTTAAATGTCGTTGTTCTTACACAGATCCAAACCACTTTCCGTTTCGTTGTTTACAATTGTTTTGATGAACGCCGCAGCCATCAGCAGCGGCCATGACTTTTAGAATCCAGCAAAGGTCAACATTTCGGACGTTACCTTTTAAACTACTATTATTATCGTATTACTTCGCAATCGGGCCACTTATTTTCTGATCTACTCTCTGTAGGATCAATTAAAAAAACTTATTCTTCAAATTTCGCGTCTTTCTGTAGACGATAAAAAAATAAGTATACGTGTCTATTACTTTTTCAAAGAGGTAGGTATATTCGGTAGCAAAAAACCAACTGAGTACCGGCAATTGGCTGGCAAATGCATTGCACTCTAACCAAAGCTGCAAAGCGACTAAGTTTATTCAAGGATTAGTTACCTACCTACACTAGAAATGTATTGGCACTTATTTCGCTTGTTGATATGGACATTTTCCCGAGTTTTTCATGGGTTATGTTAACCCTTTTACTGTCTCTAGCTCGGACCTGATTTAATACTTCAAACAAATATTACTTAGGCATATTTGTCTGGGATTAAATGTAACTTATTTTTACCAAATTTCGAAGACCCCCAAACTTAAACATAACTGGTTCTGTAGCCTTGAAAATGAATCAGTTGTAGAGCAGCATTTGCATTCATATTGTTTTTATTATAAACTAGCGACCCGCCCTCGCTTCGCTCCGGATTAAATTATTATACATATAAACTTTCCTCTTCAATCACTCTATCTATTAAAAAAAACCGCATCAAAATCCGTTGCGTAGTTTTAAAGATTTAAGCATACATAGGGATATAGGGACAGAAAAAGCGACTTTGTTTTATACTATGTAGTGATAAGATAAAATAGCTTTAGCAAAGCTTGGGGGCACCATCGTCGCGTCCGCCAAAACTTGTGTACTTCTAGACCGGTCTTCCGAAAAGATGCTCTTAGTCCTCTTAACCAACTCGCTTTACAGATCGACAGACGATATATTAAACGGTGAGTTTAAGTTGTCCCGACAGAGCGTACAAACGACATTTTAGGGCTTGCATTCTCAATTAGGTAGCTTAAAACATACATACATACATACGAGTACATAACATCACGCCTTCATTCCCTTTAATTATAAAACTTTACCTTTAAGATCGACGCAGCGCTGTGTTGACAGAATCACCCCCAGTATTGCATTGAAGCAAAGAGTCAATGTCAGTATTCAATCTGCTCAATTTCGCTTACTTACAACCGTGTCCGTAACGCGTCTATTATTATTTTGTATTGCTTTATTGAATTCGTTTTAAGTTGAATACAAAGGTAAATTACATTTAAGTAATATCATTCCGAAGCAATCGAAACCGCTATAGCGGTATGTTCTTTCAGCATCGCGGGCGCAACCGACAAAATTATTCTGTAAAGTATGAGGTGTACGTTATTAACCGACTTCATAAAAAAGGAGGTAATATGTTCTACAATAGGTGATTTTTATACATATTATTTTTCTGACCATTTTGATTTTTGGTGCAGACAACTTTTAATGTGGAGCCGCTGTTGAACTCGGTCACAGAACACCAATGATTAATTCTGACGCATTTTATTTTTAGTGTATAGACGCTGTCATTGTAATAGGGTTCTATGATGACTCAACAATTAAAGTTATCTGTGTATATAATATATCCCCATCAATCTTGCTTCAGCCAATTGTTTACTCTAGGTGGAAAGGATTATCTACCTTGAACACGTCTATCTTATTACGTTATTGTCTAATAACTTAATTAAACACTACTTTTTTAATAACTCTTGTTTTTTTTTTAAATAAAGGAACAAAACGAATACAACCCAGTTCACAGGTAAGCCATCAGGGCTGGGATTCTACACGGCAATAACTATATCGTCTTTGACGTGTTTCCGTATTGTCAACGTTTTGATAACTCTTCTGTCATTTACAATAATGATGACTGTGACAAACGATTCTAAAACACGTCAAATGCGCTATCGTCATAACGCAGTAGAAAAGAGGCCCAGTGCCTCTAACGCGTCAAAAGCAATATAGTACTGTCAACTTCACGATAACTCTTATTTATCTACTTGACAGTAGTGGCGGCCTGGGACCCTAGCCAAGATGCAAACGCTCCTAACGTTTTTCTTTTCTATCGCTCAAAATGTATGGGATGACATTCTCGTGCGTTTCGATAAACCACGTGGTCGACTGTCATCCCATACATTTTGAGCGATAGAAAAGAAAAACGTTAGGAGCGTTTGCATCTTGGCTAGCGCCCCTGGTTAAAAACAATACTAAGTATAACTTGTCAAAACCAATATTGTTTTAACAAGTGCCATCACCATATACGGGTATCATTTCTTCAAGTTAGAGAGAAATATTTCTATAATAGTATAATATAACATAATAATGTCACCGGTCAATCTCACACTAATTGTCCTAGACCCATACTAATATATAGATAAACATACTTATATAGAGAAATACATACTTAAATACATAAAAAACATCCAAAACTCAGGAACAAATACTCGTGCTCAAACACAAATTATCTGTCCTTACTTAAATCTTAAATCCCGGTAAGGACAGATAATTTGTGTGATGAGCACGAGTATTTGTTGCTGAGTCTTGGATGTTTTCTATGTATTTATGTATGTACCACTAGCTTCGTAGGCAGGGTCACTCCTAATAGGCTAGCGTGCCGTAATGAATTTGGTTATTATATTATGAGGCTTGTCATCTAGACTTGTCCAGACGTACGACAGAATTAAGTACCGAGACGCATTTACTCCTGAGTAATATACTCGTTAGAAAGTTACATGTGTTACGTGCGCAGTAAATAATATAGATTACGGAGCGTCCCCACTGAGAGCGTTCGCGTGTAATATTCCAGTGGTGTTTATGTTGAGCCGAGCGTTACTGTGGCACTGTGGTTCATTGCCACGCTCCTTTAGAGAAATAAAGTCGATATTTTCGGCAAGCGCTTCGATAGTATGACTAACCGAGATTTTTAAGATAAGGAGAAGGCACACGAGCACTCAGGCCATGCGCCTGATGGTAAGTGGAATTTGAGACCCATAGACATGTGAATTCTCAAGACCATAGTCGTAAGGCTGTAATCCTAAGACCCCAAATGTAACGGTCAATGAAAGACGAAAAATAAAAAAGAAAATATAACAGAGGAGCACAGCAAACAACTTGCTTATACTTTTAGTAACTCTACTCGTACTTTCTTACCTAAAGCCAGTAAACGGGTGGATTTTAAAATATTCACGGCTTAATCTCATTGTATTCTTATCACAATCATCTGAAATTGCAAGGTTATTAATTTTCGTGCATCATCTCTTGTTGCGATCGAGCGTGTCCCGCACGGCTCACAGCGCGGTGCGCCTGCGCCGATTATTCGCACTTTTTACCGGCAAATACCTACTTTTGTTACAATTGTAATGTCAATTAAAAAAAACGATTACGTAATAAAGCACAACCCATGCATCTTTATAGGCTCCTTTTCAATTTAGCCATACTGATATTATAAATGCAATAGTGACTGTCTGTTTGTTTATTACGCTGTCAGAACTAAATCATTGAACCGATTTAAATTAAATTTATAAGGATACGGATCTACGTTGACGGAGTTCGTCGGCACCGAAAAAGTTAATTTAAAAATGAATTTAGGCATAATTTTGCTATTTACTATTAAGTATATTAATTTGTCTTAATAATATACAAGCACGTAAATATCTTATTAAATCCGTAACGCCAGCATATTACGTAAAATGATATAACTTAACTAATAAATATTCAGAATACGTCGCAGGCCGACCAAGATTACAACTATTACACAATATACATAACTTTAAAAGGCTATAATTATAGTACAGAGAGAAAAGATGCATTAGGGTATGGCTATCCATTTTACATAATAACTATTGTTTTTAGTTATAATTTAAATAACTTTACAATGTTTTACTCGCTATGCAAAATATGAGCTAACAACGCATATAACAAGATACAGTTTTAACGCTTTGTCCATATCCTATACTGTTAAATGAACAATATGTATATTTTATAATCACATTCGAAAACAGTTCTAATGGTTTCGGCGAAATTTGAGTAACGGGGGGCGAAAAATTGACCTGTCATGTCAATCTTCAGAAGAATTCCTCAAGTGACGCTCGGTCTTCCAAGATTTTTTTTTAATTTTAATAACTGTATAATTTAATGTTTAATAATTTATTGTTAGAACGAATAAAGATATAAACACGAGTAATCATCGTTATCAAGATAAAAAGTTTTAAGTTCTGCAATCGACGACACGTTGTCCTAGTTGGTAGTGACCGGTTCAAATCCCGGTAAGGGCAGATATTTGTGTGATGAGCACGAGTATTTGTTCCTGAGTCAGATATATTCTATGTATTTAAGTATTTATTTATCTATATAAATAAGATTATCGTTGTCTAGTGCCCATAGTACAAGCCTAGAGCTTAGTTTGGGACTAGGTCAATTTGTGTGACATTGTCCCGTGATTTTTAGGGTTCCGTAGCCAAATGGCAAAAAACGGAACCCTTATAGATTCGTCATGTCTGTCCGTCTGTCCGTCCGTATGTCACAGCCACTTTATTCCGTAACTATAAGAGCTATACTGTGGAAACTTGGTAAGTAGATGTATTCGGTGAACCGCATTAAGATTTTCATACAAAAATAGAAAAAAAACAATAAATTTTTGGGGTTCCCCATACTTAGAACTGAAACTCAAAAATTTTTTTTTCATCAAACTCATACGTGTGGGGTATCTATGGATAGGTATTCAAAAATGATATTGAGGTTTCTATTATAATTTTTTTCTAAACTGAATAGTTTGCGCGAGAGACGCTTCCAAAGTGGAAAAATGTGTGTCCCCCCCCCCGTAACTTCTAAAATAAGGGAATGATAAATGTAAAAATAATATATGATGTACATTACCATGCAAACTTCCACCGAAAATTGGTTTGAACGAGATCTAGTAAGTAATTTTTTTTTTAATACGTCATAAAAACATTGATCAAAGCTACAACGAACTTTTATATTATGTTACTTGCTGCTACGGAACCCTTCATGGGCGAGTCCGACTCGCACTTGGCCGCTTTTTATTTATTAAAGAAACTAAAGGTCGCCGTAACTTCGTATAAGTAGAATTAGTTTCCCGATACTTCCCCTTTTTCTTCCTGCCAGGGGTAGATTTTCTAATAATCCTTTCTTAGTGCACCCCTAGAATACCCGGGTCATACACAGATTTAGGTTACCGTCTTTTCTGTGGACACACCGAAAGTTAACGTTTCTAAGGCCTAATTTTCTGTTTAAGCCCATACCCGCAAAAAAGCCGACAGGACTGCTTTAGACCTATCATATAAAAACATAACTTATATGCACATAAGCTTGTGGCGACTACACTTTGTTTATGTCACTTAAAGTCGAGTATACGCGCGAGCGGGCTGATAGCCGAGATCGGGCCAGTTCGGCAGATCTCGGGTATCGTCGCTGCGCAACGCCGCCGAGAGGCTGTTCGTTTAAGGTCGGTCGGTAGAGCCGAGTTGCTGTCACTCATTCTCTTGTCAGACAGAAATCAGCTCGCATAAAATAATGTTAGTTTTTGAGATTATATAAATTTGGCTCTGCCAGCAACGATCTTTCAACATCTCATGCCTATATTTATTTTCGCTTACCGATTCCGATTTTATTACGTGTTTTTCTGTTTTGTGATCTCTAAATATATAATTGCTAAAAAGTGGACTGAGCTGTTTTATTCCAGAAAGCTCCCCCACAAATTGGTGACCCCGACGTGATGATCAGATCACCCAGCAAGAACACGTTAGAGCGGACGATGTCTTATGATAACCTAGACGCCGGAAAGTCTAAAGGCGGTGATGAAGGTGAAACAATGGTATATCGTGTTGGAATAAAGGTGCCGCCATTTTGGCCCGAAAAAGCATCGCTATGGTTTGCCCAGTTAGATGGCCAATTCGCACTTTCGAATATAACCGTTGACGCGACCAAATTTTACCATGTGATATCAGTTTTAGAGCCGAAATATGCCGCCGAAGTCGAGGATATTATTATCAAGCCTCCGGCAACTGAAAAATACGAGACGTTAAAACTACAATTAATAGCTCGTTTGTCAGCTTCAAGAACTGAACAGCTCAAGCAGTTGATGTTGAAGGAGGAACTTGGGGACAGGAAACCGAGTCAATTCCTACGCAATATGCGCAGTCAAGCTGGTCCAGGATATCCCGACGAGTTTTTGCGCACATTATGGGCGAGTAGGTTACCTAGTTTACTCCAGAGTATAATTGCGATGCAAGAAGACATGCCACTCGACAAATTAGCTCTGCTTGTTGATAAAGTACATGAAGCTACTCCGCAGGGTATTAGTCCTCATGTCGCTGCCGCGTCTACGTCTTCTCCCCCCCCTTCATCAAGTTTCGACGAGCTTGCTAAGAAAATAGAAGCTTTGACCAGAAGGCTTGATGCAATGTCAACACCCAAGGAACGTCGCGACTTCAGGCCAAGGTCGAAGTTACGAGGCAACCGTCGTGACCCATCCCGGAGCAGGTCTCGCGCTGACGGCCAGCGGCTATGCTGGTACCACTTTAGGTTCGGAGAAAAGGCAGCTAAGTGCATACCACCTTGTGGTTATCAAAAAAACTAAGAAAGCAGTCGCTTGATGCGACTGCGACTAATGACTCTGGTGAGTGTTTTTCTGCTGTGCCTAGTAGGTTATTTGTAACTGACTCTAAATCTAAGGTGCAGTTTCTGGTTGATACAGGGTCCGATTTATGTGTGTATCCGTTACATTATTTGCGTGGGCAACGAGTTCATAAGACAAACTACGAACTTTACGCCGCCAATAACACTGTAATTTCTACTTATGGCTGGCTAACTTTATCTTTAGATTTAAGTTTGCGTCGTAGTTTTTCATGGCGTTTTGTTATAGCCGATGTAAGCAAGCCTATAATAGGTGTAGATTTTTTATCCTTTTATAACTTGTTGGTTGATGTACGTAACTCTCGGTTAATAGATAATTTAACGTCGCTTACATCAGCTGCTCTGGTTGCTACCGAGTGTGTTTGCCCGCAAATAAAAGTAATTTCAGGTGATTCTCCGTATCACAAGCTACTTCAGGAGTATTCTGATATTATGCGTCCATTTGGAACACCGCAAGAACGAAAATGTAAACATCAGATTAAGCATTATATCAGGACCACTCCAGGACCACCTGTTTTTGCCAGACCCAGACGTCTAGCACCTGATAGGTTAAAAATAGCGCGACAGGAATTTGAAGAGATGGAGCGCACTGGTACCGTTTTAAGGTCCGAGAGCTCTTGGTCTTCGCCACTTCATCTTGTACCTAAAAAGGGTGATGGCTGGCGCCCCTGCGGTGATTACACTATTGCGGGGCTGATGTGGCGACTACACTTTGTTTATGTCACTTAAAGTCGAGTATACGCGCGAGCGGGCTGATAGCCGAGATCGGGCCAGTTCGGCAGATCTCGGGTATCGTCGCTGCGCAACGCCGCCGAGAGGCTGTTCGTTTAAGGTCGGTCGGTAGAGCCGAGTTGCTGTCACTCATTCTCTTGTCAGACAGAAATCAGCTCGCATAAAATAATGTTAGTTTTTGAGATTATATAAATTTGGCTCTGCCAGCAACGATCTTTCAACATCTCATGCCTATATTTATTTTCGCTTACCGATTCCGATTTTATTACGTGTTTTTCTGTTTTGTGATCTCTAAATATATAATTGCTAAAAAGTGGACTGAGCTGTTTTATTCCAGAAAGCTCCCCCACAAGCTTTTAACTATTGACTACAGGAGAGACAACTTTTGTTTTTAAGAGTGTGTATTTATGACCCACCCAAGGAAAATTCTCACCCAGCTTTTTGGGCGGTGCGTTGTATGTCGGTCAGTCAGACAATTATTTAGTCACAAAAGTATTTTTAAGCGGTAGATGGGCAAAGACTTATGTTTTAACAGGCCACAGATACTGCCACGCCTACAAAAGAATGAAAAGGGATAGCTTTATGTGCTTCCGTGCGAAGAACGTGAGATGGAGATAGTTTGCGCTTTCATGGAAGCTTCAAATACAAATAATGTTTACTTTAAAACTACAACATTTATTAAAGTAATGGTTTACCAGGATTGAGAAGTTATAAATACTCAACTATTGAATCAAAAATCATCGTTAAAGATCGTAGGGTTTCGAAGATTCAACCATAAACATGCGAAAAAAAAATATTTTTTAAAAAATAAAACTATGTAGGATATGTTTACTAATTGTGTTTTGAACTTTAAGAGTCTCAAGGAAATATAGCTAAGTTTAATATATCCAAAGAACAGACACATAGGTGTTATAGTTATTGAGATCCAGATCGCAGAACACTCCCACTTCATCATATGTAGCCTCTCAAAAAATTAAAAAAAAAAAAAACATGAACCGTAAAAGACTACTCATAGACAAAGAAGAGTAGAAAATAAAGTTAACTTTGGATTATATTATTCACTAAAAGCATAATAGATCAGATAGTGCAGCTTGTAGATTACCTATCAGACCAATATAGAAGGGTTATCACGCAAAATTGTTTCACCAGAAGCATTCGATCGTATCGGTATTTTATGAAAGTGAAATGATAAATCCTTTATCGATAAAGAAAGAAAATGTTATTTTCCATAAAACTCTTCTACAAATGCTGAAAAAGATCTAAGCCACATATGACCAGAAACAAAGACAATGGGGCTTATTATACAATATTGTTCGTAAGTAAGTTAATAAGAGCTGGCTGAGCGTTGACAATACGATAACAATAGGGAAAAAAAAGAAATAAATAATAGAATAAGGCCCAAGGTATAGATATGTGACATCACAATAGCCTGGAGTTATTTCCAATTTGTCTATTAGGCGTCAGATAAAAATATGACCAAGAAATTCTGAAAATCTTTGCAGCTTAAACAAAATGATGATTATATTCATCGCTAGTGTAAAAGAACCATCCAAAATATTCTACCACGATCCATCTACAAATTCAATGGTTCAACCAACCATCCACAAACCTACATTTTTTAACACAGTGATTTAAATATTACAAAACCACAGATCCAACGAAATGACCTGAACTAATACGCATTTACTGAGTCAAACAATTCTTATAAAAAATGTTACACAATTCCGATGAATTAACGCAGTTTCTTGCAAGACTCGTGGCGTGCGCCCGGAGAAATCTGGTATGCATATTTATAGCTATATAGCTTTCTTTCTCTAGTATTTGAGACGAATTCAATGTGTGTTCAATACGTGATTCACGATTCAGCATCACACGTAATGTTGATTGATTGCGATTATTTTAGAGTGAATAAAAGATGCACTTTTAATTAGTTCTTACTTTCATTATTAGAAATAATCTCGGGTTTTTAACAAGGGAATGATCTCAGAAGCCTAATGAGACGTTGCAGCGATTTTCTACGACGAATTGCTTTGTCGTCAAAACAAGCGACAAAAGTCAAAATGCACGTATTAAGTATAATGTTATTTTATGAGATATTTCATTTATTTCATACTTGATATTAGTAAGAGGCAGCCCTATACATATAAAGATAGTGAAAAGAAAGCCGTAATCACTGTAGCTCACACAGGAATATTTCAATATTTTCAATCATACGTCACGTTTTCCAATCGCCTTTCCTATTTTAAACGTGTAGGTATACTATTATGGAATCTAACATTAGCACGAACCCCTAAAACATACTTACTTTCCATATTTTTATTACCTTTAATGCACCTTTACTACTTAGGTACTCGAAAAATATACGAATGTTAACATCAATGAACACCTGCTAGCATTATTTGCTCTACCTTTACATTGTTCTATGCCTTTTCGCCCACAAATCTTTGGCAAACGCTTCGTTTCGCAACCTATTCATTTGCCAACCCGCTTTTTTTTCTATACCTACAAATATTTCAGGATTTTTATAAAACTAACCTAACCTATTGTGTTCTACCTGTGGAGCTCTTGAAATAAATCCAGAATTATTTACAGTTTCGGAAAAAAACGCAGGTTGTCAACCCATTATTTTATCGAACTCCACTTCATCAATTGTATCATTTAGTTCAATTTCATTTTACCGAACGCTGTTTCCTGCTGAAACCATGATGTTTTTAGGATATATAAAACATTAATTACGTAGGTTACGTTAGACTTGTGACTACCATGAATAAATAGGTAACTTAAGCGGCGAAAAATGCCTTTTGATGAGATGTAAGTTACGTTTGTTTGGACACTTGAATCTAACAAAAATTTGCGCTTTAAAGCTTAATATTTCATAAAACGGATCCTTTAATCGTAAAATTTTTAAAGAGCTATCCAACTACACCTCACACTATGGAGTTGACGAGAACAAAATAGATCCCCACGTTACGTGTAGGAAAAGCAAACTAAAAATGTGTTTTTTAATTTTTTTATTTTAACTTTGTTAGGGTGAGTAATATGTACGAGTATATTCATGTCAAATTACATCTTTCTAGTATCAAGAGTCTCTAAGATAGGCTGCGGACGGACCGACGGACGGACATGGCGAAAGTATAAGTGTTAATAGTTTGACTACGGAACCTTAATAAAAGGTTCTTCATAAATTGCTCAATATTTAACACAAATAATTATTGGAACCGCGATCGTGTGATTCAATAATCACAGCCGTTTCACAATTTATGCGCGATCACGCTTCATTATTATACCTCTTGCATTTATTATTTATATGAACCTAACGGTAACTCATCACTTCATTGAATGTATCAGTTTATCGAACGCTATTTTCTGCTGAAATCATAACGTTTTCAGAGTATTTTAAACAGTAATTACGTAGGTTAGGTTAGATGTTTAAGATACCCTGAAAACACTATGGTTTCCGCAGAAAAAAGCGTTCGATGAAATGATACATTCGATAAAATGATAGATACCCGAACCTAACAGAAATAAAATAAACATATTGAAAGCCAAAACTCTACAAAACGTTGCAATATATCATAGAAAGGGTGAACTAAAGAGAACTTACAGGCTTGTTACTTACGGCCGAACCCTATATTCAAACCGCGGATAGATAAGGCTTACTTCGGGTTGAAATTTGACATTTGTCCATACAAAATGTGTCAAATTTTAATCCGAAGTGAGGCTATCTGTCCGCGGTTTGAATATAGGGTTCGACCGTTAGTGACTCACTACTAGGCAACGTTCAAGCTTTCATCTCTCTAATCATCCCGACTTTTTCTTTTATTTTCGGACGGACCACAAACTACAACTACAACTTAAGAGGAAAGAAAAAAGGCGATGCAGAAGTTGCAGAACACGGAGCAAACAGAGAATAGAACATTATGTTACCATTTGCTTGAAGAATGATTTGAAATGGGTGGGAGGTCAATGCCTGCCAATGGGATGGTCAGTAATATAGATGTAGGTAGAAGCTGCGAACCGTACAGTACAACCGTAAATTAAATGTGATTCAAGGTATTATGAAATTATTGAATTTATTTTTTTATAGAAATACTAGTTCTTGTGGTACATTCTTTTTTCTTTTCAAGTTCATACTTTTTTCTATTGAATAGGTTATAACTTGCCCCAAGAAAAAGAAATAGTAATAAGATAATGTTCGAGTACGATGTTATTTACGTCATTATAAATTGTGAAATCTGTAAGCGATATTATATTGTGTATGGTGTTACGGAGCTGCCGACGCAAGCAGTAATGATTACTGCGATTCGTGTAATCAGCCTTATAAGGCTGTGTTCACATTTACTAATAATGTTAGACGTATTATCTTAATCGGACATTATTTAATTTGACCTTGTGGATTAAAATTTGAATGCTGAATTGTTCAAAATTTGTTGTTTTTATGAGTTAGTTTTAACCTTTTCAACGCCATTGACGGATATTTCCGTCATGGTTGACAGCGCAAAATAGACCTAAGAATCTATGTGGCAAAGTTTACATTTGCTCTGGTTTTGTATTTGACATAGCGTTGAAAAGGTTAACCTAATGTAATTGTATTTTGATTTTTATAATTCTGTTTGTAATAAAATATTTACGTTCCATTTAAAACTACTCGTATGCAACCATTATGCTCAATAAACGGTTCCAATCCACGTGTGTTAAACGCCTTGAACAATACGAAAAATGAAAATAAAATAAACTTAATAATAACAGAAATTTACGCGTAGGTACATGATTGAACGTACTACGCTTTGCTTCCATAAATTGTTAAGCAAGTATCCTAATCCCGCAAGATCGGATTAATTGATTCATTACCTTATCTCAAATATATAAGATAATACAATTATAATTTGCAAACTTACCGCAAGAATTGTTTAATTCTATGGCAGAACAAATTAGCGATTTTTTGCAATAGGCCGATGCAACTTAGAGAAAGAATGGCGGCTCCAAGGTTAAAGGTGTATATTTATCTAATAGTGTCACAAACCGAAACGAATCGCTAATTATCATTAGACAGTGAAAGATCGTATGTTTTTTATTGAACATACAAATACAACAGCAAAAACCTCAGATAAATTTAGCTTCGTGACGGCCTCCAGTATCCTTTCACCGCGTCTTAATCTTTTCCTTGAGTTAATAGGCACAAACATTAGTTAACTAATTAATTAATGATATCTAAATAAGCCGATGAATTTGAAAGAAAGCAAAAGATTAAAAACCAAGTTATACCTAATACTCGTACGGGAAAATAATCGTATACAATACAATACAATACAAATATTCTTTATTGAACACCACATACAAATACAGCATGAAAAGTAAAATACAAATAAAAAGTTACTAAGTGAGTCAATAGGAGGTCTTATCGCTAAGTAGAGATCTCTTCCAGACAACCTTACAAAAAACAGAAGTAGTATATAAATATATACGCATCTGTAAGTAGAGTAACATTATTGAATGAAAATAATGCAAAAAATATTTGAGTATTTATAAGCATTCGCCTGCAAAAGGGATTTTTCTGCAATCATATTATCTAGATAAACAAAAAAATAACTTGTTACCTATCACAAAGTTGAATTTTCGTTCCTACCATTTCGTTCCGTGTGCAAATGTGCATAAGTTGGAAATGCACTGTTTTAAACCGTTTAACTTTCCAAGATTGTTAGACAACAAAGCTAACCTTACCTATATGGTTCTGTAGTTATATCGCTTAAACATTTTGAAAAGGTGGATTGAAAGAAATAGCATTTGTAACTTATATTATTTTGGGCAAATAAAACAGTAGGGAATGGCACTTGGACCTTCTGATAGGTTACCACTGTTTCTACATACAGTCGTTAATAAATAAGACTATTTCCATGTGTGCGAGCCTTACGAAAGTGTATCACTGGATACTAGCTACAAATAAGTTGGAGAAAATGTCGTTACTGATCCGTTTGCGAGACAATTTTCTGTTTTCCCTTTCACCGTTTACCATGCTCTTATGTTCATGGCTCCAATAGTTAAGTGACCACAAATTTTCTATATCGTTCCCAGTATTGCCAATATTGGGATTAAAAGCTAAATCTTGGAAAAGATCCAATATGCCCTGCAATATTGGAATACTTACAAAGTGTTGCCAGAAACCGTTGCCCAAATATGTGATTGGGGTTTAGCCAAGAGACATCGTTACTAACTTTATTGGAAACAATTTTCTTTAATATTTCAACTCATTGATTGATATAGAGATATTGATGATAGAGAACACTTTGATACAATATTACCAGTGTAAGTAGCATAAAATGAAACAAGCAAATCTAAAACAAAGAGAAAGCAATATAAACAACACAGGGTATTAATACCCTGTATCTGTCGAGGTATTATGGTCGCGTTTATCGCGATGGATAAAGCATCTGTCACTCTCACACAGCTTACACTGCACTTCTCGGAAAGTGACGGATGTTTTATCCACGTTTAGTCACGCGATAAACGCGGCCATAACAACCCCCAGTGTGTGTAAATTCCCATGCTTTTGGCCTATTTACTTGACTTAACAATTTAACAAACAATACAATTGTTAACTTTAAGGTAGTTCGTATAAACTGGGCAGTAAAGGTGGACATAATATCTTGAACGTGTTTTGTGATTACCACGCCAATAAAGTCGCGAGGTGTGTTACATTATTTTCACAAATTCCCAAAAAAGTACGTAATTAAATCGTTGCTCAAAGAAGATAAGAGTTATTCATTTGTTTTGGAACAATCAATTTATAACCCTATGATCTTAGAATTAAAATCTTCAGTCCATGATTGGTGCATTTCAGCTAAAAGTGTCGAACACTGGTGTTGTTACCTTAGATTTAGGTTATGTCAGTTTGCAGCTGGCCCGGAGGGCCAAATTACCCAGAAATAGGAGCGGAGCTCCATTGACTGTGTCAAATAAAAATATATGGTGCCAGAAAAACAAGACTGTGAAAATAAACTGCCGGAAAAAAAGCGATAACCGCATTCGGGAAAAGACGCGAGTTTGGGAAAGTCATCTAACAAATACTTAAGTCGCGGGAACAGCTAGTTAGTAAACGTTGCAGGAACAGCCAGTCGTTATCAATATAATAACAATATGGTTAAAGATAATATTTAAAAACAGGCTCTGGTTATAAAGTATTTACTTTTTCGACTTTTTTAACGAATTTCCTGACGGGTGCCATTGATACTGTACATCAGAAACCTCAACACGGTAGTGTGCAAGGCAAGTTCGGATAATTATTAGTCAATTTCTACGGGCTGTTAAAAAAACTAATCTAACCTAGATTAGTTTTTTAACAGCCCGTAGAACAATATGCATAACTCTAACGTAAACGAATTACGAAAACTGTGAAAATAAAGGAAATTGACAAAAACAGCCTCCTGCAGCCTCCTTCATTCCAGTATATGGGTCATACACACTCTTAAAAACAAAAGTTGTCTCTCCTGTGGTCAATAGTTAAACGCTTGTGTCCATATGGGTTATGTTTTTATATGATAAAAAAAAGCAGTCCTGACGGCGTTTTTGCGGGTATGGGCTTAGCCAGAAAATTAGGTCTTAAAAACGTTAACTTTCGGTGTGTCCACAGGAAGAGGGTAACCTAAATCTGTGTATGACCCATATTTTCAACAGCGATAATATTCTCGCAATGCATCTTGTCTAGGGTCGATGACTGCAAACGCGTCAAAAATGACAGTTGTTCTAGACGTAAACATAAACTTCGACGTAGTAAGATGAGTCTAATATTACAGCTCTTATAAACCCAAAGACATTTCCTCTCATTCAAACGCAGAAACTGAATGTTGGCTTGATAGTAAACCACGTGATATTGTCTGAGTCATCTTAGTTATTTTATAACTAAAGCATCTTAATAATATCTTTATCTGGGTAAAAGATACAATAACCACTTGAAATAGCGTAATGGAAAAAACAAAACTGCCATCTTTTTATAGACTATTATTTAATAGATCAACATTTAAAGACATACAGGTCACCAATGCTATTTTACGTTTTTTGTTACTGTCATACGGCTCGTAATTGAGCACCGTGATTGTAACTATGTGACGTTTTGATTGTCGGAGAGCATTTAGTAGCAAAAAGTCGCCATTCCCAGCCAGTGCCATTGTGTAAACAATATCAAGGCAGTGCTGCTGATTCTGATTACACCTGCATTAAAACTTCAACGTAATAGTCTCAATTGCTTAATGGTTTTCTTAAAGTTAAAAAGCTATTAAAGGTTGAGTTGTAACACCTCCAGATTCCGTGAAAAGCAAGCCATGTCATGTCACTCGTTTTTAAACGCATAATCTTTTAGGTC
This sequence comes from Acleris holmiana, assembly GCA_949316455.1. NCBI lineage: Eukaryota > Metazoa > Arthropoda > Insecta > Lepidoptera > Tortricidae > Acleris > Acleris holmiana. The sequence goes on from OX438775.1 coordinate 15,861,954, forward strand.
AGCATTACAAACACATTGCAAAAGACAAAGCATATTCTCAATTACTAGTTTTTTAGGGTTCCGTATCCAAAGGGTTGGTCCATTTATCCGTCTGTCTGTCAGCGGGATATTTCTAATGAACTGTAATAGCTAGACGCTACTTTAACCGCTATAACAATTTAAAAACGTTAAAATAAAAGGGGTCCCCGTACAAAAAAATTGTGCACTTACACTCACACAATAAAGGAAACTCTTTGAAAGTCCAACTCGCACTTGGCTGGCTTTTTTCCACGCTCGCGCCTTACAAAGTTTTGCTGCGTTTCCTCCGCAATCAGTCCATAATAAAAGCCAAGTATTGCATTCTCTCACAAATAGCGTCTAACCTTCAAATTATCGCAGTTAAAATGACAAGCCTGTTAATACAATAATTTGCAATTTGTCTCCTTTTGTGCTTGGTTTATGAGCGTTTGAAGAATAAACATTAAATTATTATTACATTAGAAAGAAAGAACGAAAATACATTTATTGCCACACCAGTCTTAGCATAATGATTACACAGAACAGATGTTACAAAAGAGATAAAAGAGAAAAAACGCTAACAGAAATTTATATAAAACGAAAAATAAATCTAAGCTAAGTAATCTGGGGGCGGCAAAGGGTCTGGGCGTCAGCATTATGGTTGTAGCTGATGGTTGCGCCCACGCAGGAGCGACTCCGTGCAGCGCTGTTTTTCAGCCGAAACCCGTAGGGACACCACCAGCTGACTGAGGTTGGCCATAGCCAATTGACAGTCAGCTGATGATTCAGAAGGCTATACTGGCTCCAGGGGAAAAACAAATAAAACATTAACGAGAAAAAAAAGAATTTCAAAAAATTAAGTAACGTTTTTGAAACGTGTACGTGTGTTTTTATCGTACAAACAAGAGAAACACCATTACAAAATAGACACATTAGAAAAAATAAAAAAAGCAGAATCTTGCTGCTGCAGCTTGAACTGGAAGGCTCTATGTATTTAGTGATATGAGTGACATTACATTTAAAGGCTTCCAATCCAACACGTCCTCTTATGGTAATGAAGTAATGTCGATTGACAAACAACTTAAACGTGTTTATTACAATGAAAAGAGAGTTATCAACACCAAGAAGCCCGACTACATAATTATTAACAAGTTACGATCGCGTCCGTTAGCGATATAAACTCCAAAAGAATTTCACCGATTCTAATGCGGATCCTAATGGACGAGTGATAAATAGTTGTGGTATTATAATTCATTAAGATCTCTTACTATTTGAAGCTCTGATCATAAGAAAGTACCAGAGAGCCCAAGAGGAGTTTTCTTGGGAATGACAACTGTGATCGATTTCTGGATCAAACACTTTTCTTCTTCTATTAAAGCAGTTTTAGAAAAAAAGTCACGTAATAAATAAATATCAAGGAACCAACTAACACAAATTGACCTAGTACGAAACTAAGCTCTAGGCTTGTATTATGGTTACTAGAAAACGAAACATATACTTCTACAGATAATTACCTACGTACAGTCAAGTTCAAAAGTATGTATACACTTTAGTACCTTGTCTATTGTAACTTGACTGTACATACATAGAAAACGGAAATCGTACCCAGACGCCCTAGCGAAGGTGCAAACGCTCCTTATGTTTAACTTTTAAATCGCTCAAAATAGGTATATGGAATGACTGTTGACCACGTGGTTAATCGTAACGCACGAGAATGTCACTGTCGTCCCAAATATTTTCAGTGATAGAAAAGAAAATCGTTAGTATCGTTTGCATCTTCGCTAGGTTCACTACCAACTGAGCTAAACGCGTCATCTATGTATAGGTTGTAGCTTTTTTTAGCAGACAATATCCACAAATGGCATAGATGTCAACAGCCAATCTGCCATTGTACTCGTACTTCACTGATGACATTGAAAACCACGCGATGCACGTGGGCGTCGTGTACACGGTACTCGGACCGGTTCCTGACCCACTGAACCCGAAACCGACATGATTCACGCGAGAAAAGGATAAACAACTGTTAATTACCCACATAGTACTTATGCAAGGAAACTGTTTTGTATCGTAAGTCGGTCCAGTGCCCCGAAAATGGTAACCGTATTTTTCTAGGATGCTAGAAATAACTAGACAGTCAGTTACTGCGTTTTGTATTGTAATATACTTAATAACCGTTCTCCTGTGTGTACTGTGTACTTATGTTTTAAATACAAAACGATTAGTAAAGTGTATTTCAACTTTACAATTATAATGTTGCAAAACATAACGTCTTCCTGATTATCAAAAAAGAAAATGCAGTAAAAACTCTACCGCGTTGATACGCCTGATGTTTATTTTTTTTCGCTGACTGCAAGAATTTACCATTCGGAAACAAAATAGACAAATGCAATGCTAAAAGTTAATAATAAATATTAACAAAAAACGTGTTCGTCTTGCAATGCCGGTTCGCCTTCACGCCGGACGAACTTGGCCGTGTTTTTGCGAAACACCCCGATTGATTGCCCATCGCTGATTTCGTGTAGAATCGGTAAGGTACAAAAAATGGCAAGTGCGATGCGAACTCAATCGATTATTTAGTAAAACGGAAATTGGTGTAACAAAACAAAAACTATGGGTGACCATGGAATGCCGCAACAATTAAATGCCTCATTAATTGTTCATTAAATTAGAACATATTTCTGAAACAAGTATCAAAAACATCCTACTTATGTTATTAATGCGAAAAATTCCCGTTGCAACCGCTGAACGGATTCGGATGAAATTTGGAATGGAGAGAGCTATATCCTAGATTAACTAATACCACTTCTTAACCCAAAAAACTGCAAAATTCCCCACAAAATATCTATTATCGAATTCTATATTAAGTCGCGGGCAGAACATAGTAACGTATAAGGCTCCTTTTTGTCCTTTTTAATGTGTGTATACCTATTTATATATCGACGCTTGAAAGGCGAAATGGGATAAGCGTCAATTTTTGTGATATTGAGCTTATATAATAATAATATTATTATATAGTTCATATCAGCAGATTTTTCTGATTTGAACGATAAATGTAACTCAATATCACAAAAAATGTCGCTTATCCCATTTCGCCTTTCAAGCGTCGATATGTATGTCTGTGGAACCTTATCTCACATACTAATGGCCAATTCGGACACGGTTTTTTTTTTAATGAAAGCTATATAGGTTGACTGACCATTACCATTAGAAAAGAAGTAATTTTTTGCGTTCATGAAGGTGTTTTTTTGTTTTTTTAAACGACTTATTTTATTTAAAACTTTTTAGTTATCATAATAGTATGCTGTTATACATAAGTCCCACTTCACAATTAATAAGAACCACAGTATATTTCACGCAAGCAACGCCGCGGGAAAGTCAACGTGCATATATTTAAAACATTTTAATGTTCATCGTCAGAATCGCTCAACTATCTTAATCGAGATCATGTTATCGCCACACTCGAAATAGGAACCATCGAGGAGTTCCGGTGGTCATATGTGGTCTTCATAAATAATTTTCAAATTCTGTCCACAACTTAACCGCGTAACAAACGCACAAAAAAAAACAACGTACAGTCGAATTGAGAACCTCCTTCTTTTTAGAACTCAAAAAGGTACAATTAAACAAAAAGGTACAATTAAGGTCGATTGTTCTTTCCACTTAGGGCCTCTTCTTAACTTAGGGTCACCTAACACTATACTTGAGTAACTAGAGTCTGGCAAATGAAAGATGAGAATGAAACGCGGCAACACTATATGTCATTACCATAGGTTTTGACAATCAGTGTTGCCGCGTAAGTGAATTTTTCATTCTCATCTTTCATTTGCCAGACTCTATTATGAATTTATTTGACAACCGACATAAAATAATACTTGAAGTATAAAGCAATAACTATAAAAAATAATTTAAAAACTAAGCTTAAAGAAGACTAAATCTAAAATATAAAAATAAACTAAGACATGAAATCTAATAATGGCCCCTGCGGCATTGTACCGGGGTGTCTATCATTACATCGAATTTCATTTCATCCAACGCTATTTTCTGCTGAAACCAAAATGTTTTCAGGGTATCTTGAACATCTAACCTAACCTAACCTACGTATTAATGTTTAAGATACACTGAAAACATTATGGTTTCAGCAAAAAAATAGTGTTCGATGAAATGATACAATGAAGTGATGAGTTACCATTGTGCCGATGATGCTGGCATTTCCCTTTTTGAATGGCTAAAATAAGTAATGGTAATTTCATTTCATATTCCTTATTTGACCTATATACCCGAGTAACTATGTAGATTTTATTTAGATAAATCAAATCAAATCACAATCTTTATTCGCATAAACGTAAGTTATAAATTGATGTTTAATTAAAGTGTTGTGATAAAGTGCTCAATATTTCTACAGACTCGTGTTGCTATGGGTTATAATACTAATATAAGTCTTGGACTAGCTTATAGCTAATACTATATCAATAATTATCTCCGGCCAGCCTTTCCAGTCGGAGCCGTGTATAATAAATGGACTATTAAACATCCGCCATCACAATTTTTATACTTTTTTTGCGGCGATTACTGGCCTAACTATAGCCGCTTAACTAAACAAGCATGCAATAGCTGATTGGTTTTTAAGATCCGATTAAAATCGGAAACAAGATGCATGCTCGATGAAAACTTGGGTATCATTAAGGAGATTAGAAGATTTGCCACAAGAAAGATCCCGAAGGGAAATGAATCATACTGACATATTAATAGGAGACTGCTTTAATGAATGTCTAACACTTACTCGTAATCTATTATATAAAAATAATTTGTAAATGTGTTGGTAAGCGCATAACTCAACAACGCCTGGACCAATTTTACAATTCTTTTTTTTTAATGTTCGTTGAAGTCCAAGGATGGTTTTTACGGCGAGAAAAATTCGAATAATTTCCGGGAAAGTCAGAAATTTGCAGCGGGGCGAAGCCGCTGGCGGGCCGCTTGTTCTTAGTAAGTTGAAAATTGGTTCTTTATGGACCAATTTGTTTAAATTTAAGAAAAAAACACCGGTTCATATTGAAAAATATTTGATAATCCTTAGAACATTTAAAAATTTATCAACTTTCTAATAGAAAACGGATAAAATTTAAAATAACTTTCGTTTTGCTGTCCTTCATAGAAAATATTTTGCGTTGATATGCCCGTTGATGCGTTTTGGTTCCAAATCTTCTAAAGATAAACAATTAAGACAAAAACAAACCTGGAGAAAATCTGACAATTCAATTCTGGCCTACTTAGGCCAGAAATATAGACTTCTATATTCCTCAAAATGGTTTTTGAATGACCAATAATTATATCCTTTCTCTTCAGCATACAATACAATACAATACAAATACTCTTTATTGAACACCAAAAATAAAAAATAAAAACAGAACATGGAACAGTACATTTAAATCATAGGTATACAACAGGCGGTCTTACCGCTAAATAGCGATCTCTTCCAGACAACCTTGTAAGAGAAGTAACTGAGGACACATATTCATGGCAGGGGGTGTAAACTAATTCGTTTAGAACTCAAACTAAATAACTACACGAAACAATTAAATTATAAGCAGCATAACTAGTAAGTTAAGGTTATCTTTCTTTAGAAGCTAGCCCAAATGGCTAAAACACTAGGAGCTATGAGAATGGGGAGCTAAATAAATCTTGGAGTGAAAAAAACAGTAGAAAAATATTATATTGAGGCATCAGTACCTAACTTTTTTGCATTTAGGATGCCACAAATACGGTTCTTGTGTTTGCATGCTAGTTGGCAAAGTGGTGTACCCTTGTTTTGTCGACAACCTTTTCATCGAATATTATTTCATCGACAACGATTCATCGAAACTTTAGTACTAGTAATATTGTTTGGCGTAATTTTATTTCAACTACTATTTATTTAAATTTATCTTACTACGTGGAAATACTAATCAACGAATACTACTTAATCGCTGATTTGTTACAAATTATCTTAATTGGTACAGCTACAAAACATTGCAATTCATTTCTTCGACGTATTACTTCAATACATTTTTATATGAGGCTTTCAAAGTAGGTTAGGTTAGAACTGCGACCCCCAAGAAAACGAACTGTTGACAGAAGTGGGTTAGGTTAGGTTAGAACTGCGACTCCCAAGAAAACGAACGGTTGACAGAAGTGGGTTAGGTTAGGTTAGAACTGCGACCCCCAAGAAAACGAACTGTTGACAGAAGTGGGTTAGGTTCGGTTAGAACTGCGACCCCCAAGAAAATGAACTGTTGACAGAAGTGGGTTAGGTTAGGTTAGAACTGCGACCCCCAAGAAAATGAACTGTTGACAGATAGCATGACACATTACTATTATTAAATTATATCAATGGTCAATCATAACACACATAGCTATAATCGCACAGAGTGATTGCGTTTAGTTTTGATAGCAAAATATTACCAATTGAAATAATTTTATGCGGAATAAATATTATTACAAGTAAAAAAAAAAACAAATAAAAAAACCCGAAATGATTAGTCATGACATGAATTTGATTGAAATAAGTCAACTACCAATTAAAAGACCTCGTTTCAAATTACCTAGTATTGAGTCCTCGACGCAATGAGTTGTCGATGAAATGAAAATACTTGAAACGTTGTCTTTGAAATAATATTCGATTAAAAGTTTGTCGGCAATTCAATGATAAACCTGGCAAAGTGCTATTAAGTACATTTAACCATTATTTAGCCGGGTCATACACACTCTTAAAAGCAAAAGTTGTCTCTCCTGTGGTCAATAGTTAAAAGCGTGTGTACATATAAGTTATGTTTTTATATGATAGGTCTAAGGCAGTCCTGACGGCGTTTTTGCGAGAATGGTCTTAGCCAGAAAACTAGGCCTTAAAAACGTTAACTTTCGGTGTGTCCACAGGAAAGACGGTAACCTAAATCTGTGTATGACCCAGCCACTCTACGCATCCCTTTCTCCATCCCACTTTGATTTCTGTCCTCATTATCCAGTATTGACCTTAATTTGACGCCAAAATCCTTTAGCTGCTGCACTGCCCTCCAAACCGAAAGGTAGTATGAGAATAAGGATTCCGTACTCTTATACTCCATATTTCTCTTGAAGGGCAGTAAATATCATTGGCTATTCAGCGAGCCACTCGAAGCGAGGTGACCTAATTGACGATGACACTCTTCGATTCACGCGGCTGACTTTACGACACTAGACTGTACTCTGTCGACTTTTTGCCGCGGGATGAAAATCATAAAAAAACTGTTACGTAACCGTTTTATGGTGAAAACGAAATCCTATTTCTGTACCTGAAAGCGAAAGTGGCTGAAGTCCATTTTATGTTAAATGTCATATTATTAAGGCACTAGTAGCTAGGAATATCAAGGATTTCAGGAGCATTTTGTACCCGTGGACCATTGTGACTCCAAAGTACAGTTTTAATAACGCAAATATATCTTTTGTCTGCTTTTTGTCCTTGCTGAACTTTCATTCCCTATCACAGCCTTGACGTCTGTAATTCAAATGACGCTACATAACCACCATTTTTTGCTTGACTTCATTAACTACTTCTAATTCTTGTGTATATTCATTATAAATAAGATTTTAACTAATAACCCCATGGTCTCTTTAAATATATGGTTCGAATCCACATTTATTTTTACTTCAAAACTCGGGAAATGAACCAACATCTTCGTTGCCCTTTCGAAACTAGTTATGCTTGGCCATTTCAACTCATATCCGTCGACTCGACACCGATTACCAGTTCCCGACGACCAAAATGTCAAAAGCCTCAAATATGATATAACTGCACGCTGTCTGAGGACATAGTTAATTTGGTTCTGTCATACTACATTGTGGTTGTACACATTTGACCTTATACCGATTTAGGTCTGACTTGAGGAGAAAAAGGCCTTTCAAACGCGATTGAACAGTAATGAGTCACATATTTAGAGCTAGTTGAGTGTTTGACCTCGTTATTGTCACAGTTCTGACCAATAATCACAAGACAACGAATGATGGCATTGGTTGGATAGGTAATAGTAAGCAGGCACCAGTTAATGCTATGCATGACCTAACAATTGTAATGACAGGTAAAGTGCATACAAATTATGTTGGTGATTCTAGGTTACATGTACAAACTAAACGCTGATGCCGCCTTAGGGAATTTATAGCAGTAGTAATATGTAGAACAGCTTGAAATCTTGTTAGGGTACAATATTTATTTAACATTTCGATTGCAGCTACTGCAAATGGCAAGTGTTTCACTTAAAAAGTTTGTTTTAAACTGAAATATATTTTTAGGCTAAGTAACTTTTATTCTTCCAATTGTTAAATGCCTAGGTTGACATATCTTATATTTTACGGCATTCCCAACCGACCGAGATCCATTGGCATTTTATTATTAACAACATATCTCTGTTGACGCGTCTGATTCGTCAGTAGAATAAACCAGCTGCAATAGCACAACAATGAACCAATTTGTGTACCAGGACGTCATGTTACTGCCAAAGGTTACCACATGTGGTCTGTTAGTGAACTGATAAGATAATAGTGGTGGTAGTTAGTAACTATGTAATATGTAACTCCATCTCTTAAATGGACTTTCGGGTTAGTACCTTTGTACTTCTCTATCACTCGCTCTTATATAATGATCATAAGCTGGTCTTACCCCACCCGAAAAAAGTTTAAGGAGCAGAGCTATTGCACTGTAAGCCTCTTCTGTACGTTAATACATTGCACAGTGATTTTCGCAGGCATTTAGGCATTTTATTTGGCCAATTGTGTACAATAGGGTACAACTTTCAACAGAACCTCGGAGATAGCCAGAAAATTATTAGATTATACATACAATGTGTTACAAATTTACCCAAGAACCTATTATACTATTATCTCAGTCATTGACTGACAGTTTGACATCTTAGGTCGGCATTATTTTTGGCTTCAATAAATAATTTATTTTGTTGGGAATTTTTGGAACACGTTGTATGTACATATATTTATTTAGTTTGTTAGTTGACTTAACACATCTAATGCATCTGATTCATAGCACAATATGAATCAATTTGCATATGTACCAGGACAGCATGACTCCGCCGAAGGTTATCCATGAGTGGTCTGTTATATATCGCCAAGATTATAGTAATGTTATCGAAGGGTACTCGCATTTGGTTGCCCATTTCGGATAAAATAATTATTACGCAAATGACATTGATCCGACTGTTGTATTGTATTTAATACTCGTACGCTGTGTGCTAACTTCCGTATTTTGTAAGTAGTCAATTTATCATCAAATAATTTAATAATTTAATTTATGATATTGATGATACGTTTAGTAGTAACAGTAAAATGTATTGTAAATGACACCCTTGATGAAAGAGTTTTAAAGTCCTATCATTAAAATGCATTAGTATGTAATAACAACACTTTGAAAAGTTTTCTGTGTATGCATAGAAAACCTTAGTAGCAGTGTTAGAATTAATATGAGGTTTAACGACTTGTTTCCTAATATTACTAAATATTAAACTGTCTACTGAGTTATTTTTTTAAGTAGTTCTATCACGTAGTCTTTCTGTGAAATGTCAAGGTATGAGGGGGTGTTTATGTGGTGCATGATTTCGCTGCTTTTCTTCTCGTAGAACGACTAAAGAGCTTCAAAGCTATCGAAGTCGAAAAAAATCCGCAGTTGAATCCTTGATATAGTAAACTCCTTCCCTCTCCTACTAGGGAGCCAGGACATGCAGAATATGAGGGGTGAGTGTTAGAGTAGCAACGCATGGACAAGGCAGAGTCATGTCACGCCTCTCCCCACCGAGCAGTGTTTTCGTCTCGCCCACTTCCGTGACGAGGCCCGATAAAAGCGTGTAGGTCGCGTCGCCGCGTTTTCCCGGACCCTTCCTTATAAGCGCATCCTACACGTGTCACGATTGCGCACGCGCTAATACGTCTCACGCATAAATTAATGGTTAACACATACGTGCTAATTGTTTGTTTATTATGTTAACAACATTCATGTAAGTTTTATTGCAGCTGACTTTTTACTACTTGACTATCTACTACTACTCTATCTTTCTGTGTTCCTGGTGCTATTTAATGTTTTTAGGGTGAATCAACTTTTAAAGTCCTCCTTTTCTACACGCTAATAAAAACTTACTAGAATATGTGAGATTGATAATGGTTTACACATGTTAAAATTAGATAATCAGATTTTCGGATTTCACTATTCATAATCATAAACCAATTCTATAATTTTGTAAAAACATGGTAACGCAGTGGAAAATGCACGTTTTTCATACAAAACCCGGGGACAACGTCGTCCCATGCGTTACCTGATATATTTGTGTAAATCATAGAAGAATTTTTAAAATTGTCAGCTAGAAAGTAAGTTTAATTGTCTGATTTATTCAATATATAGACCACATCAAAAAAAAAATTGCATTCTACCAAATTAAGGTGACATAGTGAGACATGTCGAAAATTGGGGAGTACCTTAAAAGTTGATTCACCCTTTAACCTAGGCCAGGAATATTTCGGAGTACCATATCAACATTCTAAATGTAGAATTCCTGATTTTTCCGTTAACCCAAAAAGCAATTTACTAGAATGTAAACCACAACTAAATACACAATGAAAAGGCCACCGTTTCACGCATGACCGTGAATGGCGGAGCCATCAATTCGAAGTGACGTGCGAACCGCACATCCCGCCGAATCGGCATCGAATCAATTCGACAAACGTTTTGCACAACACTGGTTACCGTTGTTACTCAATGTGTTTGATAACTGCAGACTGTTTTAGGTTATGTTATGGTATGGAAGGTTTGTTGTTTCACAATTAATGGTGGGCACGACACAGTACGAATGAAATATATCGCGATACGAATGTGCAATGACGTTGATACAATAGGCGGAAGCTTGTACGTACCATTTTTTAATCGTTTTATTTTAATCTGGAGTTAAATGGAGCGCCGTCTCCCCTTAACATATACCTTTTCCTGTTAAAGGAAAAAGTTATCCTGGATATTTTTTAGGAAATAGCAAACTGTCGCGGATTCAGGATTTGAATTGACAGGGGATCTCCATTGTTTAGGCCAAGCCAAGGTTTAAATTCGACTGCACCCATCCTTTGTGTTCCCGTTTGTTACCCATTTCACAACAAGAATATTTATAGTACTTATACCTAACATGTCACATTCATCAGAAAAAAGGAACTTTAGATACCGCCTTACTTGTGTATGAAAAATCGTTACTAAGGGACGACTCAATCGTCATTAACTGACTCTGAGTACGATCTTTACACAAAAAACAAGAAACAGATACTTATAGCAATTTAAAATACTGAAAGTTAGCACGATTGCGCTAGTATTTCCTAAATCAACTAAGTTGCCAATCAGTACCCAAATGAAATAAGTACCAATCTCTATTCAGACCGCTCTCACCATTGTGCGGCGTATGCGCAACCTGTAATACTATCATTTAACAACTAATTACGTATGCAGATCGGATAGTAAATCAATAAGGAACCGTCAGAGTAGACTGCTAATTAGTAATGTAACATAATAATTGGATTAGGTATTATTTACAAATAGATCGATGAATAAATGTAAGTATCGATTTTGCTTGGATGGTTTAGGTATATGTTGCTAGCTGTTAGTGCCCGGCGTTGCTCGTGTTTTTTTTTCATATCGATCGTATTGCTGCCGGAATCTGTCCAGCTGTTTTCGAGTCCACTGGGAACATACACTCATACACACATAAGAGTTTATATAAATAAAAGTACAAAAAGCCAAGTTTAGTTTATAAGTACTTTCTTAAAACTCTCGTCCATTACAATGTTTTTTTTTATTATCTACTAGCGACCTCCTCGCTTCACTCCGGTTGAAACCAAACAAAAACAACCCCTATTTTGCAGGGATCATGTAACTTCCTATATGTAAAAGAAATATTCATATCAGTTTAGTACTTTTGCCCAAGTCTCCATCCGCGTAAAGTTAAACTTTGAAACAATACCTACATTAAAATTTGACTTGTTTGTAAAACACGCTAAACTAGATTATACTCCAAGGCATAGAAAATAAAAGTGTAAAAAACCTTTTTACAATAATTACGCGACTGAGAGATAAGATCAAAACTAACCTAAGTAACTTGGTAATTCGATGGAGTTTTATTTTCTCATTAATGGAATATTACACCCGCATTTCCTCTTGACATCATCAGTAATCGATAGGTATCGGAGATCGATTTGTCTTGCCATAACTTGTGACGTTTACGATCGAATCGGCTTTTTATCTCGGTCGGAATGGCACCGGTTTGGGAAACCCCTCGGAAGACTTCGATGTTTATATTTTATGTTTATTATCGAATGTCTTTTTAAAACACGTGAATAAGGGAGTCCCGGACCTTCGGAAGACGTACGTGGATGATGTACGTATATGTGTGTCGATTATTGAACTAGGCTATTGAGGAAATTGACTATTGAATGTTGTTATTAGTAATCATAAAGTTAGACAAACAATATTTTTACTTGTTATAATGTATCATGGACGCATTTAGTATCGTGTATCGCAGTAATTGTCTTGACTTTAGTGTATACTTACTGACAGACAGGCAAATTGATCGGCAAAAAACCCTGTCTTATTTCATGAAAGGATATTGGTTAACTTCAACACTCTTTCCTTTACGGTGATCACCGAAAGAAACATAAATGTTTTAAAAAACAAAAACCCGCCTTCAAAAAGGCAAAAAATAACTTCTTGTAAAATTGTAGGCACCAACCTAATAGGTTAGTCCAACTGAAGTCGGCTTTTTGTTGAAGATATTGTGGTCGCCGACTTCAGTTGGACTAACCTATCAGGTAGGTGCCTTCAATTTAAAAAGAAGTTATTTTTTGCGTTTGTAAAGGCAGTTGTGTTGTTTTTGTAAACATTTATTTTATTTTATACTTTTTAGTGATCATAATTCGCTGTTACTTAGTCCCACTTCTTAGTAGATATGAAACTTTAAGTTATTTCAAGCGCGCCGCAAGCAACGCCGCGGGAAAGTCATAGTCCTATTTCAACAAGTAATTATTCTTCGTTGTAGTCGCTCAACTATCTTAATCGAGATATCTTATCGCCACCCTTGAAATAGGTACGGTTGAGGAGTTCCGGTGGCCATCTGTAGTCTAAATTATCAGCTCCACTACACCCAGTGATACTTTCTGAATGCAAAGACTTGTTACTAAAAATACTAAAATCGCTATGTTTGCCTGCAATATTTGAAGTGTTCCCTCAATTCCTCACTGAACCCCTCATCAGATTCAGATTTGGTGACAATGGGAGCACCTCGGAAGTATACTCTATAAAACCAAAAAAAAGAATTTTCAAAATCTGTTCACAATTGACGGAGTAGGTAATCGGTGAACATACATAAAAAACATTCAGTGGAACGTATAACACTCCTTTTTGAAGTCGGTTAAAAATAATGCCGCAATGAAATACAAGTCTCTTATTTGCTCTAAATTAATACTTACTTGGTATAGTCTTCGATCCCAAAGCGCATAAAATTAATAATAGTGCAGATAAGTTCAGCCTCAAACAGGTTTGTAGCTAGTCTTGGTTTTCCCACACGCTACACGCCACATTTGTGCAAAATGTGTTTTCGTTTACACAGCTTTACTAATAGATCTTGTGTGATATAAATGCGGAGTCATGTTCTATACTATTTATTGTATTCTCGAATTCTTCATGGCAAAACATGTAGTCATTTAAAAATCAAGTATCTGGGCCCGTAGTATGTTGGCCTTTATGGATGTGGGTAAACGTAGAAAACACATCTGTCACTCTCGCACTGACATACTGGTCAGAAAGTGACAGATGTGTTATCCACGTTCATCAACATCGATAAAGGCGACCATGCTACGGGCTCCTGCTGGGCGGAGCTCTACTCGGGTGTATGTAGACGACACTATTAAATCACAATTTGATAGTGTCGTCTATATATGTCAAATACAAAATCTATTCCGCAATTTTCATCAAAATCGTTAGAGCAGAACTTGAGTACAAATATATATATACAAATTTTGCTCGTTTAAACCTTCTTTTCAATCGCAAATAATAGCACTATATAATATTGATATATTTTTCAGTGTATTCAAATTACTGCAATAGCATCCACCATAGGGCGCATCAGAGATTTGTAAAGCATTCCAGTTTTTCGATGCAGTGATGATCTAGTGCGGTGTTATCTTTGTCTTTGATGTGCCCTGCAATACTAATGTAATACTAATTTTCCTCAACGCAAAGACTTAATGTATGCACCTTTTTTGTGTGAGTTTTTGCTGAACACCTGTACCCACCTTGAACACAGTTTAGCACACCATTTATGTTACAATACTTTACATTTCTATGGCTGCTGCCAGGTCTTAAGTTTTTGGGTCTATCGGACATCCGCTCTCTTCGCCTCTACATGTAATCAAACCGAGCTGCAAAATCCTCCCACCACGAGGGCTCAACTCAACATTACATCATTTCCAACTAAACATTAGAAAAAGAAACGCGTAAAAACATCAAGTCAGGTTAAAGCACGTGCACATTGTAAGTCGTACTCAGGTTTTTATACCCTTTATTTAGCTCACATTCTTCCGAAGACATACCAGTACGCGTCTCAGTCTACCTTCACGAGTTTAAAAAGGATAACGATATAAGACTCGCTAGCACGTTGTTTACTACGTTTTAATTTTTTGCTCCCGTGATTTTTATAGCTGCTGTTATTAATTCTAGTTTGCGTTTGTTTTCTTGTGGTGAGTTGGTATCTCCGTTGTGTTACGATTATATATATATACGATACGATTATATGTAAATAAGAATATACTCGGAAAAAGATGGTTAAACACGTGACGGTATGTTTATGGATAGCCATGCAAAATTCGAAGTTGAAAAAGAGCAATGCGATGCAAAGTACTTGCAAATTATATGGCTTTTTTGTCGCACAGCGGAAATACAAAAAATGATTTTATTTCGTGACTTTACACGCATTTTGCGCTGCATAAACAAAAATGATTTATGTTGCCTCTTTTAAACTATCTCGGTAAAAACACGTTTTATTAATATTAGCATATTGTATCGAAAAAAGTGAATCACTATTAAATAAATAAAACAGCTGATAAACCTTAAAAATCCTGAAAAAAAAACATTAACCTTAGTCAACACCTTGACCCATTCAATTACACTAAATATTATGAAGCGGAAAGATTATGTATTTTTGTATGTTTGTAACGAATAAATTCAAAAACGAATGGACCGATGTCAAAAATTCTTTCACCAGTAGAAAGCTATCTTTGCGGGTGCAGGGTCCGTCCGGATCGCTACCACCATCTTATCCATTAACCTATCGCCAAACAGCAGTATTCGCATTGTTGTGTTCCGATTTGGGGATAAGACAGCCGGTAAAATAACTAGCATAGAGGCATTCCATCTTGGTCCTCAGGGTTGGCAACGCATTTGCAGTCTTAGAATTGCAGTCTTGTGAATACGAATGTCTATGGGTCACAGCTTCCACTTACCATCAGGTGGCCTGTGTGCTCCTTTGCCTTCTCAATGCCATAAAATAAAAATAAAACTTATCCCTGAGTAACATAGGGTTTGTATTGTTTTTCTTCGCGGACGGAGTCGCGAGCAACAGCATAAATATGGATATTCTCGTTGGTAGCCGATTTTTTTTTCTGCAATAGTGTACGCATGGTGTAGAAAGGTAATCGCTCATAGCATTCTTAATTACAACCGTTTTACGAGTAAGTAGTTAAGTTAATTTATGTTCATATAAATCCGGGCACCTTTGCTTTCGTACTAGACTAATTAATTAACGCATAACTTAGTCAGTAACTGTATACACAAGATATTTTAGAAAATATTCTAATGTCATATCATAAGAGATGGCTAATACGGCTTTTTATACAGAAATCTATAGCTACAAAAGTTTTGAAAATTTTAATTGTTGAGCCGCGTAGTAGCTCAGAAAAATCTAGGGGGCGATTCTCTCAACACAGCGCTGCGTCTATCTCAAAGGCGAAGTTTGATCCGGCAAGTTTAAGAAGTCAGTCGGAGCGTACAAAACACATTTAAGTCTTAATTAGACAGCTTAAAACTTCGCCTTTGAGATCGACGCAGCGCTGTGTTGAGAGAATCACCCCCCAGAAAGAATTTATTTTTAACGTAATTTCCTTCTCGTGTCTTTACGCTGTAATTACGCCAGGGTGTCATGGTTAACAATTAAAGTTGTTATCTATTCTTACTAAAAGATGTCGCGGATATAGGTACGTACTGGGGGGGAGGTGGGATGCTAATAAATTAAACTTTTATAATGGTTGCTTATTTATCAATGACACATTTCCATTTAAAATCTTGAGAGGTTCTGTCTGTCTATATCTGTTTATGATGACAGCGATCTGCCATAACTATAGGACCACCGTGTTCCTATTTTAAATATCGGGTCATAGAGGTGACGTGGAGGTCTTCAACCTTTACAGTGCCTAATATAGGTATATAAAAGCCTCGAAGACGCGCTCGCGACTTTGTGCGCGTAGGTACGAGTATAATTAGTTTACTGCGACTCCCTCTACTTGTTTTCCAGTTGAGGGTCGAATTTCGAAAAAACCTTTTCTTAACAGGGAATATTTTCTCCAAATTTCAAGTCCGTCAGCGTATAAATAAAGATACATATAATGAATACCTACTGTTAATTAATGAAAATTATCTACTCGGAATTACATCTAACTTATCTCCCAAGTTTCGCAATGTTAAAAAACCGTAGGTTTGGTTACGACGTATGAATTATTGTTTAAAAATAAGACACCATGTACTTGCCACGTGTAGGTTGATATCTACACAAACTCTGTACCTTAATCAAAGGTAATAGCGTCTAGTTTAGCAATGAATATGATATCGCAACATACAAGGAACGAAAGAATGATCTTGGAGGATGCTGCAATTGCTGTCAATTATGTAACGCCGTGGTTCTGTTTGTACTGAGAGACTACACAATACACGTAGGCACTTTGTAAAGGTTTTGGTAAGCCTTGAAGTATTGGTGAATAACTATTATATAGGTACTCCTAGATAAAAACCCCGATTTTGTTTTTTAACACTTTTCTGACCGTCTCGATTAAGGGAAAGACTTGTTTTCTTTCTACAACTACAAGCTTTTATTTAACTTGCACAGTTCATATATGTAATTTATAAATTATAACAATTTCTTTGTATTTTACTTTTCATGCTGTTAGTCTGTGCGGAAAGAGATTTGAGGGCGTGCCAGTGCTTTTTTACTGTTTTTGCTATGCTGACAATGTTAGTTCCCGTTTCTGCCACGACTCTTCTCTCTCCGCACAGCCTCTATTGTAGGTATATGGTGATCAGTAAATAATATTTTATTGTATTGCATTGTAATGTAAGTCTGCTTCAAATGTTGCAAGTCAATTTTGAGCCTTTTCCCGTAAATGAATGGGATGAAATTTGAACCACAAATGCAAGCCCGATGTCAATGAAATATTATGCTACCTGGGGGCCGTATTAATAAACAGATTTTAGACTGTATGCTCGTCTCAAGATGCGTCATAACTACCAGTTTTCTACGGCTTGACGTTTACTTAGACGTATCTTGTGATCAGCATCTTGGCCAAGATGAGTTTATTAATACCGTCCTACGACAGGATCTCCGCTATACTTAACGTAGACCCGCCGTTTTTGGACTCATTAGTTTAGTCTTGATAAGCAGATTTTGAATAGAACTAGTCGCACTATTTTTCACTATATTTGATGCTCAAAATGATCTCAATTGGTTTGTCTTCTCACTGTGTCTGTGTTGTCGAGGAGCAGGAGCTGCGCTTCATGAGCTTTTCCTTTTATCGACAAACTCTATATTAAGATCCCGTGGAAGTCGTAGTTTCCTTTCTTTCAGTATTTTATTTGGAAAATATATAAGTGACTTCAGTCTTTTCAGATCGAATATATGTATAGACTGTGCCCACCCCAGAATATTGGGTTACTAATTCCTGGGCTAAGACTGGACATAAAAAGTCGCATGAAGTCTACTAGCCCATTGTATCTCTAGGCAAGGCAAAGTAACTCTAGAAAGTATCTCTAGATAAGCCAATAATTATGCATCGTGACTGGTTCCATAGATTTAATCTACGTGTGTAGAAGTGTGTTGTTTACTTCCTATTTATAACTGTAGTCTAGTTTTAAATATTCTTATGGGTACTTAACTTTCGCGTTTTGAATGTACACAAAAATAATGGAAAGTCGTATTTACATTAACTAATTAGAATGTTAATGAGAAGGTGATTAAGTTAATTATGAAGAATAAAGGGTTTAACTAGGAATAATAATGGCGTGAAAACAATTGCCGAGGGAGCGACAAGCGATCAAGAGTTCATACGTATAATCCATCTTTCATATTTAATATTAATAACTGTTTGTTTGTTACGCTTTCACAGATTAACCACTACATTTATTTTAGTGAAATTTGCTATGAAAATAATTTGAACCCTAGGAAATGACACAGGTTACTTTTATCCTGAAAAAACGTAAAATTCTCGATGGAATGGCCATTAATTACTGGCAAGAGCAACGTTTACTTCATGACATCTATCAAAAACAACATCAAAATCCTAACTTAACGCAGTGTTGCCATTTAGAATCTTCAATCGCCTGCATCAGTTTAGCTAGAACAATTGACTCTGACATGAGATCTAAGTATCTAGCAGTTTCATTATATTTAAATATAAGTGACAATGTTTAATTTGTGTTAAACAAACCAAACTCGCACTCTATAGGTACTTGTTTCTTTTATGAAATTGAATGTTTCCCATTGAAAACCGCAGTTCACTATAGTCGGATTAAAGATCGGTATAAGTACCGATAGACCGACCTATACCTAGAGTGCGAGTTTGGTTACTACTAAGTATGGCAGTTACGACCGCCCAAAAAAAAAAACACAGATAGTCTTTATCCTGCATGTTAGCTATTTGATACAATAAACTGAGCAGAGAAAAACACATAGAGGCATTGACTTGTAAATTCCAATGGGACATCATTTTCAAGTAAAATCCCCGTGACCAACGAACGGATAGAGTCTGGCAAATGAAAGATTAGAATGAAAAATTCACTTACGCGGCAACACTATACGTCATTACACTCTTTACTATAGGTTTTGACAATCAGTAACGTGTTGCCACGTAAGTCAATTTTTCATTCTCATCTTTCATTTGCCAGGCTCTAGGATAGTTTTTATAAGGGTTTCATTTAAAAGGTTCAGTAGATACATAAAGGGTACCAAGAGGACCATATTAATAAGTCTCCGCTGTCCGTCCATCTGTCTGTCAGCGGACTGTATTGATGCTATAACAACAAACAATAACAACATATTAAAATGGTACGGTATCCTTGGTTTTGCGTATTTGGCCATTTTTAGGGTTCCGTAGTCAAACTAGGAACCATTATAGTTTCGCCAAGTCCGTCCGTCCGCAGCCTAGTGCAAGGACTACTAGTACTAGAAAGCTGCAATTTGGCATGAATATGCATATTAGTCACGCCAACAAAGTGGTTTGTTAGACTCAAATGTCCCCCCCCCCCCTCCCTACAGCCAAAACTACAAAATACTAAAAATCTTAAATGAAAGCCTAGAACATACCTAATAACCAATTTTAAAGGAAAACTATCACGACTAAGTAGACATCATTGGTTCTTCAGATACAGGCGATTAAAGTGTTTATACCTACTAAGATCATATACCTACGACGGCACCAATTGACTTTAAATAGAAAATTTGTGATTATTTGATGAATTTTTATGTTTGTAGTACTTAACGGCTTCGGAACCCTACACTGAGCATGGTCCGATATGCTCTTTTTCCTTTTAAGGTACGACGCCCTTAAAGAGCGTCGGTGGCCTAGTGGCTTAGGGGTTCGACTCGTGATCGTAAGGTACCAAGTTCGAACCCCCGCGGCCACCGTGTACCAATAAGTTTTTCTAACTTAAGCACATTACCCGATGTTCTTTCGGTGAAGGAATAACATCGTGAGGAAACCTGCACATTCGAACAGCTGAGTGTGTAAGAGGGTAAATGCACAAAAGATCCTAAAGGGGTCCGTGTATCCAAAACAGCCCACCTGTATGATAAGATAAGACGACACCTAAAAACCACAATTATTCTATGAATCTGTCCCAGATACACTTAAACACGGACAATGCTTCAAGGATGCTGGATGTAGTACACGAGCGGAATGCACTGCATACTGCATCTATTAGCGTAACGGTGCATGGAACCGAACCGCGGAACACTCACGGACCATAAACTAACACACAATTTAAAACATCTTTACCCCCTGGAAATAAAAACCACATTTCCGTAACGTGAACCGTCACGAGCGATGAAATTCTGAACACGCGTTTATTCAGTTTGGAACTAGATTAAAAATCCTTTGACGGTAGCAACTTACCGTATCTTTAAGTTATTTTCAATTAAATTTATGTTTTATTTGTAAATTGTTATATCGATAGGTTGTGCTAAAGCAACTTGTTAATGCAATATTACGAGATGTAATTTACGTGCCCGAGAAAGAAGTTAATGTTGCTTAATCCCAATCTAAACCAGTAGTGTTCGTACTATTGTGTTCCGGTAGTAGGGCAGCTGGTGAAATTACTAGGCATTACGCTTCTCATCTTATTATTTAAGTTTAACAACGTGCAGTTTTAAGTTTACAGATGCGTCTTACTCTTACCGTCAAACTTGGACACATTTTAGGGTCGTATTAATGAACTGATCTCGGCTGTAAACTCGTCTCAAGATGCGTCAAAAATGACAGTTTTCCATGGCTTGACGTATCTTGCGACGGGCGTCTCGGCCAAACTGAGTTTATTAATACGGTCCTTATAAGAGACGGTTAACTCGTTCCTTTTTCAAACTTGGCTATGAAAAAGCGTCAATAAGGAACGTCATTAACTGACTGAGTGCGGCTGTTAGACCCCGCTTGATAACAGGTGGCATGTTTGTTAGATTACCTTCCAACAAAACCGTAACTAGAAATGGTACGGTCTTCCTTAGACAAAGCTGCACACTTTAGTACCTACTTTGTAATTTTATCGTTATCTTTGAACTGCTGCTCTAAACTGAAAGGCGTTAACGCGACAAGGTACAAAAGTGTGCGGCTACTTATAAGGTCGACTGTATCAGTGGACAATAATTATACCCTTAACAGAGTCCAATCCACACGTCCCGTCAAGGGCTTACAACTTAAAACCTTAAAATAAAATTATAAATTGAAGCGTTATTTTTTGTTATTTAGTTTATCGTCGTAAGAGCGTAAAATCCGAAATGGTACTTTCATTGACATACCTAATAATCAATGGAATCGTAATGCGTAATGGCACTAATGACACACATTGTGCGCGCCAAGGTCATTAGAAAAAAGCTCGAGGCTGCTTTGGGGAAGTCCGCGAGCACAGATAACATAAGGAAAGGTCGACCATAGAGCCCACACTGACGTTTTGAATTTTAATGCCCGGGAATTTAAGGCGTGGATACTAAGTAGTCGACCTATGAAACTAGTTGGTATGCGGATGAGATAGGCAATACAAATTCAATTACGCGATTCAAATCAAAACAGTAATACGAATGTGTAGATATCATACACGCTTAAAGCCTTCTTTGTTTTGGGAGTTTTTTTTACTTACTAAGTTTCTTCGACAAACTTGTTTAAGTATAAAGTAGGTGATTTTTGTAGGCAGCTTCCTCTTATTGAAGGGGTCAAAGGGATCAACAATATTTGAACGTGACACCAATCGCTAGAAATTTGCTAGAGTCATTGACCTCTCCACTAGCCATACAATATCCGTCAAAACGGATCCTTGCTAAAGTGTACGTAGAGTACCTACACGTAGGTACTTTGTCTACTGTATCACACAACACCTATACATATTTAAGTTATTTATTATTATTATATTACCCTCAGATACCTTTAAAGTTAGGTACCTACTTAGTTAATCTGTATGCTCTCTGCGTAGGAGTAAAACTATAACTAAGAACCCGGGAACAGTTTAACGATCTCTCAGAACGTACTTAACTTTCTTCCATTACAGGACCATTCAATGAGCAACTTAACAAAACGAAATCATTTCTATTCATGTCGTTAACTCGTGTACAGTCAGCATCAGATGTGATTGTAAGCCGACAGCTGAAAGATGACAGAATTGCTTCATCTACCTGCGGTTAAATGCCGCTTTGCGCAACTCCGCGAGTCGTACAATCTCAGGTCAAGAGTACTTCAAACGTGTTTACAAACAACATGGCTTTACCAAAAATTTCAACTCATTAAATCGCCTTTACATTAATTGTCAGCTCCTTTACGACGATGCATTAAAACATTTAAAAAGATCTTACATTCATGAAATGTATCAGTCATACGATTATCATAAATAATCATAATGTTGTTGTAAGTGTCATTGATATAATCTTCAGCAATTAATATAGATAAATAATTATAATTAAAAGATAAACACTATACCTTCTCTGTTTGATCCAAATCACACACACAAAAACCACACAATTTCAATCATCCAATGTTCCACAAACAAAGTCACTTTTTTAATTTACGCGGGAATCGAGTTTGACAGGTCGAACGCGTGCGTACCGGCTGAGGCTTGCGAGCGCACTGGCCACAAGATACTGGCCGGCGGAGATAATGGTTGCATAGCCATTAAACGTGGTTAGAAAACGAATAAATTGGAGTCGGCCATATTTGCCAATAAATGCGATCCATTGTAACTCTCCAGTGTGGCAATTCATACGATCCGCAGTATTACTTGTGCTTCGTCGTGTTGTTATTTTAAAATGTTGTGATGAAACCAGTTTACGGATCTAGCAGAATTAGTTTATGTTATCTTAACGTGTTTTGAACGCAAAGCCTTCCAATAAATAAACATTACATTATTTCCCACTTGACTCTCCTAATAGAATGAGCTCCATTCAAAGTAAATTTATATTTAGTGATGAATAAAGGGCCGTATTAATAAACTGATCTTAGCTGAGTGTCAGGAATTTCAATTTTCTAAGAAGACATTTACTTTGACGTATCTTGGGATGGTTATCTCAGGCTAGATCTCTTTATTAATACGGCTCTAAGGTACCCCTAACTTAATTTTAGTAAACAAGACATTAAATGAAAAACTTAATTTACAAAGATCATTTACTCGCTAGGAGAAACTCGCTACAAGAAAATTAACTTTAAGTAGGAACCGGGTTTCGAACCTGCGCGATTCTACATGTGAGGAATCCACATAACCGCTACGTTAGTACTATTCCTTATCTTTATCCAAAGTGATATTAAGTTGCGTTGTTGTTATAGTTAGCACCTAAGGAAAACTATCACGAGTCCCAACAGGCTGTACCTCCGTTTTTTCAGATTTTTTCCATTTGTAGTTCTGGCTGTAGGATGTAACTAGAGAAAATTACGTTTTAAGAGTTCAACAAACGCTGCCCTAAATCTAAACTCCCCTAAATTAATGAATAGTACATTACTGCCTAGGCGAAAGTAAGGGATAGCTTGACGAGGTGGTTAGCAGGCCGAGCAACAGCGAGGCCTGCTAAAATACGACTCAGGCAATTCCTTTTCCGCCGAGGCATGCATATGCTTTTCTCAATAAATGTCAGGAAATGATACAAATGCATAATTAGAAGTATTTGTAAAAAAAAAACGAAGAATTGAAAGAGAATCTCTTTTTGAAAACTACAAGACAGCATTGAGAATTCCACCGCCGCCGCACCGCGCGCCGCCACCTTTTATTAAATTGGGTGTATGGGATTTTTTACACGGTCAATTTGACTTTACAGGCAATAGAGATTAATTCTAAATATAATTATGGACATGCATGGATAGTGTTTTTCGTATGGTAGAAAAGCACCTTGATACATACACAATAGTTTTTTAAGACATAAGAAAATAATTAAAAAAATAAAAATAAAAATAAATATTTGGGGACAATGTCACACAGATTGACCTAGTCCCAAACTAAGCTCTAGGCTTGTACTATGGGTACAGTCAAGGTCATAAATATGTATACACTTTAGTACCTTGTCACTTTAATCGCTGTGACAATTTCATATGGCAGTTTAAACATGACGTTAAATAGACAAGGTACTAAAGTGTATACATATTTATAACCTTGACTGTACTAGACAACGATAAACATACTTATATAGAGAAATGCATACTTAAATACATAGAAAACATGTAAGACTCGGGAACAAATATTCGCGCTCATCACACAAATATCTGCCCTTACCGGGATTTGAACCCAGGACCGCTGGCTTCGGAGGCAGGGTCACTCCCAACTAGGCCACCGTGTCGTCAAATCAGTTCAAAAAAGTTAGGAATCTTACACAAATCATTGAAAACCCCCATTAACGTAACTTAAATCCTTTATTTATATCGGCTGTCCTATGTCTTGTCTATGTCAGACAAAAGATGCCATACGCATGCAGAGATATGTTGAGACTCCATAACTGCGGATGCGGTCAAACTTTTTAAATTTAAATTTAACCCTTGGAGTGCCTAGTGACATATCCGGTACGACCCGATTGAACGCCGTATCCCGTATAACACCCATCTTTTTTGATCAGGGGATTGAATAATGCGAATTCTTAGTCTCTTAAATCAAATATAGGATCAGACCTGAGTACAACTGTTGTACTTTTTTTTTTTAATGAGGTTTATGGACGTTGAACATACCGAAAAAATTAAATAAAGTATGTACTTGTACGCGCATCATCAGGCCACCTAGGGAAGCAGGCATTTGCCGGGCATCAAGCATGCGCGGGCGGCGCACCGCCGTCCGCCACCATTACTCGCGTGGGGCTCACGTCCCTTAGAACTTGTATATTCCATCCAAAAGCTATAGGAAAAATTCATGAATGAAAGGACAGTATTTGGTATAGTACATTCGTTAGTTAGGGACGACTGCTATTGATAAAACTAAGACTTACAAGGTTTAGGTTATCATTATCATCAGCCGAAAGACGTCCACTCCTGGACATGGTATAAAAAAATTATAGGGTCACTAGCGACCCGCCAGCGGCTTTGCCCTTTGGAAAAAAAAAGAAAAAGAAAAAGAAAAATACATTTATTCACTGAACACAACGAGACACATAAATAATAAAACAGTAAACAGAGAAAGAAAAACATAGTGGTTGGTGTGTCTTCGTGGCAGTGAACCGGACACTGGCTCAGCATAATGCTGAGGTGCTAGGCACTCCAAGCTTTGGCATTAAAATACTTGTATATTTTTTCATAAAAAGTATTAAATCTTTAAATTTTACACAAATTCTTTTACCATCAAGGCGATAAGGTTATGGAATGCTTTGCCTGTGGAGGTACGACGTGCTAAGTCTGTTGCCATTTTTAAAAGCAAACTAAAGGATCATTTTCTATCACTTCCGTAGTTTTTCTATTATTTCCTTTACTTTTTTCTTGTCTCATGCTTCGTCTATTGTCATTGTTTGGCTGTTTTGGAGGATGTATGTATGTATATATTATATAGATGTATAATTTGTATTTAGTATGTATTTATTAAATTATTTACTTTACGTATTTATATTTAGTCTATATATAAATAGTTCTAATTTCAAAATTGAAATAATTTAATTGTTTCTAGTAGTTATTTAGTTTGAGTTCTAAACGAATTAGTTTACACCGTCTGCCATGAATTTGTGTCCTCAGTTATTTCTCTTAAAAGGTTGTCTGGAAGAGATCGCTATTTAGCGGTAAGACCGCCTGTTGTGTACCTATGATTTAAATGTACTGTTCCGTGTTCTGTTTTAATTTTTGGTGTTCAATAAAGAGTATTTGAAAAACACCTTCCAACAAACGAATCATTACGCATAATTTTCACTTCATCGAAAGGCATTTCTCAACGAATGAGTAATTTGTTTTGGTAGTCATGTGGCGGAGCCACTCATCACCGTCATCATCATCATGCACTGCATTATCATCCGCACATTGACATTTACATATTTACCGCATCCATACAGGTAACAGCTGACCAAACTTCATGGCTGTGCCATGTGTTTCCCTTGTTATGATATAATATAAATAAGTTGCTGAACGCGGCTGTAAGACAGCGAGATAAATACGAACTTATTAAAAAAAAAAATTGAATATGTTTATTCACTATCATGGCCTCTATTCACACGGTTAAACAATATAGCTTTTGGCGTATCGAATTGTTTTTAACCCCGCCATTACTGTCAAGTAAATAAGAGCTATTAAAACGTTGACAATACGATAACACGGCAAAGGGAACATGGTTTTACCTAGTACTTACCTGTAAAGCTGTAATTCGCGGCGTTTTTCAGCTATCATTGAGTGATGACTGGTTGTATTTGACATGGCGTCCAAAAGGTTAAACAACCCAGTTAATGGGTGTAAATTGATTCATCAAACGAGGATCAATCATACTCTTAATGGTCTCAAGTCATTTATTCACAAATATGAAACTGTACAATTATTCTAAAATAATTTAAAAGGCGACAGATCTAGATGTAGGGTTAATAAATTAGGCTAGGATAAATTACAATCAAAATAAATACAACAAAATAATAATTGGTCTAAAATAATAAAACACACAAAACTGGGCCTGAAAACAACATTGTACAGTCGAGTATACAAATATGTATACACTTTCACATATTAATCCATTGAAATAAATTAAAAAATATCAGAGGACAATGTCACACAAATTGACCTAGTCACAAACGAAGCTCTAGGCTTATGCTATGGGTACTAGACAAAGATAAACTTACTTACTCATACTCATACTCATACTCATTTATTTATAATATTATAAAATATTACATGTCAAAATAATTACAAAACTTTGGTTATGTCATAGTTAGTTGCATTAATTATATAGAGAAATACATACTTCAATACATAGAAAACATCCATGACTCAGAAACAAATACTACGGGATTTGAACCGGGGACTGCTAGCTTCGTAGGCAGGGTAACAATCATCTTGGCCAACGTGTCGTCGAACAAGGTGCAAAATAGTGCAAGCGTTTTTCAAAATAAGTGCACATAGGGAAGAACTAAAATAAAGAACGATAACTTTCTATTACGTCACAAAAAATAGTCGTACATCTACATAATGCCCTCATATGCCAAGAGGCAATATTATGTCAAATTCAATAAACAAAGCAGATTCAACCCTCACCCTTTAGTAATATGGTTGCACTGGCTACAGGAGTTTTGTCTGATATACCACCATTGGTCTTACAGCAGTATAGTTGATTTTCGTGACGTAATCATAGTTACTAATTTTAGTCATTAACCCCTAACCGTATTGGAAGCCATATATGGCTTCATGCATTTTTAAATGGTTCCTATTGATGATTTGAACTAAAATTAATCAAAAAAATAAAAAAAACGATGCAATGTTTATAAATTCATTTTCAAACATACATTTTAAGTAAGTTTTATACTTATAATTTATGCAGAATAGTACTTTAAAGACAGCGGTTCACTTTCGATATGCTATGCCATAAGGGGTTAACAATGCGCACTGTTTTGAAAAACGCACACGTATATCTGTGTACTCGACTGTACCCTGAATGGGTTAGTGCCGGTGGGCATTCCAAAAACGACATCAACATATTAACAATCTTTATTATGCAAGAGAACTTTCTCACGTTGACTTACAAATTATCAATTGCCCAAAATGTAACCATTTTAACTTTTTTTAAAGGCCACTTTGTTTGTTTGTCACTTTGTCACATAATGACGCAAACAAGACTTTTGGAGTAGCCCGTTGCTAGGCGTTGATTGCACAAAAACCGAAGGAATTTTCGATAATCGTTAACTTAGCGTTATGCATCTCGACTTGGGTCCCTGATATGACATGACATTGGCCTTCTGTCTTAGGGACGCTGGCCGACATCGGCCGAGCCGATTCGACGTCTTCTCGCTCTTATTGCGTAGACATAAAGAGTTTTTTGATCAGCTAACGCCGATTCCGCGTCGATAGGTGTGGGGAGACAATTATTAGGTTGAAGTAAGTGAGCCCAGGGGCCGATTATTAAAGCTCACCGACGTAAAATTACGAATTTTAAAATCAATTTAATCTACAAGCGGGCCCGCCTTTTGGATTTTAACGAGTATCATAACGCCTTTATCATATCAAATCCAAAATCGCTGCACAAATTCCGATTTTTCCTTCGATTTTGTCCTCCAAAATGTTCAAAAAGAAACTGTCGTGCAGTATCAGAGAGTGAAGGATCTGGCAAAGAAATGGCCATTACTCCACAGACAAGAGCCTAGGTCTTCAGTGGGGAGATGGAACATCAAAAATTATGGACACTCGATTCTTATTCATATTGTCTTCCCGTGGAACTGTTAGGCGATGGGCTTGCAACCTATTACTAATACACTGATAAACTTTGTGCAAAATGTGGTTACGGAATTATCAACAAGTCTCTTTAGAGTTGTTGGTATTGCGTAGCTCTGCCTAGCCCACTCTGAGAATGAAGGCGCGATGCTATGTATGTGAATGTATGTTGATTCCTATTTTACAGAAGACAAGGGTTATTGATTTGTTTTGCGACAGCCAATTTACTACCGTATAATCTTTGAATTAAGAGTTAAGTGTCCATTCCTGGCGCCTTTCACCTAAAAGTATTCAACAGGAATGCCATCACCATAATTACTATTTGCAATTTTGACGCAGCTCAATTTACACAGCTTCAAAGTATTTTAAGCTACGATGTGGTCCATCCTTAATGGTTTTACTATTCTCTCGTATTATAATAATTGTTTACAATGGCATTACCTTTTTAAGGCACCGCGAGAAACTGCATCCTAAATTTAACTTAATTTTATATCACACGCACACAATTTTAAAACCGTTGTAAAATATTAAGATACTCCTAATTACGTTGTATAATATACCTG
Organism: Acleris holmiana; assembly: GCA_949316455.1. Lineage (NCBI taxonomy): Eukaryota > Metazoa > Arthropoda > Insecta > Lepidoptera > Tortricidae > Acleris > Acleris holmiana. The sequence goes on from OX438775.1 coordinate 15,890,918, forward strand.
TTATTACACCTATTCAAAGCCGTATACATTTATAAAAAGCCGGTGTACATTACGTATAAAATATAATTGTATATGTTTAGTTACAATAGGCACTCTTTGGTACAAGTATGATTGAGAACACAATAATTGCTACTTTGTACTATCAGTAAATTTTACGGAATGGTCAATTCAAGTATATTCTATTAAATAAATTACGCGCTAAAATAAATAAGATTCAATCCTATTCACATGATACAGACACTGGATATAAATCACACTTATTATAATAATATTGAAGACATAATAATTACACTCCATATCAATTTGGTCTTAATTTTAAAGCTACTTAGACAAGTGTCACACAATTTGTCCGTTGTCACAATATGTCGTAATGATTAATAGTTGTCACCTGGAATCTCATACCTGTTTTTCTGAACACTGTTAGAAAACATCACTTTTACGACCGGCCATTTTCATACTCAATAAAATATTCTTGACCTAGCTGTTCTCATACTAATTCCTTAAATAATTTATTATAAAAAAAATCTTCGAAGCAGTTGAGAAAATCCTCGGCACAAAGTGCAATACACTAGAGGTCGTCCATATATCGCGTACTTTAAATCCTCGGCACACTGTGTAATAGCAGTGTTGACATTAACACCGTAAAGTGAGACACGTCAACGTAATTTTTTACAGTGCGTCAGGTTTTCTTTCTAACAGGTAGAGCCCAACAACAAAAACCTCGTCACGACATATTGAGAACACGCTCTATATCTTACGATAAAAAACCTTTTTCATCGTACTTTATCTCCGATTAGTATCGAATGGTCACCAATTCAGACGGTTCTGAGATTCAAATATATTAACTAGCCCGAAAAACAGGTTCCATATAGACTTACAAGTTATACAGGTTTACAAGTGAGATACAGTCAATACTATCAGTTGATAAATAGAGTGTTAATATCTTAACCTCGTAAAGCCACTACAAATAGGAAGGTTTTTGTTTTTGTTTATATTACGGAGATGAGAATGTTGAGATGGATGTGTGGTGTGACGAGGATGGACAAAATAAGAAATGAGTATTAGAGGAAGCCTGAAAGTAGCACCTATCATCGACAAGGTGAGATCCCATCGCCTTGTCATGTGACCAAAAGAGTATTGGGTATGAAAGTGGAGGTATGGAAGAGACGAGGTAGGCCAAGGAAAAGGTGGATGGACTGTGGGAGAGACGATATGAAGAGGAAGGAAGTGACGAAATGACGAGTGACAGGGAGGTATGAAAGAAAAAGACACGCTGCGCCGACCCCAAGTAAACAGGATAAGGGCAAGAAACAGGAAGATTTTTGTGAATGGGAATTTCTATCTAGCAGTAGGGAAGTAAAGTTCAAATATGTTTGCTCTAGAATGCGAATTTCAATTTTTAAACAGAAAAATGGAGTTAACTCCCATCATAATATAGTTTAAATTAAAATGCCTTGTTTATGTACATCCTAATGCACGTCGGGCCTTACGAGGTTAAGGAATATCAATCCAAAATCATTCTTCAACATCATCATTATCATCACTGTTCACTATTAGACTAAAGCCATAGTAGCGCACACTACATACGCACGTAGGTATAAATCCACTTCGTATCAAAGTGTATGTCGTAAATACTCCTACAGCGAAACACGCACGAAATTTCGGCAGTGACACGCCTAGAACCATTGATCCAAGTGTTTCACGTGTGGCGTGTTCGTGCGTAGCATACACCACAGTAGAATTATAGCGTAACATTGAAACAATATTATATTATTTTCCGACAAACGAAGTCAACGTCATAACTGCAGACGTAATTTTCTCAGGCGTTTTTCTAAGTTATAACAATTGATTTTATGCGTATTAAAAATAATACAATACACACGGTGTTTTGAATATAACGTTAGCGTTAACTTATTTCTTAATGATAACAGTATTTATGGAGTGACGTTGAGTTGTTCAACTAACTTATGACGCATGTGTAATACGCGTGACATAAAGTAGTGAGATTTCAAAAAAGCTACGTTCACTTTAGTTAATTTTACAAAAGAACTAAGTATACACATGATCGTGACTTCTGTTGACATTATACGACGTTACGCGTAGGTACTAAGAGTGCATAAAACAAGACCGCCCTCGCAACCTATTAAGCAGATCTTCACGGGTGGTCACCATCCTAAGACATTTCAAACTAAAAGTCGAGCAGTAAAAAGCTGGCGTTATAGGACATAGGAATGTTGACTATAGTCCAGGTAAATAATTACACACATCAAAAAATAAAGCCCTTAATAGTCAAAAAAACTACGCCGGGCGTATTTTAACAATTGTTACTATTTTTAAAGTAACAAAAGCAAAGAATTCATTTTCATCAAAGCAGAGCGTGACGTCACAGCTCGCTACGTCATACAAATCTCGTATCGTTTTGAGAGGTAAGTGAAGCGATGTCAAAGTTTGTGTCCATCAAAATTACACATGTTAAGAAATGTACGCACACATGTCTTGGACGGGATCCTATCATTTCATAACTAATGTTTCACAAATGATTTATTTTTCACAAACATAATTTGACAACCCGCGTTTTTTCTCCGAAACTGTAACTAATTCTGGATTTATTTCAGGATTATCGTGGAGAACCCTATAGGTTAGGTTAGGTTAGTTTTATAAAAATCCTGAAATATTTGTTGTAACAGAAAAAAAAAGTGGGGTTGGCAAATGAATAGGTTGTCCTGGACACCTGAGAGGTTTTAAGATAAATAAATATTAGGGGACAATCTCACACAAATTGACCTAGTCCCAAACTAAGCTCTAGGCTTGTACTATAGGTACTAGACAACGATAAACATAGTTATATAGAGAAATACATACTTAAATACATAGAAACATCCAAGACCAAGGAACAAATATTCGCGTTCGTCACACAAATATCTGCCCTTACCGGCTTCGGAGGCAGGGTCACTCCCAACTAGGCTATTGTGTCGGGGCGGAATGGTCTGACCGTTGTTAGGAGTAGAAGGTGAGGACGGCGGAGTGGTTCCCGCGCACGAGCAGCAGGCGGTCGGCGGCGGTGGCGATGGCGTGCAGCCAGGCCAGGTAGAGCGCGGGCGGGATGACGCCGCGGCGGCGCGGCATGGGCAGCGTGACGCACACGAGCCGCGCGCCGCCCGACTGCGCCGCGATCAGCTCGCGCAGCCGCAGCTGCCGGTGCGTGCGCTCGCGCGCCGCCAGCAGGTCCGCCGCCGTGATGCCCACTGCCGACAACCGCACTACTTAACCCGCGCAACGAACCCCCCCCCGCCCAACTGCTATTCGCAAAAACATTTTCCTAACGTAAAAAGACACGTTACAAAATTATCAAGATGTCTCTTTAGAGTTATTGGTATTTTTGCCTACCCCACTCTAGGAGTGAAGGCGTGATGTTATGTATATAAGTAAGTATGTAAAAAGGGTAATCTTATGATAGCTCATATAAAGGTAAATTTTAATAAATTTGATTCGCACCGCTGGTTCAACGCCACTGACAGATATTACCGTCATGGTTGACAGCGCGAAATAAACCGAAGAGTCTATTTATTCTTTCTTGCACAAAATACAGAATTTTAATACAAAAGGTGAACTTAATGCCTAATAGCAGTCTCTATCAGTTTACCTTTGGGCAAATCATAAAATTCTTGTGCGCGGTGCAACATTGTACTAATGAAAAAATACATTTACAGCATGCATCGAAAATAAATAAACAAACATATATAGAGATAAATACATACGTCAATGTCTACATAAACACAAAATAACATATACATATATATATATATATATATATATAAACTAAAATATAAATTAAAAGATGTCAGTTCTGTAAAATGTGTGCTCGAACTAATGAGGTCTATGAGGCAAGGTTGGCATTCACTCTGGTTTCTTTTTCAAGAAAATACGTTATGAATTATTACTTCAGATATTATGATTAAAAATAATTATAGAAGACAAACTCACAAACGTTATCGGGATCTTCTGTCCGGAAGGGCGCGATGAGGTTCTCGAAGTACGCCAGCGTGGAGTCCTTCGGCTTCTTCGTGATGTCGGAGATCATCTTCAAGGCCGAGTAGTCGATGCGGAACTTCGATAGGAGGGACGCCATGCTGAAAACAAAAATGGTAAGAATAAGAGAGTGAATTTGAAGTAGTGATTACAAGTTTAATATGGATAAGACTAGTACAAAGTATTTATTTTTCATATCGACTGTACAAAGGTCATATTATTATATCGACACAAAAGGAAAGGATTTATGATGATACATAATGATGACAATGGACAATCATTACTTTTTTTTTAATTTTTAGGTAGCATGCAGGTATTTCGAGTAGGTATAATTTATAACTCAAGTTTATTCACATCGGATAACAATAAAACTCCTTTAATTAAATTAAAATATTTTTCAATTTAAATGTTGTCTTAACAACATATAAAACTTGCTGGGGCCTAACTTCCACTTAATCGGTAACGTATTTATTGTTTTTCTTTAGGGTTTCTACTATATATCATACTAAATTTGACGCTTGCATGTTTTACCGTTTAATGATAAATACAACAAAATTAAAAATGTTTCTTCTATGGGGACCCTTTTATTTTTAACTTTTTATTCATTAGGTATTTAATCCGACGTATTAGCACATATTCTGTAAAAAAACATACAAAAGGATAAAGCTCTTTAAATTCAGGACAGGCGGACAGATAGAGTAACTCTAAAATACAGCTGCAACGGTAACTTTTTGGCACAAGAATATTTGGAAAATGACACGTGTGGCCAAAAATATTAGGTCCAAACGGCAGACGGGTGGTACTGACTTCCTCTCCTCGAGCTCCATCTCGGTGTGCTTGTTGGCCAGCGTGAACACGCGCAGCGGGCACGCCGCCCACGCGCGCCGCGTCGACAGGATGTACGGCAGCAGCAGCGTCAGGCCTGCGCACACCACGCTCTTGATAACCAGTGATCGGAATTAGGCGAGCTAAAATACCTATTCTTTGCGAGAGGACATAATATGGAGTGGTTACAACCGGATAAAAATAAATATTTTTTGGATTCCGGGTATATGATATTCATCCGGGCACTGCGAATACTAGCCGTAATGTTGAACATCCATTCTTTTCCTTGTAGAATGTTTGTAAAGTTTGTAGTAAAAAAGGTAACATTCTTGCCATAAAGTTAAAATTATACGGTATCCGAAAATGTGAAATATATGGTAAATTAAGTAATCTGTGTTTTCCTATTAATTGTCAGTGCTTGTCAGATTGGCGTATTAGCGTCAAAATAGTGTAAGCTACTAGTACTAAAAAGATAAGAAAGCAAGTACGTATAGGGTTATGTACATATATTCAGGTAAGCGGGTGTACTCACGTACTAACCTAACCTAACCTAACCTATAGGGTTCTACACGATGGTCCTGAAATAAATCCAAAATTATTTATAGTTTTGGAAAAAAACGCGGGTTGTTAAATGATATGTTTGTGAAATGAATCATTTGTGTAACGTTGGTTATGAAATGATAGGATCCCCAAATACCTGTTCGTACCGGGAATAGAACCCGGGACCGGGACCGCTAGGTTAGTAGGCAGGGTGAGTACCAGCTAAGCTAACGTGTCGTCTAAAGTGGTGTATATAGTGTTAAAGTCTCAGTAAAAGTAGATTACCGCCATCGTCGTAGAGCCACCAGACGTCGAGCGAGCCGGCCTGGCGCCGCGTGAACTGCTCCACCGACGTGAACGACGACGCGCGCCGCGCGCCGCCCCCGCCCAGCGCGCGCCGCACCGCGCCGCCCAGGCCCTTGCTGCACACACACTTACTGCATCAGTTACACCAACATCACACACTACTATATTACCTTCAGACGATAACACATTTTTCTCCTACATGCTCGGAAATATTAATGTGTTGTAAAAACAGCCCGCGAAGGTCTGAGATCCAGGCCTCGGCCAAATTAAAAAAAGAAAAGGTTACAATTTTATTTTCCAATCACAGCGCTGCGGCCTCGAAAGTCCCGAAACAAGTCATTACGTACCGCGCTTACAACTTTTTAAAACCGTGTTTGGAGTAGGATAACTAACTCCAAACAGCCAAACACTGGTACAAATAAAGTACCTTCCATATTTATTTACTTTTTAAAAAGGTTAACCTTTACGAACGTCGATTACAGCGTATCTAAAAGTGTACCAAATAGTTTTACTATTTTTTAAACATATTGCGTTCATAAATAAAATAAATGGCTAAAGTAAGTTATTAATGTTTTAATTTAACCCTTAATTTATTTAAATTAGATTTGTAAGAGTTTATTTAATGGTGTATTTTATTTTTATACTATGTAATCATGAAGGATGTCTATGCCGATAGTGGTAGTGTTTTTTTATGATAATTTTTGTAATGTGCATTAAATATAAATTTTCTAGCGTTGTTGGAGAAAAGCAGAATACAAGCCTCGGCCGGGAAGAGTGGTTGCTGGGCTAGTATAATGTACTATTATCTATGCACATATCATAAGTGCTCTAAAATGTATTCAGAAACCGTAGGAAGTGACCAGTGTACAACCAATTTTATTATGAGAACTTTCTTGCCTGTGGAAGTAGGTAAAATCTGTTCTGTAATTTCAATTTCAATTGTTGAGTTTAAATTTGGAGCAGCTGTCAAAACTTAAGAAGACCTCTATTATAGTATCCATAGATAGTAAAACAGTTATGGATACGAAACGGCGACTTAGTATGTTTTTTTATTTAAACAATTTTTTGTAGTGTACCTTCTCTATGTAAAGTAGAGATGTTTTTTTTTCTCGTCTACCCTATGGTGTAGGGTGTCGTAGGATAGGCTTTTCAAAAAACTTTTTTAAACAATTTATGGATTCGTTTGTGAAATATTAAAATTACTAGGTAGGTGAAATTACTAGCATAGAGGCATTCCATCTTAGTCCTCAGGGTTGGCGACGCATTTGAGGTCTTAGGATTAGCCTTGAGAATTCAAATGTCTATGGGTCTCAGATTCCACTTACTATCAGGTGGCCTGAGTGCTCGTGTGCCTTCTCCTTAACATAAAAAAAAAAAAAAAAAAAAATATTAAGGTTGAAAATGCTATTATTTGTAAGAGTCAAATGTACCTTCAAAGTTATTGCCAATGTTGGGGCTGTTATCAAATATTGTATTTAAAAAGGAAACCCTCTACTGATAGACGTTATATGGTACCTCTCCTTGTGCGGCTTGTGCGGCTCGCGCGGCGCGGCGGCGGGGTCGCGCGACACGGCGCGGCGCAGCGGCGGCGAGCCCGCCGACACGTCCGACACGCTGCTGCCTGCCGCACACACACACACACCACTACTAACTACTGATGACCCACCACGCTACCCATGCTCTTCATCTACTCTATTATACTATACTATCCGCAAAAGTATCTGGCCGGTCAGGTCATAAATCATCGGAATTATGCTATCCCTTTCACACCTGCACGGCTTATGGAGCGGGCCGAGCAGCAATAGGGCAGGTAGCGTTACGCATAAAAAGGAATGTCGATAAAGTAATGAAACAAAGAATATAAATTACGTGGTGTTTTATATAACAGTATTGTATAGTTACTATCGAAATATAAATAGGTATATTGAACTATTGACATAAAGTAGTACAATAAAATAATAAGGAGGTATAACAAAATAAATAACTAAACAAGGAAAATACTAGTTCTAATTTTACTAAATATTACTAGTAATACTATTCTTCTTCGTCTTCAGTATCACTATCGTCTTGTAGGTTATTTAATAACAAGACTACTATAATTACTAATGCATTTATCATTATCTACTTACCTAATCACGTATTTAGCTAATTATTTAAGAATTATCTTAAACATGTAATTATCTTAAACATTTAGTATTATTCATTAGTTAATTTTAAAAACAATATCAATAACATTTCAAAAATATAATGATTATATCGACGTTTACATTATAAGTTATCGACATGTTACACCCCTAACGGTAGCCGACGTTTATTGCCCTACCGGCCAGATAGTTTTGCGGATAGTATGACGACTATCTTTTAAATGCAACGTTCCATGAAAAATACCCTTAGGACGGATATACATCGCAGCATCAGAATAAGTGACCCAATTTAAAATTACAGCTTTCAAACTTCAATTTATAAATTTATTGCTATAGAGAAACTATTATTCTGAAGGTGCGACAGTGACCAAAAGCAACTCAAAATATTTAGAAAAGGTAGGGCGGGGCTATGCCGACTGATGGGTAAATGCATCATGTATAAGCAGCGAAGTAATTCCTTCGCCTTCGAGCCTTCAATCAATGAAGTTTGGCGTCAGTGCCACGAATCTACCGGCTTTGATGTCCAAAAGATTAAGGAAATAAAACGTTTTAGGACAATTTATTAGCATTTTATAATAGTCTAAGTATCTAAATTTCTTTAGAAGAGAAGAGAGCAAATTGTTTGTTTCTGTTCCCATTTACCCCTCCGCCGGATAACCCCTACAACAAATGTACAGAATTCATTCCTTTCCTATATTTCCCTAAATATAGGAAAGGAGTGAATTCTAGCCTATGTCATGCACCTGTTATGGAAAAGGAATGACCCCCTGCTCTAGATCCTCCCACGGATAAAGTTACAATTACATTACATTAAGTTGTTACAATTTGGTGCGCTGTTGTCCGGGACATGACAGGCGACGCATCTAAGCATGATGAGAATGTAACTTATTAAAGTAACTAACGATACAATCAACCAAATGGAACTTTTGACCACACGGAACTATATCAAAGTGACTGTGGCTCTCAGATTTCATTACTTGCCTTACTTTGACATAGTTCCGTATAATCCCATAAATCCACTTGCTTGACCGTTGAACAGACTTACCTCTGGAGTGCGTGTTCAAGCTCTCAGTTGACTTGGACTCCTTGTAGGCGTCGCCCATCGAACCTGCGCCGGAGACGGGCGGGTTAGACACAGATGGATCGTGGCGATTAGAGACAACATGTGTTACCGTTACTCGACGCTTTAAGAGGATTGTGAAGCTGATAGAGCTGTAACTTGGTTTATGATGTACGAGTAGCGTAGTGGCCACATATACTGCCACGCCCAGATAAGAATGAAAGGGGATGAGTTTATGTGCTTCCGTGCGAAGAACATGAGAGGGAGATAGTAGGCTCGCTCCGTGATGGCAGTGTCGAATTCAAATAATTGATTTTTACTTTAAAACCACAAGGATTCAAAGTTATAAATATCAACCATTTATTCAAAGATTTGAAAATGAAACTATAGAAGATTTTGTTTCTAACCGTGTTTTTACGTTTAACAGTCCCAAGGAAATATGACCAAGTTTAATATATCCAAAGAACAGAAATATAACCGTTATAGTTATTGAAATCCAGATCGCGAAGCACTACTGAATTTATCATAATGTATGTGGCCTCTTCAGGTTTAGGGTAATAGTTACCACCCAAACAATAATTTCTATAATTCTACGGGAAATGTAGGAAACCACGCCAAGGACGGCGGTGACCTTCCAAAAAAATCACAATCCTCTTGAGGGGAAATGTAGTGATAATAATTAAACTTCGCAACTTTACTTGAGACTAACAAAGCAAGATAAAATACGGAGTAATCCTTTAAAATATGATGTTAAATGTTTTTTTAGTACTTCCATCTGAACTTTAGTTATGAATAGACGCCTGTTGAGGTATGTCTAAAAGTTTTAAAACAAGATACTGCTACATGAGTAACGAAACTTCACCGCAATGGTAAGATTAGTCTTTACAAGGTGACGGATATTCGTCTTGCTGGCTGGATATATCCGCATTGACGATGCTCAATTTTTGTATTAACTCTAAAAGTCGATCAAGTAAATGATAAATGATGATAATGTGTGTAACCAGAACGAAACGTTAAATAAAGAAAGAAGGAACATAAAATAACATGAATGTAATCCGGTGCAAGTGGCACAAAACTAAAACTAATATTTAAATATTCACCATTTTTTGCACAAGTTTTCGAGTGTAAATTGCCAAACTTACACATTAAAGCCAAATTCAGTGACATTCAACCCTTCACCAGACAGACAAATGTGGCGAAATATGACAAAACAAACGAAAACCAATTTCAATGTTCCAAAAAACACAAGATTGGTGTAGTTTGGAACATTTTTATTTCATGTATTGGTGCTTACTTGTCCCCGCAATAAGCACTGTTTTGCTAAGATTTACATTAAATAATGTCCCATTGCTGCGCAAAGCCTCCTTCCCTTTAGCATATACCTATTTCCCTTGGTGACGGCATCACGCATCAACAGCTGGACCGATTTCGTTAATATTTTTTTTGTTGTTTTCGTTATCGTCACGAGAAGGTTCTTATAAAAGAGAAAAATATGTAAAATCCACCGGGAAAGTGAAAAATTTGCAGCGGGGCGAAACCGCTGACGGGTAGCTAGTAACCAATAAATTAGGTTTCGTCTTAGTCACAATAACACGCCCCTCTATCGTAACTTAAATATAAACCTATTAGCTTCTGCCCGCAACTTCGCACGCGTAGATTTAGAATGTCGTTATTCCCTCGGGAACTGTTAAATTTCCCGGGATAATTAGTACCATATGTGTTAATCCAGAATATAAGCTATCTCCACTGCAAATTTCATCCAAATCCGTCCAGCCGTTGCAGCATGAACGAGTAACAAAGTAAAGCCGCTTCCAGACTTGTCGGTATGCGTGCAGTAAAACGTACAGGCGGCGTAAACGCTGCGAATTGATTGGTAGATATCACTGGTTGCCTAGAAGCCCTTGCCGATTCCGTGTTTTACTGCAAGCATACCGACAAGCCAGGAAGCGGGCTAACACACACACAAACCTTCGCATTTATAACATTAGTAGGATATAGTAGCGTAGTTGCCCGTGTGGGTGCCGGGTTAGAATAGTGCCACTCGCATGTCTTCCCGTGGATGCCGTAAGAGGCGACTAAGGGAATAAAGGCTTGTAGTACTGTTAGGCGATGGGCTTGCAACCTGTCACTGATACACTGGGAAACACCTTAGACCACTTGTGCAAAATGTGGTTACAGAACTATCAACAAGTCTTTTTAGAGTTGTTGGTATTTCTGTAGCTCTCCCTACCCCACTCTGGGAATGAAGGCGAGATGTTATGTATGTAGTAGCAATAAGTTTCCGTGGAGAGGCGCGTCATTTTAATTTAGAAGAGCTCCCTTAGACACTAATTCTGGAAAAAGCGCGCCAAAAGAGTTTGATTCGTTGTTCTTGCATCGTTAACGTCTGTAGCGTTGCCACTTACGAGTGAACGCGTTAGGGTCCGCGGCGTTCATGTCGTTGAGGTAGGCCTGGAGGTCGTCGTCCAGCGTCTCGTTGGTGTACTGGCCGCCTTCGACGCGCAGGATCGCGATCGCCATGTGTACGTCCAACGCTTTACTGAACGAACAGAAATACTTTTATGTTAAGGAGAAGGCCCACGAGCACTCAGGCCACCTGATGGTAAGTGGAATCTGAGACCCATAGTCATTTGAATTCTCAAGACTATAATCCCAAGACCTCAAATGAAATGCCTCTGAGGACTAAGATGGAATGCCTCTATGCTAGTAATTTCACCGGTTGTCTTATCCCCACACCGGAACACAACAATGCGAACACTGTTGCTTGGCGGGTGGTTAATGGATAAGATGGTGGTAGCGATCCAGACGGACCCTGCACAGGGTCCTACCACCACTAGTATCTAAACCATAGATTCCCAGCGGGTAATGTATATTATACTCTGTAGTCTAAAATACATAATGGTCACATTATAAAATGTTTTTTTTTTGTGAAACCGTAAGATTTTCAAGATTTCTATAAGACATTTTAAAAAGTCCTGTAAATTTTACGGATTCAGAAATAAAACCATTCTATATTTAAGACCATTATTTCATCCATTTCAATTATGTAGTCAATTTAGTTTTAGAAAGTGCTTTGAATAAAGATTTATTAATTTAATTACTATAGCGCCAAACTTCATTTGTTTCTGTTTGGCTCATTCATTAGTTGACTGGTCTTTACTGCTTCTATTAAAAACTATATTATACGGATAAATTGATCTAACGTTGACGAACCGAAAACATGTCGAAGGCAATATAGTTTTAATACGTAGAAAAGAGGCCCTGGTCTCAAGCATTAACTTCATCATTTGTAGTATGTAAAGAGGTTAAAATAAAAAATATATACTTACTGCATTACTTCCACGTAGTCGACGATCTCTGAGCGGTCGCAGGTTAGCCAGTTCTCTTTGAACCCCATCATAAGAATATTCGGTTTCAGCTTGCCGAGACCGCTCGCCTATAAATATTATCACTAATAAGAATAATAAGTCTTAACTTAACGTCGGTGTTACACTTAATCTTCCATTATAATTAAGTAACGCGTCAAATACATTCTTGATTTATAATCATATTACACGAAAATCGATCTACCAATTCTTTTTAATATAATTAAAATTCCAATTCAATATATTTATTCAGTAAATTGGGCCACATGAGGGCTCTTTTACACATCGGTAATATGCAGTGAATTTATTAACGCTTCATACAAGACCATCAATGCGGAGAAGAAGCGCCGCAACAAACTCCAGCAGGTCATTCTAACCTATTAGGTACAGCAATTAAATTACGTGTTTAATATGAAATAGCTATAGCATAGAATTTAGTTAAAAACAGAACTTGGACACATTGAGAAATAAACTCGTAATTTCGGGATGTCTTACGATGGTGTTATTAGTTACAAAAACTAATTGGTTAATTTTCATAACTCTTATAATGTAAACCAAATATAAAGAAACAAAACTTGAGAGGAAATTTAATTTAATAGTAGAGTCAGTGAAAAAAAAGCGGACGGTGGAGTAAAAGCAATTAAAATGTTCAAAAAAGTTCCTTCTAAAAATAATAATGAATGATAGTCGGTCAAGTTGAAGCGCGACCGTCCTTCGGGGCGGGGGGGGGGTACCTGTATGAGCGCGCTGGCGCCGTCGCGGAAGGCGTGCTCGTCCACGAGCGAGTAGAAGGCCTTGACCTTGCGCCGCGCCAGCCAGCCCGCCGCGCGCGCGCACAGGGGGGGGGGGGTACCTGTATGAGCGCGCTGGCGCCGTCGCGGAAGGCGTGCTCGTCCACGAGCGAGTAGAAGGCCTTGACCTTGCGCCGCGCCAGCCAGCCCGCCGCGCGCGCGCTCAGCGCCTCGCGCGCGCGGTGCGCCACCGCCCGCTGCCCACACACAACACCAGCTTACTGACACCGTTGCAATATGATTTCATTACTTTCTACTAATATCTAATCTTCTCTATCATCTTTCTATCTTTCAATTTAGATTGCAAAGCTTGCATAACGACATTTAAACACATCTTAATTTGAGAACCCTGCCTTCGCAGCTAGAGATGATCCTAATAAGGGCAGATGTTTGTTTGATGAGCACGAGTATTTGTTCCTGACTTTTGGATACTTTCTATATTCTACATACATACTATCACGCCTTCATTTCCAGAGTAGGGTAGGCAGAACTAAAGAAATACTAACAACTACAAAATAAGTTGTTGGTTAATAATTCTGTAAGCACATTTTTCACAAACAGGCTAAATTGTTTACCAGTGTGTTAGTGACAGGTTGCAAGCCCATCGCCTAACAGTACTACAGCCCTTATTCCCTTTATGTATATGAGTAAGTTTATCGTTGTCTAGTACCCAAAGACCAAGTCTAGAGCTTAGTTTGGGTTTAGATCAATATGTATAAAGTTGTCCACCAATATTCATTTATTCTTATTTTTAATAATAATATCCTACTCACGGGTACGATGTGCCCACACAGCATCAGCGAGAACCCCTTAGTGAGCAGGTACGAGAAGTCCGTGAGAATCGGCCGCTCGCCCGGGAACCCGCTCAGCACCAATATTTGAGGCCTGAAACAAATCAACATAGATTACCCTTGCTTGTATCACCAAAACTCATTTCATACAATGATTTCTTTCACCGACAGTCATTTCCACGAGCAGAAGTTATATTTTTTAGGTTGTCACCTTTGTATCGCGCCACCTTGACACGGGCCGCCTTTTGTCAAACAATGCCGCCGCGTAAACAAACAATGCGAGCGATGTACCCGCAAGTGAATTTGGCAGTTTACATCGAATTAAATTCGTATTTCATTACAATAACCACAAGTGCGTGCGGGAGTAGCGACACTTTCTAAGCGAATCTATACTAAAAACTATCCTTATACATATACTTTGACCCTTATCCCCTGGGGAATTATTCTATTTTCCGGGATAATAGGTACGTCCACTCTGGATTTTACCTATCCCTCAACTGAATAAATTATAAATTGACAATTCGAGGCAATGACTCGTGAAAAAGAAATATAACCACATTTTCGCATTTATAATGTAAGCAAGAATTCGTTTGCAGTTGGCCCAATGCAAACCTACTGAGGCACTTCATGTTCATGGTAATTGTAATGTGCCATACGTAAATAATCAAGGCAATTGACTTTATACTGTATGATAACGACGATAAAGTTAATTTTTCTTTGTTTTATAATTAACAATAGCATTGTACATTAAAATTTCCAGTCACAAAAACCTTGTTTTCAGCATGGTGGGCAAATATTCGTTGACTTCGAATACGAAGGTTTACCCACCGTTCGCCCACCGAGGTGCCTGAGTGGTGGAGGTGTTTACATGCGTGGTTATATACCAATTGGGCGATTTATGATAGAGTGCAAGAGAGCTCGATAGAGTAAAAGTAGTCGTCATGTTTGTATGTTCTAGTATTATTTAGTAGTTGTAATCGTCATGCTTGTAAGTTTTACAATTAATCTGTTGTTGTAAATTTGGATGACAGCAGCAGAGGACCGGTCTTTGTGGAAAACCTTGGGGAAGGCTTGGGGAATGTTAATTTTACCTAGTTTGTAACTTTACTGTCATTCCTTTTTATTTTTTGGTTCTTTGTTTCGTACTTTTCTAACCAGAAACACCTACTCTTATTCTTAATACTTGTATCCGAAGGAAGAGCGGTGTCTCCCAACACAGACAGTCTTGCTTACCGGGCGACACCGTCCCTAGTAACATTCATATGTATTTCTAAAAAATAAAGAATTTGATTATGAAGGCGTTTGTCCAGCAGTGGACGTCTTCCGGCTGATAATGATGATGAAAATGTAAGTTTGTGCTGTTTTTATGGATCACCGGGCATGCTTTGAGTGATGGAAAGGCGCTGACCTGTAATTCTTGACGTGGTCGGTGACACTGTTGAGTTGTGTGACTCCGGCCAGAGCCGCCTTGTAAGTTTGTGCCTGCGTCGTCGAACCCCAGTTCACGTCTGAAACAACTCTATGGCTAAGAACATGTTTAGAAAATAGTCTCAAGCCGCGTCAGGGATGACTGTTTCTATCTCACTCTAACAACATGGCGAGCCTCCAGTTAAACAGGCAATCAATATCGAGTCCTTAATTCGATACCAGTCATATAGCGCTACAATGGAAGTAACATCGAAATTATCCTATTACCAGTAAATTTTAACTGTTAACCGGCAAATACCAACAATAAAACTAAAATAAGACATATGAGAAAACTAATAATTCGACGAATTTGACCTACACGTTGGCCTAATTGGTATTGACCCTGCATTCAAAGCTAGCGGGCCCGGGTTCAAATCCCGGTAAGGGCTGATATTTGTGTGATGAGCACGAGTATTCGTTCCTGAGTCTTGGATATTTTCCATTTATTTAAGTATTTATTTATCTATATAAGTAAGTTTATCGTTGTCTAGTACCCATAGCACAAGCCTAGAGCTTAGTTTGGGACTAGGTAAATTTGTGTGACATTGTCCTGTGATATTTAGCTATTTATTTATTATTTCAGTAACAATTTAATTTAGTGATTTAAATTGTAAGCTTGTAAAATAGTAAGTAGTTCAATGGTATATAGTTCTTGGCTGGGAAACCTTCGCTAGCGCGCTGTAACGCACTGTGAGGTTTAGTAGCGCTGTCTGACGCTAGATGTCGCTAGATCGCCACAAGAATTTAAACGACACTTACCTGGTTTCCGATAGGACACGAGCAGGTAGAGTGCGAGCAGCACAGCAAACGTGACTAGTGCTGTCACCCACGACACCACGAACATGATGGCGAGGCACAGGACAGCTCCCACGAGAGACAGCCACATGTTGTACAGCTGTGGGACAACACACGTGTGATGTTATTACCAAAGAGCGGAATTCTTCATAGCAAAAATCAAACTGTCAGAGGGATTGACCTAACTGTTTTATCGACTTATCGATAAATATTTGTCACTTAACGAAACAAAGTTAAAGTAATGAAATCAGGCTTTTGGATATACATACAAACAAATTAACGGTGTCCCTAATTAGCTGACCGCCACTGTATTTTAGTATAATAGTAAAGAATAAAACAGAAAATAAAAATTAAAAACAAATATTGCTAAGAGTAGGTAACTAATCTTCATTCAAAATAACAAAGTCGAAATCTAAATCTGTACTAAATATGTTTTCTTCATCTTCCCTGTAGTAAAAGAAAATAGTAATTATTTTTTCAACATTGTCACCTTTCAAATTACTCATTTTTTCATTGTAGATCCATTTATAAGATGAAAACGAGCGTTCTACATCAGTTGAAGTAACAGGAGCATATTTGTAGTACTCGATAACGGTGTTTTGGCTGTAATCACCTTTTTCTATAAAATCAGCATATTTGCGTATCATGTCGTAGTCCGGAATTCTATCTAGTACTTTTTCAAGTTTTATTTGCACTGTCTGAGATCCACACCAATTTAGAATACTTCTCACCTGGTCAAGTATTAGAAGAGAGTCTAATAAGGATAAACAGGATGTTTGTAATTTGATTATTGCATCACGTAAAATGCCATAACTTTCTTTTATGTACAACAGATCATTTCTCAAATTATTGTGCTTATGTA
Organism: Acleris holmiana; assembly: GCA_949316455.1. NCBI lineage: Eukaryota > Metazoa > Arthropoda > Insecta > Lepidoptera > Tortricidae > Acleris > Acleris holmiana. Next base: position 15,907,893 of record OX438775.1, read on the forward strand.
CTCTTTTAGCTTCTCTTAATGCAGCCGACTCTTTTGAATTTAATTTTGAAATTACTTCTGTAATACATTCCAAATATTCTGCATAATATATAGCTGCATTAAGCCATGTGCCCCACCTAGTTATAATAGGTTTTGGAGGCAATGGTACGGATGGATTTACGTTGTATATTAAGGCATCAACACTTTTATATTGAGATCGTATGTGCTCGCAGACTCTATGTAATCCATGTGCCAGACATGTAACATGTAGTAGATTTGGAAATGTAGCTTTTAAGATTTTACCAGCCTTTAGCATGTACGCGGCACTATCAGTGCTCAAAACAAGGACATTTCTAACATACTTCCGATTAAGTAAGATTTGCAACAAGAATTTTTCTTTAGTTCTCTTACAATCAAATTAGTGACACTTTTGCCCATCCTATTTAATGTTTCGTCGACTGTTATCCATATATATTTTCCTATCAGGTTCTTGCGTATGTCTTGAACTGTTTGTTGGTAAACTATATCTAAGTATACTTTTCTCAGCAATGATTCATCCGGAAGTGATTTTGATGTACAGGAACAACAAATATATTTTTGTTTTTTTTTTATAAACTGGATTGTTAATCTTTTTCCATGGAATATTGCACGAAACTAAAAATATTATTAAATCTATATAGAATGTGTCTGAACTCGTACTTTTTGAGCATTGTGACGAATGAGTTTTACTCACTAAATGACTTTCAACACAATGTTTCTTTAGCTGATGTAAATGAACGTCACATTAAGAGCAATATATTGTGGAAGAATCTTCTTTGAAACTAAGAGAAGAATCTTTCTGTATCCATTTTTTTATGGTTTTTCATTTAGGATTAACCATTTTAGTAGCACGGCACGGAAATCACTCATGAAACTCAAGTGAGATGACATAATGTGACGCTGACATGATTTACATTAATATGGAGATGCAAGTTGCTTATCAAAGAGGTCAAATGTTACAGAATAATCTTTTAAGTTGATTATGGATACCTAATGCGATATTATTCCGTAACATAGATAAGTCGATAAAACAGTTAGGTCAATCCCTCTGACAGTTTGATTTTTGCTATGAAGAATTCCGCTCTTTGGTTATTACATGCATACATACAAACTGTTATAAAATTCTCAGCTTACTGGGACCAGGTTTTCGTGATAATCATTTAAACACATTTGATTCTCAACAATATTGTATTCACATTCAAACTTTCCTTAACTGAGCGCTAATTATTTGTAATCAAATAATGATTAGCAAAAAGCTTCTTTCTTAGTTCGCTATTCTCTCCAGAAGGCTCACATGACGCCAAAATATTCTTTTTTTTTTTTTACAAAATCCCGCCAATCTAGGAATGGGTACGTTTTACATAATATTGACACCTGCTCGTGATTGGCTGACCTATCCCGTCAAACAGTGACAGCCAACCACGAGTTAGTGGCAAAAACAACTGCCAATCAAATACGTCATGGCTTGCAACCAAAAACCGACTGTACTGTAATAGTTGCCAGTTGTATTTATCGTTACAAAACGAAACACTGTTAACTGACCACCCCTAGACTTTAATACGTTGCGATAAAAATTATGTTTGATTGTAAATGTACAGTTAACAGTATCTTCGATTGTACAAAACATCACGCCTTCATTCCCAGAGTGGGGTAGGCAGAGAAACAACTCTACAAAGGCTTGTTTATAATTCTGTAACCATATTTTGCAGAATCAGGCTAAGAAGTTTACTAGTGTATTAGTGAAAGGTTGCAAGCCCATCGCCTAACAGTACCACAAGCCCTAGCTTATTCCCTTAGTCGCCTCTTATGACACCCATGGGAAGACATGGAGTGGCAATATTCTGATGTCATTATTGGCCGTATTAACAAGCTGGAGAAAAAGAAATCCTGGCTAAAGAATATCCGCCTCGCAAACACAAGGAGAAATATTTAAAGTGGATGCCCAACCTTCAGTAATTGGAGAGGCACCAGAAGAGGAACGAGAAGAAAAAGCTGATCTTAAGTGAGTTGACCATCTCAAGACGGGTTCGAAATAATTATATATGACGTGTCTCAATATACTTTTTTATGGCATACGAGCACTCAGGCCACCTGATAGTAAGTAGAATCTCAGACCCATAGACATTTGAATTCCTACAATCCTAAGACATAATGCGTTGCCAACCCTGAAGACTAATATGGAATGCTTTTGTTAGTAATTTCACTGTCTTATCCTCTTAAAGAAACATAAATATGCAAAAACTGCTGCTTGGCCGTAGGTCAATGGATAAGATGATGGCAATCTGGACGGACCATAATCCTTTTACACTTGACATTTTGAAGGTCCATTGCTTACCCTAAAGGTGGGTCTCCAGCCGACAGGCCTGGCGAGGCTGGCGTGGAACGTGGAGAAGTTGATGAGCGTGTAGGCCGCCAGGAAGAAGTTGGAGATCAGCGGCGCGATCTGGTTTAATCCGCCTGGGAAGCCAAATGATTCATCACAATAATGGATCAATAGTGTTTTCAATTCAAGACATCCCGTTCGCCTGCTTCATGTTTCATACGTCGAGGCAATCGTGCAACGTCAATTTGACTGGTGTGCCGATGTTGATTGAAAATTATCATAATTTTGATTAGAAGTTGCTTATTATCATTTTGATAGAAAGTTAATGTACTATAAAATAAAAGTAGGACCTAGTATACTCCCTTGGGGCACACCATATGAAGCACAAGTGCAGTTATTGTCCCTGTCAATAGTGTACAACTATTAATTGACTATAATATTATTTATAACTTACCCATAAGTATGAAAGCGGCGGCGATGATAAAGGTCAGTACGTAGCCCCGCACCGGCTCGTTGTTCTTCCCGTACCCTTTCGCGAAGAACTCTAGGTACGGATACAACTTGTCTTGGCACAGCGCCTGCAAGAGGGTAGATATGATTTTAACCTTACGAGGCCACATTTGCTAAAGTCGGTAGTGTTACGCGATCCAGATCCCAATAACCATAACGCCTCTATCTGTTCTTTGGATATATTTATCGATCACATTTCCTTGGGACTGTTAAACGTGAAACCTCAAATAAGAAACTAAATGTTCGACAGTTCTATTTTTCGCATGTCGCTGGTTGAATCTTCGAAACCTTACAATCTTCAACGATGATTTTTGGTTATAACTTCTTATCCTTGTAACCCATCTTTTTTATAATTGTTGTGGTTTTAAAATAAACAGCAATTATTTGTTTGACGCTGCCATCAAGGCGCGCGAAATCTCCATCTCACTGAAACGCGCTTTACGCACTGAAACATATAAAGCTATCTCTTTTCATTCTTGTGTCGGTGTGTGTGGCAGCATATAAGGCCTCTTAATACAAGAGAAATACTCGTATCGGCAGTATTGCATTCAACTTTTTAGATAGTTATTTGCATCCTTCACAACACTAACCCTTACTTGTATCATATTTGTGTTTACGGTAAAGAGAATGGTTATTAGTTTAACTTGTGTATATGTGTATCTGTGTGTCTATCAGTGGCGTCGTATCTCCCAAATAGATGGACCGATTCAAACTCGTGTTTGTTTCAGCTCTGAACGAAGGGATCGCTATTATACCCAGAGATTATATCAACTTAATAGTTATCAATGTTCAATAAAACCTATTTGTATTGTCATATTGTAAACACTGGCCCACTAACTTTGAAATACTATAAAAAAAAATTTACTTACCTGAAACACTTTGGGAGCGGAGACTAGCGAAGCAAGGGCAGAGGAGAGAGTTGCTGCGAAACACCCCCCGTATATCAGAGGACCAAAACCGGACACCAGTCTTATCACCTGTTAGAAGTAAATTTTTCAAATAATATGAGTATGAGTATCCGCCGTACTTAGAGACATTTTAGAGACAATTAACTCGTTCCTTTTTCAAACATGTCCATTATTATGAAAAATCGTCACTAGGGAAAAATATAATCGTCATTAACTGACTGTCTGTAAATAATGTACCGCGACCGTATCTTAAGAATTTTTAAAGATGCACCAACATTTTTGAGGCACATCGAACAAACAGAGCAATCTTATAATTTTGTCGAGAAATTCATATTCAGAACTCGCATACTTTTTAGGATAAATATAATGAGGTTTTGTTCTAGTAAATTTTACTCCACAAGCCCCTAGGTAAGAGAACTGCAAATTCGTTGCCAACCCTGAGAACTAAGTTTAAAATAGATTGTTTTGATGAATAAAATGTGTCGCGACGAAAAAAAAATTGAAAATAAATGCGTTTATTGCCACTAATAAATTTTGAAAAGTGAAATATTAAAATGAAATGCAGACAAAACAACAAACAAAAGGGCGTGGCAGGGCTTGGCGTTTTTATAAGGTCCTTATATTTTAAACATGGAACAACAGCTATGACGTCATTCCAAAAATACACGACAATTATTTCGCGTATACAGTTAATCCTCTCTTTCGTAGCACTTTCCAGAGAGCGCAAGGGAAAAGTATGCATGTGATTGTGTAAGCACTTACGTCGTTGCTGTGGTGCAGGCCGTACGCGCAGGTGCGGGTGGCGCACTGGCCCATGCTGCGCGCCGCCGCGTCGCCCAGCTCGCCCGACGCCTCGCGCAGCACCGTCCAGCCCACCAGCACCGCGATCAGCAGGTACGACATCGTCGTCAGCAGGATCGCGAGGATAGTGCCTTTTGGGATTGATTTTTGAGGGTCCTGAAAATACAAAACGTGGTAACATAATTAACAACAAGTTTGTTTAGACTTGTTAGTTGTTGTATTCTGTAGCTCAGCCTACCGGAATGAAGGCGTGTTGTTATGTTTGTATGTATTTATGAAAATGAGACAAGTGATGGAATTTCTTAGAAAAATGGTTTAATATACACTAGTAAATATGCTTGAAAGAAAACCCATGCAAATTTTTTAATTGCGACAAATACTAATGTTTGGTGAATTTATATACTTTAAAATCGTGTGTATTACGAGTAACCTAAGAGACGTCGCCTTGGCAACGAGGAACAAAGAAAAGTTGATTGACCCATGTAGCAATCAATTACACTAAAACAACTACATTACAAGAATTTTGCCTCTTATGAATTTATTAATCCTGTAAACCACCAATCAAAATCATTCATACTCCAACAAGTTTATGCGCGACGGGGGTGTGCGGGGTAGGCGACTCACACGCACCTCGCCTCCCTCAGCGTGTCACCCTGCAGGAAAGCCGCACAGGAACTTGTTGGACCAACTTACCTTTAGATCACCAGATATGTTGGCACCGGCCAAGATACCAGTAGCGGCCGGGAAGAATATAGAGAACACGGAGAAGAACGTGTGATCCACACCCTCGTAGTGCCGGTAGTCGGGGCCCATGTTGCTGTGTAGCACCGTCACTGGTAATAATTAAGACAAGTATGAGTAACTTCGTCGTCCCATCGAGTAGATCAAAAAAGTCGCTGGCCCTAACTGGTGGCAAATAGCGCAGGATAGAGAGAAGTGGGAATCTTTGGAGGAGGCCTTTACCCAACCTGGGGACCTAGCTTAATGCACTATATAGATGTAGATAACTAGAAATAAGTCATTTAGTATTATAAGAAACAGAAATTTAAGTACATATACCTAGCAATTAGTTTAGTAAGTAATCAATTTAGAAAGTAAGTTGAAAATGTAGCTTGTAGCTTGGTCAAATAAAGGCTTTTTTTTTTTTTTTTTTTTTTTTTTTTTTATTTATGAGTAACTTAGCAGACGAAAGCATCGCTCGAGTTGAAATAGTTTTCACGAAGGTGACAACTTGAAGGATAAATTTCTTGATCCGATAAACTATTACGCAAATCTGCCCTCATAATCGAATATGCAGTATCTCAAATCCAATAGCCAAAACAGATTCAATCCTATCCCTTTAGTAATAAGGTTGCATTTGCTTTTTGAGATACTGCATTTTGTGTCAGCAGGGCAGAAATTTCATCTAAATCATTAGACTAGTTTATACAATACACAAATTTAGCTGACCCAACAAGTTAATTTCCTGGTATAGCCAGCACCAAAATTATACATGAACTTTTGTACCATGTCGCTTTACAGTCACGGAAGCCATGTCACTTCTTTTGCAAGATCGCTACCACCAGTGTCCTACCGCAAAGCAGCAGTGTTCGCATTAAAGTATACCGGTGTAGGGATAAGACATCATCATCATCATCATCATTTAGAGTCTTAGGATTGCAGTCTTGAGATTGTAGTTATCAGAATTTTTAATGTGTATGGGTGTCACATGTCACTTACCACCACGTGGCCTGTGTGCACGTGTGCCTTTTCCTAGCCATACAATTTGAAAATTTGTATTTATGTGTTCCGATATGGGGATAAGATCATAAGACAACCGGCGAAATTACTAGCTTATGCATTCCATCTTAGTCCTGAGTGTTGGCAACGCATTTGGAGTCTTAGGATTCTACTTATGAATTTTGTTAATGTCTATCACATCCACGTGAGCCATCCCCTGGCCATAAAAACTACACTCACTGTTGTAACCCACAAATCCCTGCGCGAGCTCGAGGTCGCTCTTGGGCCCCACGATGGTCCCGATGCAGAAGTCCGCGATGGCCGCCAGCAGGATCACCAGCAACACTATCTGCGCCTTGGCCTCCCACTCCATGCCCACAATCACGATACCAGTGAGGAGGACCAGGGTTATGCAGCCGTAGATCGCTTGATCCTGGAATTAAAATAAATAAATAATTAGGTAGCTAAACATCAAGGGGCTGTGTTTTTAAGCGACTTCAAAAAAAGAGGAGGTTCTCTGGGAAGGAAAATAATTTTGAAAAATTAATTTGTCATTCGGCTATTTTTGGCTTGTTACTAGACCATGGTGAAAACTTGTACACCATTAGCATTACAAAAATCTGTGTATTCCAACTCGGATGAATAACCTTTACTACTTATTTGGTATAACATTAATGACGACAGGTAAATTCTTGACAATAACGTTTTTGATCACTTTCCTCTCAGTAAGGTGGCGTCGTGATATTACGTTAATTTATAGATCTACCCAAAACACTTTCATGTGTTTTGGGAGATGTGAGCTCACTTTTGTTTTATGGAATTTGATTTATTTGGTGACCATATCCAAATTTCTCAAAAAGAAAAAAATGTTGTTTGCCCCGTGTGGTTTCCGGGTTAGAATAGTGCCACTCCATGTCTTCCCGAGGATGTCGTAAGAGGCGACTAAGGGAATAAAGGCTTCTAGTATTGTTAGGCGATGGGCTTGCAACCTGTCACTAATACACTAGTTAATATCTCAGCTTACTTGTGCAAAGTGTGGTTACAGAATTATTAACATGTCTTTTTAGAGTTGTTGGTATTTCTGTAGCTCTGCCTACCCCACTCTGGGAATGAAGGCGTGATGATATGTATGTATGTAAAAAAATGTTACTCAATGGGATTATGTGAGTAAATGTCAGGTGATTTAAAATGAAAATAAGTTCTAAATTTTAAAATTGGCGTGTGAAATATCAAAAGTCAACACATTTCTCACCGCAAAAATGAGGCGGTGATAAAAGTAATGTTGATTTTATTTTATTTATTGCGATTCAAAGTATGGTGACAAGTTCTAGTACAGCGATTGAGCACTCGGACATCTACCATAGATAACTCGGTCCTCAAATCCTCGAATTCTATTCTAGAGTTCTGCACTTACCCATCCCTTGTTGACCATATACGCCGACTCGGGTATGAGCGTGATGAGCGACTCGCCGAAGCCGACGACGTACATGGCGCACGCGACGGCGTTGGCCATGGAGAATATCAGGCCGATGCTGCCGCCGAACTCTGGACCAAGCGACCGCGAGATCATGTAGTAGGTGCCGCCTGGAATGAAATACACAAAAGAAATGTAAAATCGCAGGTTATTAGTATCTCTTAACAAACTTAAGCGGAAGTCAAAAAGGAAAAAGGAAAGGGGGAGAGACATTGAACCATTTCAACTGTAATAATTAGGGTTAGGACTTTTGGTGGTATACCGTGGTTCTACAATCCAAGGAGTCGCTATTTCCTAATTATTAGACCTTCAGTAGCCATATAAAAAAAAACAGCTGAAGTAATTTTAATTTTGGTATGGAAGATATTTCCGGATGTGAAACGGTAACAAACAAACAAATATTATTAGGTATGATTAAACCTAAGCAAATATGTTTTTAGTACTTTAGTTGTTTATTTTGAAATATACGATAATACTAAAGGTCAAAATCAAAGTGGTGTGTATACAATAATAAGCAAATAGCGACTCCATTGATTCTAGAACCACGGTATGCCACCAAAAGTCCTAACCCTAGCACTAACCGTAGAATTGACATCATCTTGATTTTCTAAATGCGTTATCTATCTGTATTGTTTTGAGCTTTTCTTTATAAACGTATTTATATTAATGTAATGTATTGATATGTAAGTAAATGTATAGTTAGACTCTACATTGCAACACCACTACAATCACTTTTTTGTCCAAAGGTTAACTAGTAGAGAATGCCTTACGGCATTAAGTTCGCCTTCTGTATATTAAGTGTATTCTTTTATGCAATAAAGGTAAAATAAAAATAATCGAATATAATTTAAATATTTAGTATATAGTAATATAGTAATTTAAATTATTATTATATTATAAATAGCTTTTAGTAGGTATCTATTTAAAGTTATTGTTTTGTTTAAAGCTGTTGGTGTTCCATAAATAAATAAATGAAAATCATTAGTTTTTTTGCCCAAAAAAGAATATTTTTTACTTTGCATAAACAGTCACCATTGCTCTTACTTCTAGACTGCAATAAAAACTCGTTACACCTTTTGTCCCGACTACTAAGGAAGGAGGCTAATGTATTTTATTTTCGTAATCCTTTAAACATTACTTTAGACACCATTCTTGTCGTCGTTGAAGTACCACTTACCGCCCTTTATGACTCCGTTGGTACTGATGGCAGACATGGACAGCGCAGTGATGGTGGTCACCACTGACGTCGTCAGTATTAGCAGGATTGACTGCGCTGCGGTAACAACACAAGGACTTAATATATTTTAGTTTTTAACATGCCGTGCCAAGAAGATAAACGACTTTTCGTGCGTGCTTTTGTGTATCTAACTCTGACAAAGCATGCCACGAACCGCAACGGCATCGGTGCATTAGCTACCGCCGAAAGATGTGGCCAGTGACCACTATGATTAATCAACTCTTCACTATTTTTCATATCCTCAACAGAATTCAAATACAAATCCACAACAGAGGTTTCGTCAACACAGCAAAATAGGTTCAATAAATTCAAGTGCCTACTAATATTTTCGTGATAAATTTATTGTAAACTACCTTTGTGCCCGCAACTCCTTCCGCATAGAAGTCGTTTATCGCTGCTCCCTCGGGCACTGTACAATTTTCCGGGACAAAACTATCTCCATACCCAATTTTGATCTTTATCGGTTCAGCAATTTATAATATTAGCATGGATTATGTGCATACGTCGTTATCGCGGGTACAATTACCAATCAGATAAAGAGCAGATAAAACAGAATGTCTATTTGGTAGAAACGAACGTATTCTGCCTACAGCTACTAAACATCTAAGAAGCTCTTTACATGTGGAGAGTTTTCTCTAGAAAAGATCAATAAAAAATACAGCCGCAAAGGGGTAAGGGTTAAACTGTTGTCATATGTTTCCATCTGTTTAGTTAACAAGTTTATACATAGGAAATAAGTAAATTTAATTATATTTTAACGTCTTTTTTTAACAATTTTAACAATATATTGATATTTTTTTAGAATATGGGATTTTCTAACTGAGACCATGGTATATTACAGCTTACTATAAATTTGGTCAATTCCATCCTAAAATCTTTTTTGACGGATGTATGCTTTTCCGAGTTGAAATGTCGTTCCATAGAAGCTCTGGGGGAAACTAACATTGCACTTAGTGCAATATAATTTTGTATCGCGAGCCTGTAATTCAGGACAATCCTTTGTCCACAACTCCACAAATTCTTCGCACGTTTTTTTCCTTCGCGGCATTTTAAAAGCACTCGGCAATAAATATATTACACACAGTTATCAGTACGGATAATTGATAATGTACTTACTAACAAATGACAATGTCAAATAGGAAAAAATATTAAAGAGTTTGCATTGCGACTGCATAGTTAATCTATTTAAGTTGTATTGGTACTCAAGTCAAGTATGGAGGTTGGGTATTAGAAATACCTAATGTGTGATACATTTTAAACTCGTAGCAGTAGGCATTGATGTTCCTCAAAATGAGTTTCGCGTCTGTTATTGCTTGTTTTTCATAATCTTTCTGTACTGTCAAATCGTTTTTGTACCCGCGATAACGACGTATGATTATGTGCTGCACAGTAACAAAGCCTTACTCTACGGCCATCAGTAGCATGTTAACAAATTGACGTCCAACTTGTAATAGAGACGACGCTCGCGTCTCGGGGGAAAGAAATCTATCTAAAAGGCAATCAAACTAATGGACGTGCCATAATCGAGGGTTTACCACACTGGAAATATTTTCGTGTCATTATCCGTTATTCGGAATTACAAAATATAATATTTAAAGTGGTATGAATCACCTGTTATTTAGCAAAGTAATTTTTTAATACATCGTTTAGCTAATTTTGAGCTGTATATTTGATTTTGTTAAAAAACCTACTCGCTACTAAGTTAAATCGATTATATATTCATTATTCATATTTATTCGTAAATTGTATATTACACGTCAGTTTGTGTTTATAGTTACCTAATCATCTAATTGGAAGGAACTTCTACGCAATAAACCAGAAACAAAATGGGCTGTGGCCGCTATCTATTTTTTATTCGATGGCAATCAAACGAATGGATGTACAAGTATATGAAGTATTTTATTTTATTAGCAATAAATAGGATAATTATTTTTCTGTCTTTCTCTGTCTGTATTCTTTTTCTGTGCACCAGTAGGTGCGCATGTACATTTGGTAATTTGATCGGCTCGTAGAGAGTCCCATTAGTACTTACTTCTGTGCAATAATTGATAAGCATCATTATTCAAACAAATAAATTGGTGTGAAATCTATAAAAAATACACAGCATACCAAAAAATATCGAGTTAGTCGATATACGTACCGACTCCAGCCTGGCCCACGACCCAGGACAGCCGAAGGAAGAGCATGACGCCCCAGATGTTGAGGAGGCACCGCATCAATACGCCCTTGACCCATCCGAACTTGATGTTGGGGCTCGGCAGCATCGGACCCTCGCCGTCTTTCTCCGGGAGCTGACCTGGCTGGAAGGACCATTCTGTGTTGAATGCTTTTCAAACTTTTTAGCATTTTAGTTTACATGGCGCAGCTGATATGAATCCCACTGATGTGAAAGCTTGTTAACTTTGCAATGTATAGCGAATCGTCTGTCACCTATCATTGTTAATATACTGAAATAGGGGGCTGATGGTAAATGGGATTTGACCACGTGTCAAAGCCCACGACAGATTTTTGCATGCATATACCGCATATGGCAAAGTGTTCCTGGACCGTTACTATTACTATCTTACTCGTTGATCTGCGGATAATCTAACACGTATACCACCACACTACCAGGCAACTTGTGTGCTCGTTTTTTATCACTATGCCATAAAAATTAAGTTAAGGAGTAGCGGATTGATCTGCTAAAGAATGCTACTCCTACATTATGGGTAACCTCATTACTAGCAGCATTATTAGCAGATGCAAAAAAGTACAGTCAGACGAGGATCTTAACGAATCCCCCGCTTGTATCCGCTTTGGCGTGGCAATGGGGCTTAGCAACCGTGGACTTGTCACCCACGGCACAGCTAAGAGGTAGCCGGGGCCAGCCTAAGTGGGGCGTCGGCTGGGCCGTGGAGATCGCTCCGAGTAGGCTCCTTTGAGCCTGCTTGAGACGTGATGGGTGGACTGCGGGTGAAGGAAACTTCTTCCTGCAGTTGGAGCGGGGCAGCAGAGGAAAAGGATTACCAGTATTACGGTGCGCCTTTGACCGGGATTGTAGGGGAGGCGTGCTGGTATTAAGATCTGCCATTTTCCCTACCCGCCGCAACGTTGCAATGAATCCCAAATATATGAATATCAATTACAGTAGTAGCACTAATGACGACCCAGCCCAGAAGTTGTGGAGGCACCACATCAGCACACTTGATCCATTCGAACTTGATGTTGGAGTTCGGCAGCGCCGGGCCCTCGCCGTTCTCTCCCAAAAGCTGTCTTGACTAAATTGACCATTCTGCCTGAATGCCGTTCAAACATAGAGGTATCTTGAGTTTAAAGTCGACTACAAAGAGATGTATCCACATATGGATCTTATTACAATACAATGAGGTGAAAAAGTAGATGCATCTCTTTGTCCTCAACTGTACAAATATAACGTGTACGGGCCTCGGTACCCACTTACTACTAACGGGGTGCCTGTGGGCTCCTTTACTTTCTACATGGATATATTTTTTCCGAGAATGAAGGACCCACAGAACCCTCAGATACGTGTGACCATGGACATTGCATCCTTAAACTAGGACATACTATATATCGAAAGCATGTTGACTGTGCAGGGTCCGTGAAAATTGCTTTCACCATCTTACTTGTTTTTCCGTGCCTTCATAAGTGGGGGTAAGATGATGGAAGGGTTATTCATTACATTCCTCTGGAAAGGTTTCGTGGTGGTTGAACGGGGTATTTTTAGCGTACTGTTAGTACCTACACTCCTTCAATCATAAGATAGTGCTCGGGTAAAATTGGTTAGACCCAAATCTCATGCGTTAATAGCGAGCGAGAAGGCAGTACCAACTATTCGGCGAATTTTAGTCAGATTGTAAAGACGTTCCTGCGTCATTTCACCGTAGACAAGCTCTACTAAATCAAATTAAAAAAAACTCACTTTTTATTTAAAACGTCATTAGTTCAATCATCCCACGGAGCTGTATGAACATATTTGTCAAGTGTACATAATACAAAACAAAAGCATTAATTTCAGCCCACGTAAAATACTGCAATAGTGAGTCACCCTCCGGTGCATTGGTTAAGGCTAATCAAAAGGTTAACAGATCACATAACGCTAGTTATCTTCGTTATGGAAGGTCGGCGGTAGCCTGACCTGGACCTTCGGCCTGATTGCTCACTGGTGACAACTCGAGGCCCTTTATCCAGGATAGTTCTATTCTATCGACGTACCGTATCGTAGTTAATAAATAAATCACAAGACAATGTCACACAAAATGACCTAGTCCCAAACTAAGCTCTAGGCTTGTACTATGGGTACTAGACAACGATAAATACCTATATAGCAAGTCCCTTAAGACATACCGGGGACTTGACAGTAGCGCTTTAAGCTAACCCGACGCGCTTCTGCCAAGTCCACAAGAGAAAATACTCTTTCACCGAACAAACCAAACAGGAAGAGACCTTTGCCTAACAGCGGGACACTATACCAAGCCTTTAAAAAAAAACCGATCAATTATCCTCTCGGGTGATATCCATGGACTTATTTCTCTAATAAGTGGTCATATGATTTAATAGTAGTCCCCTGCAAAACCCCCTGACCTCCCCCTGTGCAAATTTATCTCAATCTTATCCCTCAACCTACCACCAAGCAGCAGTGTTCGCATTGTTGTCTTCCGGGGTGGGGATAAGACAACCGGTGAAATTAACTAGCATAGAGGCATTCCATCTTAGTCCTCAGGGTTAGCAACGCATTTGCCGTCTTAGGATTGCAGTCTTAAGATTTTAGTCTTGAGAATACAAGTGTCCATGGGTCACAGATCCCACTTACCATCAGGTGGCCTGTGAGCTCGTTTGTCTTTTCCACGGCATAAAAAAAACTGACCAATTTACTGAGATAATATAAAGTACCCTTTGTCCTTCTCCGGGATATAAACCGTCGATCGGTTTAGGCGTTGAAATGTGAAGAGGGAACAAACGAACAAAATGCTCACACCTTTCACACCATTACTAGCATAGAGGCATTCCATCTTAGTCCTCAAGGTTGGCAACGCAGTTGAGGTCTTAGGATTATAGTCTTGTGAATTCAAATGTCTATGAGTGTCAGATTCCACTTAACATCAGGTAGCTTGAGTGTTCGCGTGCCTTTTCCTTATCATAAAAAGAAAGAGACCTTTGCATTTATAGTTAAAGTAAGAATATTGATGTTGGTTTATCGTTGAACAAATGTTGACTTATGTAATTAACTAATTAAACTACTTCTTCGAAATTCCCAGGCAAAATTAATGGATGTGTAATATGCTCGTCTGTTAATTTCCACTAAAATATTAAATAATCTCGGAAAATGCCTCCATGTCTTTATTACTTACATGCAACATTTTGACGTAATTAAGTTGCAATAGTTTTAATTTTAACAAGGATTTGTATATACCTAAAGAAAGGTACGATTATGCTATCTACCGAATTACTCGCAATATTGTTTCTTACTTCATTATTAACCCAAAGGTCGAGTATTACTAAGAAATAATGTACCTATATTGCAGCTACATTGTTGCATAATAATTTAATTGCCGCCTGTTTCACAATGGTCAAGTAAAGCATAACTGTCAAATAAATTTAGCCCTTTCCCTTTGTTACACTTGAACACAAAGAGAGGGCTATTTTTAATTGACAGATGAATTTACGTGTCGATTGTGAAACAGGGGTTTTCTGTTATCTATATTCATAATATTGTAAAATGAAGCGCTAAAGCGGTTCTACTGATAATAATAACCAAGGCCATATTGCATGAAACCATACTAAACTTGACATAAAATCAATGATTGAGGTTTCCACATAGCTATTCTGGCCTCCTAAGCCAATAAGCAGTATCTCAAATTCAATAGCCAAAGTAAATTCAATGCTATCCTGTTGGCAATAAGGTTGCATTTGCTACAGGGGTTTTGTCTGAGATACTGCCATTTGTGTTAGCTGGGGGCCTAACATGGTCGTGTTTATCGACGTGGATAAACTTGGATAACTCATCTGACACTTTCTGACAATGTATGTTTGTGCGAGCGTGACAGAAGCGTTATCCACGTTTATCCACATTGATAAACACGACCATGGTAGACCCCCAGGGCAGTATGATATGTTTGCTTTTAGCAAACATAATAGACATTGCTTTATAATATATTTTTATATGTACCTACGGTCGGCCTTATGTAGCTGAATACTTTAACGCTTTGTCACTTTAACGTAATGTTTGAACTGCTACATGCTGCACTAATCTGTCTAAAGCGTTAAAGCGACAAGGTACAAAAGAGTGAAGCAACTTATAAGGCCGACTTTGCGTTAGTTCATCAGGGGTCAAAGTAGAAATGGGCGCATAGTTTTGAAAAGATCGTGTAAGTCAATGGACTTTTTACTTAAGTCATTAATACTCATTAGTCTCATTAGTTAAGTAAAAATTAGTGAATAACCGTGTGTTATTCAACAATAATTTGAAATGTGTGCAAAAATAGCTTAAAAAAGTAGCGTATTTTTATAAATGTACGACCATAGGCCTTTGTGAATTTATACGTTATCTTTTAATTCATCACTATGCAGTTTTATGTCAATATTACATTTGAAAATTAATTAAACGATCATTTTACAAAACCATACTATATAAAATAATTAATAAAAAAAATAATTATAAAACTGGGTTTTAATACTTTTTCACCTACAATATCATCTTCAAAAATTAATAAAACACAGTCTTAGGCTGTTCCTCTAAGCAGATTAAAATAAAAAATCCTAACTTAAGTTCAAAAGAAATCATTTTCTTTATTTTACCCACTATCAACTCTATCAAAAATTAATTATCTATCTAAGGCTCTAAAGACACCATCAAGCAAGTCACGTCATCTTAAGTCTCTCCTCGTTCCCTTAACCATATCAAACGATGGTAATTAACTAATGGGGCCAGTCAATTGGTACTGCACGTCACTCCTATTACCTGCCGCCGTAACCAGTTAATCAGCATTATCCTATTATGCGGCTTATATTCAAAGAGAGTTAAGTTTTTGTCAAAGGTCGCGTTGGTGATGCATGATGGCCAATATAAAGTCGAAACCTCGAAGCGGCGCGTGTCAGGTTTCTCTCTGCAGCCCCATCTACCAGTCCAGTTTGAGCCTTGACGCCCTATGTTAAGGTTTTAATAAAAAAAGGATTGATTTCATCAAAAGCAACCGAGCAAGACCATGTCGGACCGTGCTCAGTGTAGGGTTCCGAAGCCGTTAAGTATTGCAAACAAAAATCAACAAGTTATAACTAATTTTCTATTAAAAGTCATTTGGTGCCGTGCCGTCTTAGATGATTTTAGTAGGTATAAACACTTTAATCGCCTGTATCTCAAGAACCAATAATGTCTACTTAGTCGTGATAGTTTTCCTTTTAAATTCGTATGCGCTTTCATTTCAGATTTTTTTTCAGTATTAAAGCTAAATATTTCATAAACGGATCCCTTAATCGAAAAACTGTTTTTACAAACCCACGAGACGAGAAAAAAAACATCCCCACGTTACGTGTAGAGGAAGTACACTAAATATTTTTTTTTAAAGATTTTATTTACCCATTTGTTGGCGTGACTAATATGTATACTCGTATTCATGTCAAATTACAGCTTTCTAGTACTTAGAGTCTATGAGCTAGGCTGCGAACGGACATGGCGAAACTAAAAGGGTTCCTGGTATGACTACAGAACCCTATAAAGCCTTCTCTTAGCCCTGGCCTTTCACAAGACACAAGATCTATTGCTTTTTTACGAAGTTTGTAACCGTATAAACTCCATGCGTGACTTATTGTTTTAATATTATCGTTGGACAACATATAACAAACGCATTATTACTTGTCGATATGCGGAACTTTATAAAAGGAAGAGAAAAATAAATCTTGGCGTTATATGGCCCTTATATGTATTTAATGTTATTAATTGGTTTGTTGAATACAGACGCATTTTCCTCATTCCTATTAGACCAATTAATAGCAAAACGCAGGAATTGGTAAATAATGTACTTTAGTACATTATTTACCATAAAATAAAGGGTAGACTTTTGTGGATGTGTTTATAATGAAAAAGCGTAGTTTCCTTATACTCGTAATACAATAAACTTAATCGAATTGGTACAGTCATCAAAATAGGCAAATCAAAAGACTGACTGACGTATCAATACACAGCCCATTCCACTGGGTCTAGAGATTCCAAATTTGGTACGTAGGTTCCTTTTAAGGTCTGGGAGTGCACTAAGGAATGATTTTTAGAAATTCAAAAGTTTAAATAGGGGGAGAACCGAGTAGCGGGAAACTAGTTTTATGCGTACGAAGTCGCGGACGTCCTCTAGTTTATATATTTAAAAAAGAGGCCTGACTCTGTGACTCATCAACGCCAGGCCTACACCCTTGGACCTAGAGAGCTGTTATTTTTACAGGTTTTGTTTTTAAGATGAAGACGAGGAATAAGAATGGATTTATAAGAAATTCTACCCTTAATGGGACTAGCGGGTAACAAATTCTAGTTTAGGTATAAATGCCGTTTAAGGCATTCCGCATTTTTTAATCTAATTTGATTAGTATTGTAAATGCTTGGTTTTAAAACGCAAGTTATGCTAGCCAAATTACAATACAATATGCCATTTAATTAGTACATGTACTACCATTGAAATAAGGTCCAAAAATGTTAAGATATCTTTGACGTTCAACTTACTAATAAAAAAAGACAGAAGTAGAACCCACCTTTCTTGATAAAGAAGCATTGTGTAGCTCATCCAGTGTTGGCCGCGGAGCTGCGTGTAGAGACAACACGTTCCTATAGTTGTCTAACCTCGGCAGAGCCTCCCGGGTGAAATGCCTGTACCAAAATTAAAAATTTACACCCCCTCATATCACTGCAAGCCAAATAGCAGTATTTCAAATAAACCTCCCGTAGCAATCAACCTCATAACAAAGAGGAGAGGATTGAATCTGCTTTTGCAATTTAATCTGAGATACTGTTTATTGCCCTAGGAGAGCAGATGCTGATCTGGCCACTGATGGCCATAGGACTCCGCAAAGGGTTCCTCTAAAAACCAGCGCCGCGGCAAGCTGCGGCACAATGCTAAATAGGAGGAGCTGCCCTTTTCAACGCAATGTTTAACTTGTTATTTTAGTTATCATTTGTTTTAAATGGGTTTCTGTAAGCGTGGAATAAATTATTTCTATTCTATTCAAAGATCTTCATCACGATTGTTTCTGTGCTACTCCAGAAGATTTTCTCCACAGCAGGCATTAATTTCTACGAGTCATTTGGTCCACGCACGTCCACCAGCGGAAGACCAGCGCTGGTTTAACCGCCGGCAATGCCGGCACATGCTGAATTGGGACCGTTTGGCAACAACTGTCAATTTTGTTGTTACATTAATTTGTTGTTGTTGTGGTGAATAAATGTATTTTCTTTCTTGTATTTGCTTAAGATTAGCAACATAAAGTTGCCGCAAAATTACAAGGTGGGTTACGAAGTTCACCAGTGCCAATAAAATAGGAAGTTGATGAAAATGGACCCACAGTGGGCGCCAATTACAGGTCCATAAAGCTGAGTAATTTTAGAGTATCTAAGCCTGCACCATTTGACGAAAGAGCAACTGCCATTCATCACATGAACTCAGTGACGTATGTGCATCAATTGATCTGAATCTTTTTTGGGTTGGCTTTACTTCAGAGCAGTTTATAGTCAGTTTTTGCTATGCTAGTTGTTCTTTAACGTCTGTATCATCATGCGAGTTATTCTGTATTTAATTTAAGAATTTCGCTGAGCAGCAAAGAAGTGGTTCTTTTTAACCCCCAACGCAAAAAGAGGGGTGTTATTTGTTTCCTTATTTTCCACGTAGTCTAAGTATATTTCTCAACCATTATTTAGAACATTATTTTATGCAACTAGCATTACTCTTCGGAGTCCGACGAAAATTTTATATTAAGATCCAAGTAACTACAGCCGGAGTAGAGACAGACCAAAAGTAAGATCACTGGTCGATTTAGACAAATTAAAGCTACGCTGGTAATAACTAAATAAATCACGTGGGGGACAGCAGTGGGACACCAGTGCTTTGTAGCACTAAAGCCTAAAGTTCTCGGGAGTCGGAAGTTTATGTTAATTTAACAGTTATGTTTGAAGTTATTTACCTGAAGCTCTTGGCGTATTTGGTGTCGGAAGCTGTGAGAGGGTCGTCGCTCTCCATCCCCGACCCCTCCGACTCTTCCGTCGCCTCATCTTCTGATTTGCCTTGCATCTATGGACAAAAACAAACTGAGATCGTTGTTTAAGGAGTTTTATTCTCAAAATACTTCTACATATATTCCGACAAGCCAACAACACTCGGCGGCTAGCCCAACTTGCCTGCGGTAATCCCCTCTGCCTATTCAATCCAAGAGCCAAATTAAATTTCTGCCTATAGGTGATTCTTATTAACAACCCGCTTTTCAACTCGATGGACCATGGATAACATTATAAGCGGTGCATTCCTAATTACGTAGCTTTTTCTTCGCTGGTATGAGTTCGATTGACAAGAAGCCGTTATTAGTTTCGGTAAGTACCTTCATGTCAGACATACATATCAGGGGACAATCTCACACAAATAGACCTAGTCCCAAACTAAGCTCTAGGCTTGTACTATGGGTACAGTCAACGTCAAAAGTAAGTGATCAAAATCAAGGTTTCAAAACATCTTCTAGCATGACACCCCAGATATAACAGTTATACCAAGGTGTCAGTTATAACAGATGTTTTAATGAGTCAAAAGAAAATGATTATAACAACATCGAGACACAGAAACAAAGTGACAAATCAATGTTTCAAATCAAAATTATAATGTCACGACGTTATAATTATGTACCTATGTACTGGAAATTTCAATAAAGAATAATGTAAATTTTTACTCGTAGGTAATACAATGTGTCAAGTAATTAACAAAAGAAAAACAAAATTTCGAACTATCGGAAATGTCTGAAGGAGCTTGAAAAAAAAGGATTTATTTGAAATATAACCAAAAATGAAGCTGGTGTAATAAGACCTTGTTTCTAACCTAAGCGGACACGAGAGGCGATATAGTTGCTTCGCATATTTGTCTCACGAATATAACCGATATAAACCGAACATCTGACTTGTACTCCGAGGTGTCCCATAAACCCGTATTTTATCTATACATATGGTTAATCACTTTAATTTGAAACATTCAACAATGACTTTAACTGTTTTAATGGCATGTTACTTAGATTTCAAGGATCGAAATAAATGTGATCACTTACTTTTGACACATTATGTGTTCATTTACTTCTAATACACTACAATAGTCAGTAACATTTGACTTAATTTATTGTATGTATTATTTTGTGACCCTATTTCATCAGTTTCTTTTGCTGTTGACTGTACTAGACAACGATAAACATACTTATATATAGAAATGCATACTTAAATACATAGAAAACATCCAAGACTCAGGAACAAATATTCGCGCTCACCATACAAATATCTGCCCTTACCGGGATTTGAACCCAGGACCGCTGGCTTCGAAGGCAGGGTCACTCCCAACTAAGCCACCCCGTCGTCGATGTGTTACGTCACGTCACATGTGTTACGAATTAAAAACGCCAAAAACTAGTCAACATACATTTGTAATTAAATTAAAGAGTCACGTCTACGCTAAACAATAAAGTATAAAAGTAGGTACAGTCACACCACATTAACGTTGACCCACTAACTGTTAGTGTTGTCGTGTTTTGTTACTTTGCAGTGACAGTTTTTAATTTAGTCTGCGACTTGGCACGAATCTGACTCGAACGAATAATGATGAGTGATGACCTAGTAGTTCAACGATAACTTAGGTACTTGTTTTGACTGTACATTAGGAGAAGTAAACTACGCACTCCCCAACTCATTTAGAGCCTAGAACTCCAAGGGTGAAACTATTTTATAAGGAAACTATGTCGCATGGTATTTAATGTGAAAACCACGTGCCTTTTCAAGGACATTAATTAAATTTGTAATAGCACCACAATTTACACATGTGCCTTAAATACTAAAGCACGATTCCGTTTGAGGACGACGTAGAAATGTATACATAAGCAATATCCATATGAGTTGTGGCGTGTAGATAAGTATGTTATGATTTTTCAGCGTTGTCTGCTTGTTATCCTTTAAAGAATTCGTTTTAATTATCCCTAAATTAAGAAGTTTTTTTGTTGTGAGTGTTCTCATCTAACTTCCTACTCATATTATAAATGCGAAAGTTTGAATGTTTGTAAACAAATCACGCCAGAACAGCCAAACGGATCTGGTTTGGCAGAGATATCATTTTATACAATCTGTTACTTCCACAATAATTTTAAATTCTGATTTCGTATTATAGCGCAGTCTTGGACTGGCGCCAAATGATAGGTATGTATATATATATCACATTCTTGCATTTTATAATAAAAAGGAATTCGATAGAACTAGGTTAAAAATGCAGTGTTTAGAACTAACATGACATGACATTACATTGTAACTTTTCTTAGCCGAATTTTAAAGTTTGATTTTATTATAAAAATTATATGTAAGTATCCATTTTTTGGACGAAGTACAAATATACCCTCACTCACTTAACATAAGCAAAATCACTGCGGAACAGCGATGTACCGCACTATTAAAAAAGAAGAAGATGACTAGTTTTTAGTGGTGGTAGGTCCCTATGAGGTCCCGTCCGGATCGCTACCACCATCTTGTCCATCTACCGCCAAGCAACGATGTTCGCATTGTTGTGTTCCGGTATGAGGATAAGACAACCGATTAAATTACAAGCATAGAGGCATCCATCTTAATCCTCAGGCTTGGCAACGCATTTGAGGTCTTAAAATTGCAGTCTTAAGATCAAATATTAAGGTCTTGTGAATTCAAATGTGTATGGGTCTCAGATTCCACTTACCATCAGGTGGCCTGAGTGCTCGTGTGCCTTCTCCCTATCTTAAAAAAGACTGCCAATTTAAGGGTGACCTGACAGATGGTGAAAAAAAATAACAGAACAAATTTTATAGTTATTTGTACAACAAGAGAGCAAGTCGGTTTTAGCCGAAACGAAGCGAGTGATTCCAGTTTAGAATCCTAAGTGCAGCGAGGGGTTCAGACACGAGATGCAAATAAATTTGGTATCGTGTTGCACATACAACTTTTCACTTCAGCAGCGATAACATATTACCTTACGGTAAAAAAGACAACATAGTAAAAATTCAACGACATATTGTCACCAGCCGCCTGCGTGGTGCCATACCACGACCTCCTTTATATTGTGAAAAGTAATTAAAAAGTTAATTTGTATCACGCTCGCAGCAAAATCGAATTTCGCTATCTTTAAACGGTAAAACCTGCGTTTTCAGGTGCCGAGGTGAAAATATTATTACCTAGTAATTGTTATCCCAACAACATTATCCGTGTATCGGAATGTAATGTGACCATAATATGATGGTGTTTATATCTCCTATGCGTGGCAAACAATAAGTAATCATAATCAAAATGGAACATTAAACAACGACGTAATAACACTCTTCCCGGCTTATCAAAAACAACACAAATGCAACATAATAGTCAAGGAATATGAAACGCTTTGTGGTTTCACATAAGATCGCATACGCAACAATATTTATATGAGATACACGTGTATTTACTAAAGAGATTAATAATACTGCCCATAGTGTTGCACAGATTATTTTATGTCCCGTAATAATTATTTGCATCAATCATTATTGTTGGTAACAACATAGAATCAACTAGGCGATGTTTGATGTCTGCCTTCGGATAAATTACTTTTTGTGGCAGCTACAATCTTCTTCGCGTGGACTAGCACGCAGATGTTATTTGAATGGTTGATCAATGATCATAGAATCTACAGAACACGATTTTGCTATTAATATTAAGATTAATATTTCACCGTGTTCTTATTGATCTACGATAATTAAACTATGAGGAAACAATATCTAGGTTAAATTGAGTTAATTTCTCGATTAATTTCAAGTCACCATATTGATATTAGTATGATTTATTTGCCGCGTTTGCATGTAAGTCTTGCTTTGACTATGCATTTTTTTTTTGCCGAATTTAACAAGAGTTGTAAGCATTAAGGGTCCGTTTACACAGACCGGCTCGGAGAACATCGGCCCGCTATCTTCTTTTCACGCAGACCGGAGCCGGTCAGCGGCGCGGCCGCGGAACGGGCTCGCGCAGCCGGTCGGCTCCTCTTATTATATATGGGCGTTTTCAAAAAAAGTACCTAAAGTAACAACGGTAATTTTTCCATTACGTCACGAAAGTTAAATATTACTGCTTTGAGATAAATAGTGGCATCTCAGACAAAAGTAGCTAGTTCGACCATATTACTAACAGGTGAAGACATAAATGACAAAAGAAGTCCATATGCAAAAATAAACCTTATTACAATGACTCCAAGCTCTCGTTTCAATCGTGATAAAAATCTGGCTCTCCTCTCCCTACCCTAAGACAGCACCGAGCAAATGCCGCCGCTCCATTAGCGCCCTCATTACACAACTATTATTAATTGTTCAAATAAATTAATGTGTTTTCTTTCAAACGAAATGTGAATGTGTTGTACAAATGAATACACGATATATGATAACTTAATAACAATTGACCTTCAAGTAAAGTACTTAAGGAAAAATATGGCCACGTTTTCCCGTTAATCAGATTATGGGTATTTATTACAAAAGACAATAATAGTAATGAGGATGAGGATGAGGATGATGATGTTTGGTTGACGCAGTCTTAATAAGAACGCCGCTCTGATGAGGTCAAGTACAAGTATCTTACTTTACAAGCGCAATTTGAACAATCTAGACCTCTTGACGTATAATCCTAAAAGGACTTAAATCGCTGAGGCAAATTTCGGTCCACTGACCATTATATCAAGGTTGGAATTCCCGTGTATTAGGAACAACTAAATTTAGAACCACTTAGGCGTTTATGAGCTTGAAAACGTAGGAGATCATTTCAAGGGAATTAATTTTAGAGATAACTTCAACAGGACGGATGAAATATGGTTTATTTTATAGGATTGTTACAGTTTAACTGCAGTTCCAAGTCTGTCAAGCCTGTGAGTCCAACTTAATGTGAAAAGTTAATGAAGCCGAAAGGAACGTGGTCTGTGTTCTAATACGATGATCTAACAGGCCATATCGTCGGTGATACCGCAATTCCACGTAACTAACAAATTCAATAAGTTGAAAAATGTACTTTACTGACTTACTTTGTAAGGTGTAATTTGCGCCTTATTATTATTTTTAGTTACGCGGTTTTTCAGTACCATCGACGATATCGGCCAGTGGTCTTCAGTTTAGGTGTCCTTAAGGCATCTATCGTACAAAAAATATATGCAACGCTTGAACCAAAAATAATTACTTTTAATAAAGTTTTTGGTAAGTTAAGGCTCCTGGATTCAAAGATAACAAATCGTTTATGATACTAATGCACCTTACTAACTTTATATGTAAGGTGCAGCTCCTTATGAAATTAGCTAGTAATGCGGTTTGGCAGGTTCGACGAAACGTGAAAATTTGTGGGGAAATTTTGTATGCATGTCGTCCACTTTTTGATTTGAATGAATTCGGAACTCTATAACAGTGATAAATAAGCTTTCCCCTCGGAGTTGGCACGGATGAGTTACATACCGTTCTCAGTCACATGTAAATTAGGCTCGTTTTATTATTTTTCAGTTACCAACTTAAAATTCTGCCAGTTCTGAACCCTGAAACAGTCGTTTGTTTTCATAGATACTTATTTAAATACACTTTTCTGCTTTTGTTTTATTTGTTTCCTAAATTAACCGTAATGTGTGTGTTTTCATCGAGCGGTCCCAACGGAAGACCAGCGTTGGCTTCACAACCAGCACATGCTGAGTAAAGTTGGGACCGCTATTTTGTCGTCTCTATTCCTTTTGTATGTGTTATTGTTGGGAATAAATGATTTTCTTTCTTTCTAAAATCACTGTAATGCTTAATGGCGTTAAGACCAAACGAAAAATGCTCTAAAAGATTGTTGTAGCTCTTTTTTCACCAAGAAAACGTACAAGATTTTACTTCATTCCCTTGGCCTAAACGCTACGTTACGTAAGTAATATATTTCTTGCCCTATCACGTTGCTGGTGCCTAAAAGAGTAACATACCTATTAAATATGTAAAACTAAACTGTACTGTAAGTTCATTTATATGTATTAAAAAAATATTCCAAAGAATGCGGCCACTGACCCCGTTCTAGGGCGAGACGTTCCAGGTACTTCATTACCAATGCAAATCTTTACCATCGACGTCGAACAGATGTTGCTCGCACATTTTATATTTTTCCATCGTTCAAATTATCAACTTATCCTCCCGCGTCCCCAGGTTCTCGGATATAATACCAAACATAAAATAAATAAATATCGCGGAACAATCTCACACAAATTGACCTAGTCCCAAATAAAGCTCTAGGCCTGTACTATGGGCACTAGACAACGATAAACAAACGTATATAGAGAAATAGATACAAATACATAGAAAACCTCCTAGTTCATTCGACAAGGTTGCATTTACAATGTTACTAAAACAGATATTGAGTCTTACGAGGTTAAAGGCGATAACTATTAAAAAGATAAGAATTCCCGCCATTATAATTGTTACCTCTACTTTCAGAGCTAATCAGCCCTGCTAAGCCAAATCGCAGTATTTCAAATAAAACTCCTGTAGCAATCACAACCTCATTACTAAGAGGAGAAGATTGAATCTTCTTTGGCAATTGAGTCTGAGATACCGCCTTTTGGCTTATGAGTGCAGTAAAGTAATATCTCCTTAACTGCCCGGCCAATTTTCATCAAACCTGGCCAAGAACCACGTTACTGAAACTAGCTTTCTTTTAAAAAAACCTAATTCTAAATCAGTCCATCCATTTAGGAGGTACGATGCCAGACAGATACACAGATACACATTAAACTTATATCACCCTGTTTGTCAGGTGTTAATAAGTAGTATCTACTATTCGATGTATTTCGTTTGCAGGTCATAAAACATTGACATTAAACATTAATATTTTCATTTTCTAAGAAGGGCAACTATATTGACGACCCAATTTGATCCCTAACTAGCAGTAACTTTAAGTGTATTCGTATCAAATACGCTGTTCCACCCGAGGAGACCAGAATACCTTGATCCTCCCATTCCACACAGTGGCTATAACATTGGGAATACAATAAGAAAGGATGTCGTTTAGCACGCCAGCAAGCTCTTTATAATCTAACCACTTAGCTAAGAATAGTAAATTGAAGTTATAGAGTAAAGTTTTTGATATAGCCAGAGAGATTATAACTTGTTTTTTTCGTTGTTGATAAGTAAGGTAACATTTAACCACATTTCTTCTTATAGAAAATTGGTGAAATACCGCAACAATTCCCAAGCAAGTGGCATCAGTATATATACGGCCGAACTGTTTCATTGAATTAAAGATATCTGCCACTCTCCCAAGGATCGTTAACGAGGTTTTATGTATCGGAAGCCCCTAGATTATGCATAAAGATGTTTATGATGGTCGAACAAACAGAATAACAGTTCCATGTCTATGCTTCAAGGTTTCATTGACATAAACAAATACTGGGTATGTTTACCCGACAAGTAGTCAGAGGAATGGCCGTACACGTTCCTTGCCCGACACTTCCAATTTTTATACAAAACGAAGCCGATTTGGAGTCATTGACATGATGTAAGTGTAAAGGTTTACATAAAAAGTATTTTCGGCGAAGGAAAACAAATATCTGAAAGGGCAGTAATAGGTATAGTAATACCGACGATCAGGTGAATATCGGCAACGCAGGTCCGATCGTTACAGCCTACTGGAAAAGGACCATGGCTGTGACCATGGTCAGCTGCGGACGAAATTCGTCTGACTAAACTAACTAATCGCAACACAATTTTGAAATAATAAATAAGAAATATAAGGGGACCATATTACACATACTGACCTAGCTAACGATACGCTTGTGCAGTAAACTATGCGTACGAGTAAACAATAAATAATGGTATCTTAAGTCCGAAAAACGTTTGCCCGCTATTCTGTTTTTCCGAATTTTCATAAGTTAAAAAACATTTTATTCTGAAGATAGCTCTTCAAAATGTTTAAAGAGATAAACCTAGGGCACCTGTAGGTTATGTTACGTTAGCTGGACGTTCTTAGGCATGGGTAAAAACATTTATGATGTCTATAGCTACCAAATTGCACCTCCGATAATGGGTTTTTTTAGTGTTTCAGATAGGTAACCGGCGCGTCACTAGCTCTTGTGTCTTTACGACAAGGTTAGCCTAGTTGGTAGTGACTCTGCCTACGAAACTAGCGGTCCCGGTTCTGAATCCCAGTAATGAGTGATAATCTGTGTAGTAACGAATGTACTTACACGTTAAATCCGGCTATGCATGGTCTGGTGTATCTTTGCAATGAATGCATATTTTCAAGTTGCTTTTTTTATTTTATATATTTACAATACTCTATAATAAACAGAGATCGGACAAATGGGCGTCATTACTCGCAATAATGTGGACATGACTCCATAGATTTTAATTAAACAAATTAAATTACATTATTTGATTACTTACCCTAAAAATAATGTTGATCCTTTGCAAGGCAGTAATAATTAATAAATAAATGATACAAAGACTTGTTATTGTGTATATTAATAAAGCAAATAAACAGGTATTTTAGTGGATATTTCATTCCTTTTCACGGCTTAAATAAACATATGACGTGAAAGCTCCTTTCGCAATCCACAGATGTTAATGGAGCAAATTTATGTAATTAAATTAATATAATGTCAATGGCCACTCCTGACGTCTTTGTATTATTGATTAATTACTATCCTGCAAAGGTTAAAGATTAAACTTCAGGTAAGAAATAAATTAATGTAATGTGATTGCCGGGTTAGAATAGTGGCACTCCATGTCTTCCCGTGGATGTGGTAAGAGGCGACCAAGGAAGTGAGGGCTTCTAGTACTGTTAGGCGATGGGTTTGCAACCTGTCTCTAATACACCGGTTAACATCTTTGCCTATTTTGTGCAAAATGTGGTAACAGAATTACCAACAACGCTTTTTGTAGTTGTTGGTATTTCTGTAGCTCTCCCTACTCCACTCTGGGACTGAAGGCGTGATAGTATGTATGTATGTAATTTGTTCAATTAAAACTGGAGTCATGTACACATTATAGCGAGTAATGACACTCATTTGTCCGATCTCTATAGTAAAATAAAATCATATCATAATGTATGGGTATGTGTGAGTTTTTGCCGAATTTATTGTATCATGCCTTTCATCTCCTGTCCAGCGTTTTTTGACAGCCTTCACTCGCCTCGGGCTACATTGTCACAACTGTATTTATATTTTTACAAGCTGTTTTACGCACATTAGAATATCATCTTACCAAAAAAACATTAGATAGAGTATTAGGTTTCCACTGTAAATGTAAAGTTGTAAATGAATCTTTATATTTACAAAAGCAAAAGCAGTGGTCTCCTCTTAGGAAGCGCTGGTAGAATTTTGGCGTAAAAGTACCCGTGCGGCCCCGGTACTTACTGAACAAACAACTTTTTATTCTATTTTATAAAACTTTCGTTTTCCGCGTCTGTCTTTCCGTCTAAAAATACGCTAACTCCTAAACCACGCAACGGATATTGATGCGGTTTTCACCATTCATCAGTTACATATTTTGCCACGGAAGATGTTAAAGTATATTAAAATTCTGGCTAATGTACGGGTGTTACAGAAAACTGGCATAAATCGAAGCACGGGCGGGACTAGTAGTTACGATAACAATTACAGGTGGTACTTGAAACTAAAGGATTCGTTACAAAAGCATCACTAATCCAACCATGTCCAACACATGACGAAATTTTCAACCTTGCCTCGCCAGACTTATTTAACGAGCATAAAATCCATTTAAAGTGATGTCAAAAACATGCTTCTTTTTTTTTAAACCCGGAACAAAAAATATCCATACTTAATATTATCAATGTGCAAGTAACTCTGTCTGTCTGTTTCTTACGCTTTCACGGATAAACCGCTGAACCGATTTAGATGAAACTTGCTATGGAAATACTGTTAGAGAAAGAGCTCAAAATGGGCCTGACTCATTCTTTAAAACTGTATACATCGCCCTACAATAACTAAACTGAAACCATAAAGGGGCGAAATGGTGGAATACGATACCGTAAGCGAAACCCCAAGGTTAATTTGGCAAACACTATTACCTTTTTGAAACCTACCAATTTCCAATTTCCGTTATGTTCAATACATAGGGTTAAATATTTTCGGATTAGTCCAATTTTCACCTGAATTAATTGATCACATCACTCCATGATTGTATTCTAGAATCAGAATGTATTATAGTCGTCTGACTCAGCTGATAACCTCTTAACGCCAATTTTGACCCGCGATACATAACGATATAACCAGGGCCTCTATTCAGGTGCGTTAAAACGATTCTTAAACGTGTCAAACGTTTAAGAATCGTTTATGTCACAGTCGCCATTATTGTAAATGACATAAGAGTTATCAAAACGTTGACAATACGGAAACAGGTCAAAAACGATATCGTTATTACCTTCTAGAATTCCAGCCCAGATCTTTTCACAGAACCTATTAACTTCTTCCCGCGATTCCTTCCACGTAAAAGTTTTTTATCGCTAATCCCTCGGAAACTTAGATTTTCCTGGTGAAAAGTTCCTTGTCGCGTCTTTAGAATTATAGTGACCTAATCTAAATATTTTGACTTTCGATTTAGGTCTCTATAGTACTAAATTTATGACTCGAAATCGAAAGCTGAAAATGTTTGAATTAGGTCACTATAATTCTAAAAGTGCGTTGTGTCCATCTCCGAACTATAAACTATATCTGTAGGTACCTACCAAATTTCACATCGAACCTTCGAGCCATAAACGTGAGGACGGAACAATGAAACATAGACACTATCGCATTGATTCGCTTATCTAACAACAGCAGTCAAGTCGAAAATTAGCGGTTTTTACATTTAAATGTTATTGGATAGAACTACTCATTGCGCGTCGATCTACCAATCACTATCTAGACTTTTCGGCCAATACGAGGCGAGTATTTAAAAATAAGTGACAGCACGCAAGTCTGTTGGACTCTGTGGTAGGCCTTGTTTCTTGGCTCTCCTGTAAACTTGGTCAAAATTACTTGAGCGGTGTTGTTAAAACCGACGATTTATAATATTAGTAAGTATAAGCCATAAATCCTCCCGCGAACAAGGACAACAATATCAATTCGTCCTATTCCTCGACCTTAACCTCGACCTAACACTACCGAGTACCGGTTAGCAGCAAAAACATCTTCGCACCTCGCGGCAAGTCAGAACTGGGTTAGTCCAGCGAGGCAGGTGGGGCTATTTCTGCCACCCATCCAGCTAAGTGGCCGGTGGAACCCTCGCACGAGGCGCGCCGAGGAAGCCGACGCCGAGGTGCACTTATCCAATTTGAAACTATTATGATTTATTGGGCTCGAACCAGAAGGCGCCTGGAACGTCTTGAAGATTCGGAATTCGAATATAGGGAGAAGATTAGAAGTGTTTTGTTTAATGATTTCAGCCGTGGGTGGGATAATAGGGAACATGCTAAATTTTTTTTCTTACGTTCTCTGTAAAGTGCTTTAAAAGAGAGGAATAACTTTATACGCGAAATAATTGTCGTGTAATTTTTCATAAGATATGAAGTTTTGCAAAGTCATAGTTTAGACTACTTTAGACCCCCTACAAAAACACTCCATCAAAATCGACGACAGAAATAGACATGTGCGCCGCGCCGCCGCGCCGCCGCCGCCGATGATTTGCCTCACGCCGCCGCCGCCGGTTCAACCGTCGGCGTAAAATCGGCGTGAAATATTCTCCAATCTTCCTCAACAGATTGTTTATTCCCCATATGAAGTTTTTATTTTTAACGATGAAGTATTTTCTAACGTGATTTTAAATTATTGTTATCAATTCAATTTTTTTTAACCGTGGATGAGCGATCAGTAAGATAATGCTACCTATGCGAACTACCGATGGCTACCGGCAATGCATTTTTTAAACTTATCTTACGAGTGCTGATAGAAAGTTTGCGGCCCGACCATTACAAAAAAAAAACTGCCGCCATTTTGAACTATCATTACTCAGTTTCATCCCGCGAAATTTTAATAGGAAGACAATATTTGATATAAATTTTACGTCTGATTTAAAAGTACGTATAAACAGATTTTTCATAATGGACGATATGGAGCAGCGTGCCGTAATTAAATATCTTCATAAAAAAGGATTGACTCCAAAACAAATTTATGAAGATATGCAGTGTACATTGGGGCAATCCTGTCCATCATATACGATGGTAAAAAAGTGGGCAGCTGAATTTAAACGGGGACGAGTTAGTATCGCAGATGACCCTCGTCCCGGAAGGCCAACCACTGCGACCAATCCACATAATGTGGCAATTATATGCGACATGATAATGAAAGACCGACGGTTAAAAGTAAGAGAAATAACTGACATCGTGGACATCTCCTATGATCTTTCATAGGAGATGCCCACGATGTCAGCTAGCACCCAAAACATTATAGTCAACGAATTAGGTTTTTCGAAGGTGTCCAAAGCTCCTTTCAGTGGAACAAAAAATCACTCGACTAACAATTTCACGCCACTGTCTAGACCTGTATGAAGCTGACCCTTAAGACTTTTTGGACAGATATGTTACTATGGATGAGACATGGGTCCACCACTACACGCCCGAGACTAAACAGCAATCGAAGCAGTGGGTTCGTGCTGGATCTCCGCCTCCCAAAAAGGCAAAGGCCATTTTGTCGGCGAATAAAGTCATGGCATCAGTCTTCTGCGACGCAAAGGGAGTAATCATGGTTGACTATCTCCAGAAAGGTACCACTATAAACTCGACTATTATTGCGAACTTTTACGGCGATTACGAGAGGAACTGAAAGTAAAAAGACCTGGATTGTTGACAAAAAAAGTTCTCTTTCACCAGGACAACGCACGTGTGCACACGTCACTTAAATCGATGGCAGAAATTCACAACTCAGGGTTTGAATTATTGCCCCACCCGCCTTATTCGCCCGATTTGGCACCGTCGGACTTCCACCTATTTCCAAACTTAAAAAAACACATGGGCGGTAAGAAATTTTCGGCCAACGACGAGGTCCAAGCTGAAGTGGACACCTATTTTGAAGACCTAGAGGAAAGTTTCTTTAAAAGTGGTGTATTGGCTTTGGAATCCAGATGGAACAAGTGCAAAGACCTCGACGGGGACTACGTAATATAAAAAAACCTTTTGATTTGATTTCATACTTAGGCCGCGAATTTTCCAATTCACCCCTCGTATATTTCCCTTATTCCTGCCCTTTTTTTTAAACTTTATACCTCACGCCGATTTCACGCCGATGACGCCGCCGCCGCCGATTTTTTTTTAACCAGACGCCGCCGCCGGTCTTTTGACCGTCGGCGCACATGTCTAGACAGAAATGACGTCACAACTGTTGTTCCATATTTATAATATAAGGACCTTATAAAGAAGTATGCATTTATTTCGTAAATTACTGTTTAAGTCGTTGAATTAAAAAATACGAAAATAAAATGAGGATGCCGAAACAATAGAAGAAGTTTTTAAATTTTAACAAGTTTTGATTCTATATAAAATCTTAATAAACGGGTCATAACTTAGTGCATTGCGTTTTATATGCTTTTTTTTACATTTTCTCCTAAAGCGTATCAATGAAACTCAATTCTGATTTTCATGCATTTCTGGTTACGGTGTATTTTACGTTTTTTTGTGAAATAAGGAAGTATACTACAAGATTTTTAGGGTTCCGTACTCAAAGGGTAAAAACGGGACCTTATTACTAAGACTCCACTGTTCGTCTGTCTGTCTGTCACCGGTGACAGCTAGACAATTGGATTTTTTACAGATAATGTATTTCTGTTACTGCTATAACAACAAATACTAAAAACAGGATAAATTAAATATTAAGTGGTGCTCCCATACCACAGTGTTTTTTGACGTTATTTGCTCGATTTTAATAACGGAATGGCAACATGTAGACGCTTGAAATATTCACAGAATATTCATTTGTATATTCACTTAAAATATGAATAATTACATTATAATAAAATAATATTCAATTCCCATACAACTAACGTGTTTGTTTTTGCCGTTTTTGCAAGATTTGGTTACAGGCAGACAACGAGACGGGTCAAACTAAAAAAAAGGTTAGGTACGGAACCACTCGTGCGCGAGTCCAAATCGCACTTGGCCGGTTTATTTTATTACAAATAATGTTGCTAGGCGAGATGCATTCTGCGAGAGTAGGAACATTTTTATCATAATTTATGTGTTAATGTAATTAAATTAAATCTAATAATCAATTTAATCTTAAAAATTGGTAGGTAGTATGATCATATTATCGTTTTAACCTTTTTTTATTATTTATTTGGATGTGTGTAATAATAAAATAATGTTAATAGATAATTAGTACCTACTTTAGCTTTAAGTATATTATGTTGTGGTGCCCTTGCAGGGTGTCCATGCGTGGAGCTAACTAATTTAAGACAACAACACCTGTCTGAAATGTATATGTGCCATAATGTGAAAACAATGAATAAATGAATATGAATATGAACTGTTCGAATTAGCCGAAATGTTTGAAATTGACGTTGGGAAATAGACGCTTGGTCAATCCTTATAATGCTATACAGCCTAACCCAATAAGCAGAATCTCAAAATCAATAGCCAAAGCAGATTCAATCCTATTTTGTCCGTAATAAGGTTGCATTTGCTACAGGAGTTTTGGCTGAGATACTGCCTTTTGTATAAGCAGGGCAGTAAACAAGGTACATTGATTTCTTCATTTGTTAACGATTTAACTTGTTTAAGTAGCTCCAGGAAACAGAGTATATGCGCTCATTTCCAAAGTATCAGAATTTCCAAATACCAGATTCTCATTATGCTGGAATCTCAAAACTTAACATTCACAAAAACGTACTAGATCGTTCAATAAGTAACAAAACTAACCTGGAAATGGCGCATATATGAAAGACTCTTTTGATTTTTAAAAAGTACTGGCCATCAATATAACTTGTGTCAAATTTTTAAAAATGGAACAATAAAATATTGATTTTGCAGACATTTAAGTGACGCTACGCTTGTTATTTCGATACGATGGAAAAAAACGAGTTCCGCGTGTTGATAAAATATTGTTTTTAATGGGAAAAAATACCGTTGAAGCACAGCAATGGCTTATAAAATGTTATGCGGGATCAGCTCCCTCTAAAGCAACCATTTGTCTGTGGTATGCCGAATTCAAACGCGGTAGAATGGACACAAATGATGGGGAATGCTCAGGTCGTCCAAATGAAGCAGTGACTCAACAAAATATTAACCAAGTCCTGAAAATCGTAATGAAAGATCGGAAGGTAAAAGTGCGCCAGATAGCAGAGATGTGAAGATTTCAGCTGGTAGTGTTTTCACAATTTTACATAAAAATTTGCCCATGAAAACGCTTTTTTCCAAGTAGGTCCCGCGTTTGCTTACAACTGATCAAACGGAACAACGTATCAATGATTAAGAGCGATGTTTGGCGCTGATGAATCGTAATAAAAAAGATTTTTTACGTCGGTATGTGACAATGGATGAAACATGGATACACCATTTCACTCCGGAATCCAATCGGCAGTCAGCGGAGTGGAGAGCGGCTGGTGAAAGCCGCCCGAAGCGGCCAAAGACTCAGAAATCGGCCGGTAAGGTTATGGCGTCTATATTTTGGGATGCGCATGGAATACTTTTCATCGAATACCTTGAAAAGGGGCAAAATATAAATAGTGTCTATTACGTGTGCTTATTGGAGCGATTGAAGTACGAAATTGCGGATAAACGGCCTCAAATGAACAAAAAGAAAGTAGTGTTTCACCAGGACAAGGCGCCTTGTCACAAGTCTGTAAGAACGATGGCCAAAATTAATGAATTGGGCTTCGAATTGCTTCCTCTTCCCCCTTATTCGCCAGACTTGGCCCATAGCGATTACTGGATGTTTGCAGACCTCGAAAAAATGCTCCAGGGTAAGAAATTTGACTCAAATAGTGAAGTTATCGCAGCAACGGAGGCTTATTTTGAAGCCAAAGACAAATCGTTCTACACGCTTGGGAGTTGGGATAGAAAAGTTAGAAAAGCGTTGGAGGGACTGTATCGCTCTTGGAGGAGACTACGTAGATGAATAAAAGATAATTTTATAAAAAAAATCTCGATTTAGTACTTAGTCTCGGGAGTTATTGAACCACGTGTTATGTAAGCTCTGGGTTGGCAACGAATTTGAGGTTTTAGGATTGCAGTCTCAAGACATACCCTACCCTGATGAGAAATGATGAGATTTAATAATTATTTTATCTATCTTATCTTATTATAATTATAGTCTATGATTCTCAGATTCCAGAGGCGTGAGTGCCCGTGCGTTAGCAGTAGGTACCTTTTAAGTATGAACTTTCTATGTCCACATACTAGTCATATTTTCTTCAAAACTACAAAAACGAACTACTTACCGCGAATTATCATTAACCACCAGGGCCACAGATTATAGGTAGATTTAAAACAGAAGCGGTGTCGGAAACAAACCTAATATTAACTAACACATCGTCAGACCACCCTAATTCATTGTTTGCCGCATGTAAACCCGCGGAAACCAATTGTTTTCCGAACAAACACGGCCTGGCCACCATTGTATGATAAACAAAACATTATCTCTATTCATATAAATTTGAACCTATTCGGCCATTATTTTCCACGATGCTTATCTCCCCCATTAGCATCTAAAAGGACGTATGTATTCCATGAATAACATGCACTTATGACTCTTTGGATGTGTAACTCAAATTTTGCCTACCATGAAGAATGTTTACAGGATTATAAATTTTACTGCTGTTTTATGTTTTAGTTATTTGATGTGGAAGGCAATAAATAAGTTAGAACTTGAGTTTTTACTATAGTGGTACTTAAGTTATTGTAATACCTACATTGCTCACCCTGAATACTTACCCATGCCTACTAATTTTGGAAAATTTAGTTTTCTATGCAATGTGCAACATATTTTGTATAAAAGTTTTGATTAATTTGATTGTTAGATTAGTTTGATTGATATGTGCCCACATAGAAAACTAAAATATAGCTTATTATTATTACCTACTCTGTGATAATGTTACATTCTAATGCTGAAAAAATTTTGAAATCAGGCCAGTAGGTTTAGAATTTATTTGTTACTAATATAAAAAATTACAAATCATTCCTCTTTACAATAATAGTGTAGATGAATGAAAAATTTTAATG
The DNA here is from genome assembly GCA_949316455.1 of Acleris holmiana. Lineage (NCBI taxonomy): Eukaryota > Metazoa > Arthropoda > Insecta > Lepidoptera > Tortricidae > Acleris > Acleris holmiana. The sequence continues at coordinate 15,944,274 of OX438775.1, forward strand.
TTTCATTGTGTTATATTTTTAATAATACAGTATTTTAGTATATCACAAAGATTAAATAATTAAAAAAATAGTAGTATGGTCCTTCCTTGTGCATAGTGGCAAATAAATAATTGAAAAGTTATTAATACATAAAATAAAAATAGTTGGACCCTGTGTGGTTGCCCAGTTAGAATAGTGCCACTCCATGTCTTCCCATAGATGTCATATCTACAGCCTCCTCGTGACTGCAACGGCTTGCAACCAATCACTAATACACTGGTACACATCTTAGCCTACTTGTGCAAAATGTGGTTACAGAATTATCAACAAGTCTTTTTAGAGTTGTTGGTATTTCTGTAGCTCTGCCTACCCCGCTCTGGGAATTAAGGTGTGATGTTATGTATGTATAAGTGTATAAAAATAGGTAACACAAACTAAAAATAGAAAATGTAACAAATTATATTCCCTTTGGTAATTAGTAAATAAACAACACTGGTCAACACTTTCTTTTCTTGTATTCCATTATTAAGTTTTATCAAATACAGTATCTTACTTATTTATTTATTTGCTTATTTAAACAAGGTAAATACAAATGGAGGACTTAATGCCTTGAGGCATTCTCTACCAGTGAAGGATTGGGCCACACAGAGACAAGTAGAGCTTGGTGGTAAATTGAAAAAAAATATTTTTTTCAGTAATAAACAAACACTTTGTTTTTATGTAAAGCCAATTTAACTCACCTGAAACCTAGTAGCTGATTGGAGATTCCTGAACCTAGACGGCTTCTCCATGTCCCTGAAACTGCTTTTAGTCACGGGAGCCGCTCCCCTCTGTATAACAGCACCATTATTCACTTCCAGGAGCTTGTCCTTCTCTCCTGGCTCCTTGTTCTTAAACTGCAGCCCGACTTCCGCGTCCCCATCTAACCTTATAGGCAAATCAGAAGGATACTGTATCTGTCCGTTCGTAGCAGCCATAGACTTTGCTGAACTTATTTTTCTAAACCTCCCGATAATGACATCCTCTTCATCATCTAACGGCACATTCAGCTTTTCTTGGACATTAGAAACGCTAGGACCCTCCGTCTTCACTGGACTCAGCTCTATGTCTTTTTCCGGAGAACTCATCGTATATATTTTTTTCGGCGAGTTTCAATAGCAAATAATAATGCAATCAAGCTAATTTACTTTTCATATAAGCACATTTTAAAAGTCCATGTTAATGTTTAATAAATGTTGGATTGAAGTGTCGTAATTATTTTAAAATTCTATCAGGTAATCACAATTCATATTAGATTTGGAATATCACTATAATAGCATTAGTACACTTTGTAAAAATGTTTTAGGATCAAATTTAGTATGTTTTTTTTTAAACATTTATTAAAACGTGAATTTAGTATGACTTTGTGTCAGAAAAAAAGGTAAAATGACAAAAGATTTCAAAGCACGTGAAAAGGACGCGTAAACATGACACGCTCGTCTACGTACGCTGACAGATATTAAACGAATGAATGAAATGAAATGAAAATGAAAATGATGACCTTAGGTTGAATGAATGGTGGATGGTTATGTTTACCGAAATAAGAATGAATGGAAGCAGCAATGAATGACATAAAGACTGTACACACGGAAGAAATAGTAAAAAATATCATTAAAATTATCAATGAACACTCAGGCGAAGTAAAAAAAATACATTTATCAATACATTCATCGCTTTTTCCTTTCGTTTAATGACATAGACGTTGGAAGTTTACGCTTAAGTTGTAAAACTGTAGGTGTACCTCTATCCTTATAGGTAAAGAAACTTCCATCGTTATTGGGGTATTGGCTCACTCTGTCATTCATTCAAATCGTTCTTTAGTGTTGCCAAACGTTTAAGGTTTAGTAGATTTTGGAAATTAAAATTATGTAATACTTTACTACTTTATTCTTAACTAGCAGTCCCGGTAAACTTTGTATCGCCCCGCATATTTCGTAGTGCGTCCCACCTATCTTTATTATGTTTTTAGTATGGAGCGGAGACAAAATTACCAAATTAAATATAATAAAAATTAAAAAATTAATATTTTTATTGTCATTTAAAACAATGTATTATACCGGGTGTTTCCTGTAATAGGAGCAATAAATTGAGGGATCGCTTCTACTCTATAAACGTAACAACATTTGGTCTACAACTTTAAAAAAAAAAAGCAATTCATTATTTGAGATATTTTTGAACAAACTAAATAGTATTTTCAATGTACTCCATCCAATAGTCTAGTTGACATCTACTGTCAGCCTAGTAACTTCGTAGTTTTCGCAATACATTGCTCGCTTAGAAAATCTAAATTCATTAATATTTAGTCAACAATAAGTTATTTTCAACAGTTGTAGAATAAATGTTGTTACGTTTGTGGTGTGGAAACAATCCCTCAATTTATTGCTCCTGTTACAGGCAACAAACGGTATAAAAGAAACTTCCCATATACCTACTTACAACAATAAAAACGAAGCTATTTGGAAACATGTTTTTTTTATTATTATTTGGGATCTGTTTTTAAAGTTATGGGAGAAGAACGTCATACAAACAATCGCAATTAATATATTTGTTATATTTAAGTATTTGAAGCATTCGAAAAATGATAATTACCTGTGATTTCAAAAATACAACACTTCCTGTATGACCCTTGTTTCTAGAATAGATTTGATGAACAAAAACTCATTTTTTTTGATAAGGTATTTCATACTTCAAATCATGATATTCTGCAATGATTGTTAGTGCCGTCGTATTACACCTCTTAGAAAACCTCACCACACAAATTATTAACAGAAATTGAAAGAGAAGAATGAAGGGGAAGGAATTAATAATATTAACTTAATAATGAGCTTTGAACTTAGGAAACCTCCGCTGTCCGTCCATCAAAATCAAAATCAAAATATATTTATATTGTATGATTGTAGGTAATAAGTATAATAAATTATACAGATGACAAGGTTTTGCGCGTACATAGCTACAGCCAAAATAGGCTAATAAAAAATAAAAAAAAAGAAATATGGTGTACCATAATTGTTACAATTCAATGTGCAATTGTTATGAACTTAGTTATATAAGCAAATTCTTACAATAAAAACTCTCTTAAATGACTACTAAACCTTAAACCACACTGACTACTATACTATACTATACTGACATCAAATTAAAATGCTCAAGTCCTAATTATTTACAGATTTCCGCTGTTTTAAAAAAACTCATTTAGATTATAAAATTTGTTTTCCTAATAGCCATTTTTGTAAACAATTCTTAAATTTATGCGATTCGTGTGTTTTAAAACTGTCTGGTATATTGTTGAATATTTGGATAGACATATGTATAGTAAAAACTTTTTGAATAAAGGGTGGTGCGGTGATTGGAGTTGTAAACTAATTTATGCTTGTTACGGAGGTTAATGTTAATATTAGATGTTTTTAACGAACATTGCAACTTCTTTAACATACCTACAGACATGGAAGAGGAAGAATTTTGTAATGCCTAAAAAGTGGCTTACATGAGTCCCTTTGGGATATGCCACCGAGAGCTCTTACACAACGCTTCTGCATTCTAAAAGTTTTTAAAAAATCAGAAGAATTCCCCCAGAACACAAGACCATAATAACTATAATAAGCCATGAGTCCTGCATTTTCTGAGGTGTTCTTTATAATTCGTCTTAGCGAGAATACATATCGTGATAATCTATTACAAAGGTCTTGAATATGTTGTTTCCAATTACAATTGCTGTCTAAAATGAGACCTGAAAATTTTGTGTGTTTAACTTCTTCTACGTGATTCTGATTGTCCTGTATGTTTACTGGTACTGAAAGTCTATGGGATGTGTAGAATCGTATAATGTGTTTTAGATAGATTAATATTTAAGTCATGGAGTTCCATCCATTGTATTATATTACCTAGCGTTCTATTAATGGTGGTTTTATATTATCTCGAGTAGTTTCATTTAATTACAGAAGTACTGTCATCAGCAAATAAGACTATTTGGTCTTCGACATTATTTGGAAGGTCGTTAATGTAAAAAAGAAAGAGTAGTGGAGCCAATATAATACCCTGCGGAACGCCTCTACTGTTTTTTCTAAATTTGGATCTATATGACTTGATTTCGTTATTAAACAAGCAGAAACTATTTAGTTGGGTACAATGTTCTCTATTTAAAAGATATGATTTCAACCAATCGATTGCTAGTCCTCTTACGTCATATAATTCAAGCTACTTATTAAAAATAATAAGTATTTTATGGTTGACACAATCAAATGCTTTTGATATATCCGTTAGGATTGCTAATACGTAAATTATCTTATCTATGCAACTGTAAATGGTTTTAAGAAGTTGATCCATCCATCCGTCTCTCTATCTCGCAGCGCACCGCTGTAACAACAAATAATGAAAAATATGAAGGGAAAAAATAATGGGGCTCATTATTGAACCGTTCGTGTCGAGTCCAACTCGCAACTTGGCCGGTTTTTGCTCTATAGAGACTTAATAGTCTATGCAAATATTAATCGATGACAATAAATACACGAAAAAGTAATAAAAGGCTGCAAAAAAAAATTTTTGCTTGACTGTACAAGCTCGTCACAAACTCACGAATTTAATGTGTAAAATAAAGGTAGGTAGTAAATAAGTAGTTTGTTTTGGCAACATATTTTTTGGAGTTAAGAAAAAAACATATTTTGACATTTTGGTATCTTTTCATTCCATCCATTCAGTTCGTTCATACCTTCTAATCTGTCTGTGCATTCGTTCGTTCGTTTATTTGTGTTCGCGCGCGGGTGGAGCTATCGTCCGGCTCGCCTCGCCTTACTATTCGTCTAGACGGTGTATTTGAATTAGTTATTTTAAGTTTTCTTGTGCGAGATGGGCTTCGACGAAGGGAGAATAGTTTTAGACAGTGATAATGGGGCATATTATTCAGGACAAACTGTAAACGCGAAACTAGTTTTTGACCAGGCGAAGGTCAAAACTTTTCGAGGTATGTAATTAATAAAAGGAGCTTTCTGTCCATGTACTTTGTTTTACATGAATTTGGAAAATATTTGCTAAGCATTGCGACGGTGGCCGTTTTAATTATTGTATTATTGTATTATTGTACAGACATAAACACCGGCGAAAACTGTCCATGACCTTGAGTGGTACAAGCACCAGAAGAATAATTCTTAACGCCTTTGTTACTGTTGACGCGATTTTTTCTAATTGAATATCGTTGCTTTTTGTTAATCGTGTAATTTTTATAGTATTTTCTTTTATCTTGTTGTTAAAAAAAAATTACCTACTCAACCTACAACCACTCTTAAAACTTAAAACCTGTATAAATTTCCGTACCAATTGCCAGTATCTGTGTATTCCCAAACAAATAATAATTTAACTGTGTACCCATAAAACTTCTTAAAAGTTGCCTCACTGATCTTTTAATAGTCTTTGAAATAAAAAAACGGTAATAATGTAAGTATCTATTTAATAATTTGATTGTAAAAAACTGTTGTTTGATTATGTAATGAAATAATTAACATTTTTGAATAGAACTTGTAATTCTTTAAACAAGATTTTTCATATACAAGGTCTTTATTTCTGCAATTTGATACCTTAATTTTCATTTCGCATGAAACATCTTTTTTGCTTTAAGGTATAAAGTATATAATTATTTATATTTGTGTTTCTCTGGAACTTTTTTATCAGGCTCCTTTGTTCTTTGGTTTTGTATATTTTCTGCTTTCAGGCATTAAATTAAGTTTCTATATTTCTATTTACATATGCAGTGCTGGCCACATAATTAGGAATGTTTGCGCTTTTGCCACACAAGAACACCATCAATCAAGAAAAGGCTTGACCAAATTAATTTCTATTTACAATTCAAGTCAGATGAAAGAAATCCCTTCAAGGGATAAGTTTGCCTTTGAAGTTTTTTTTGCTAAATTGCCAGTGTTTTTCATTATACAATATACTTAGATCAATAACTAAAGTTACAACTGAAGCAACACACCACACATACACACATTACATTGACCTTCTGTTGAAACACACCTTTTATTTTGTAGGGATTTCAGTATAAAAAGCTGAGTCATACAGACAACATTTCTAACTATGTTTAAAAACTTAAGTTTTCAGATCCTTATGAAATGAAAACTCTATTTTTACCAGAGATTAATCATACTTAATTTCAAAACTTAGTATATTTTTGTCAACAACAAGTGTACCTATAAACTTGGTCAAGAACTTTTTGATTGCTTCTCAAAAACAAGTCCTATTTGTAAGCAGTTGTATGGGAATAACATGTTGTTACCACCTATAATCTATTGGCAGCCATATTAAATTTAAAATGCTCATACTATTACTATGTAGTTAGCCACCTTGTTTGGTATTACAGCAGTTGTATGTTGACGACACGTTGGCCTAGTTGGTAGTGACCCTGCCTCTGAAGCTAATTGTCCTGGGTTCAAATCCCAGTAAGGGCAGATATTTGTGTGATGAGCACGAGTTCGTTCCTGAGTCTTGGATGTTTTCTATGTATTTAAGTATGTATTTCTCTATATAAGTAAGTTTATCGTTGTCTAGTACCCATAGTACAAGCCTAGAGCTTAGTTTGGGACTGGGTCAATTTGTGTGACATTGTCCCGTGATATTTATTAATTTTATTTATTTATACTTGCCTAGTACCTATAGCATAGTACACACCTAGAAGTTAGTATGAAACTAGGTTTATTTGTTTTATTAGTTGTGTACATTTATAATATTGTTCCAGGTATATATGCAAAGATTAAGGGGTTCTGCCAGGTGCACTGGACAAGCCAGCACACTCGCAGAGTCTCCGATGGGCAGGGTGGACACCGTTCCCAGAGTTACACGGAGACACACGAGTCCCATGAAGTCTATTTAGAGAGAAAAATATATCTTGTTGGTGGAGAAAGTGGTAAGGATACAGTTTCATGAAATATAGCTGGCAAATGAGCAGAAGGCTTGGGGGTTTTTAGGGTTCTGTACCTGAAGGGTAAAAACGGGACCCTATTCTATGCCGTTTTTTTTAAAGTTTATAATGTTGTCTAATGTTGTATAGATAATGTTACGGAACCCACCCATCGTGCGCGAGTCCAACTCGCACTTGGCCGGTTTTTTATATTTTATGGTAGGTTGGTTTTTGCTAAGTGATTTAAGAGCCTTATTATTATTAAAAGCAGCATAGTTACTGCAACTCGTCAATTTGTCGTGACGTCTATTTTAAGTGTGAAATGAAATGCGTTTATTGCCACACGAACAAAAAAAATGTTAAAATAAAAGAAAAAAACAAACTGAACAAGCAGACAAAATTAAATTCAACGGGCGTGGCAAAAGCTCTTGGCGTCAGCAAATGCCGACGGTTCCGCCCGCGCTGGGGCGACACCATACAGCGCTGTTTTTCAGCCAAAGCCCGAAAAAGGAAGGAGTGAAGGAAAGATAATTAACAATAATAACAAACTAAACTGAACTAAAAAACTATCAGCTATCTAAGTGTGCCATCCATCAAGCACCTATTTTGAGTCAGCAATGTTATGACAGTTTTTTCCATAAGTGAGTTTCTCTAAGAGTAATCTCTTTCAATACCCTGTAGTCGGTCTAAGAGCATTGAAATATGTACTTGATTCCAATTGAAATAACATAAAATGTCATCATCATATCAGCCGAAAGACATCCACTTGTGGACAGTCTTCCCCAAGGATTTCTATGACAGCTGGTTTTGTGCTACTGGTATCCATCGGCACATAGAATACGATAGAATTTGAGATCCTCTGACCCTTCGACCCAGTGCCATACTACCATTCGGTTTTGTTTACTTTAGATAAGTTTACAAATACCCAGAATGCAAGTTCAAGTGTTCAACTCTTGAATAACTTACTTCATAATTACTATTTTCCTTTGGGTATTTTATGTTTGTATTAATGTAAAATCTTTATTACACATAAAATAAGACATATTTGTATCAATACAGTAACTATGACTATGTTCACTTAAGGAAATTAATTAAAGGTAATTAGTTAGTAATGTTTACGTAAGGGAACAATTTTCAATAAATAATTAATGCCTCTTAGAATCTGAAAAATCTGTTGTGAATCTGCAACCAAAACTGCATAATTAAATATTAAGTTAGGCGCTACACGATCATGTCACGACCTTCTTAGCTTCAAATAGGCTCTCTATGGCCGCCTATTTATTTATATGGTAGAGATGGCAATTGACGTCCACCAGCCCCCTTTTCAGTGTTCATGGCATAACTGATATGCATCCAGCTGATGTAAAAGCTTGTTAAGTTTGCAATAAAAGATAAAAGTTGTTTATTCAGTAAGTAGGCCGCACGGGCACTTTTACACGTCAAAACTCTAGCGCTTCAAAGAGACCACTGCTGAGAAGAAGCGCCACAAGAAACTCAACAGTCAGACACTTTTTTTAAATATTGCTTATGACAATGATAGAACTTAACCTAGCATTATATAAATCAATTAATAAAATTTAAAAATATATTATCATGCGTAGTTAAGCAGGAAAAAGGGTCGAAACTTCTAATAAACACGAGAGCCAATAAATAAAATAATAATAACATTTATTATTGAAAACTTAAATAAAGTTTCGATACGTTCTCCTACAGAAACCGTGTCCCCTAGACTAGATAGGTACTAAGCTGTTACGCTAGGTATCTTAGGCCAAGCATTTTTGTCTGTTAGATAATCCTCGACCCTATAGTAAGCTATAGACATTAACGACTATGTATTTCGAATTGTCACCTGTCAAGGTTGTGAAATAGGGGGTAATCTGAGACCCATAGACTGTATTGAATATCCCTTCAGTCGGCAAGACAATTATATAGTTAGTTTAAACTTGAATCTTGAGTTCTTGTCATAAAGCATTAATACGGCTGCTTTTCGCTTGAAGGGATAATTATTATTATCAGCCTGAAGATTATCATCCTTATACTCATAGCGCCTATTACTGTCATGTGGTGTGTTGTAGAAGGACATGGTCCATCCGGATTACTACCACCATCTTGTTTTTTACCTACCGCCAAGGCAACAGTGTTCGCATTGCTGTGTTCCAGTGTGGGCATAAGACAACCGGTGAAATTACTAGCATAGATGATAAGTAAATATCAGTGGACAATGTCACACCAATTGACCTAGTCCCAAACTAAGCTCTAGGCTTGTACTGTAACGTTATGGGTACTAGGCAACGATAAACTTTCTTATATAGAGAAATATATACTAAATACACAGAAAACATCCAAGACTCAGGAACAAATACTCGTGTTGATCACAGAAATATCTGCCCTTACTGGGATTTGAACCGGTAACCAGCTTCGTAGGCAGGGTCACTACCAACTAGGCCAACGTGTCGTCAATGCATGCATTCTGTCTTAGTCCTCAGGGTTGGCATTTGCAACCGACTGAGAGTCTTAGGATTGCGGTCTTAAGATTGAAGTCTTGAGAATGCAAATGTCCAATTCACTTACTATCATGTGGCATGTGTGCTTGTTTGCCTTCTCTATGCTATAAAGAAAGTTGTTGTCTGCAGGCGAGCACCGCCTGCACCCAGGAAAGCATGAATTTCCGTTCAGCTTCCCCCTCCCCGCCAACTGCCCCTCCTCGTTCGAGGGCGAATACGGACACATCCGCTACGAGATCAAGGTGGTGGTGGACCGCCAGTTCAAGATGGACCAGGAGAAGAAGATAGTACTGCGGGTGTTCGCGCCGTTGGACCTTAATGCGGACCCTTACTGCAACGTAAGTTGTTAAGTATAGTCTTCTTAGGACTGCATTGATTATCGAGTTTTAAGATGGTCGTCTTAAGATGTCTTATGGATAATGGTTTAAGAAGAGCAGCAGATTTAGATCCTTTGGGTGGTCACACCGATGGACGTTAATGCGGACCCTTACTGCAATGTAAGTCAGTCTACTTCTAAGGGGTGGTTAAATACGAAACTTAAGTGAGAAGCCCGTCTCAAGATGTGTTATGAATGATAGCTCAAGATGGACCAGAGGAAGAGCGGGTGTTTTTTTTTACCTTATTGCATTGTAATAAGGTCCAAAAGTGGATACATCTATTTGTAGTCGACTGTATATATGATACAACCACGTTACGCAGATATTATTTTATCGATTATTGATATTGCTTGGTAGAATTATGTAATTAATATACATTAGTCTAGCAGCAAAATTATTATTTCTTATAAACTAGTTTTGAGATATCAATAATCAATTAATTTAATTTCTGTGTTAAAAGAGTGTACAAGTTCTGGCGTAGTTGTTTGTGGTACCCAACCCTTAGTTAATGCCATAGCTGGGCAAAAATCGTTAATCCGTTAATCGTTAATTAACGAAGTTAACATTTCGAGTAACGGATTAACTTTCAAGTTAACTGTAAAAAATATTACCAAACTCTATAACTTCCGTTAAATTTCTCTAAGTCCGCTAATCGTTAATCTACAACAGTTAAGGCCTTTAATGGTTAAGCCACTATGGAACCCTGTTATAATGACAGCGTCAAACCACATGAAAGAAATTACGCTAAATGATTAACGCTATTATTATGATAGAGTTCTATAGTGGCTTAACAATTAAAGTCCTTGACCCTACTATTTACTAAGAATATAACGCACGCACCGCACCGCGCCGTGGCGCGAAAAACACATTCAGCCTCGCGGTCAGACGAGAACTTCAACATATTCATATGTCTATGGGTCTCATATTCCACTTACCATCAGGTGGTCTAAGTGCTCGTGTGCCTTCTGATTAACATTAAAAAGCGGCCAAGTGCGAGTCGACTCGCCCATGAAGGGTTCCGTAGCAGCAAGTAACATAATATAAAAGTTCGTTGTAGCTTTAATCAATGTTTTTACGACGTATTAAAAAAAACTACTTACTAGATCTCGTTCAAACCAATTTTCGGTGGAAGTTTGCATGGTAATGTACATCATATATTTTTTTAGTTCTATCATTCTCTTATTTTAGAAGTTACAGGGGGGGACACACATTTCAACACTTTGGAAGTGTCTCTCGCGCAAACTGTTCAGTTTAGAAAAAAATGATGTTAGTAACCTCAATATCATTTTTGAAGACCTATCCATAGATACCCCACACGTATGGGTTTGAAGAAAAAAAAATTTGAGTTTCAGTTCTAAGTATGGGGAACCCCCAAAATTTATGTTTTTTTTTCTATTTTTGTGTGAAAATCTTAATGCGGTTCACAGAATACATCTACTTACCAATTTTCAACAGTGTAGTTCTTATAGTTTCGGAAAAAAGTGACTGTGACATACGGACGGACAGACAGACAGACATGACGAATCTATAAGGGTTCCGTTTTTTGCCATTTGGCTACGGAACCCTAATAAAAAAGGGAATATCCACATTATTACAGATGACTAAATTACACACTCCAATAGGGTACATGCATAATTTGATTTCTTACGCTCTCTGGAAAATGCTATGAACGAGAGGAATAACTGTATACGCGAAATAATTGCCGTGTAATTTTTTCATAACATATGAAGCTTTAAAAAGTCGTAGTCGTAGAACCCTCTGCAAAAACACTCTATACAAAATCGACGACAGGAATGACGTCTCAGCTGCTGTTCCATGTTTTTCGTAAATTACTATGTTAAAGCCAATACCGTTGAATTAAAATATTACCTAAATAAAATGAGGATTACTAGCATAGAGGCATTCTATCTTAGTCCTCAGGGTTGGCAACGCATTTGAGGTCTTAGGATTATAGTCTTGAGAATTCAAATGTCTATGGGACTCAGATTCCACTTACCATCAGGTGGCCTGAGTGCTCGTGTGCCTTCTCCTTAACATAAAAAAAGGATGCCGAAAAAAACAATATAAACATTAAAAGAAGTTTTAAAATCTTAATAAGCGGGTCAAAACTTAGTTGTATTGTGTTTTATTTGCTTTTTATTACATTTTCTCTTAGATCGTATCAATGAAACTCAATTCTGATTATCATGCATGTTCTCTATTAGGCTTTCACGCCCTTTTTCGCTCCTAACCTGTTAACTTCAAGATTACTAACGCAACGATAAAAAAAAACAATTTGGTTAACGGTGCCCAGCTGAGGTTAATGCGTGTTCTATATTGGACCGTGCGATTCCAGAAGGTACAGGCATCACAGTATAGCCTACCAAGGGTATTATCAGGTTTCTTTAGCCCACCTTTATCATTACCTGGAATGCATACTAGTGAAACATCAGCGTTTATTTATCTTAAGACGTCAGTAACTTCTTGTGTGTGCAGTGTGTCTCGAGAATGTAATATTTTTTGACATTTACATTTTTATTATCATCTTTTGGAAATCGGTTATTTACAATGGGGCAGTTAATGCAAATCCTTCAATAGTTATAGCAGTGTTCGTGTGTTGTTCCTGTATTATTAGCATTAATCTCTTGATTCCAACCATGCTACAAATAGGATGATTTTCGTAAGTAGAAATTTCAATCTACAAGTAACGAAATAAAGTTCAGTTGCCTTTGCTCTTAAATTCCATTTTCAAATTTGGAACGAATAAAAAAGAACTTTATGGTCATTAAAATATAGTTTAAATGAAATTGCCTTGATTATGTCCCTTCTATGCCACGCCTCACGAGGTTTTTCATCCTAGTCCGGTTGTCAACGCGTTTATTGCAAAGTGAGACTGAAAATGTCTGAATTTCAGAGCTTATATACCATCAGGTGGTCTGGTTTTTTTATGACAAATAGAAGGCAAAGTGGGATGTGAGACCCATTCGACATCTCAAGACTGCAATCCTGAGACTGCAAATGCGTTGCCGACCCTGAGGACTAAGATGGAATGCCTCTATGCTAGTCATTTCACCAGTTGTCTTATCCCCACACAGAAACACAACAACGCAATGGTGGTAGCAATCTGGACAGACCCTGTACAAGGTTCTACTACCACTATTATATTTTTTTCATAGCATGAGAAAGGCAATTGAACACACAGACATATTATGTCTCATGCTATAAAAGAATCCATGTATAGTTTCCGAAATATTCTAAGGGCAAAAAGCCATAAAACGAATACTTTTTTAAACAGACAAACTCCTAGAACTACAATAGCAAAAAGCATCTTTAAAGTCTTTATTATACGGTTCAAAATAAAATAGAACTCCATTCTGCAGCGAGAGAGCAACTGGTTCTCGCCGATAGGGTTGTCGCATATTATAGTCTGTCAACTTTATTAGTGAATAACTTGCACGTTTTTAAATTAGTCAATGACTGTTCTCCTTGACAGGACTAATTACAATGATTCGTCCCTGGGAGGATATATAAGCCGAAAAAAAACCACGTGCATTTGAGCTTAGAGAGCTCGTGATAAACGCCATGTCATCATCTGATAGTGACTCCAACATTTAGTAGTCGGAATAATAAAAATAATAATTATTGTTTTTCTAAAATAAAATGAAACACTGAAGTAATTTGTATTATGTCTATATTAAATAAAATGCGACTTATCATAACACGCCTAGAGCTTAGTTTGGGACTTATTTTTTTTTTTAAATATAATCTAATTTTAGGAAACAAACTAACAACTTGTAACATTTGACAACCCTGTTTTTTGCCCTATTTTGTAAAAACCAAACGTAACTTGTACCTTATTACAAAATGCTTACATTACTTTGTAGTATACCAGCTTGTGACTTAAGACGTTTTGGTGTGCAATAAAACAATGGCTTAATGGTATTATTGCTATTTGCTCTTGAACTTTTGCGGATACTATACCTAAACGTATTTTATTAAAGCCGTTATAGTCTAATCCACTTAGCACATGACCGAAACTACTATTACATTTTATATCTTTACACTTTACGTGACATTTGTTCCACGGAATAACCGCTGGTCGTCGATAGTAAGTTCAGAGAGCACCGTTGTGAGTTATCTCATATCTGGTTTGGGAATACCTAGATGATTCGCGAGGTTATTTGTTGAAGTACAGCGGGCCAATGGAAAAATAACGCTAAACAAAATAGAGAAATTCATGTCCTATTATATGAATTCGTTTTGGCACTGGTAATTCAGGCCCAAGGTATTTTCATGAAACTTCTCTTAGAACCACTGCCGAAATACGAGCTTTAGAAAAACGCATTGAACAGAAAAAAGGCCTTAAACATGTTGGTACAAAATCTTTCGTTATGACAAGGTTTGGAGATAAGTGGAGGGAAATGGTATTTTTTTCATAAAAACCAAGTAAAGCACAAAGACGAGAAATTCAGTATTTTATTTATATTCAAAAATAAAAGTAAGTCAATGTGTGGAATTAGCTTTTTCCAATATTTAAGGGAGTTGACCTCCGATCCCTCCGTGACGATTGTTTTTACGGTCCGTCCATGTCCCAGGCATTTTACTCAAAAACTACCAGATGTATAATTATGGCTGAAATTTGCAGAATGAGTATACATTACATAGGTCTCTTGTATAAGCCGCTCCATAGTTAAACAAAACGGGACATTCTTAAACATGTAACAGAAACTGATTTTTTTTTACACTAGGATTCTAAGCGTTTTTTTTTTATTAATTGCATATTTTCGGAAATAATCGCTCCGTAAGTTGCTTAATTTTCCTTTAAACCGTATGTCCAAAAACTATGAGAAAAATTACAAAGGCAATGCTTAATAAATACTTTCAACGAAAACTATTTTTAGCATGATCGGATGTACCGTTTTTGATTATTGCCGAAAACTGTGCTTCTCAGCAAAAGGACGTAAGTGGTATGAAGATAAGCTCTTTTGCCAGTGCACTTTTCGGAGCCCTACCTAACACTCAGCATAAACCAACATGCTCTTGCCCGGTTTTTTTCACCCTCTCCTTGTAGTTTAATGTTTTTACTTTAATCTGCACGGGTAGCACAAGTATTTTCTCGCTTGTCGCTCAGTGCGTCTCTATTGTTACCGAATAGGTGGAAGGGCAGATCCGAGCGACAAACAATTCGCGGACAACTTACTCTTGCTCTCCTGCGCTACATAACGATAGGTACGAAGTAAGCTCAAGCTGAAATTTGACAGCAATTGAACATGTACTTATTTTAAGATAAAATTGCTTATTAGTAACAATATCAATGGTTGTTTTTGTTTTAGTGCAAAGATAACGGTTAAGAGCGAGTTGGCTAGATCGCTAGGAATGACTAATTTGTTGGCATGTGGTCCGTTACAATACCGTGTTTGTGCATTGACAGGGCTTTGCGTTGATATATCGCGATAACGCTCTGCGTGACGCGCTTTGACCTGTTTATAGTTTAGATTGCCGGTTGTTTTTTAAACTGAATATGTTTTAACGGTGTCCTTAAGGCGACGGGGCGGGCAATTGACCTTGCTCATTCGGGCAGACGAGTAAAATTTTAATTCGCGCGCCATCTAACGAGTAAGCTCTGCGATCGACCACATATTGCTATTTGTCCAAGAGTCAGGCATGGATTTACTGTTAGATGGCGCTTCATTAGGCCGAGCAATATAATAAATTTGCGTTTTTCTATATACTATCTCAAATTCAGGAACGAATGTCAAAAATAGCTTTTTATCAAATAAGTAAATACATAAATAGTATTTTTTAACACGTAAAGATTGTTTCTTGAATAGCTGGCATGAATATTAGATCAAAGAAAAATTTGGTCTACTAGGATTGTGCGAGTGCTATCTTTTAGACAGTTTATATCTCGAACCAAAAATTTAGTTATGTACATACTTTCATTCCCTCTTTTCATGGTTTCGTGCCAGCTCTTTTAAAACGACCTCTACGTGATTACTATCTACTACAGTAGAATTATGTTGAGTTTACCACTGACAGATGGATTGCCTTCATATTAATCTCATACAAATAAAATACTTATTACTAAATCGGTAGACGTGGGTATTGAAAATTAAATTAAGGCAAACTCTCTGTCAATGGTAAACTTACAGGGCCTCCATTCTACTGCGTTATAACGATATCGCGTTTGACGTGTTTTAGAATCGTTTATGTCACAGTCGCCATTATTGTAAATGACAAAAAAGTTATCACAACGTTGACAATACGGAAACAGGTCAAAAACGATATCGTTATTACCGTGTAGAATCGCAGCCCTGTAATCGTACTACTAGTCTGTTACGATACAGACGCAATGAGTGAGCTAGAAAAAACAAGATGTGCTAGCCATACCCGACAAGGCTGAGATTCTACACGGTAATGTCGTCATTACCGTGTATCTAATTTTACTTGGTTCCGTATTGTGAACGTTTTGATGACTCTTATAATTATCATTGACAATAATGGAGACTGTGGCATAAACCTCAAACGCGATTTCGTTATAACGCAGTAGAATAGAGGCCCAGGAGTAGGGGAATAAACTTTTTCAATAATACTAGGTACTTTAAAAGTATTCAAATATTTTATTTTCGACGTGGTCTACGGCAAGGCGGCGATTCGTCGAGAATTTCGTGGTCCGGTTTTCTCTTTTTTTGGGCTTTTTTTTTTCTTTCCTTTAAGCTTCATAGCTTTCATTTTCTTATTTTTTCTTTCTTTTTCTGTTCCTTCATGGCCCCTATTATATAGTCTGGATCCCTTATTGCCATTTTTCGGGTAAACCTTGGGTCGATAATTTCTCGCAGTAAACAATCTTTTTTTTACATGTTTTTTATACAAAGTTTTTGGACATGGGAACTAGGCCAACAGCAGCTGATAAATCAGTACGCTGAGTGAATCCACATCCAATGGCCACTGTGCCTGCTACTGCACTAGTATTGAGATCCATTACATCAGTAGGGATATCATTGTTCATTTGAAATGTCATATTGCACATTTTGCACTTAAGTGCATATAGTGAGATGAGCCCACTCCGAGTTTGCGATATAATTTCAACTGCTTGTAACCCGCAATTCAACGGGCCATGGGACGATATTTCTTGCAATTGAGTAAAAAACTGCAATACATTAACTATTCTTCTCCCATACTTTGTTTCATTGCTTTTGTCACTGAAATAGCAGATTAAAAAACATAAGTAAACAATCATGTTCATAATTGATTCAAAATTAATTATTACGGCATATAATTAAAGAGCAGATTAAATTGTATTATGTTAATTTGGAGAGGTGGCCCATGTAGTAGACCGGTCAGTATGGGCAAGTCTGAAACTGTAAGATATACAAAGATCTGTTCTTAGGATCCATATCATCGATTTTAGTGACAAGAAAAACTGCATGCCTAGATTTAACAAACACTAGTAGGTACTCAGTTTGGGAAACAAACCCGGAAGTTTTAAAAAGTAAAATTTGCATTATTTCTAATTAGATATCAATTGTGTAGGACTTAAGCAGTAAATGTTACTATGAAATATGTTATCTAAAATGAATAAAATGCATTGTTCACCATATCCTTTAAAGATAAAAAAGATAACAGATAAAAGTTGTTTATTCAGTAAGTATGCCGCACGGGCACTTTTAAACGTCAAAATTCTACCAGCGGTTCCCAAGAGGAGACCAATGCTGAGAAGAAGCGCCACAAGACTCAACAGTCAGTATTTTTTTTTAATATTGCTTATGACAATGATAGAACTTAACCTAGCATTATATCAACCAATTAATAAAATTTCAAAATATATACATCATGCACAGTTAAGCAGGAAAACGTGTCGAAACTTCTAATAAACACAGGAGCAAATAAATAAAATAATAATAATATTTATACCTACCCATGGCGGTGCAAAACTAAATGAAAAAAAATATTAAATAAAGTTTTGATACATTCTCCTACAGAAACACAGAAACCATGTCCCCAAGACTAGATTGTTAGTAAGCTACGTTATGTATCTAAGTATCAATCTAGTTATGTTACGTTATGTATCTTAGGCCAAGCATTTTTGTCTGTTAGATAATCCTCGACCCTATAGTTTAATTCAATTTAGTAGGTGTTTGAAATGACAACCAACACAAATTCGACACTTAAAGATACAAAACGCAATAGTAAAATCTAACCTAAACGAGTTCAATTTTGTATAAAAAAAATGGCTGTACTTTCAAACACCTACTAAATTAATAAATATCACAGGAAAATGTCACACAAATTGACCTAGTCCCAAACTAAGCTCTAGGCTTGTACTTATGGATACTAGACAACAATAAAGAGAAATATATACCCCCCATGTTGTTGCCGGGTTAGAATAGTGCCACTCCATGTCTTCCTGTGGATGTTGTGAGAGGCGACTAAGGGAATAAAGGCTTGTAGTACTGTTAGGTGATGGGCTTGCGACCTGTCACTAATACACTGGTAAACATCTTAGCCTGACTATGCAAAATGTGGTTAGGTACAGAATTATTAACAAGTTTAGAGTTGTTGGTATTCTGTTGCTCTGCCTACCCCACTCTGGGAATAAAGGCGTGACGTTATGTATATATGTAGGTATGTATGTAAATATATACTTAAATACATAGAAAACATCCAAGACTCGTGCTCATCATACAAATGTTTCATAGTAACATTTACTGCTTAACACCTACACAATCAATATTAAAATAGAAATAATGTATGTTTTATTTTCCAAAACTTTTGCTTATGATTCCCAACCAGAGATTTAGTTCTTTTAAATATATGAATGCAGTTTTTCTTGTCAATAAAATCATGTCTTATAGTTTCATACTTGCCCAAACTGACCGATCTACATTGGCCATCCTGTATAGCATGTATATTCACAATATATATTTTTCTTACTGTTCAGAACCATTGGATATATTATCACCATACACTACATCAAAATCATTATCAAAATGACCATGACCAGATGTCGACCTGCAACAATAAAGAGAACTAAATAAATATAATAAATAAATAAATATCAGGGGACAATTTCACACAAATTGACCTAGTCCAAAACTAAGCTCTAGGCTTGTACTATAGGTACTAGACAATGGTAACATACTTAGATAGAGAAATACCTACATAGAAAACAACCAAGACTCAGGAACAAATACTCATGCTCATCACACAAATATTTGCCCTTACCAGGATTTGAACCCAGGACAGCTGGCTTTGGAACTAGTTTAGTAGTTTGTAATAGATCATAGATCAAACAAAACATACAGAAGTTTACAAATCTACCTTTGTATAATGCCAAGTATAAAGAACCATTCATACACTCTAAACTTTATTATGTTAGACGTACTTAAGAGAAAAAAGTATTAATTTAAAGATGTCTAAAGTATAAGTAAAAACTGGATTATGATTTTCAATATGAATGGTAGAAGGCCTAAAACAAAAATTAAAACTTATATTTATAGTAACTGCCAATCAAAGTATAATAAAAGAGCCAAAAACTCTCATAGTTGGTAAATCAATTATGCTATTCCCAGTTGATACACTGCTGCCCATGTGAAACCCGCAACCATGAGGTCTTTATGTAGGCACGTAAGTAATGTACTTTACTTTTGAAATGCATATTATGGACACTTTGTAAGTACTTACTGTACAGCGGAATCTCGCTGCTGTTTAGCTTGTTGCCCACATCGACCGCGACGTTTCCGAAGCAACTTGATTGAGGCAGAAGGTTTTCTGCCCCGCTTATTCCCCATTTTCACACGTATAAAACACGAAGTTCAATCAAAAGAAATAATTAACACAATTGAAACCAAACAACGCAAAGGACAAAATATAAAAAAAACTACAGTAGCTACTTGTTCGCACGGAATAGTAGAACTAGAACGCAACTGACTGACTCACAACTGAAAGTAGTGACAACTGACCGTAGGAGCAAAACAAAGTTTGAAACATTCAAACTGTCAACCAAGGAAACAAATACATCCAACGATCTGGCAACGCCGCGGCCGGCCGCCACACGCCAACCCAAACCGAGCTCGCAACGTCGCTTTCATCGCTTTGAAGTTTTGAGTACCTAGGTACCTATATACGTAGTTATAACTTTTACGAAATTTTACTGATCCAACGTGAATGCAAGTTCAAATCCATTATATAACACTAAAAACAATTTTTATTCAAATTATTTTAGCTTTTGTTTAAAATAGTTTTGTTTATTTTTTGAGTATTTTAAACTCTTTTTTTTTAGTTTGTATATATTTTTTTTGGCCACATTCAACAAAATGCTTCTAAACGCCTAGTCATAGTTTAAGAGCAAACATTTAGTTGATTGTTTCATTAGGAGCATATATGTTTTGAGTATATAACATGGAAATTCTTATTAAAACTAATAATATTTCAGCTCACGCCACACATTAAGCCTTTAAAAAGAAGTGTGGAAAGTTTGGCAACAGACTAAATCGCCCAGCCGGAATAAAACCAATATAAACTTTTTAAAAACGGTTTATTCAAAGTTGTATATAGAGCTTACTATGAGTAAGATAACTATATAAATGAGCTAGAGCCAAACTTGAGGATATGTGTCTTCAGATTGTTATCATTTAAACCTACCACTTCCTATAGTTTTACCAAGAAATTTATCCGAAAACACCTCGATTTCATAATTTTGCCGTACCCTTCGCCTTAAAGTAAAATGTTAAGGCGACGGGGCAATCGTCTTTCCATACTAACTATGTGCAAGTTTATCTATTTTTGTAGTGGTTCAAAATTGATATTACCAAATACAAATACAAATAACTTTATTTCTAAAACATAGGTGTAAACATAGATGTAATGGCTTAATTAGGGCCACTATGTTTTGCCGTTAGGCATACAAATAGCTACAATAAAAAGCCTTATTTACTAAAAACGTATACTTACATTTCTTTTTTAAATAACATTATATTATGTTGTAGATTAAAACCAATACGGATATACCTATTTAACATCTCCTTAATTAGTGCGTCTACCTGAATTTTAGTTATGTTATTTTAAGTTAACGCACCAATTGAACCAAAAATAAAGATATCTGCGACAAAAACTGTTGTGTAATGGTGTAATTACAGAAAAACCTGCGGAAGGTAGTAGGGAATAACGTTGCCCTACCCGTTGCCTGAAGGTAGATCTTACAAAAACGTTTATATTTGTCAATTTTATTAAATTTTATGAACAGTATGCACACTTGACCAAAAAAAATAAACTATGTAATAATTGATTTTACAAACATGACCTAGGTAATGGTTCCTAACAGTTTCCCTGTCAATTTTGGATTTCCCCATACTGTCCCAGTAAATAAATATTAATCTAAATTTTCAATGTTACTCAGGAGACGATCCAAATTGAGTTCGACGACACCTACTGCTGCTGCTGCATGGGTTCCGGCTCCTGCGAGACGCTGGTGAAGGTGCCCAAGGGGGGCTACTGCCCCGGGCAGGTGGTGCCCATAGAGGTCAAGTGCAAGAACGAAGGAAATGTGGAGATCGAGAACATCAGCTTCGCTATAGAACAGGTGAGAAAAAAAATAATACAAAAAAGCTCTGAAAACCAGCGCTGTGCCCTTTGCACCAGCAGGGTGCAGCTCACGCTGAGTCTTGACACTTTTGCCACAGCTATTGTGTAGTTTTTTTGTTAAGGACACAATTGTAAAGCTGTTTGGGCAATAAAACAATATTCTTTTCTTTCTTTCTTACATCTTTTTAGGTAAAACCGGAGCCCTTCTGTCAAATTGTTTTTATGTTATTTAAGAAACGTAGAGAGTGCGATATAATCCATGTTACTGGGGCAAAAATGTTTAGAAGTTAGAAGTATGGTATTTCAAGCAACATAGGAGATTTCTCAAAGCGTACGGAACCCCCTCCACGCGAGTTTAACTCGCACTTGTCCAGTTGTTTTAAGCTTGGAAAAGATAATTCCTATTCATAATTATAAGGCTAGTTTTGACGATCAGTCTGGGAATAACTTGTACAACGTTAAGGAACGTTTTCCACGTTCTTCCTCAAGTGTCTGAGTCTGTTACAAAAACGTCACCTTAAGTGGTGATAAAAAGGAGTGGCAAAAGGAACACTTGACATACGTGACTCAATGAAATACTGTAATATTAATCATTGCAATACCTGCTTTGTTAGCGCCTTTAAAATTCAATACTTGTTGCGTTATATGTCGTACGGAACATTAAGAGGACTGTGAAGCAAAAAAAAAAAACACACAAAATACGATAACGTTTTTCTCCGTTAAAACGTTGTTCGATTTTAACGATTTTTGAATATTTTGTAGATTTTATGAAAAACTAGGTCTGTACGTTTTCCTTAGAAAATATTTATTGAAAAGAAAAAAAAACTAAAGCGGAAACCTACAGTTTTTCATAATATCCAACATATTCAAAAATAGTAGTGTAAAATCCGATTAGATTTAGGGGTGAGAAACGTTATCGCTCGGAACTAAATTTGTATGGATTATTTTTGACAGCTACGCGTTTTAAGCATCGCTTCACAATCCTCTTAAATGAATGCGTGCTTGTCATATCACGCACTTGGCCGCGTTTTTACAAGCTTTTGTGTAACTTAACGTGTTTGTGTCAAGGTCAAATTTTGCAAGCAAATTTTGAACCAGTTTTCTTGATTTGAATGGGATGAAGTTACGAATATATTTGTTAACCCGATGACAATAGTATATTATAAATTATTACCGAGGCGAGGGTAGAAAGTACGCGATTTACAGGCGAGTCATTGAGAGGGCCGAAACTAGGGCTTATTCCATTATGCTTTCACTCTCATGATCCCACTGCATACAAATTGTATGTGGTGGGATCATGAGAGTGGGAACATAATGGAATGAGCCGAAACTAAAGTCCATAAATTGCACTTTCTGCCGAGCCATACATAGTGCTTTTCTCAACTGCTGCGACGAAATAAAACATTTTTACAATTATTTTTTTACGTAATTAGTATGAAATAGGCTAAGATTTTTGTTTTGTATGAAAACTGTAATAAAAGTGATGTTTTCTGACCCCAAATCAGACCAAAAATGTTAATATTTCCGAAAAGTGTTGAGAAAAACAATATGTTATCTACGAGTTCCGTCTACAAGTACTGTCGGAAACAAAAGCTTGTGTTGCTATGTTAATATACGTATTTACTTGTAATAAACAGTTCACATGCACTCATAAAAATGATTGTAGATGTTTAAAGTTTACGAAGACATTCACAGTACACAGTAGTAGGCACACGCACACATCTTTCATTCGAATTACCAGTTTATCGAGTAGTAACCTTGGCTTATCCGGTTTACTCTGGTTAACGCAACAATAAACGATACAATTTCCGTGAGTCAAATAATTCTTCAATGATGTACCGACAAATTTTTCGCAGTTCATCGTAGTTATTTACGCAAAAAACGAAACCTTTTTATAAAAAGAAGACGTCACATCGAAAACTGTACGAAGCGTACTTCAGTCAGAGTAAATGTTACCACAAACAAAACTACCCATATTTGGGTGAGGACCAGAAAGTTGGACCATTTAAGCGTAGTTAACCATACAAACAACGAAGGCCGAAGTACGAAAGGTACCCTTATTGTATGGCTTATTTTCGGCGCACAACGAAGATGTTTCACAGAAAATTTCATTGCATGAGTTAGCGTGGCCAACTTTTAAGTCCTTACCCCTTAAAGAGGACAAACTTACACATGTTGAAAAGAACAAATGCTTGTTGTTCCATTTTTCGAAGAGCGTTGACTTGAGCGTTCGCTAAACCCGCTCGACAAAAGGATCGTATGTTCTATGAATGGCTTCGTTGTTCAATTTGTCAAAGAACTACGAATACTGTTGTTCTTTGTTCTTTTACAAGTGTATGCTCAGATCTATCTGTGCCTTTGCGACTCTTATCAGTGGGTCTGACACTCCGCCACGGGACAACATTTTGACATAGGCTCGGACTTAAATTCGTCTATTCCATATTCCAACGTAACAATCAAGTTTTAAGGTTTAAAATAAAAGTGTGTTTTGTGTGACTTGAGTCATTTTATTACTAAGCAACTTTAACCCCGGGTGGCTGTCATTTTAATAATTTCATAATAATATTTGACACTGGTTCACGTTTGACGTGTTTGATACTAGTTCCCGTGGCAGCTTGTTAGGCGCACAGATCACTAGAGCATGCCCGCGATTTCGTACAAGTATAATTACTTTCCCGCTACCCCCCTATTTTAACCCCTTAGGAAATGAATTGAACCCCTGGAATATTCCCTCCAAATTTCAAGTCCCTAAGTCCAGCGGTTTAGGTTGTGCGTTGTCTGCCAGGTACTGTTTAATATATTTAAATCGATCCTCATTGTGGTAGGCCTACCAACATTGCACCTTTCAGTCCTAAATATCGTCGTCTTACTTACTCAAACTCGTATCTGCATATTATTTTTGCTGTTGGTAATTTCGTTTTAATTCAGTATTACTTAGAGGCATTAAGTTTACCAACAGCAAAAAGATATGCAGAAACGAGTTAGTAAAACGACGATATCTCATTGATGGACACATTATCCGACAATCTTCCGCAACACCTTTAGCGCCGTATTCTGACGACCCTGATCTTGACAGCGGTCGGTTATCGCGCAGTCACCTCGCCGTGACCTCTCTTAAATACTGTTCCATAACGACCACAACTGGTTGTAAAAAGCCAATTTTTTTGGCTGCTTTTGCCCAGCCGTGGGTCAGTAATCCAGGCTATTAAACAGAAACATAAAAGAACTTGAACTGTACGTAAGTTGTTATAAGGAGTAGAAGTCGTTTGTCGCTATTACCTCGGGAACTATCGTTTTGTTTGCCTATGTGCTATTCCAGACTAATATATCCCTGTGCAAATTTTGATCTAGATTTGCTGAGCCGTTCTGGCGTGATTGAGTAACCAACGTCCAAACATTCGCATTTATAATATTGGTGAGACTCCTCACATTTGCCACAATGAAAATACCTACATACATACGTCTTCTTTCCCAGAGTGGGGTAGGCAGAGCTACAGACAGTGTTGGGCACTCAAGAATAAAATCATTATTTGAATGAAGATTCGTAAGAATAAAATCATTTCGATTTTATTCCTGTGAAATTTATTTAAATAATTTCGTCGGGAATAATTTGTACGTGGGAAAATTAAATAAAAATAACTTATTCTTAGTCAATTACATTTATTCATGATTTTTTATTTTGAATAAAAGTATCTGAATAAGAATACAGTAGGTAAATGTAATTTACGTAATATTTACGTACAGTACAGTTAGAAACTCTAGTACTCTGGTCTAATTTATACCCGCTATGCTACAATAGGTACGATTATGCTTGATTTACAGTAAAGTGATTACTCTGACAATTTTAATTTTCATTCAACTCCCTCACACATCCCAATTATTTAAAAAGCTACAATAACCATTCGCTAGACTCTTTATATATTTTGAGTAAACAAATATAATAATAATTGGCTTATTACTGCTTTTTTTTTTTTTTTTTTTTTATGTTAAGGAGAAGGCACACGAGCACTCAGGCCACCTGATGGTAAGTGGAATCTGAGACCCATAGACATTTGAATTCTCAAGACTATAATCCCAAGACCTCAAATGCGTTGCCAACCCTGAGGACTAAGATGGAATGCCTCTATGCTAGTAATTTCACCGGTTGTCTTATCCCCACACCGGAACACAACAATGCGAACACTGTTGCTTGGCGGGTGGTTAATGGATAAGATGGTGGTAGCGATCCGGACGGACCCTGCACAGGGTCCTACCACCACTAACTAATACTTTATGGTATAACTATACGCTGGTATACTACAACGTCAATAAAAACCGCTATCTCCTGGATTCATTATCAAACCAATGACATCAAATGTATCGACTCATATAAACAAACAAAACATATTAAACTTAAGATATATTATTGCGAAGGGTTCATTTAGCCATGAAAGAATTCCGGGATTCACTTCATCACCATCGTATCAAAGGTAGCAAAAAAAACGTCATAAAACTTACTTACACGTAAGTACATTGAAAGAAAGTGCCAAAAGTAATATTTATTGTACTACGAAATTAATTTTATTCCAAATAACATGTTAGTTGAATAAAACGTTAGTTAGAATAATCCCATTTCCAATATAGTTATTTAAAATTTTATTCTTCATTTAAAATAAAAGTACCATGATTTATTCACTAGTATTCCATTTCAACTAACGAGCTACAAGAATTGTTCTTATTCAAATCGATTTGAATGAGAATAACTTTTCTGTTTTATTCTTATTCTTATTCAAGTTAGTTTTTGCCCAACACTGGCTACAGAAATACCAACAACTCTAAATAGATTTGTTTATAATTCTATAACCACATTATGCACAATCAGGCTAAGAAGTTTACTAGTGTATTACTGAAAGGTTGCAAGCCTAACAGTGCTACAGGGCTTGTGCCCTTATTCCCTTAGTTTCCTCTTACAACATCCACGGGAAGACATGGAGTGGCACTATTCAACCCGGCAACCAAACGGGGGAAAGAAAATAAGAACACTTATTTACTATAAATATCTGGGGACAATCTCACACAAATTGACCTAGTCCCAAACTAAGCTCTAGGCTTGTACTATGGGTACTAGACAACGATAAACATAATTATATAAAGAAATACATACTTAAATATGTAGAAAACAACCAAGACTCAGGAACAACTATTCGCGCTCATCACACAAATATCTGCTCTTACCGGGACTTGAACCCAGGACCGCTGGTTTCGGAGCCAGGGTCACTCCCAACTAGGCCACCGCGTCGTCGTCAATGTCAGAAACTTCACAGTTCATGTTGTAATTAACATTTTATGTGAATAAATTAATAGATATGTCGTTCGCTCTTTCTCCATCATCCCCGGCCATATTTGTACGTCACTTGTACGATCGTCACTGTCAGTTCCCATATCGGTCTTACAAGCCATATACGTAGGTGTGACGTGTGACACCTTAACGGACGCTGCTTAAATCATCTTTTATAGATGCTATGGGCATGGGTGATGATAGTGCATCGTTGTTCCAGGGTAGGTAATTCTAATGAATGCGATGACGTTATAGCACCGTTAAAACGACGTTTTGACGACACGTTGGCCTAGTTGGGAGTGAACCTGCCTCTGAAGCCAGCGGTCCTGGGTGCAAATCCCGGTAAGGGCAGATATTTGTGTGATGAGCGCGAATATTTGTTCCTGAGTCTTGGATGTTTTTTATGTATATAAGTATATATTTCTCTATTTAAGTATGTTTATCGTTGTCTAGTACCCATAGTACAAGCCTAGCTTAGTTTGAGACTAGGTCATTTTGTGTGACATTGTCCCCTGATATTTATTTATTATTATTTATTTATAAAAACTGCTTTTAACCCTTAATTGGATAGGTGTATATTTCCCACGCAAATAGTACCATTATGTAGTGCTTTTTGTTTAGAAACTTTTCACTTTAGGAGTGCTGACCCTATTGGAGGGTAAAAATTAGTGTTATAAGGGAGAAGTCCTTTACCTATAGAGGTCAGGTAAGTATATTTCCCACACCTTTTTTTATGTCACACAATACAATTCATAAAAACAGAAAATGGTGTTTTTATCCTTGGCCTTTATTAATACACGGTTATTTTTAACATCCAGTCGCGATTATTGTATTAGGGCAGGGCTGGGATTCTACGGTAATAAAATAACGATATCGTCTTTGCGTGTTTCCGTATTGTCAATGTTTAGATAACTCTTATGTCATTTACCATAATGGCGACAGTGACATAAAGATTCTAAAACACGTCAAACGCGATATCGTTATAACGCAGTAGAATAGAGGCCCTGGGATTCTACACGGTAATAACGATATCGTCTTTGAAGTGTTTCCGTATTGTCAACTTTTTGATAACACTTGTCATTTACAATAATGGCGACTGTGACATATACGATTCTAAAACACGTCAAACGCGATATCGTTACAACGCGTTAGAATAGAATGACGGGTCGAAAACTTTACCTCTCCTTCGGCAGTCGGTAAAAAGAGGCATCATTTATTTGTAAACTCCTTTGTTCTTCGCGTAGTTACGTAAACACTATCAATGACTTATAAATGGAACGATCGTATAAAAAAATCGGGCATGAAAAACGCCGCTAGCATAATGAACTAGTTATTCTGATATTCTCAGAACAGAAACTTATAAAGCACATAAATTAAAGTAATGCGCATAGATGTGTCGTTTGTTGTGCCGACTGCCGAATAGGAAGCCGCGTTGTTTCGATGTGGTTGACTAATGGTATGACGTAATAGCACCATTAAAAACTGTGTTTAAAGAATTTCTGTTTTTTTAATACTTAGCTGCTTCACTTTTAGTTTCTTCCATCCCGTGTTTTAGGGTTCCGTAGTCAACAAGGAACCCTCTTAGTTATCAATAAAAATCTAGAAAAAAGTTATTTATTTTACTTTATTACATTGTTGAGGTAGGTACCATTGGATAGCTCTTAGGAAACACTAATGTACACGTTAATATCATTATTATTTTAGATCTGGGCCGTTTAGAAAATATTGAACTTTTATCTGTGTGGTTGCCGGGTTAGAATAGTGCAACTCCATGTCTTCCCGTGGATGTCGTAAGAGGCGAGTAAGGGAATAAAGGCTTGTAGGTAGTATTCTTTGGCGATAGGCTTGCAATCTGTCACTAATACACTGATAAACAACTTAGACTGATAGTGCAAAATATGGTTAGAGAGTTATTAACAAGTTTTTTAGAGATATTGGTAATTCTGTAGCTCTGCCTACCCCACTCTGGGAATGAAGGCGTGACATTATGTATCTATGTATGTATGAACTTGAAAAGTGTAATTTTCGCTAGAGTTACGTATCCTTTGAAAAACAGAAAATTCAAAAGAAAGCATAACTAACTTGAACCCCCCGGCCGCGTGGTTTGACAACGTTGTCCGACTGACCAATCCTTCTATTTCAAAATGAAATTTAACAGGGTTGACGGAAGCGCTTCTATTTTTATTTCGTTTTGGCTCTCCTGGCCAGCTGAAGAACTAACATACTTAACCTTATCTTATCCTGTAAGGTAACCTAAACCTACCTCATATTTATAACACTAATATCGTTCAGTCGGACCTACACCATCTTGGAAAATTGTATCTACTAAACAAGTAGGTTCTTAAAATACAGGCGGCTAAAGTGTTTATACCTAATAAAAATCATCTAAGAGAGCAGCAAATAACTTGGAATAGAAAATTAGTTCATACTTAATGTTTTTTGACAAAAAAAATGTGTTTTTAGTAACGCCTTCGGAACCCTAACCCTACACTAAGCTTGCTCCAAAATGCTCCTGCCCAGTTTTTGTATTTAAGTAGCTGAACCAGCGAGCTCCATCTTAGCTTCAGCATCATTTACTATCTGCGGAGGAGTATCGCTGGTTAGTCAAAGATTAAAAAAAACATGTTTGTGGTTCCCCTGTACCTATAGTAGACAGCTATGGCACAAACATACAGCATTGTTCGAGATAGAAACCACAATAATTCACACAACTTGACATATTAACTTATTAACAATACCTACAGTTAATTACTATTAATCTCGATGGACAAAACGGTACAATAGCCGCGGACAAGTCTCAGTTACACAAAACAAAGCGCATGCGAGACTCCTGCCAATTGGCAGTACACTGAAAAATATTTGTGTGAGATTACCACGTGATACTTCTTTGGAACTAGATAATTCTCAAGGAATGTTTGGTGAAAAACGTGAGGTATTCAAAAATATTCACATCTTCAGAGCGTGTAGCTCAAAGATGGTTATGAATTTGAAAAATTACTATATTTATATAAGATGTGATTTTTTTACAAAGTTTTATCTGTCGTTTGTTTTTTTTTCTCTACGCGACGCACCTTTCTCGAGATATAAAAAAAAACATAAAATTGGCACCTGATTTACTCCTTGTGGAAGACAATTTGGCATATATCAATCAGTATCTAGGCTAAAATTCGGGCTGTTCAAATTGCCATTGTTGTCTTTCATATGTATATCGAAAATATTAATAACGACCTCCTGATGTAGAGCCATGTAGTTTTCATTTCGTTCAATACAAAAAGGAAAGTGGTAAATTTTATGTGGAATAATAATTATGCGAAGATGATAATGAATGACGGCGGCGGTTAAAACGCGGAGGAATCTCCCATCTACAGGTAATTGATCTGCGGAGGTTATTTGATACACTGCTACTCGACCCGATCCAATTTCTGATATCGTTACCAGTCGCCGCATGCAATCTTATATACATTAACCTCGTAAGACCCGGTGTCCTATAGAAAGTACATAATCCAGGCAATTCAATTAAACCTTATTTCAAGGACCATAAAGCTCATTCTTATTTGTTTCAAAATTGAAAATGTCATTTAAGTGCAAAGTTAATTGAACTTTATTTCCTTGGATTCAAATTCCTACTAACAAAATTCTACCGGATTGTAGTATGTTGGGCCTCAAGAGGTTAAATAACAAAGGTTTAATGTGCTACAGTAGGTAAGCATATACACCGTGGGAACGAGAAGCCCAACAGACTTAAATCACCGATTCTGATGCTTGAGGGAGAGAAAAAAAAGTAGTAAAAATATTGGTGGGTTCGGAAATTTGCAGGATGTTTGATCTCTAGCGTAATACGCCTTTACGAATGTGACGTAGCCACTTGGTACGTTTTGCTGAAACGTGGCCATAGCAAGGAATTACCGTAGTTGATTCATTTGTTTTGTTCTAGAAAATAATTAGGGTAATATGGCAGAATTAGACCTATGTTAATATAACATTATTCACTCGTAATACCATCAGAAATACGTGGTTCAAATCTGTTGGGTCTCTCGTTCCGTGTATAATTAAAGTTGCCAATCGAAGTTTTGTGACTGTTGTCCCATCAGTTTTGGGACGAAGGCTTGAATATATTAGACGACACGTTGGCCTAGTTGGGAGTGACCCTGCCTCTGAAGCCAGCGGTCCTGGGTTCAAATCCCGGTAACGGCAGATATTTGTGTGATGAGCGCGAATATTTGTTCCTGAGTCTTGGATATTTTCTATTTATTTAATTATATATTTCTCTATACAAGTATGTTTATCGTTGTCTAGTACCCTTAGTACAAACCTAGAGCTTAGTTTGGGACTAGGTCAATTTGTGTGAGATTTTCCCCTGATATTTATTTATTTATTATTTATTATTAAAGTGCGTAGAACTTTGGAGTATTGTAGCGTAGTCTGGAGACCTCATTTCTCAACACACTGACTGCGTATAGAAAGAGTACAAAAGAGGTTTTTGTGGCACTTAAGTCGAGGCACTTCTCCAGCTAAAAAGTATTTTTCATACCAGGATGGACTTAGTAACTTTAGAATTATGTCTTTAAACAATTGCAGGGATGTTCTTGACCTTTTGTTTTTATTCAAACTTTTCACAGGCAAAATAGATTGCCCTGGTGTCCTCGCGAGGTTTAAATTTAGAGTCCCATCTAGGTATCCTCGTTATAGCATAGAGCCCTTGTCTGCCCCCTTTCGCAGGACTGTTTTTGGTGCTAACTCCCCGTTCGCACGCTTATCCCGTCTTCTGAATAAGCATCATCAAGATTATGATATCAACGCTGACTCCATGGCCAGTTTTCGTAAAAATATGTCGCTCAAATTGTTCTAATACCTTACAGTATCTTTAACTTTAGCTTTAGTTATACTTTTATCTATAGTAGGGTATAAGTTGCAAGTGGTGATTGCCTTTAATTAAATGTGGATTAAAGTTTAGAACTTTAAGTAACGATATCACTATACAATGTTAAATTTAATCAATGTTAATCGACTGGTTGTTAATACATTTTGGCAACTGTTAATGCTCTAATCGTCTGTTAAGTGGTTAACATCGTATGGTGAAACTGGTACGTAGCCTGAAAGACCATATAGAATTAAATGTGATGTAACAACCGTTGGCAATCCTTAGTTAATAAATAAATAAAGTACTCAAATTAAATTAACCTAAGAACTTCGTCACCAGCACACGTCGTACCGCGCCACGCACCACCCCGGAAACAAAAACAGCGAGGATACCGTCGCCAAGGTGAAGAAAGGCCCCATTCCCGGAAACACCACCCGGACCTGGACCGTGGAGATGGAAGTACCCACCATGGACTTGTACAACGTCAATACCTGCCAGTACATCGATATTGACTACGTATTTAAGGTCAGGAGATAAATTACACGTTCAAGGTTATTTACCCCAGTTACGATTTCTTTCTATGTATACACAGTATATCTATATCAGTGTGTCAAAAAAGTATTGGCAAGTCTACATTAATCTAGCTAAGTACAGTCAAGAGCATTAATATCTATACAGCCATCGCGTCAAATATATGTATACATGGACCTTATTGCTAGTGGCATAAAGGTGTAGAGATACTTTTGACGCCTAGGGAACATGTATATATTTATGCCCTTGACCTTACCTAGATTTATGTCCTCTATAGTAAAAAAATCCACTTGTTTTCATTTCGTAAAAATAGAGGACAGAGAACATATTATACCTAAGTATTATTTATGTTGAAAATATTTAGTTTTTTTAAAGATTGATTTGCAATTAATTGCATAATTCGACATAAATCATATCGGTTTAGTTTTGGTATGCTAGTGCTTATACACACTTGTCATATACATATATTGAACTGAATGCAACAGATAAATTAAAAAAAATATACTATGAAAAAATAATCAGCTACTTTCTCTAAATTATTTTTATTTTTTTCTTATATTTTGACATTAGGTCCTGGTGTCGGATGTCAATCAATACATTTACACCAAAAAAGACTATGCCAAGTGATGATTATGCCAAAAAAGTTATGCCAGATGAATGTAAACCATTAATAACACTTAACTTTTTTCAGGGCTCCGATCCCTAATCTTATTTATACTAAAATTATAAACGAGACACGTTGGGTGTTAGGACATTTGTTATTTAATCAATCACGCTGCAACTACTGAATGGATCGGGGGGAATCTTGGTCCACATATAGGTTAGGTCCTGGAATAGGACATAGACTTCTTTTTACCCCTATTTTTTTACAGCTCCCGCGGGAATACCGATAAACGACTTTTACGTGGACGGAGTCCCGGGAAACAGTTGGTTTTCATATAAAGCAGACCTGCAATCAAGTGTTTAGCAGTGAACGTGTGCCTCTAAAGTACAATTTAACCTTATAGGTAAAGGTGTCTCCGACCGGATGCCACGAGAACAGCAAGGAGACCCGTCGCTTTGTGATCGGCAACATCCCCCTCAGGGGCTACCAAGACGACCTCCCTAACCCCATGCAAAATCAGATGCCCGCCCAAAATCTCGTGGCCGTAGAAAGCCACCAGAAGTCCCCTAGTTTCGGTCCCGTCATAAGCCAACCGATGCCAAATGTAACTCCATACCCTGGCGCTAATTCTCCATACCCAGGCGCCAATCCT
The DNA here is from genome assembly GCA_949316455.1 of Acleris holmiana. Lineage (NCBI taxonomy): Eukaryota > Metazoa > Arthropoda > Insecta > Lepidoptera > Tortricidae > Acleris > Acleris holmiana. Next base: position 15,977,586 of record OX438775.1, read on the forward strand.
TACCCTGGTGCTAATTCTCCTTACCCCGGATCTAATCCCCCTTACCCAGGTGCTAACCCTCCTTACGCCAATGGCAATTCTCCTTACCCTGCAGCTAACCCTCCTTACCCTACTGGCAATTCTCATCTGGGTGCTAATCCCGCTTTCCCCGGCGCTAATCTTAATTACACTAATGGGGGCTCTCCACATCCTGGTGCTAACCCTCCTTACCCTGGTGCTAACTCTCCTTACCCTGGTGCTAACTCTCCTTACCCTGGTGCTAACTCTCCTTACCCTGGTGCTAACCCTCCTTACCCTGGTGCTAACCCTCCTTACCCTGGTGCTAACCCTCCTTACCCCGTCGGTAACTCTCCGTACCCCGGCGGCGCGCAGCCCGTGTCGCCGCACTCCGCGCAGTACCAAGGCTCCGCGGCGCCGGCGCTGCCCCCGGGAGCAAACGTGCCGTATCCAACTGGGGTAAGTGATCCCTGAACAATACTCTATTTTGTCGTTGGCCGAATAATCTTAACGCATAACATTAATGAGCCGAATCATTGCAAGGAATAAAAATAAATTTCATAAAAAAACATAAACTTATTCAAGCGATATTTTTTAGCATAGAAATGGTAACATTCGTCGAAAAACGATTATGCAAAGTATGATGATGCCAAACACGTTTCGGACAATAGATATAATGCCAAATAGACGGCGGTTAAATTTTCTAACCGTTATTATGTACTTGACGCAAAACCTTTTCACTTCGGTTCCGTTGTATAAATCGGTTTCAAAGTTTTTTTTTAGATACGATTGTTTTACAAATTAAAAACGAGTTTCGAGCATAAAAACCGGTTAATCCAGACACACGTCACGCACAATAAACAAGCGCAGCTTAGTGTTTTATTGAGTACAAAACTTGGTTCTCGGAACGTTCACGTTCCCTAGAAAATTTCGGAGCTAAACCAAAATAAACCGGTATTAACCGGTATATTTTAAACTGGTTCCGAGCCCTAATTTTAACATTCTTCGAACATTTGTTGCCATTATATGCAAAACAATGGTGGCTTATTTTCAGAAAGTTAAATTCATCCCTTGATATAATTAATTTATGTTTTCAGCCCGCCAGCCCGTTTGTAAACGCCAGTGCTCCGGGCATATTAACAGGAACCTCGGATGACAATACAAGTGAGTTGAAGATGAACATAATTGAGTAATGGAAAAGTATACGAAAAGCACACGAAACGACATCTAGCCTAGATCTTTGTTTGAAGATGAACTACTTCTTCTATACTTATACTTTGGTAATACAGTTGACTACAAAGAGATGTATCCACTATCATCTTATTGTATTGTTATTACGATGCAAAAATTTATACATCTATTTGTAGTCGACTATACATTATTGTAGAGACCCGGAAAATAAGAGATTTCCTGATGAGACTCTTTGCAACTTTTTTTTTTATTAATACCGTTTTTTCCGAGTATGCTTGTGAAAGTATATTTTGCTGTAGTCTTGTGCGAAAACGGGTGTAATACGTCATAACTTGCGATAATTATGTGAACAATGACATTATGACCAAAATAAATATGGGAAACAACGGGCACAACAATTATATTTTAACCAAAGAATATAATTACTCAGATAAAGAAGTTGATAACTCTATACTATAAAAACTATAAAAATGACACTTGTGCGTACGCTACTAGCTACACCGTAAACTGTTATTTCAAATGGTACTCGTACCTGGAATGTCAAATCAAAACTATCAACTTTAAATTTTACGTAAAGGTCGGGTACAAAACAGAAGGACATTTTAGCATGATACTTCAGCGTTATACCAACTTTTTCACATAATTGGGTATAAAAATAAATGCCTACAAGCAATTAAATGTAATAGAACTCTGATAATAACAATACTCACAGAAATCATTTATTATTCATCTTTCAACAACATTTCAAGGTGTTCTAATATCTTATCCACTGCAACAACCAAATGCACACTTGCATAATTATTTAGTTTATTTCAATATATTTATTGAAATGTAAAATGTCTCGAGTTCCCAGTGTTGATGTTATTAAATTATTAAAAAACACAGCAGGGCTCGGATGCCGGTTAAATTTTCAAACCGTTATCATCTACTTGCCGCAAGACCTTTTCATTTCGGTTCCGTTTGCATAAACCGGTTTATATTACCGGTTTGTGTAGAAAGTTTTATATAAAGTTCTTTTCGAATTAACTGGTATACAGCTAAAAACCCGGTTTAATCAGACGCACGTCACGCACCATAAAAAAGCCCCGCTTAGTGTTTTTATTCAGTGCAAAACTCGCCGCTCGTGGATTAAACCGGTTAAGTAAGGTTAAAATAATGTTCTCAAAACGTTCGCGTTCCCTGGAAAAGTTCGTATCAAAACCGAAATAAACCGGTATTAACCGGTATTTTTTAAACCGATTCCGAGCCCTGAAACACAGGTTGTGAATAACTAATTCACACACATGGGCGCAAGTTTCTGCTTTGGAAGGTTTTTTATAGCAGCTATTCCGGTTCACCGCAATATAGGTATTTGTTGCTCCAGGTTTGAGAAACTAAATGGATGGCTGCATTGTTCCTGACGGTAACCTTTGCTTCACGTGTAATACTTTCTTATGCGTGTCCGTTAAAACAATTAACGCTAATTTCGTATTTTATCTCTATGGCTCTGTTAACGTGTTCAGTTGTATTATCTAGCACGATTTTTTTATAGGTTTTGTTAGAGATGTTACAGTACGAAAACAGATGAAAAAGCTAAGACACATACACATACATAACATCACGCCTTCATTCTCAGAGTGGGTTAGGCTGAGATACAGAAATACTAACAACTCTAAAAAGACTTGTTTATAATTCTGTAACCACATTTAGCACAATCAAGCGAAGAAGTTTACTAGAGTATTAGTGACAGGTTGCAAGCGCATTGCCTAACAATACTGTAATACCAGCCCTTATTCCTTTAGTCGCCTCTTACGACATCCACGAGAAGACATGGAGTGGCACTATTCTAACCCGGCAACCACACGAAGGGAAGCAAAGAGAATATAAATAAAAATTGACTCTATGGTACAAGGTAATGCGTAACCAGTGTTACCATACACTATTTAATGATCACCAAAACTGCTATCACGTTTTAAAAAATTATATCGATCCTTATCGTAACCATAATATAAGGAGATGAACTTTTTTTTAGCCCGTGTGGTTGCCGGGTTAGAATGTGCCACTCCATGTCTTCCCGTGGATGTCGTAAGAGGCGACTAAGGAAATAAAGGGCTTGTAGTATTGTTAGGCGATGGGCTTGCAACCTGTCACTAATACACTAGTAAACTTCTTGGCCTGATAGTGCAAAATCTGGTTACAGAATTATCAACAAGTCTTTTTGGAGTTGTTGGTGTTTCTGTGGCTCTGCCTACCTCACTCTGGGAATGAGGGCGTGATGTTATGTATGTATGTATGAAAATTTTACGTTAAGGAGAAGGCACACAAGCACTCAGGCCACCTGATGGTAAGTGGAATCTGAGACCCATAGACATTTGAATTCTCAAGACTAATCCTAAGATGGAATGCCTCTATGCTAGTAATTTCACCGGCTGTCTTATCCCCACACCGGAACACAACAATGCGAACACTGTTGCTTGGCGGGTGGTTAATGAATAAGATGGTGGTAGCGATCCGGACGGACCCTGCACAGGGTCCTTCCACCACTAAATAATATCCTTCGACTTTAGTACTTTGTTGTAAAGTGTCATTCTATGGAACTTGCTAACTATGTAAACAAGCCGCCATACTAAAATTGACATTAGATGTCAATTTCAATATATTGTTTGTTTACATAGTTAGCAAGTTCCATAGAATTACAGTATAGGCTGGTATTGAATCGTGCTGTAGAATAGAACGCACACGTGTGCAATAGGTTAGTGATTAGTACTAGAGTTAGAGCCCCCTGGATTTTACCCCTATTTAGTATAACCGACTGTCTCAGAAGCTTTGTTGTTAAAGCGTGTAATGTTTGGGTTGTGCAGGGTCCGTCCGGATTGCTACCACCATCTTAGCCTTTAAACTACCGCCAAGCAACAGTGCTTGCATTGTTATGTTCCGATATGGGGATAGGACAACCAGCATAGGCAGAGGCATTCCACCTTGGTCCTCAGGGGTGGCAACGCATTTGCAATTATCAGATTGCAGTCTTAAGATTGTAGTGATGAGAATGCGTGTGTCTATGGGTCACAGATCCCACTTGCCATACTTATTTTATGGAAGAAAAGAAGTAAATATCTTACAGTAATTTAATTATATAAGAACTAATAAAGGACAGACATTATCCAATAAAAGTAATGACAGAGTAACACTCTTCTTAAAATCTTTTTTTAATCTTTTCTTGCAGTAGTAAGCATTCAACCTCCATGCACAAAACTAACACACAACACCCACCCTCAAGAAAAGACCGGTAGTATCAAAAACCAATATCTGAACCTGCCCACTTTAACAAAAATATATATCTACTCTACTACCTCAGGCTTAAAAAACAATTGAACAATGTACTCGTATGACGCAAAGTTAACTATACATACATATAACTCTCGTTTGTAATTTGTCACAAAACAAGGAAATATAAGGCTACCTTACTCTTTCATTTGAACATTAACAATTAAATAAACATATTATAAACATCACTTACATCTTTAGATTGTTGGACTGAAATGACTATAATCCCACCCTCAATCGAAAGATGTATGAAAATAAAAACCTAATATACTTTTAGATACAAAGACATCAAACTAAACCTAAAAGTCCTCTCAGCTTCTCGAATGTTTGTCGAGGCAAAGGTTTAGTTAGTATATCTGCTATTTGTACACTTGTATGAACATATTGAATGTTTACAACACCTTGACTAACCTTCTCTTTTACAAAGTGGTATTTTATATCGATATGTTTCATTCTTCTTAGTTGTTCATGCGAGTTACAAGCTTTAATAGCCGATTGATTATCCTCATAGACCGTTACAGTATCATTGTCATGGACCATAAGTTCTGCTAGCAAATTCCTCAACCAGCAGGCTTCACTAATACAATACGTAAGAGCTACATATTCTGCCTCACATGACGATAACGTAACTGTGGCTTGTTTTTTTGAAGTCCAAGATACTAGGTTACCATAAACTTGTAAGCAAAAACCTGATGTTGACTTCCTGTCGAAAACATCATCGCCCCAACTTGCGTCAGCGTATGCTGATAACAATTTTTCACACGCATTTCTATTGTATACTAGTTTCAAGTTTACAGTACCCTGGATATACTTCAAAATGCGTTTAAGACATACCCAAAGTTCATTACTGGCACACTTTTGAAACCGTGAAAGATATGTTATGCTAGCACACAGATCAGGTCTAGTGCCAATCATGGCATACATTATGCAGCCAATCAGTTGCCTACACCTATGTTCCAGCTCGTCACTATCTGAACTTTCTTTATGCAGCATTGATAAATCGAAATTTGAATCCATAGGTGTAGACACACTATGACAATCTGACATTTTAAATTTATTTAACACTTTTTTGAGATACTGCGTTTGATCCAGTGTAGTAACACCATTACATAAGTCTTGTTGAATATTAATACCTAGATACAAACTCGCAAGCCCTAGATCTTTCATCTTGAATACAATTTTCATGTTTTTTGTAATTTCTTTTACCACTGGACCAAATCCAGTACACAGTATGTCATCTACAAACACTAATACATAAACTTTACTACTGCCATTTACATAATAGTATAAACAATGATCGCTTTTTGTTTTTGAGAATTTTTGACTGAGCATAAATTCATTGAAACGTTCATACCAAGCCCTCGGTGCATTTTTCAAACCGTACAACGCTTTATTTAATTTGCATACTTTACTTTTTGGAACAACAAAATTATCAGGCAATCGTATGTAAATGTCATCTTTAATTATGCCATTTAAGAAAGCGCTGCATACATCGAACTGGTACACCGGCCAGTTATGTTTATTGCACAAAGCTAATAACGACTTTACAGTAGCCATTTTAACGACCGGTGAATATACGTCACAGTAGTCTAACCCTTTCTGTACAAAACCCCTAGCTACTAACCTGGCTTTGTATAGATCTATTTGATTATCTTTGTTACGTTTAATCTTGAAAACCCACTTAGTGTCTATTAACACGATTTTTGTGTCAGATTTCTCTACAAAAGACCACGTATCATTTTCCGTCAGTGCCGCCATTTCGGCCTTCATTGCCTCATCCCATTTATTGCTGTCTGGTGACAGTTTGGCTTCTCTCAAGGTTGTTGGTTCTTCAGAGTCCAAAACACTTAAGTACGACGTGTCATAATCCAATAAGTTGGCGGGAGGTTTTAAAGTATTCCTAGGTCGTAGTGACCTGGTATTAGAATTATCAGTACCCACATCAATAGAGCTCGTGCTTGGACCAGCAACTGACATTTCTATCGGTTCATTAGATGACACTACCTCACAACAGTCCAGGTACTCGTCTTCTGACCCTTGAACGTTACTAGCGACGGAGGTTAATTGCCTTGATACTTCTTGTTCTGGGACAGTAGGTTCCATCAGTATCGACACAGTCTGTAGTTGCTCGGTTTCAGGACTCGTTGGCAGAGTATTGGGCGATACTATGACCTCTCTCTCTATGGAAAAAAATTTCTTTTCAGGATAGTATATCTTATAACCCTTTGTGTTTTCGCCATAGCCCACAAAGATACCCTTCTTGCTTTTGCTATCCAATTTTTTTCGGCATTGTTTGGGAATATGTACCCATACTTCTGCTCCGAAAACGTATTTAAGCCAGCTTATATCGAACGTCTTCTCATAGTATAGCTCATAGGGAGTTTTTCGCTCCACTGGACTCATCCCCGTACGATTAACAATATATACGGCGGTATTGACAGCTTCCGCCCATAAGTTTTTATGCGCCTGGCTTGCTTTCATTAACGTCCGTGCGGCTTCCATCACTGTCCGCATTTCCCGTTCAATTTTGCCATTTTGAGTTGGAGTATACGGTACAGATGTTTGATGTTTAATACCTTTCAGGTCTAAAACATCCTTAAGCTCACGATTGACAAACTCTCCGCCACAGTCTGTACGGATGATCTTTACCGGCTTTCCTTCATTCGCGCATAACGCTAGGTAAATTTTAATTTTAGAGACTGCCTCACTCTTTTGACTCAAGAAATATACAGTGCGGAAACGAGAATAGTCGTCTTTAAGAAGCAAAAAATAGCGCGAACCTCCAACAGACGGTTCCTCTAAAGGTCCACATAGATCTGCGTGCACCATATCACCGCGATCTGTTGTTCTATTACTGCTTGAGTAGGATGGCGTCTTGCAATGCTTTCCTTCTACGCACGACGGACAGAAATGTTGTTTTGAACAAAAGGCCGCATTTTTATTATGACGAAGCATCTTTTTTATATGAACGAAGTTTTGATGTGCTAATTTGCAATGATATTTGTATAGATTACATTTATTATTGCACACTGGGTTGTCATTCGTGTTTGACTCAGTCTCTACTATCACGTCAGAATTCAATGTCAGGTCAGAGTTCAATGACATGTCAGAGCTTGTTGACCCAGTGGCAGCCTCTACACTGGAAAATGCGTGTTCATACTTATTAAAGCACATTTTGAATAGTCGTCCAATGCGTTTAGCGATTACAATCGTTTTATTGTCTTTTATAAATTTACAATCAGTTTTGTCCGACACCATTTTTAAGCCTTTATCAAGTGCGCTTGATACAGAGAACAAGTTTACTGTTAGATCAGGTACAAAGAGTACGTTTTCGAGGTTTACTAAGCACCAGTCATGTCCGTTGAAGGCTTTCAATTGTATGTTCCCTTCGCCAACAACACGCACTTCCGCACCGTCACCGAGTCTGACCATACGAATGTAATCTAACTGCTTGTAGTTTTCAAAGTAAATTTTGTTCTTGCTCATATGATGTGTACAGCCACTGTCCATATACCAAAAGTCAGCCGATTGTTCTAATTCACTCGCAACCAACGCTGTAACATGGTTTTTGTGCTGTTTTCTTGGCTTATTCTTCTTTCTAAAGAAACAGTATTTTGAAACGTGTCCTGTCTTCTTGCAAAAGTCACACTGTTGATTCTTGTAACAGTCTTTCTTCAAGTGACCAGATTTTTTACATGTCAGACAAGTTACGTTACTAGTGTGGCTCACTAGTGCCGATGCTGACGAAACGTCGTCTTTAGAGCACCGCTCTTCTTCGAGCAACAACCGAGAAGTCAGCTCTTCTAACGTTTGTCTTTCTACTGGAGCTGATTCCCAAGCTGATCTGAAGTGCTTGTATTTCTCTGGTAGTGACATCAGTATTTTCGTGATTACCATCTTATCTGAAACTTCATCTTTAGCTTGTTTTAGTTTTACTCTTACGTCCGCTATTTTGGATAAAAAATTGGTGACTGACTCCTCGAACGTCATTGTGAAAAACTTCTGCTGAAGAAGATGCACGCTGACAGCTGATTCCCGATCATATACGGCTTTAAGTTTTGTCCACATCTCTGACGCTGTTTCGCACGACAAAATATGAGTTTGTGGCCCTGGCTCCATCCTCGTGACAATAATGGACTGAGCCTTAGCATCATCTTTCATCCAATTTAGTTGGTCTTCTGTTTTATCTGGCCTTTTTCGGACTCCCGACACTATATCAAAAAGACCTAAGCCGTTGAGCACGATCCGCGTTTCAAATTTCCACGTTGCCCAATTTTCGCCATTGAGTTTCGTAACCGCGTTCATAATAGCCGTCGCCATTTTTTATGTGCAATTCGCCCGTGTGAAGACCGACGTTAAATGCCGTTTTTAATTATTTCTTCACGCCGGTTTTAATAGACCTGCAAGATATTATTCCACTGGGCCCATAACCACTTATTTTATGGAAGAAAAGAAGTAAATATCTTACAGTAATTTAATTATATAAGAACTAATAAAGGACAGACATTATCCAATAAAAGTAATGACAGAGTAACACTCTTCTTAAAATCTTTTTTTAATCTTTTCTTGCAGTAGTAAGCATTCAACCTCCATGCACAAAACTAACACACAACAGCCATCAGGTGGCACGTTTCCTCGTTTGCCTACTCCATGAGTTCCATGACATAAAAAAAATATTGTCTTTTTTTTTTAAATTATTATGTGTATGTCATCGTAAAATTAATAGATTTTGTTTTTCCTTTCAGAAAACATGATGGAGGACGGAGCAAGCTCACCCTACAACCCCAATTTCAAAGGTTAATTGATAACATATCGTACATAAAAAGAAGTGCAAACGTAGGAATAACGATTTTAAAGTATTTACAACTACAAAACTTGGTGTATTAGGAACGTGTCGTGATTATACCTAAAAGCTTTATCTTGGTCTCTCCGTTACGTCTACTAAAGAAATGTGCTATAGTGGTCTCCTTTACAAGATACTGAAACTGACTGAAACGTTTATGCTGGCGTAAGGCGGCATTTCCACCAGAGCTATGCGAAGTAGCGGAGCGGTGTGAGAGTAAAATAATCACCAACGGAATTCCTTGCCTCGCTCAGTGCAGCTCTCCTATTGGTGGATTTTTTCCTCGCACAGCTCTGGTGGAAACAGCCTTAGGCTGCTTTTCTATTGAAGCACGAGCAGAGGCTCGTCAACGCGGTTCGGTTTTTATTAAAGCGAAGCGGAGACGAAATGTGGAATATAAACAATGCTAGTGGTCAATTCCTCCACATTCCTTAACGCGGCTGGGATTATATACCCATTATAGGCTGAATTATTTCATAATTAAAATTGATTTTGACTTAAAGCACAAGTTCTAACCTCTATGTATGGTTCCAAATGGCACCGCTTGTCTATAACCTCGTGAGACCTGGTGTGCTATAGGAGGTACATAATCAAGACAATTCATTTTAAACCTTATATTGGTAAACATTAAGTTCATTTTTAATTGTTTCACAGTTGAAAATGGCATTTAAGAGCAAAGGTAATTGATCTTTATTTCGTTGCTGTTAGATTAAAATTGTAACTTACAAAAATATTCCTGTTTGTAGTAAGGTGGGCTTCACGAGGTTAATGGGGTAGGCGGAGCGGTAAGAGATATGCGGCTAGGCTAAAATGTAGATTTCAACCAATGTGGTTGCCGGTTGGTTGATTCCTCCACGTTCCTCCGCTGCGCTTGCTGAGTTACTATTAAAACGGAACGAGATATGCGTTTTAAACCAATGTGATTGGTCGATTACTGGAACTTCGCTCCGCTACGCTCGTCGCCGCAACTAGATTCCCATTAAAGCTATTGTTTAATTCCTGTAAGTCTACGCTTTGCTCTTGTTGTTCCCTTCATCTGGCATAACTTTTTTTGGCATAATCATCATTTGGCGTACAGTCTTTTTTTTCAGAAACCGTATACTTTTCAGGATTATTTAAAATAGCATTGCATAGAGCCCATTAGGTTAGGTTAGGTTTATTTTATAACAATCCTGAAAAGTATACGGTTTCTGAAAAAAAAAAGACTGTATGCCAAATGATGATTATGCCAAGTGATGAATATGCCAAAAAAAATTATTCCAGATGAATTTAAACCTTGCTCTTGCTATGCTTAAGTGGAAAGGCAGCCGCGAGGTTTTTTCTACGAGTTTTATTTTACGGGAGACCAAAGCTTTTAATAACGCTCGAATACGATTTTTGAACAATGTACTTTCTTATGAGATCTGTTAGCGATGTAATTTTTATAAAACTTACTTAGCAGTTTTAACTGTTATAAGGAAAGATGCCATTTTAAATACGTTTTTTTTATAAGCTTTATATAGTTAACTAGTCGTACTGCAATTGTTAGCGGCTGTGTAAGTTTAAGGTATACGCGTTATTTCTCGTGACGCTTGTGCAAGTCAAACATTACCATGTTAGGACTATGGTGAGTTTAAACATATAAGCCTTCAATGCCCAGTAAAAAAGGAATCATATCATTAGTTATATAAAGTTCAAAATACATAATATACGTCATATATCATCTGTCTAGATGTGATACCTCGTAACAATTTTTAAGTTGGAGGCATTTACAGGGTGACACCAGAAACGCTATTTGAAACTATCGGCATTAAAATCAAACTTTATAAAAAAACTAGCGACCCGCCAGAAGCTTCGCCCGCTGCAATTTTTGTTTCTTTCATGTCATGAAAAGCAGATGTTGGCCGATTCTCGGAGCTACTCGATATGCACAGAAAATTTCATAAGAATCGGTCGAGCCGTTTCGGAGGAGTATGGGAACGAACATTGTGACACAAGAATTTTATATATTAGATGTAGTTACGAGGTTCCACATCTAGACAGACGTAATACAATGGTTTTATTTTTGAAACCGTAAACTTCAGGATCCTCAAAAGGCATATGTATATAGATCCTGAAAAGTATACGGTTTCAGAAATAAAACGTTTTATAGTAGGAATATTACCGATTATGTATTTTGAACTTTTTATATTATCAAATAATTATAAAGTCTATTGCAGACAATACAGAATTAAGTTATTGTAACTCACTTACGTATGTATATATATATTCGCTAATTTGAAACAGCGGTGCTAAATATTAAACTAGTAGCTCTAGATTTGTCGAACGTTATCGTTACCTAAAATGCATAGCATTGACGTAAGCTGCCGGACGGTTGCGTCGAGTGTTAATGTTACGTTAATTTTATATATTCGGTCAGTTTTTGAACGTAGTTAACGTTCATGTTAAGCATCGTCAGACTTATTCCACTTAGAAAATGTGTCAAATTTGAAACTGAAGTTAATTATGTAATCATATCTATCCGCGGTTTGAATGACAGGATCGAAAATTAAAGATACAATAACTCCGGGGTTTTTTCTGCGTGGTATTTGAGAGGTGGTCTTTTGAAGGCAACAGTCGTGCAATGCACATAGATGGTTTTCGTGCCGCGGACGCCTAACTGCCAGTAAGTTTTACGCTTCATACATTTTGAAAATATTAATACCGTCGGTGAAACTGCAATACCGCGTAACTAACAAATTGAATTAGTTTCAAAATACACCTTAACAGGTAAGTCAGTAAGGTACACTTTGCAACTCACTAAATTAGTTAGTTACGCGTTACTGCAGTTTCACCGACGATATGGCGTCTGAGGCTCGTAAGATTCCATCCCGGGGCGTTTAGAAGGTAAAAGGTTAATTTGTATGGAAATATTTATAATGATCGCACAATTTTTACATGTTTGTATTTTATATTCATAATATTGCCAGTTCCTGTGTCTTGAAACGGAACGTGAGGGGAAGGCTAACAGATATTCCATCCACGAAGGCACTCGTTCAAATTGACGTTACAAGGATTTTGTATTTTAAAGCGCTACATTTCAACGCTATGTCAAATACAAAACCAGAGCGAATCTCAACTTTGCCTCATAGACACTCAGGTCTATTATGCGCTGTCATTCATGACGGGAGTATCCGTCAATGGCGTTGAAAAGGTTGAGTGCCGGGTTATCCACGAGGTGCGGGGAGAGGGCAATGGTGACTGTAACCGTACCTTCGTACCTCACTCCGCACATCATGCCTACCCCGGCTCTCAATTAAAGCGGCTTCCACACGATACAATTTTACGACCAATTTGACTAGATGAAATTGTATACTGTAGAAATATGAAGACGAAGGTCATCGGTGAGTCGGGACCGCAAAACTCGATTGTGTACTAAATTGTGCGATCGTCAATGTACGTGTGGACAGACAATCAGATTGTAGCCAACTGAATTGGCAATCAAATTATATCGTGTGGGAGTTACTTAAGTTGTACTCCTATGGACATCTTACGCCTTTTTGAGTGTGGACGGTTGCAATGTACCGTCAAGAAAGTTTAGTGTTTAGCATTTTGACATAATACCTGAATTAACCGTGTTATACATTTCCCGGCTTGACGAGACTAATACCATAGGATGATAACTAAAGGCATAGAAGGAGCATTACAACGAAAGCGTCAGATCTATACATGTCTCGAAAATTTGAATATTAATGTTGAATAAGTTAAAAAAGGAAAGAGTATAGAGTACAGTTCTTGCTAAAAATAACGGTACTCACCAATTTTTGTCAACTCGTGTAAACTGGTCTCTAACGACACCAAGTGGACACCATGATCGTAGATTATATATGCAACAGTGTGCAATGATATTTTAGCTTATAGAACTGTCTCTATTTGGCACACTGAATCCCTATTAGTCTGCATACCAGCTATCTGTATGTTGCCTTTTATTTTATCCGCTCCTTCTATGCCTTTAGTTCTTATTCTATAACTAATACACAATATTACCATAACCCGGCAAATAAACATTATGTCACACTCACAATAAAAATATTTGATAGTACGTTTAAAGTTAGGGCGTGGCGTGGATGGAAAACATTATAACAATAAGGACTGAATCCTAAATATGATAAGATTGACTGATGGGGTAAATATAGGAGGAAGAGAGGATAAGATGGGCAGCAATTATTATGTTAGAACTGGTGCAAAGGTAATAAGAACAGCAAAGTGGCACTAACTTAACCTTTTAACCGCCAAACCCAGCAAATAACGACGTCTGATTTTCGTGCCGTTGCGGCATATGACGTCGTTGGCGTCAGGGGCACGAAAAGTTGCGAACGGCCGTGGCGGTGAAAAGGTTAAGGATTTATAAGCAAAGCTGGACATTTTCTTGAAATAATCCATAGTTTATTATCTATAGGTACTTAATTTTGGTGAAGCAACATAACGAAACGGACTGTTGCGACAGTACTTAAATAAAGTTACGGTGTGTGATATAGCTAAAGCGGTTTAAACTTAAACTAAAACTTATAACATTTATATGACATTAGAGCACATTTAGAAATGTTATAAATAAATAATATAGGCCTCTTAGCTGGATTCGTATTATAGAGCGGCCGAGATGCAGTCAACAGTATGAATATGATGAGTCTCATACAGGTCCTACTATGTCCTCTTTCCTGGTCTCTGCAGTAATGTAGTATTGTGTTAAATGTGGTTTGGTTAAAGGTAGTGCTCGGGGTACAGGGCAATGATGTGCGACCAGCAACTATTGCCGTCTTACTCTTACTTCGTATGTAAGAGCAATACGCCCATATGCCGACCACACATTTTTGTTTGCGGCCCCTAAGACTGCGTTTCCACCAGAGCTGTGCGAGGAAAAAATCCACCAACTCGCTCAGCGCAGCTCTCCTATTGGTGGATTTTTTCCTCGCACACTTGCCACCTCGCTAAGGTTACAAAATTAGTCATCGATTACCTAAAGGGTGTTTCGCTTAATTGATCCTCTTTTCCGAATAAGTAAATAAAAAAATGTATGCTATGCTTTGCTGAGTCCTACCTCCTTAATGGAAACCAGTTAGTCAAGTAGGTCTGCTGGTCTAATTTGGCAATCATCCAGATGAGATAGTTCACTAGGAGTTCAGAACCTGAAAGGGTCTGCTCCAGCGCAGGGAGTGAAAATGATCTGTAACAATATAGTTTATGTAAAATTGGATATAGGTTTTGCTCGCTGCTAACAATGATCACAATGTTGCCATGAATATGTATGGTTTTTCTTTCAAGAAAATGTCCAGTCTTTACATCTTTAACAAAATGAAACTACCTCTTAGTACTAAGAATAACTGTTTCATGATTATTACAAATTGAAATTTTTATACGAATATTTTATAATACCGCCAAAAGTTTACGTAAGTTTTAATGAAAAATATATAATTATATACTGCTTTTTAAATATTATGTGATGTTACGTATTAGAGGGAGAAGCTATCCCGTTTTATTTCTACTTATGAATGTTTATACTTTTTGATACAACTTTACAGATGAGATGATTGTTATATTTGACAAGATGTAAAAGCATTTAAGCAAGCTTGATAGTGTTTAATAATTAAGGATTTAATAAAAACATACTATACGAATACTGTTTCATTTACTTTCCTGTTTTATTAACTTTCAATGTTTGTATGTTAGTTTATTTAGGGCCGTATTGATAAACTCGTCTCGGTTTAAATGCTTATCTCAAGATACGTCAAAGTAAACGTCAAACCATAGAAAACTCATTTTTGACGTATCTTGAGACGGGCCTTGGATCAAATCTTGCACGTCGATTTTAAATCAGTTCCCGTTATTGGAAAGGGCTATAAGATATGGACAATGCAATACTATGGTGTGTAAGAGATGTTCTGATGATGGAGTGGAAAGATGGTGACTGGATCCCCGCTATACTTTACGTACACACATTCCTGAAATACCAGAATCAATATACTGGCATCCCAAAATGCCAGTATATTGAAAAGCCTAGAGCTTAGTTTGGTAATATCGCACCTACGGTGCAACACTGTCACTTATGCAAAAAAGCATTTTTCCAGGAGAAGCATTTACAGATTTAGTGTGGTATAAAATTATTATACTTTCTGATCTAGAAAAGGCAATTTTTTGATATGATTACCTACTGCTACTTTTAGCTTACTATGTTGCTTCAAGGACAGGGTACTTAAAGCGACGTTATGGCATACTTAACTCAATTTTCAAAATTTTGCAAAAGTGACAGTGTCGCACCGTAGGTGCGATATATTAATTCGTGCGCCATTGTCACTTGATGTTTATATATTTATTTTATACTGGAATCGTTTCACCTGCAGAAAGCTACTACTGAGGACTAAGATGGAATGCCTCTATGCTAGTAATTTCACCGGTTGTCTTATCCCCACACGGGAACACAACAACGCGAACACTGTTGCTTTGCGGGTGGTTAATGGCTACGATGGTGGTAGCGATTCGGACGGACCCTGCACACCACCACACCACCTACAGGGTATTTGTATGTGGTGTTCAATAAAGAATATTTGTATTGTATTGTATTGTATCATTGACGCTTTCTCTACACTATTTGTTCGAATGGCCCCACCTTTCTCTTGGTCTCTACCGTTTTTAACTTTTATACTCTCAAATCCAGCTAGTACCTACAACCAGCCATTGTCTTAAAAGGTATTGTTTTCTCTTAACACTTCAGAGTCCTCGATTCTGACTACACAGTAGAGGAGCGTGATACACTTAATTTTACAAAGATTTTTCACATACGCCATGTTGCTTTCAGAAAATTATCCGCGGACAATTCTATTTTTGTCTCATATCGTAAATATTCAATGAATTATAGTAAAAAAATACAGATCACAGGTTTCCCGTTTTAAGTTCAATGTTTTTGTTAGTTACTTAGGTAAGTACTTTTACTTACTTAATGTTGTGTATTTGCATTTAAACAAAATATATTTATTCGTCAACATAGGTTTAAAAAGTATATTTCTTTCATAGACTTTCAACTTTATTTCTGTAGAGCCAATCGAATTGTCCGTCCAACGTACTTCTGCTCGACTATGCTCTTTGGCGCTGCGTAGAGATGTTGCCTCACTTTGCATTCTCTATCGCTTGTATAACGGGGAGTGCTCCGAGGAGCTGTTCGGATTAATTCCCGCCACATCCCTCCGCCTTCGTCCTACGCGACAGAATTTCCACCACCATCATTTAGATGGTTGACAGTCGCAAAACATGATATTAGAAAAACACTATATTCGCAAAACATTACATTAGTAAAACATGATATTCGCAAAACATGATATTCGCAAATCGTGGAAGTAGGTTAAAAAATCGTAGGTAGGTTTAGGTCATGTTAGTCCCAGAAATAAGAGCTTCGTCAACGCTGTCTAATTGATGTCTTGTTAAGAATGATGTTTTGAGAATATCAAGTTTTGAGAATATCATGTTTTGAGAATATCATATTTTGATATAATCATATTTTGAGAATATCATGTTCAGCGACGGAAAGGATATGACATCAAGTTCGGTTCTGGTTTCTTTAGGAATGACATGTGACTTTACATCACAATAAAAAAAATGTAATTTATTAATGTTTATACAGAAACATGACCTTATTAGTTGTTTACAAAAAGAATAAAAAAATAATCTGCATAAAATGTCAAAATTCAAATGTAAGTTACCTTTTTCAAATGCAATGGCACATATAAACAACAAATTAAAATACAAAAATTATAAATTACAATAAAAGTGTATAGGTACACATTTTTTTCACTTTTTTAATGATATAAAACACGATGAACCTTACATTATCATTTTTGTATAAACTCCCAGCGACCGTGTCGCCGAGCCCTTAATAAACAGCCAAAGAGTAAGAATTTGGCAATTAAACATTAAATATATAAAAACCCTGATATAATGGCACCCTACTTCCAAAGATTGTTTGACTTATTTCTATACTCTTTTTGGCCGAGCTTTTATACACTATGCCTTAGGCCCCCGCTGCTTTGTAAATTGTACTTATAAATTAAAACATTATGCAGATACAGAATTTGTAATCATTTTAATGTTTGCAAAAAAACTTGCTCAGTAAAAAAAGATATGTAAAATATTATATTATCACAATAATGTCTTTCGAGTCTTAAGGACTCCATTTTCCCAATACTTCTTGTAGAATGACCTGAATTTGGCCACTACATTCATATACAATATTCATGTTCTAACATAGACACTCATTTACATTGACATTAACGGTTCTTACCTACTTATGATTTAGCTTTTAATGGGATCAAAGTTGAAAAAAAAACATTTTAATATAGGTTGTTGGCAATAAGATCACAATATTTCTTATAACTAAAGCACATGTTTGATATAAAATCATATAAACTTTGTATAAACGAGGCCAAATCCTTATAAAAATGCTTGGCAGTGTAAATAAGTACATATACGAATATAAATCAAGTTAATTTTCTTAAACATTATAACATTTATAACAACAATCAAGGCATAAGACATAATTAAGCACAGGACGTTTTTTGCAAGTTATTTAAAAATAAGTATCATGGTGTCATCCCTTTGTCACTCATAAACTTATAGTATCGATTTTTCAATTATTTATGCTTATAAGCATCGATACTCATTAAAATAGAAAAGCATAACGCTTAGTAATTGAAATGTCATGATCAGAGGGCGGAATTTCTCATGGCTAAATTTGATATGTCATAGGGATAGAATGAAGTATTTTATCGACTATCGAAAAGTAGTTCTGGTTCACGTAGCGCAGGATCTTTTACCAAATAGAATTACCTCCTATGGATACATTATACTTAGCAAAATAATTTTCCAATATTAACAATGCCCTCTGGTAGTGGTGTTTTAGATTAATATAGTTTTTGGTAAATGTAGGAGTAGTTTTCATTATTATTGTATTATATAGTTCTATGTCTTCGATTTAGCTTTATTTTCATTTGTTATTTACTGTTAATAAAGACATGTGTTTAAGACAAAAATAACATAATACTTACAAATTAAATCCTAAAACTTATTGTTGAAAACACTAAATGCGAATCAATAATGACATTTACAAACATTTTAATATAAAAACAAAACTAAAATAACAAAGAGTTTAGTGATTACACAATATCGATAACTGGAAAAGTCGATAAAGCAAAATGTTCTATCCCTATGACATTTAAATTTTTGCCATGAGATATTCCGCCCTCTGGTATCTGGTATCCATAATGCCTACCTACAAAGTTCAAAGGCATATTGATAACTTGAAGGCGCTCGCAAATTCGTACGCGTAGTAGTTCCCCGCTCCCTATTTGAACCTCTTCGGGGATGAATTACCAAAAATCTCTTCTTACCGAACCCCTAGTATATCTAAGTTTATTAAAACTCAAGTTTAAAATCTGTATATTTCTGCAAGGGGTTCTTTAGAGAGTAGCTTGTGCTACATTCTCTCTGGAGAATTACCAGCGACTTGTGTCTCTTCTAACTAGTATATAAAGATAGAGGTAGATGCATTGAGCGAAAAGTGAGAAAATACAAGAGGTAGCCGCTCTGGTAAATGCCATCAAAATATCAACAGTAAACTTAACCTAAGTTTTATTCATAAGCACACAATAGCGGAAGAATAGCATGCGTAAAATATGCTTTGACGTTTCCTTTTAATATCTGAATTTAATAAGACAATTTAACTAAACAGGTTTATTTGTGCCTGATTATAATAAACAATATAAGCAAATACAATTATAATATAATTATAAGCCAACAAAAACAATATGCAGCATACAAAATATATTCCCGTTTCACTAAGCGACAAGTTACAATTTACAAGCGGAACTCTCTTTTCTAGCAAAAGGAGTTAGAAAGAGACTATATAAATACAGGCATATCTTTAAATGCAGGAAGGAGGTATAGACTCGGAGCACGCGCCATCAACACCAATTGGTAGCACCTAAGCCTAACTTTGCTACGTTTAAACGAAGCCCCCACTATAGGCTTATAAAAAATTATAATGAAATCCCGGAACCCCTAAAAACAGAAACCAAAGACCAAACCTTTCTTGATAAGTTAAAATTATTTCTAATAAAAAAAAAGCTACTACAAAATTGATGAATTCCTAAACGACTGAAAAAGAAAATCCTTTTATTTTATTTTATGCGCGAATTTAATTTGAATTTGTTTTATTGTTGTAATGTGACATTCATAATTTTATCGTGTAAACTTTTCTATTATTATCATTATTTAATTTGATACTGTTTAGTGATTTGACATTTGTTATTACGATTTTATTAGTTAATAAGATATTGCAGTGCCCTGACAGGGTATCAAGTATCTACTATTAACCACTACTAACCACCTTTATTTGTAATGAACTTGATCGCAATAAATGATTCCGATTCTGACTTCCACTTGTAATTTGTAACTTGTAGCTCCGTGAAACGGGCCTCTGAAGGCTTATTTGAAATAATATCAAAAGCTTAGTTCAAATCGATGGATCCAAATATGAGTACATCGGCACTCAAAGTAAAAAATACTATATAAATAAAACAATGGCTTTATATAGGGCCAATATACTCGTACAAATAACCACTAGGGGGTTAATATCCTCCTACAGCTACAGCCTAGTATTAATTTTACCTGTCAAACTACAGTCCAGAGGTTACAAGTTATGAAGTGACGTTTGACAGTTCATCGGATAAATGTTTATATTATTCCGAAGGTGCCGAGGGGTTATAAGGCGACGGGGTTCTAGCGGGCCCCGGGCCGGGGGGGTACCCCGGGGCCGTGAAGCCGATGGGGGCGGGGGCAGGCGCAAAAGGCGTTGGGTTGGTCGGATACGGAGCACTGTTATTAGCACCAGGGAAAGGAGGGCTCGTTCCTGGGTAAGGAGGGTTTGATCCCGGAGGAGAGTTTGCGCCAGGGTAAGGAGGGTTGGCGCCTGGATAGGGATAAGCGCCAGGGTAAGGTGCATGAGCAGGGGAATTTCCGGGGTAATTACCAGGATACGGGTTCCCGGGCTGATGATACCCAGCACCAGGGTAACTGGACACATTCTGAACGTGTGCTGGCTGCATTTTATTCTCCAGCGTAATCGAGGGGTACACAAAGGGTTGAATGACCTCTGGCGGTGCGTTCAGGTTCGGTATGGGGCCCTTGGGTAAGTCGCTTTGCATGGGATGCGTGTACTGGCCCTGAGTCAGCTCAACCAGAGGCACGAATCCCAGAAAAATCCGAGCTTCATCTTTCATAGCGTCATTGCAGCCGGATAATTTCAATTTCACCTACAAAAAAAAAACAAATTGAGTTGGGGTTCCGTTCATTTTATTTTATTATGATAAGGAGAAGGCACACGAGCACTCAGGCCACCTGATGCCAAGTAGAATCTGAGACTCATAGACATTTGAATTCTTAAGACTGCAATCCTGAGGACTAAGATGTTTCACCGGTTGTCTTATCCCCACACAGGAACACAACAATGCGAACACTGTTGCTTGGCGGTAGGTTAATGGATAAGATGGTGGTAGCGATCCGGAGGGAGCCTGCACAGCGTTCTACCACCACTGAACAACTGCAAATGAGTCTCAGATCCCGCTTACCATAAGGTGGCCTGTGTGCTCGTTTGTTTTCCCTTATCATAAAAAACTTCGGGAGTTTCTGTGACTTATTGCTGCTCGATACTTAATTTACACGCAACCAAACGGGGTCCCGACTAAACCGGTTCGGTCCGTCCCTGTTGTTTTCTTGTGGTGTCTCGCGGCGTGTACGGCCAGAGCACACACACAAGTAAGCCGAGCGACATACCTCTGTTTGAACAGTACCCTTGCCATCGTAATCGAATCAAATGCTCTGTCCCTCTCACTATATTATAATACTATGAGGGACAGAGCATTCTAGTCGCTCTCGTACGGTCACTGTAAACTCGTGGTCAAGGTGGGTCCTGCTTTTTACACTGTTCTCAAGTCCAAGCTCATCACTGTCCTACACGAACCCTGCACACCCTGTTCCACGAAGATCTGTATAACTACTATGTTAAGGCAATCAATTTCTACATACATACATAACGTCACGCCTTAATTCCCAGCGTGGGGTAGGCAGATCTACAGAAATACCAACCACTTCAAAAAGACTTGTTGAATAATTCTGTCACCACATTTTACACAATCAGACCACGAAGTTTACAAGTGTATTAGTGACAGGTAGCAAGCCCATCACCTAACAGTACTACAAGCCCATATTCCCTTAATCACCTCTGACGACATCCACTTGGAAGACTTGGTGTGGCACTATTCTAACCCGGCAACCACACAGGGTGTCTTTGTTTTTATGTTTACCTTGAAGAAGAACTCGACGTCGATGACCCCGCAGTTGTCGAGCACGGGCGCGATCATGTCGGGCACGCGCATCTCGCATGTAAAGGTGCGCTTCGTGTGCGACATGATGGGGCCGTGCTTCAACACTGCTAATCTTTCTTTTGGAGTGCACTTGTCCGACGGCGGGTCTTGACTGTAGAACTTCTCTCGCTGAGGACAAACGTTCATCCCTTCTTATCGTGTAGAGATTATTTCTGTGGCTGGCGTGAATAAGTTGATAACTCTTTGAAAAATAATGAAGTAATTTGAACTACATGAAATTTGTTTTAAATACAAATTGAATTAACTTTACATCTCGACTTATCAACTTATTCACGCCATGCGAGGATTTTAGCCTTGTCAGTAAATCCGTTGACTTGCTCAAGTGTTGTCATACAATAATTATTTATACTACTCGTATTTGATTTCTCAAATGTTACGAGTAAGCCTCCATTTATTTATTGCTTTTCTTTGTTATACTACCCTAAATATAGTTATTGTAATTTTTACTCAAGTAGGAAAAACAGCACAGTTGACGCAATTTGGCATTGGCATTTGATTGTTATTTACGTATTTAACCTTTAACTACGACGGCTACAGCCGTCACTGGCGGCGAAGAGAAAGAAATAAATATAGTTTATTCGACACACATTTGGATGTAATTACCAAATGTGTGTCAAATAAATTATATTTCTTTCTTTCTTTTCGCGGCCAGTAACGGCTGTAGCCGTCAGGGTTGATAGCGTTAAATAGAGCAACCGTTTAGAAGTGTCTTTGAGGAAGGTTGACATTAGCTATGGTCTCTAGCTGTCACGGGCGGCGAAATGGTTAAGGTTTGGGGGAGGCAAGGAGGACTACTCCATTTGTTTTTGGTACTTGACTAAATGTAAACAAACTAAACCACGTGGCTCTGTTTAGCAGCGAATTAAAACAGTTTTGTCGAGATTTAACGTATCTGTACCTAAAAAAACTATAGTAATAGGCCTAGAAGTCAATCCTAACAGGAGTCATCTCAGTACAGTTTATAACCTATTCTTGACTTTGAAGTTTTAATTTATACTTTCGAGAAAAGCGTAACTGTGTTGGTCACACCCTGCCGTATATTTATGTAGTACCTTCTTCTATCGCTCTGTCGCGGCGACATTAACTAGCGTCAGTGTCGGTTCCGAATTCACCTTTAACGGCCTATAACTATAATATAATACGCGGCTTCACTTCCCCGCTACACAACCCGCTCCCGGTGGCGCTTGATATCTCGTCCCTGGCGACGTCCCCCGCGGAACGCTCGCACATGAAGTTGTCGGACTTATAGTGCAGATTTCTACACGAAACGATATCTACATTTTTTGTAAGGTTAACACTCTAATGACTTTGACCGAATTAAATAAGCAATAACAAATTAAGTGGTAGTAGGACCTTGCACAGGGTCCGTCCGGATCGCTATCACCATCTTATCCTTTAATTTAACCTCCCACCAAGCACCATTACGCTCGCGTTCGCATTGGTGTGTTCTGGTGTGGGGAACCGGTGAAATAACTAGCATAGAGGCATTGCATTTTAGTCCTGGCAACGCATTTTCGGTCTTAAGATTGTATTCTTGAGAATGCAAATGTCTATGGAGCACAAATCCCACTTACCATCAGGTGGCATGCGCGCTCGTTTGATGACGAAAACAAAATTTGACTGATGCCCTAATGAAGGCAGCGCAGTTGTTTCACTCCGAACAGCACCTTAACCTTTTCAACGTCATTGACGGATATATCCGTCAACGTTGCCAGCGCAAAATAGACCTGAGTGTCTATGAGGCATGGTTGATATTAGCTTTGGTTTCAAGCTGTCATTGATTTGACCACACGCTAGCCTAGTTGGGAGAGACCCTGCCTTCGAAGCTAGCGGTCCTGGGTTCAAATCCCGGTAAGGGCAGATATTTGTGTGATGAGCACAAGTATTTGTTCCCGAGTCTTGGATGTTTTCTATGTATTTAAGTATACATTTCTCTATATAAGTAAGTTTATCGTTGTCTAGTACCCATAGTACAAGCCTAGAGCTTAGTTTGGGACTAGGTCAATTTGTGTGAGATTGTCCTGTGATTTATTTATTTATTATTTTATTATTCAATATTTAATGATATGTGAGTAACGACTTTTTTGTATTTGACATAGCGTTGAAAAGG
Source organism: Acleris holmiana (assembly GCA_949316455.1). Lineage (NCBI taxonomy): Eukaryota > Metazoa > Arthropoda > Insecta > Lepidoptera > Tortricidae > Acleris > Acleris holmiana. The sequence continues at coordinate 16,001,476 of OX438775.1, forward strand.
TTAATTCCTGATCCCCGACATCAACAGACTCTTATGTTAATTAAGTTTAAAGTGTGTATCTCTTCGTCTGTCTGTGGCATCGTGACCCTCAAACAGACGGACCGATCCAGAAGTGGTTTTTGTTAAATAGAGACCTACTTTACGAAATGAGCGTTTAAAGCATTGTATCATTTTAAACATTGTTAATTGTCTAGGGGACACGGTTTCTGCAGGAGAACGTATCCAAGCCTTCTTTTAAATTTAATGTTGTCTGTCAAGGGTAAGTATAAATATTATTATTTTATTTATTTAATTGGTCTTCGATACGTTTTCCTGCTTAACTGTCAAGTTTCTTGCGGCATTTCTTCTCAGCAGTGGGCAACGCTGGTAGAATTTTGATGTGTACAAGTGCCCGTGCTCTGCCCGGGATCCTATCATTTCATAACCAATGTTTCACAAATGATTCAATTCACAAAAATATCATTTGACAACCCGCATTTTTTTTCCAATATGTTAATAATTCTGGATTTATTTCAAGACTATCGTGTAGAAACCTATAGGTTAGGTTACTTGGTTTGGTAGTTACAGAAAAAAAAGCTGGTTGGCAAATGATTAGGTTGCGATACGATGCATTTGTCAAAGATTTGTCGGCGAAAAGGCAGAGAACCGCCCGTGCGGCCTACTTACTGAATAAACAACTTAGAACCTATGGTACAATAATTGTTTCGCCGAATTTTGTATGGCATACTATGTACTTGGCATAAAGTTATATAGCACAATAATATTTTACTAAGTAATGCTTGATTGTATCTCTAATCAATGAGATTGCATTTATGTTTTCGGTGTTCAATTTTTTAATCTTATTTATTCCACTGCTCCAATTGCAATTCGGCCCTGGCGCTTCGCCGGCCGCCGCCGCGGCACGCGCGCTACGGTCGCTCAGCTCTCGCGCTGTTATTGTAGAACTCCTAACCTAACCTAACCTAACCTAACCTATTTTACTGGTAGCAGTTCGTTACTAAATATTATCCTATGGGACAATTATGCCATAATAAAATTCGGCGGCTTATTCTGTTACATAAAGCCAGCGATATTAGTACTCAACTATTCAAAATTCTGCCAAATGAATTTTATGCGTTATGACAGTTATACTAAGTATACTATTATGCTAAAGTATCATTCGGCTTAAAATGCTTCTGCGATAAATGTTATGCGAAGTGTATTTCGGACAATCGATATTATGCCAGATGAAGGGAAGCCCTTTTATCTTATCTTTTAAAAGGACTTCGCAGATTTTGTACTCACCCGATATATTTCAAAAATGATTTTGTGCACCTCCGCGGAGCTCTGGTTGTCGGCGTCTATCTCTATGGGTACGGCCTGGCCGGGGCAGAACCCGGTGGCCGGCAGGGTCACCGCGACCGACATGATGCCGGAGCCGTTGCAGAAGCACGAGCTGATTAGCTCCTCAAACTCAAACTCGATCGGCCGCTGGAAATTATTTCTATTTTTACCGTTGTATACGTATTTTCTATTAACATAAGCGGTTTCTTAATTTACTGGCACCAATAGGATAAGTAATTTCGAGAAATGTTATCCAATTTCTAAGAGGACGAAGGAACATAGCCACCAAATCATGTATTACGTAAGCGGAAATTTCGCAATTTTTAGCCCGGCCTAGAAATATTGCGATTTTATTTATTTAAAAATAATATTAAGATTGACCCGAATACAAATACAACCTATAGAATTCATGTTAGAAAATCAAATAAAAAACTAACGTCCATGACTCCGTGGGGTATGTGCCAACCCTTACCTAACTTGAACTTAGATACAATCAAAATTTAAACTAATCAAAACCTTTAGTGCCAAGTCATTACAAACTTCGAACTGAGTGCAGAATGGCGAGAAGGGTTTATCCAATAACAGGGTAACTATGTTCAACATTTTCATTGCCAATTCGCGTATTCTGTTTGGGGCATGTTTGAGGTTATATTTTGTACTGCGTTGAAAGCTGTAAAATCGGGCCCTTTCGGGCAACCACTGACCTTCATTTCTGGCATCATGTTAAGGTCCAGAGGTACGACGACTTCGAAAGCCTCCTCTAGTTCGGCCGCCTCCCGCCCGTCAGGATATGCCAGGCAGGCCTGCCAACAAATAAAACAATTAACCCATATTTATTATTGATTTAAGAAGCACAAGCAGCTCAAAGCTGACGCTTGCATATCGTCCACTTGTATTATTGTATAGTTTGAAACGTCAACCCAGTCTATTTTTAACCTTTTGAACGCCATTGACGGCTATAGCCGTCATGGTTGACAGAATAAAAAAGACTCAAGTGTTATTGGATTTGCCATACAGTCGACAATTTTTTTATAAACTTTAATAATTTAATTTTGTATACAGTGTGTAAATGGTATACGGACGGTCCTTTTAACTGTGGTTAGTCTAACCCCTACTGAACACATTTAGGCAGCTTTTGTTAAAATTAAATAAAAAAAAATAACCATACAAAATAATTTAACACGCAATGTATAACGAAAAATGCAATTAATTAAAAACGAAAACAACACCTGACGGATGGACTTCGATGTACATTGCGGGTCGATAGTATGTTCAAAAATTAATAACGGTGTATACGTTAGCGTAATCAAAATAATTCTTTCTGTTAATGCTTAGTAGAGTCTTAATCTATGTCCAGTTTTAATAAACGCCCGTATACCATTTACACACTGTATTTATTATGATTATATCTTGTAATCGATTTTTGACTAACTTACGGCATCGTATCGAGCTAAAAATTGGTACACTACATAATATGTACAGATGAAGTGAAGACACTACAATATCATGACATCATTAAGCTGGTCTAATTTGAGGTAAGCGTAAACAGCTGCGACACATTACTGCAACTGATTATGATCTTATTAGTGAAAATATCTCGTTATGGCTAGTTTTCAAAATAATTGTACCTAGTTAAGGGCTAAAATTAAGAAACGGTAACTTTTACATATGAGTCACGAAAATGTTATTCTTAACTACCGTATTATGTTCAAGAAGTATTGAGTGTTCCTACCTTAACATAGTAGGAGATGCCTCCATCCCTTTCGTTCTCATCTAGGTTAGATGGCACCGTCGGCGGGATCTGGAACCGGAACGGGATGCTGTGGCTGCCGGCCCCCAGCTGAGACACCCCTGGACAATAACAACGATTTAAAACAATGGCTACGTTAGCATTCGCTTTTATGAGGTCACATATTATCATCCCTTCACTTTCTCAACCTCTTATCTGATCGAATAGTTTGATAGAAAGGTAGTCTTTATTCCTCTTAGAACATGAGTGCTTCTCCTACTAATCAATTAGATAGATATACGAGGTTGAGATAGTAAAGGGACGATATGATGCCACCCACGCTAGATTAAAAAGGGATGGCATCTATTAAAAAATGGTTTTTCAGGATTAAGAAGTTACAAGTCGAAATATTAAATCAAAAATCATCGTTAAGGATCGAAGGGTTTTAGCAAGAACATGCGAAAATGGTGTCATGTTCGTTTCAAATCGTGTTTCCACGTTTAACATTTGCAATGGAAAATGTTCAAGTTTAATTTATCCAAAGAACTGCTACAAGAAAGGCGTTGTGGTTATTGAGATTTAGATCGCAAAACACTTCTGACCTTGGCATATGAGGCCTTTTAATAATGTGATAATAGAGTTAAAAGTATGAACGAAATGATCGTATTTTAAAATAAAAATAGGATAGCCACTTTGCAGCCCTTACATCCGTCGGCAAATCAATATTAACCAGTATAAAGAACATTGTAGGGCCGAAGTTACTTCCTTGGTATACTCCAGAACAAGCCTACCATTATAATCAGGTTTGACCTCTTATGTAGACACCGACTTCATGAATACGATTTCTTGAATAACTTGCAAATAACCTATTTGGGAGACTAGCCACGTAAGATAGGCAAAGCGAATATTTCGCAGCAGAATATCGTTACCTACAAGGCCAAATGGCTGCCTTAAATCAAAATAATAAACTTCTTATACGATCTTATGGATTTATACATGCTGTGCGATCTTGAAGCTGGTCATTTTATATTGGGTTCAGTTTCATGTAGCCACAAAATAAATTTAAACTTTAAATGGTTTGGGTATGCATAAGCTGAAGGTAACACAATAAAAAAAAATGAGGGACAAGGGCCACAGAGCGTGTGAGATATTGGAAGATTGAATGTTGGTTGCAATTATACTCATAACTATCTGTGACGTGCTTTACACAAAGATACTTAATAATGTTAAAGTTATTTTTAGCTTTACATAACTAAGGCCTTACCTACTCCTCCACAGACACACTGCACGACATTGAAGTACTCTTCGGTTCCAATGTAATCTACAGTAATGCTCTTCCTCACACCGTTGTACTCATCAATTTCCATATCCTTCCAATGTACATTGGCATCTCCATGGAACTCTACTGTTATTGCTGCAAGGAATACAGGAAATCTTTATGTATTCATTCTCTTTTGGTTATTTTTATTATGTAAATAAGGAGACATGAACTTTATTAAACATTTCAAATTATGTGTGTGGAACGTTTAATATCTGTGTCTTGATATATATTAATAGTATATTATCTTATCACAAACTTGGGAATTCCTAAAAGTTACATAAATTTGGTAAATGTAAAATTTCGGCATACATGATGTTTTTTACCCTAAACACATGCACATAAACTATGATAATAAAATGTTAGTTTGTTTGTTCAAAATTCAGAATAATTGACTTTGTTGGAAGTTTTTTTTTATAGTCGAGGCATACCTACAAGGGAGCAGACCAAAATGTTGGACCATAGTTAAGCGTCAATCATACTAACAATGAAGGCGAAAAAAGTTGTGTTGTGTGAAGAAAAGTATCCTCACATTAGTATGGCAAAAGCTATAGACGGGTTTCCATAGTAAGTCGGCCCTTACATCAAATGGGGTTTGGGGATTTTTTGTAATTGAAGAGTTTGAATACTATGTACATTTAAAAACACCGATTGAATACACAACTTGGCCACACATTCTGCGGATTTTTTGTAGGAAGTACCACCTGGAAAATTTTGATATTTAGGCAAGTAGCCTATTTGAGAAAAAAAACTAGAGGGGTCACTACTTCACCACCACATAAAAAATGATTATTTTTAAATTGGTCTTTTTTTTACGATAAGTAGTATTCGTTTTTTGGGTGGCGATGCAAATCTATCTAAAGAATATCATTTCAAAGTTTTAAGCAAATCGCTTCAATACATCCAGAACTACAAACATTAAAAAAAAATCTTGAAAAAATTATATGTCAAAAACTATTACAAGTAGGATGTTCAGTAAAATATTCTTCATTACAAGGGGTACTTACAAAAAAATCCCCGAGCCCATTTCATGTAAGGGCGACTTGCTATGGAAACCCGGCTATAGCCTTTTCGTTGCACAACAGAAAAGTTTTATAGAAAATTAAATTATGTGAGTTAGCATGCCCAACTTTTTGGACCTTACCCACAAGCAGATAGAAGCCAGATACAAAGCAGTCACTGTCATTTAGACTACAGCTATGCCAGCGGTACAGCCAAGTCGCTGCCTTTTAGTGAAAACACTTTTTAAGCCATTTAGTCAAAATAAATACAAAAGTACAATCGTAATCGTCCTACTCCTACTCCCACCCCTGATGACCATACGGGAGACATGTCAAAAATGCCTGAAAGCTGGAAACAGGGGATTATCATGAAACTACCGAAGGAAGGTGACTTGTCCCAGTGCTCTAACTGGCGGGGAATCAACTTGCTTCCGGTGTGCTCAAAAGTTCTGTGCAAGATTTTGCTAAACGAAATGACGAGAGCTGTGGAGTACACGCTGAGAGACGAACAAAGTGGTTTCAGGGCGGGGCGATCTTGTACTGACCAAGTCAATGATTTTGGAGCATTGCAATGAAGTGCGGAAACCGCTTCACACCTTGTTCGTTGACTTTGAGAAGGCATTTGATCGGGTAAAGTGGTTCAGTATTACGAATACTAAAGCGGAGAGGTATACCAGACAAAATCATACATGTGATTAAGACCTTTTACGAGGGTTCCTCCTGCAAAGTGATGCACAAAGGTCAGTTGATAGACCCAATACCAGTGACTGCCGGGGTGAAACAAGGCTGCTTATTGTCGCCGTTGCTGTTCCTTATAGTCTTGGATGACGTGATGCGGCGAGTAACGGACGGGAGAGAGCGAGGATTACCTTGGGTGCATGGTAGTACCCTTGAAGATATAGACTTCGCAGACGATCTATGTTTGCTCGCCGATTCACGTGACCATCTGCAATCGAAGACCGACGATCTCACTCATGCTACTGGTAGAAGGACTCAGCATCAATTGCACTAAGATTAAAGACATGCGCCTCAACACATCCAATGTGTCACCTATATATGTGGATGGCGAGATTGTTGAGCAAGTGCAACGCTTCACGTACCTAGGGAGGGAGCATGGTAGACCCGATAGGAGGAGCAGAAGCCGATGTAAAGGCCCGCATCAACAAAGCAAGATCCGCCTATGCGCAGCTGAAGCCGGTTTGGAGGTCTTCAATAATTATTAATTATACACGCCGCACCACCGCGCCGCATTTTTGTGGGAGCTAACAGACCAAAAATGCATCGAAAGAGATCCTATTAAGAAAGTGGCGCTGGATTGGACATGTGTTGCGGAGAGCAGACAACCATATCTCCAAGCAGGGTCTTCGGTGGCAAACATTAGGAAAAAGGAGACCTGGCCTCCCTCGTGCCACCTGGAGGCGTTCAGTTGAAAAAGAGGCTTTATCGATAGGTCTTGGCTGGGAAGAACTTAAAGTTGCCGCGCAAAATCGTGAAACATGGAAAACCCTTCTGCGAGTCCTATGTCCCTGATGAGGAATAACAGGAAGACATCATCATCATCACAATTGTAAAGTTGATTCTTTTCTTTATTGTGTTATACCACCCAATTTAGAGCAAACCCAAAGACTTCCTTATTTACATAAGTGATTGATCATCAAATAAATCATTTTCATTAATAATCATTCCTCTAACCTGTGATAATTTATCCAATAATATATACATCTCTCTCATTTTCTTTTCGTTAGCATTATTAATTTATCATCAAGTACTTTTGAAGTTTGAGCATGGTCATATAATTTATTTATACGCTTAATCATTGTCTACATGTTTATTTTGAGGTAGTAATTCTCTATTAAATATATTTTATTATCTTTTTTGATGGAAAGCATTTTCCGTGAAAATACAATTGAAATTGAAATCATTTATTTCAGACCATACCATCAATCCATAATTGCGTTAATTATACAAAATACTTCAGAACTAATGTTAGTATGATACAAACACTAAAAAAAAAAGACAGAAAAAAAAAACAAAAAACAAAAACTAAAATAAAAATAAACAATAGAGACCATGCATGAAAATCAAAATTCAGATTCATTGATATGATTTAGGAGGAAATGTAAAAAAAACATATAAAAAGCAATACACTAAGTTTTTACCCGTTAAATAAGATTTTATATAGAATCAAAACATTTTAAAATTTTAACACTTCTTTTAATGTTTAGATTGTTTTTTTCGTCATCCTCATTTTATTTACGTAATAGTTTAATTCAACGATAGTGGCTCAAACATAGTAATTTACGAAAAAAAAAACCTTTATACAAGTCCTTATATTTTAAACACTGAGCAACATCTGTGACGTCGTTTCTGTCGTCGATTTTGCATAGTGTTTTTGCAGGGGGTCTGAACTAAGACTGCTTCATATGTTATGAAAAAATTACACAACAAATATTTCGCGTATACAGTTATTCCTCTCTTTCATAGCACTTTTCAGAGAGCGTAAGAGAAGCAATTATGCATGTTCCCTATTGCCAGCCAATGAGACCTGACAACTGGTTGTCATAATATATTAAATTTCGAATTATTCTTGTTTTTAAAAATGTAGTGATGTATTCATAGGTTTGATTTATTACAAAAAAAAAAAACAATGGTGTTTTTAAATATTTCTTATGGCTTTTTGTTTTTATAACACAAACATATACCGGGTGTACAATCCAAATGGGTCAGTATGGTGAAGTCGGAAACTATGAGAGATAGCGAGATCTATTCTTAGGAACCATGACGTCGATTTTAGATTTAATAATAATAAAAATAAAAATCAATTTTGTTGTGCTTCTTGCGACTTGCAGAATTTATACACATTGATTTTGACCAGGTTCTATTCCCGGTTATGTATGAGAGTTAATAAAAAAGTTTGAATGTAATTATTATTAAATCTAAAATCGACGTCATGGTTCCTAAGAACAGATCTCGCTATCTCTCATAGTTTCCGACTTCTCCATACTGACCCATTTGGATTCTACACCCGGTATAAAGATAGCTTGAAGAAGATCGCGCCGAGTGTTAAACTCCAAATCCAATTCAATGTTATGTTAACCCGGTCCTGTACCTTTCTTTCAACTATGTCGTAACTGAACAATAAAAGGGGTAAAGCTTTGAAAGTTTTGTAATTTGTGTTTCAGAGTAACCCACCTGGCAGCGCGATGCTGACTCAAGGTCTGCGGAGCGCGGAATTCTGCGCTGCGTTGGCATCGCACCACGCGGATTTTGAGGCCTCCTAGTGCCAAGATGCCAAACCTTTAGTTTAGAACTTTTCTTATGGATAAAAATCTGATAAAAAATAATTGACTTGGAGCCAGAAGGTAAGAGTTCAGAAAAGTAAGCTGAGCATCCACTAGGGTTGATGGGTTTAATTGTTTGCTAGTTTAAAGAAAAACTTTTGTTCAAGAGATTCGCTTATTAGGCATATAAAATTAATAATTTAGTGAGCAATGCCAGGATGGATTTTCGACTCTAAGTATACATATGAAACATGCCAGTGCACAAACTCGCTTGCCGTAAGAAAAATGCTTATAGGCAGCAAATTATTCAGATTTTATCCAGACAATTACTACCACAGGTTAGTAAAAAAATATGCAATTCAATGCTGCCCTCCTTTTGCAAAGTGCAATAACTAGATTCAAATTACATTACACTTATTGCACTTTGTGTAAGGAGGGCAGAATGGACTCCAATCCAATACTCTGTGTATATCTCCAGTGGAAAAGCACCTTTAAAATTTAACACTCGGACATAATTTGAGATGAAGATGAATATATATTCAACCTTTTAAATTAACTAATTAGGGTTAACATTATTCCCATCACTATTTAGTATGGTGGGCTGCAGGAGTCAGTAATGTGCAGGATGAGTGTGATTCCACAAAGGTTTAGGTATACTTATATGTCTAATGGTTTGGTCTGTTTTTCCAGCTTAAAATAACAAATGACTCTTGACGCGTTACTGATAAAAATGGAGGTCTAGACATAATTACCTGTAAATACCAGTGGTTGGCTCAATGAAAATTCAATTTTTCCGGAAAGTACTTGTCCGGCGTAGTATATGTTCCGCTCCTCGTCTAAAGTAATACTTCCATTCTCAAAACCCGACATTTTGTATCTATAAATATACTGAATCTGAAATAAAAGCGTTAATGCAATTATAATAAATAAATACCAGGCTAGACTACACCGGCAAATTTTCGTCCGCCCCAAATTCAATGAGAAGGACATAGTTTAAAATAATAAATAATTCTTCTCAATTAATACTACTAATTAAGTCTCGTGAAGCTTGTTGTGGTGCAAATGTGTATATTATTTTAAGGTACCTGTTTACTGCTTTATGTAAGGGACATCTGTCGGTTTGCTTTTAACCGCTCATATTGTATTGCAGCAGCAGCGTAGTCCGCAGTCCCGTCCGTCCGTGCTCCGTGGTTCCGCTCCGCTGTACCGACCGCGACACGAACATACAAATCTAGACCTACTAATATAATAATAGGTAAATATACAACTATAACTAATAAAGTTTTGACATCTCTATGACGCTGAATAATCTATGACTAAATAAATAAAACTTTGTGATTTTATTATTATCTTTGACTGGACTAGGACGTGTGAACCTATTATGTCTGTGAACATGCCGAGATAAGATATTATCGTTCGTTTTATTTCTGGTCATTTACAGTGCATTAATTACACGTAAACATTTGTCCACCGTTTATGTTTTAGTTTATAGATATATTATTGGAACAACTTTATTGATTAAAGTTGAGAAGTGTAATTTTTTGGTTTTTGTAAACGCCATTAAGTAAGGAACGAAACGTTTCATCTGTCATTTCAAATTTGCTAAACACATGATGCATAATATTTTGGTTTTCTATTAGAATTTCAACATCCATGCGCAAAAATGGGGAAACTTGATGTTGCTATCTTGCGCTACCTTACCGGAGAAGATTTTCGGGTATTAACTGCGGTAAGACTACGTAATGAATTAAGATAAACATTGACCTCCCTTCGCCTAACCTTGTTTGTTACATTTGCGTGTCGTTTTTAGGTTGAAATGGGCATGAAGAATCATGAACTGGTCCCCGGGTCTCTGGTTGCTTCTATTGCGAACCTGCGTCATGGCGGCGTGCATAAATTGATGAAGGAGCTGTGTAAACACAGGCTACTCACTTATGAAAGAGGAAAGCACTGTAAGTCATAAACAAAGTAGTTAAGGCCATCTTTATGAGTATGATATTTCAGTAAGAACGGAGTGTGTGGCCGGCTGTCGTTCACACACAAGTGCTGGGTCCAAAACAGCCACAAGATTATGGAGATGAAATGAGAGTATGCAAAACATGCTGTTTGTACCATAGCTCTTGTCTGTGCAAAATACAAGTCTGATGTTGTGGATACCAGCTCGCTTTACATTACAATACCATCATACAGAACTTCTTCTAGAATGTTCATGTTTGTAATATAAAAATCCATTTAGACAACACTGCGACAAATTGACTGATCAAAAAAATTTTTTTTTTTTTTTTTAATTGTATAAAAATCCATTTGCGATCGGTCGCCAGACCATGAGCGAATAATTTGGGGGTATATTGGCAATGTGGCAAGGTGCGGCCAGCGCCACCCCTGCCAATCAGAAAACGTGGTCCCTTTTCAACCTTCTGACCATTTTTGACGCGTCTAATAGTTCGGTAACTAGAGGGTTCATATGCAAGGCAAGGCGTTTTTTGTGTTGTATTTTGTACCGCTCAATTTCAGATGCAACCGTTGGGATTTTGAGGTACTCGTGAATCTCATTATTTGAAGTAAACCAGGGAGCATTGACTATTGCTCTAAGGATGCTGTTCTGTAGGCGCTGCAGGCAGAGGTAGTTTGATTTACTCGCGACGCCCCACAGCTGGATCCCATATGTCCAGACGGGTTTTAAAACTGAGTTGTATATAAGAAGCTTGTTGTCCACTGACAGTACTGAGTTTCTCCCCATTAGCCAGTACAGGTTGCGGACTTTGTGGTTAACTTGGTCCCTTTTTTGTTTTATGTGGTATTTCCATGTAAGTTTTCTATCCAGGTGAAAGCCCAGGTACTTTACGCAGTCAGTATGTGGTAAGATGTCGTCTCCAAGTGTGACGGGTGGACAGTTATTCCTCCGCAGTGCAAATGTGATATGGTTCGATTTGGAAGGACTCGCACGTATGCGCCATTTGCTAAGCCAAGTGTGTGTTGCATCCAGTTGTCGCTGGAGTTTAGCGCTAGCAGTTGTTGCATTGTCATCGGCAGCTAAAAATGCCATATCATCTGCATATGTAGCAGCAGTAACATCGTTACAAACTGGTAAGTCTGAAGTAAACAAATTATATAGAACGGGTCCAAGCACCGAACCTTGAGGTACTCCAGCCTCAATACTACATAGATTTGATCTTGCTTCTCCCTGCTTAACCTGGAAGGACCGCTCTGAAAGATAAGATGCGATAAGAGGAAACATCGAGTGCGGTAGGCTTTTCTTCACCTTTACGAGCAATCCTTTGTGCCACACGCGGTCAAAGGCCTGCTGGACATCCAGGAAGGCTGCTGAGCAGTACTTTTTACGTTCAAAGCTTTGTCTTGCAGTGTGATAGACTCGGTGGACTTGTTCAATAGTAGAGTGTGATTTGCGGAAGCCGAACTGATGGTCAGGTATGACAGCGCGGTTGTCCATAGCTGGCTGTAGTCTTTTAAGGAATATCCTCTCCCATAGTTTGGAAAGTACAGGTGTCAGGCTAATTGGCCTATAGGACGAGGCTTCATGCTCTGGTTTCCCTATTTTGTGAACCATTATCACTTGTGAGATTTTCCAGTGTATTGGGAAATGGGAAGTTCTGAATATAGCGTTGAAAAGACATGTAAGGAATGTAACGCACTTCCGGGGTAAGTTTTTGAGAACTGTTGGAGTTATTAAGTCAAATCCCGGAGCTTTTCCAGAGTCAAGATGTCGTATTTCTCTCGCAATTTCTCTTGGTGAAGTTGGTTGTATCGGTAGACACATTTGTAAGTCTTCGTCTAGGATATTACTTAAATCGGTCTCGTCAGTCGAGCTCTCGTTTGGCTTGAAGACATTTTCTAGATGCGAGGCAAATGCTTCGGCCTTCTCCTTATCAGTTCTGGCCCAGGAAGTCTGCGATCTAATTGGAGGAAAGGATCGTTGAGGTTGATCTATGCTTTTCGTCGCCTTCCAAAGAGAGTGCTCTCCATGACCTGTTGGGGACATCATTTGAAGGTTGTGCTTAACAGTATCATTGGCCGACGTTTTCAACATAGCCTTTAATTCCTTGCTTGCTTTGTTTAGTTTGGACTTATCCTGGGGGTGACGATGTAGGTGCCAGGATCTTCTGAGCCGTCGTTTGTTTAAGATCATATTTCGTATTTCTGGTGAGGTAGTTGCGACGTTGTCGCCCTCTTGAAACGGTGTATTAGCCCAAGCAGCTGCCTGGATAAGGTTAGTCACGTATCTGCATGCCTCGTCTACCTCGTCCCGATTCTTGAGAGAGATAGCGAGTACAATATTTTCTTCGAGATAGCTCTTAAAACCTTGCCAGTCTGTTCTTTTGTTAGTTAAAGACTCAGGTTGTCTCCGAGTTGAAGGACTTGTGTTTATAGTTAAAATGACTGGAGTATGATCTGAGGATCCATCCAAACTCGATTCGAGGACTGTGTGTAGGTAACCCAATCCTTTAGTAACAAAGAAATCTAGTAGATCAGGAAGTTTCCGCGGATCACCAGGCCAATAAGTTGGTTCACCAGTCGATAAGGGTTTCAAGTGAGCATTATCAACACATAGCTTAAGATTTCTACCCCTAGTACTCGTACAGCGGGAGCCCCAAAAGATGTGCTTAGCATTCCAGTCGCCCCCGGCTATGAATCTTGATCCCAGGGTGCGAAAGTAATCTTTAAACATTTCAGCAGTTATTCTGTGCCTAGGCGGACAGTATATGGAGGAGAGCGTGATTGGTCCAGCTCGATCTTCTAATCTTACAGTGGTAGCTTGTAGGTGCGCAGTAGAAAATTTATGTTCGGGTGTGTGTTTAATATTAGACCTAATTATAAGAGCTGAGCCAGCATGTGCCCCACCATCAGGATGCGAGGTAGTATAGGTACAGTAGCCTTTGATGCGGAAGCAGCTTCTTATTGTAGAATGTGATTCAGATATAAGGACTGCGTCTAACTTATTAGAAATTATTATTGCCTCTAACTCATTTATGTTGGGAGCTAATCCATTGATGTTCCATGCTGCTATTCGCAAGGATGCCATTTATGGTAGTTTTGAAATTACCGTTGTCAACAGACCCATTAGAGTACTGATTTGATGAATGAGTGAGTCTATTTTTTCACTTTGTTTTATTAGGAGCTGTTCTAATGTGCTATTTTGTTGGGTGTGGCTGGTAATCGGCAGAGGCTCTTTGGTGGCATCAGCATATGTTCGATGGGTATTACGTTGCATTCTCGGTGGGGGAGCTATATTATTTTTTTCGTTTTCCACAGGTTTTGTAGTGGCAGGAATTCTAGACACTTTGAATGGAGTCATTTTGGAGGAAAGTTTTCTTGACAATATCTCTTTATAGACCTGGCAGCCTTTATAGTTAGCTGGATGGTCACAAAGACACAGGGCACATTTTGCAGGTGTATTTCTGTCCGTCTTGGTACATTCAGAGCTTTTGTGACCTTCACCACACTTGACACATCTATAAGGTCTCATACAATTATTTTTGCTGTGTCCATATTGCTGACAGCGCTGGCATTGAACCACATGTTTGGATTTTCGTGGATCTTCTATCTTTATACGTTGATGATGGATGTATTGAATGTCTTTAACAAGTTGGTTTTGAGGACCTGGTTCCAGGTTTACGAAGAAAGTGGAGGTGGGTTTTTTCTCCGGACCAAAACGAGCATTTATTATTTCACCTCTTACTTTGTTACCGCTTCTTTCAATTTCTTGAGTAATAATTTCATGCGGCGTGGTGTGATGCAGATTCCTTATGACGATGCGATGGCATTTTTCGTCTTTTCTGGTGAATGTGTGTCCGATTAGTCCCTGTTGTCTAATAAGATTAATAACCTTTTTGTAACTATCTATAGAGCTGACCATAAGTCGCAGAAGGTTCTTATTGACTATCCTGAACTTAAACTCCGCAGGGCAAATGATAGATTCAATTAATTTTGTAAGTTCATTTAGATCCTCAATTCCATAGAGTACAATTGGTGGGGGTTTGCTAGGTAGCTTGGCATCAGTGATAGCGGGGTCCTCTACTTGATCCATTGGAAGATCACCAAACCTATTCTGCATAGGGATAGCTGTGTTGGCAGTGTTGGTGTCTAATGGTGGTGAATCACTAATTTTGCGTTTCTTACTTTTCATCTCCGGCACACGTTGCCAAGGTGGAGGTATAGGTGCTTTTGAGATTGCTGGATTAGATGATGTAGTAGCTTGAGAGGAATCAGCAGCATCATTGAACGGCACCTGGTTATTTATTTGAGTGTCAGTTGAATTTGCCCCATTAAAAGAGTTACTTCGTGGTCTATTTTCAAATAGGCTTCGATGAAAAACTTGTTGGCTATAGACTTTGGGTTTCTGGGTAATTGGTTGAGCGGAGTTCGTATTTCCAGTAGCATCATCCACTACGTGTGCCTGGTCACCCGCACCCGTAGAGTTTTTATTTGGGGGATTTATTTTTATTTTACTGGCAACACTGTTTTGAGAAATTTATGGAGGGTATAATAGAAGGGCCATGTTTCAAGAAAGAAATTGCGGGTAGGCGAGTATTTCACAAATCGTAAAGTGTCACTGGCGTTTATCTAAACACTATTTTTTTCACACTTTCCAGGTAATAGATTGTGAGATAACACAAACACACAAGTTTTAGACACTAATGTTCACTTTGGTAATGTTTTTAAGCACAATCACTCTGATTTAGATTAAAGAGACAAGAGATCCTCAAGAGCACTTGCGCACACTCATGACAGTTGACAGAAGCTCCTCATGGAGTCGTCGTCATCAAAATAAATGTAAATATTATTATTATTATTTTATTTTGGACAGGCAGTTGACACTGATATGTCCAAATCACTGTTCACTTAGTATGATTGTCAAACTTATTTTTAAACTGGTTAACACTTATAGAGTTCACAACATCAGAGGGTAATTTGTTCCACATTTTTACTATCCTGTTTGCTATAAAGTTTTTGCCGATATTTGTTTTTAAATAAATAAATAAATAAATAAATATCAGGGGACAATCTCACACAAATTGACCTAGTCCCAAACTAAGCTCTAGGCTTGTACTATGGATACTAGACAACGATAAATATACTTATATAGAGAAATACATACTTATATACATAGAAAACATCCAAGACTCAGGAACAAATATTCGCGCTCATCACACAAATATCTGCCCTTACCGGGATTTGAACCCAGGACCGCTAGCTTCGGAGGCAGGGTCACTTCCACCTAGGCCACCGTGTCGTTATTTTGGTTTTATCTACTAACACAGTTAATTTAAGAGTGTTTCTATACTACAAATCTCAAAGGCACTCTTAATTGGGTATTTTTCAAAAAAAATATATCTAATTAAGGAGTGAAATTAAGAAACGGTAACTTTTATATGTGAGGAACGAAAATTAAGGTTCACTAATGCTTTACCAAATCATCATTTGACAAACTATATCATTTTACAAACTTTCATTTGCAAAGAGATACTTCCCGCCGCATTTGGTCAAAAGTCTGGATACCGAAAATTAACTATATCAATGACAACTAATTTTCATTACTCACAATATGTAAAAGTTACTGTTTCTTAATTTCAGTCCTAAATTAGGTACAGAATCTTTGACAAATACCCAAGTACAAGACGGCTCCCCATTTGTCGTTGTAGGCCTTCCTTTAAACCTTAACGTGACTTCTCATTGTAGATGATGGTTACCGGCTAACTAACTCAGGATACGACTACCTGGCACTTAAAGCCCTCACTAACCGGAAGGTGATTGCATCCTTCGGAAACCAAATTGGTGTTGGCAAGGAATCAAACATTTACACAGTCGCAGATGAAGACCATAATCCACTTTGTTTGAAGCTGCACCGGTAAGTTTTTCTTTGTGTGTAGTAAAAATGTGTCAATTTATAACCTTATGCTTTTCACAATGGTTATCTTAAACGCATCCGCAATTCCTCTCCTGGTCCTAACCTTCTGTAACTACGTAATTACTTATATTTAATCTGTGGTGCAGCCTTATTTGATGAATTTGATGATGATGGTGATGGATGGGGACGCCCGGCCGGAACAGGCTGGCGGTCGATCAGTCTCCCTGTCATTCCGCCCTGTGCCCCTTGGATGAGCCGTAGTGAGTTAGGCGACTAATGTCAATCTTGAAAAATTACTAGGTATAAAAATGTTGACATCTTATATAATGTCGAAAAATAACAAAGACTAGAATTATTTTTGTCGATGTATAAAATGTCGACATATAACAATGACCATCTGATTTTTGTCGATGTATAAAAATGACGACAGTGGGTAGTAGGAGCTCCGCGGTAGCTGAGCTCCGTCGACGCTCTTATTTTAAATCTATTAGACAGTGTCAACGGAGCCCCGCTCACGCGGAGCTCCTATTTCTGGGTGGTTTGGCCCTCCGGGCCTACTGCAAAACTAACATAACCTAAACCTACCTAGCCCCTGTTCCACCAATCCCCCCTCGTCTTAATTCCATTTCGACATAATTATACTTCGTCATTGTTTTACTTCATCGTTATTATTACTCGACATTTTTATACTTCGACTATTTTATGTTTGAAAAATCGGCATTATTATACCTCGTCATTTTTCAATATAGACTTTAGTCGAATAAACCGCCGTAGTGTACTGGTCCGACAAGGATCCCATCTTGTTCTCCTACAGAATAGAAGTGCGTCCTGCTTTTAAGTGCTTCTGACGATGACTCGTCCTCCGCGAAGGTGTGGTATCTCACTGACGAGTACATGACGCACTCGACTAGGACGTGTTGGCATGTCTCCTCTTTGCCGCAGTGTGGGCATTGGGGATCCTGTCCAATGCCCATTACCTTTAGATGTCTGTTGAGTGGACAGTTCCCAGTCAACACACCTATTAGTATGTTGAGATTGTACCTGCCTAGATTTAGTAGATACTTTTCCTGCAGCCTTATTTACCTCGAGCATGAAAAAAAAATTCGCAGGCTCGGGCGCACATGTTTCCGCAACGTGAAAGACAAGCGCGACTACCACGCGCACCGGCACCGCGCCTCGTGGCTGTACCTGTCCCGCATCTCGGCCACCAAGGAGTTCGCGTACATGAAGGCGCTGCACGAGCGCGGGTTCCCCGTGCCGCGCCCCGTCGACTTCAACCGGCACTGCGTGCTCATGGATCTAGTGCGAGGCGGGCCGCTGTGAGTTAAACGCTGATATGCTTAAACTATATACAACAAATAGGTATAAAGGGCTTTGGGTAAAATTGTTGTCAATTGTAAGGCATTTTTTTTATTTGTAAAACTGGCCTATTATGATAGATTTATCCAAAATAAACATATTTTGTTATACAATGTCATAATTTTAACTGCATCAGTGCCGAGTTATTTAAATATTGATATCTGGGTGTTTTTTTTTATAAGGAGAAGGCACTCGAGCACTCAGGCCACCTGATGGTAAGTGGAATCTGAGACTCATAGACATTTGAACTCTCAAGACTATAATCCTAAGACCTCAAATGCGTTGCCAACCCTGAGGACTAAGGTGGAATGCCTCTATGCTAGTAATTTCACCGGTTGTCTTATCCCTACACCGGAACACAACAATGCGAACACTGTTGCTGTTACTTTAAGTACCGAAAACTGAAAACTTAAATAATTTATATCTCGACTCCGAAATTATTAAACGCCATAAATTATATGTATCTATGTGTATATAGACATCCTCTGAATAACTATGTAAAAATCATCTGAGGCTGGTGGAAAAAAAAACGCCTATTCTTCATACAAACTTACCCAATGCCCTTTGCTGATAAATTACTTGGATATATGAAAAAGACAATTTTCTCACTAATGCAGGGTCCCAATTCTTTCTAATACTGCAACTCCCTTCACATTTTGTAATTGTTGCTGCTACCTTGCAAAATAAAATACCCGCGTACCGCGTGTACTTCTTCCGTCGCGTGCCGGTGACGTGAGCATTCCAATTTGCGACGCTTCTGGGATAGCGCCGTGACGCCCCGAGGCGTCGCGACACACAGTTAGGGAACTCCTGCACTAGTGCATTATCCAAACTGGTTTACTGCGAGTATATCTATAGTCAACCTGAGCCTCATTTTGAGTATAACTGGCACAAAAGTATTTGTATTCTCATGGGATTTTGCACATTAATGCTCTAAAGATAAGTATTACTTGACAAAGTCCAAAGGTGCTTCTCTGCACCAGGTTGGCATAATCACGGAGGAGCCTAGTGATAACAAGAAAAATAGAGATTCAAATCGAAATCAAAATTAAAATAATAGTTATTGCCTTAAGATAAGATAACGCAGAGGACTTTATTATAACACTGAAATATTGGGAACCCTGACATACATCATCACACGTTTTTTAATACATCTTTCACTCAGTTGACCAAGCATTCACTTATTCAAGCAATTTAAATTAACACGAAACATAAAAACGATGACATAAAAAATATAAATTAAATTAAATTATGACCAACACAAGGCAAAGGGATTCAGAATTGAGCTGTGAATATGCACAGCGCTGATTTTTAGCCCACACCGGCTCAATGGCATATTTTAACCCCAATGACCCCAATCAATAAGTTTAGCGTTACACATCCTTTATATCCTCAACCCGTCTGTTCCAGGACGCACGTGAGCTCGGTCCCGGACCCGGAAGCCCTGTACGACTCCCTGATGTGTCTGATCGTGCGCCTGGGCAACTGCGGCGTCATCCACGGCGACTTCAACGAGTTCAACATCATGATCGATGAGGACGGGAGTCCGATCATCATCGACTTCCCTCAGATGGTGTCTACCGAACATGCTAATGCAGAGCTGTGAGTCCCGATATTTTCATTTTTTTATGGCAGTGAAGGCACACGAGCACTCAGGCCACGTGATGTTAAGTGGAATCAGAGACCCATAGACATTTGAATTCCCAAGACTACAATCGTAAGACCTCAAGTGCGTTGCCAACCCTGAGGACTAAGATGGAATGAGTCTTGGGATTATAGTCCTGAGAATTCAAATGTCTACGGGTCTCAAATTCCACTAAAGGGGCTATTTAGTGATATGTCAACAAATAAATGCCTGCCTTAAATCAATCTCTGTTCTCTTAAGTTCTCCTCGCCTGGTACATGCTTGCATGTACATGGAAAGTTGAACTGCTTGTGGTATAAATGAAATGGCATAAAAATGTCTGTGGGTTTCAAAACCCTCTTGACGAAAGGTATGTCGTCTATATAGAGGAAAAACTCACTATAGTCAATTTCAATTAAATTTTTAAAACCATATTTTTTTGGAAAGTTGATGATTCCGCTTATGTGGAGGTTGCATAAGATACTGCGAGTATATTTTACTATTGTACGGTAGAGAAGGCAGTGTATACGTCCTTCAGAAGTAACAGTTATAAAAGAGTGCTGTGAAAGTGGTATCCACTCGGCTATGTTGTACCACCTATTGGGAGTATGACGCTGGTTTTCCGCTGGTTTCTTTTTGTTAAAGTCTAGTGTTTTACAATCCCGCAATATTTTTGAAAGACCTACCCAACGTCACCCCCTATGGGGTGGAGGTACCCGAAAAAAAAATATTTTACTACGTTTTCGGAGTGACCAATATGTATGTTAAGTAGATTATATTAAGAGTCTCTGAGTTAAGCTGCGGACGGACGGATATGGCGAAACTGTAAGGGTTGGGTTAATGTGTTTGCAGGTACTTCGACCGCGACGTGAAGTGCATCCGTGAGTTCTTCAAGAAGCGCTTCGGCTTCGAGGGCGCTCTGTTCCCGCGGTTCAGCGACCTGGAGCGCGACGACCAGCTCGACCGCGACGTGGCCTGCTCCGGGTACCGCCGCGCCAAACACGTCGACGACGACCTGCTGCAGGTAACTGACAAATTCCAGCACCACACTTTGGTACAGACCACTTGTGTGCGAGTCCTACTCGCACTTGGCCAGTGTTTTCAATTTCTCGCTAATCCTTTACGTTGATGGAGCTCCGCAATGCGGGGCTCCCTTTTTTGGGCGGTTTACTCTTCTGACATCTGAAGTTATGTTACGGATATGATTTTAAGTAAACCGGGTTAGATTTTAATTTAGGATGACCGATTGGATTGGCTGAGCCTTGAGATAGTAAATCCAGAAATAAAACTTATTTAACCTTTTAAGCGCCACAGTCGCCACGTTGTCATTTGCCAAAGATAAAAGACAGAGACAAAGACAAAGACGTTTATTGCAAGAACACAGTGTTCGGCTTCGGACAGTTGTTAGTGGTACAGGATCGGCTTATGTTCTACCTATTTGAGGCATGCAAAACCAACTTCAATGATCAGATCAAAGAGTGGCGTCTGAGGCACGTCGTATTACTTCGCTGCTTGGCGTTCAAAAGGTTAATGTATGTATTTATTTATACAGGAGCTAGGAATCGGGTTACAAGTAAGCGACGACGAAGACTCGGAAGATGGAGAAACAGCAGAGTCGGAACAACCAGGTCACGCCAACAAGTACTCGGAGCAGGAGCTCGCAGCGCTCAGGCAGCAGGTACGCGGGGGGCCTCTCGGCAGTTTTAGCGCCAGGTGGCAAGGGGCGTCAAATGCCAAATTTTACATAGACAAAATAAACACAATTTAAGGCCGCGTCGTTTCATTAGTATTTAACTGAAGTAAAGGTTAAAATTTGAAAAAATAATCTAAAATTTTACACATTTCCTTGAGATAACCATTGATTGTTTGTAACCATTAGTTACGATTTTTAACAATTAGTTACTTTTACTGCTGATCAAACAACAGGCGCCAAGTCATGATAAAGCTTCGAACAAAGTACACCGAAAGACTATACTCGGATTCTTAATTACATTTCATCAAATCTACCAAGAAATGTCACTGTCACAATAAAATCTGTCAATGTACTAATCCGTCCTGTTGAGCTTGCTTGACCTTGCACAGAATGTTATAATTATTCATTTTGATATTTTTTCTTTATTTTGGATTGATGTTATTATTATGGTGGCTTAACAAATAATAATTTTATATATCATAGGGAAAATAAAGTTAAGTTTTCAAAATAACGCAATGATTTTCAAAAAAATGGGAATACCTTAAAATTTCGTTTTTTTTGTCGTGACTAGATTTAATATAAATAAGCACAGAATTCTTAAGAGGACTGTGAAGCAAAAAAAAACATAGAAAACGCAATAATGATTTCTCCCCTTAAACATTGTCTTATTTTTAAGATTTTTGAATATGAAAAACTAGGGCTGTACGTTTTCCTTTCCAAGAAAATATTGATTGAATAGAAAAAGAAATGAAAAAATAAAAGCGGAAACGTACAGACCTAATTTTTCATAATATCGACAACATATTTAAAAGTCCTGGAAATCAGATTAAATTTAGGGGGTGAGAGACGTAATCACCCGGAGCTAAATTTGTATGGATTATTTTTGACAGCTACGCGATTTAAGCATCGCTTCACAATCATCTTAATGCGTAAGTCATTAATTTCACTAGTTTTTTCCCTTGATAACTGCAAACTGCACACAAAGAAAAAACAATGAACTTCATAATACCAGTAATGACTATCTTTCTAGGTTGACGACTCGATACACAACGACGAGAAAAAGACACCCATGGAACCAATCACCCACAAAATCGTGTCGCTGACCCTCGCCGATACCTACGACGCCCCAGCAGTCGCAGCTGATACAGAAGCAGAAGACAAAGTCCCAGAGCTAGACAAAAACTCGCAGAAGTACCGACTCGCCATGATCGAGAAAGCGCTGTCTGACGTGAGATCCATGAGGACTTACACCTCGGCTAGTACTATAGCTCCAGAAGTAGTCAAGGAACAGGTCAAGAAGAATCTAGACGTGAGGCAAAAGAGGATGGAGAGGAAGAAAGCCATCGCGAAGGGAGAAGCTAGTGCGGTGACCAGGCAGCGGCGGGAGAACAGGGAGACGG
The DNA here is from genome assembly GCA_949316455.1 of Acleris holmiana. Lineage (NCBI taxonomy): Eukaryota > Metazoa > Arthropoda > Insecta > Lepidoptera > Tortricidae > Acleris > Acleris holmiana. The sequence goes on from OX438775.1 coordinate 16,024,071, forward strand.
TACGGGACAGCCATGGAATATGGGGGTGGGCGGATTGAGGGATTAGTTAAAGAAATAAATGTTTTATTCGCTATTCTTACGTTTTATTTTATTCTAATGTTTTTGCTTCAAGCTACCGCCAAACAGCAGTGTTCGCATTGTGTTCGGGCAGGTTCCGGTGAAATGGCTAGCAAGCGGTATTCCATCTAAAAAATAAAATTGACATCATAAATTTTGGGCATCATGGGCTTCAGAGTCTACTTACTTATAATTAGGTGGTCTATACTTGTGTGCCTTCTCCATCCCGGATAAATAAATAGGTTTTTTATTGGGTAGGAATGTTTCCCGCTACTGTATGACAGACCTTATACCTATTTTATTATAAGTACTAAATAGGGAATTTTTCTTACGCTTTCTGGAAAGTGCTATGAAAAAGAGGAATAACTGTATACGCGAAGTAATTGTCGTGAAATTTTCTCATAAGATATGAAGCTTTAAAAAGTCATAGTTCAGACCCCCTGCAAAAACACTACCTATACAAAATCGTCAATACATCGTCGAGGAATGACGGCTGTTGTTCCATGTTTAAAATATAAGGACGTTATAAAGAAATTTACATTTATTTCGTAAATTACTACTTATGTTTACGCCAATACCGTTAATTTCAAATATTACGTAAATAAAATAAGGATGCCGAAAAAAAACAATCTATACATTAATATTATTTTTTAACAAGTTTTGAATCTATATAAAGTCCTAATAAAGGGGTCAAAACTTAGTGCATTGCGTTTTATATGCTTTGTTTTACATTTTCTCCTAAATCGTATCAATGAAACTCAATTCTGATTTTCGTGCATGTTCTCTATTGTAAAACAAGGTAAATTCAGTACAGTAACAACTATAACCTTTGAGCCACCATAGAACCCTGTCTTAATCTCGTGAACCCCGCCAAACTACGAGAATTTGAATGTAACTAACACCAAGAAAATTAAGTCCAAACCTTTGCTCTTAAATGACAATTTCAATGTTGAAACAAATGAAAAATGGACTTTATACTCATTAAAATATAGTTTAAACTAAATTGCCTTAATTATGTACCTCCTATAGCCTACCGGACCTCACGAGGTTAATGACAGCGTCAAGTCACGAGAAAGAAACATCAAAATTAACTTTTGTTTTCTGCGTAAGTAGTGGCTTAACTTTATTGCTCATTACAATAAGTAAGTACAAATGGCGGACTTAATGCCTTAAGGCATTCTCAACCAGTCCACCACTAATGTCCTAGTAAAGAATTTCTCAAATGAACTGTACGTTGAAGTGGTATTAAACAATTGTTTCCTACATTCATTCATTACATTTTTTTTGCGTTTGACATACTCGTATGTATGAAGAATATACCCTCTAGTCGTCGTCGGCGCGCGCGTCGGCGTCCAGCCAGTCGTGGTTGCGGATGTACAACAGCCGCAGGGACGCCTCCAAGCACATGACCTGGACAACAACCACGAGCGAGGGACTTTACCAATTACTGTTTACTAGAACACGCCCGCGACTTCGTCCGCGTATAATTAGTTTTTCTCTAACATGCTCGGAAAGAACCGTTTTCCGATTGAAACACAAGGACGGAAAGTGCCTCATTTTATTCCTAGGAGTAAAAAATACCATATGAAAACACTTTCCGTCCATGACCATATTTTATTTAAAAATGATCTCTATTGCCTGTAAAATCAAACTGACCATGAAAAAAATCCCATACACCCAATTTAATAAAAGGTGTCGGCGCTGGGGCAGCTCGCGGTGCGGCGGCGGGCGGCGAGTCTGCGTCAATTCTCAATGCTGTCTTGTACCTAGTTTTCAAAAGGAGATTCTCTCTCAATTCGTCGTTTTTTTTTTCAAATACTCCTAACTATGCACTTGTATCATTTCCTCGCATTTATTGAAAAAAGTATTATACATGTCTCGGCGGAAATGGGATTGCCTGACTCGTATTTTAGCAGGCCTCGCTGTTGCTCGGCCTGCAACCGCCTCGTCAGGCAATCCCTCACTTTCGCGTCTAGGCAATTTGTACTATTCCGCTACTCCCCTATGTGTATGTAGACGACAATATTAAATTACAATTTGATAGTGTCATCTATACAGGGCCTCTATTCAGGTGCGTTAAAACGATATCGTGTTTGACACGTTTAAGAATCGTTTATGTCACAGTCGCCATTATTGTAAATGACATAAGAGTTATCAAAACGTTGACAATACGGAAACAGGTTAAAAACGATATCGTTATAACGCAGTTGAATAGAGGCCCAGGGTAATTTTTTTATCAGTCCACACTACACAAATTTTAACATATGATTTTGTATCGTTAATATAATATATTAGGACAATAAAACGAGTTTTTTTTTGTGTTGCAAATTATCTCTCTTTTACCTTCTCGTGTGGACACAAAGTCACACTAGAAATGATGACACGGGTTGTCAAGCTGTAGGTATGCGATACACTGTATTGATATTTGAAATTTGAAATTTCATGTACAGCTTATCAGACAACAAGCCCCTCTCCTACTGATATTCTAAATTTGAAATTTCATTTATTAACTTACTTAACAACACTCCCCTCTCCTCGCAACCCTGCATTAGAGGGTCCATGAATATCATTAAGTTAGTGGAATCGTTGAACCGGCAATATCTCTAATACTTTTTAGCTAAAGTAAAAATAACACAACTCGTGTTATTAATTACTAATAGCGAAGCAAATATTAAAATTTGTGCACCTATTAAAAAATTACCCTGTATACTTGTGATTCAGTTAACACCTTAAATCAACTTGTATAAATCGTGTAAAGGTATGTGACGTGCCTGTTCTTCCTCACTGAACGCCTCTAGCCGCATGGTGTACCCAAACACGCTGGTGGAGATCTTGGTCTCTGCCACGGCCAGATAGTTGTCCTCTGTGAAGTACGGGTAGTTTTTGATGGTGTAGTTGCCCGCCGCAATCGGGCACGACAGCCTGGGGGACAAGATGGCGGTACTTCACTTGGTAGAGGCCAAATAATAAATATCAGAGGTCAATCTCTCAATTTGACCTAGTCCCAAACTAAGCTCTAGGCTTGTACTATGTGTACTAGGCAACGATAAACATGGACAATGGAGAAATACATAGGTACTTAAATACATAGAAAACATCCAAGACTCAGGAACAAATATTCGCGGTTATCACACAGATATCTGGGATTTGAACCCAGGACCGCTGGCTTCGGGGGCAGGGTCACTCCCAACTGGGCCAACGTGTTCTCAAATACTGGTCGCATCTCTTACATTTGACATACATAATGAAAGAGATGCAATTAGTGTTTGGCAATAAAATAAGTGAAGAGATGCTAGTCCTGGAAATTTAACTTTGACAAAGTGACAGGTGCAACTAGGTACAATCATTATTGTCAGGTGGTACTTAAGTACCACATATGGAATGATGTTTATTCATTAGCATTCTTCTAGCAAGTGACGCAGCTACTAGTCTTAGATAGAGTTACATTTAAAACACTACGTTACAGTAGACGGATAAGATTCGATCATCATAACCTGCGGCCCTGTCATGCAGCCGCATCGAGCAGGGAGTTGGGTAGATCGAGCGAGTATGTAAATGGGTCGCTTTTCATGCCCCTTCTGCTGCCACTCGCGCCCGTAAGTGCTTATAGCAAGCATCCTCCTCCTAATAGGCGTTGCTCCTAATATAGGGTTAGGAGCAGCTTATAAACACCCACAGCTCTTGCGAGAAGCTGCGTGTAAATGGATACCTTATTCACATGTACATTCTTTTCTTAAGACACTAATTACATAGGACCGCGCAAATAAAAGGATACTCGTGTCAGTAAAGTTCCCTGTCCTGAACAAGTCGCTTGAAGCTTAGACAAACTGAGATTCGGGTCTTTCTTTTGAACAACGGTGTGGTGGTGGTCACCGACGATGAGCGAGAAGCGAGTAGAGCCGAGATCAACTATTAATACCAGAGGTGGCTGAAAAGTAATCTACCTAAGTATGAGGTAAAAGACTGGCACGGCTAGTTTTTTTTATTTTTCAATATAGTCTCCTGCTAGAGAAATGCACTTATTGCATTTGTCATAAAGTGACATTAGACCGTTAAAATAATATTCTTTTGTTTTCTCGACAAAATGATCATTTACTGCGGACTTCATGTCTTCATCGGTCGGGAAATTTCGCCCTCTTAGATCTTTTTTTAAAAGCCTGAATAAAAAGTAATCGCAGGAGAGGGGGGGGGGATCTGGACTATAAGGTGGATGATCCAGCTGGTCGAAGCCATTTGCACTCATAGCTGCCTTCACTACTCGAGCGGTGTACACTGGGGCGTTGTCGTGCAATATTAGAACTCCTTTGCCCAGTTTGCCTCGCTCGTCGTTTCTCTTTTATTTTTTCCCGGAGCTTAATTAACAAGTTGGCATAATAATTAGCATTCATCGTAGTATTTTTGGGTAAATAATCTATTAACAAAATTCCGTCGGCATTCCAAAAAATGGTAGCCATGACTTTGCCTGCTGACGGACGGACGTTAAACTTGCGAGGAGGCTTCTCTCCCTTAAATATCCATTGCATAGATTCCTGTTTGCTTTCAGGATCCCATTGGCGAATCCATGTTTCGTCACAAGTTATTTTAGAAATAGTTTCTTCCTCCATACCTTTGCTCATTTCTAAAAATGCCTTGCAACACTGGGCACGTCGATCCTTATCAAATGGAGTCAGCATTCTGGGCACCCAACGAGCACTAACCTTTGACATTCCCAAATACTCATGAATAATTTGGTGCACTCTTTCTTTACTAATGCCAATGTCTCTAGAATTCTCCTACTGTTTTATACGTCGGTCTTCCATATTTTTTTTTTATATTGGCCATATTTTCATCAGTAACTGCGGAAACCGGCCTTCCACTGCGATGATCGTCTTCAAGGCTCTCGCGGTCATTTTTAAATTGCTTTGACCAAAACTTTACGACGAATTCGGAAGGACAAGAGTTACCTAACACCGCTAACATGCGTTGTCTGATTTGCGATGGAGTATTACCCTCCTTAGTGAGGAATTTAATAACCGCACGTTGCTCAATTTTAATAATTTTACTTTTTTCTTCCGACATGTTCACAACTCACAGCTGCCAATCCGAAGCGAAACATAGTAAACAAAAGAATGGCGGCAATTTCAAAAAAGGAATAAACAGCCAATACGATACCTTAGAGGCCAGTAACACTTTTTAATTATACAGGGTGTTAGGTAGAGCGTTGTCAAAAAGAAACAGGCGAGTAGAAGAGACCATTAGCTACCCATTTCAGGTACTTTAACCCTTAATTTGTCTAAGGGCTATTTAATACCGTTTTTTTTTTTAATTTTATTACAAGACACCGAAATTCGACCTTTAAACCCCGAAAAAAAGGAACTACTTGGTGTATTGACAAAATATTAATTTTGATAGATTGTTAAATGTTGTGGTGTTCAAATGAAACTGTTACCGGAAGCGTAAAGCTACTTTAAAAAATAATGGGGGCTCCCAAAGTTTCAGAAACCGATAAAGAAATCTTTCAACCTCAACTTTACAATGAAATTAAAAAAAAAACAAAGTGATTACAATTCTTCCAATTTCCTAAAAACATCTCCTGTTCGCGCCAATTCTAATGGTGTGCCACATGCATAACCAAACTCTTAATAATTCGAGTTATTTGCTAATAACTTCCACCCGGCCGTGCATGTGGCGATTTCGATGTTTGAGAAAATTAACTTCTCTGTTCATTTACCACGTCTTACGCAGTTAGATAGTGTTTTCTCTCTCTAACATCCTTCTAACATATGGAAGATAAGGTTAGGTTAGGTTAGTAATTTATTTAAATTTTATTAGTAAAAATCTGAGGATATTGACTCAGGATCCCCAAAATGGTAACTTTTCTAATTCATAGTCACAACACAAAAAATATTTTTTTTTACAACAATTGCTCAAATTGATGACCATTTTGACCAATACAGGCACGATATCTCTTCCGTATTTCGACTGTCGTCGTTTTTAGTTGCATTTCTTCTTTCATCACATGAAAAGCATGTTCAATTTTCTCAATTAAATGATCTCGGCTTCTGACTTCGGTGGCATAAACCAAATTCTTTGCATGTCCCCAGACATAAAAATCAAGCGGTGTGAGGTCTGGGGACCGTGCGGGCCACGGGATGGGTCCACCTCGTCCGATCCAGGAGTTTGGGAACACATTGTCTAGGTGCTCTCTCACCGACAATCTCCAATGTGCTGGGCACCCGTCTTGATGGAAAACAATCGGTCGGTTTTCCTCAAATATCGGTAAATGTGCGACTAATCTTGGCAGATCATTCTGCAGGAATTCTAGATAATTGTCCCCGTTCAGGTTGTCTGGCAAATAATGTGGCCCTATCAATATGTTTCCAATAACTCCGGCCCACACGTTGACGCTAAAACGTCGTTGAAAACATCTCGCTCTTTTGGGGTGTGGGTTTTGTCCTTTTGGAGCCCATTCATGCAAATTGTGAAGATTTAAAATCCCCTCCTTAGTAAATTTGGACTCGTCGGTCCATAAAATGCTTTTTAAAAAAAAAAACGTCGTCCACATCCGTGTGCAGTTACAAACGGCAAAACTCGACTCGTCTGTTATAATCATTATCCTCCAAGCCTAAAACAAATCAACTAAAAAATAAGAATTTATGATCTGACAGTTGGTACTTCAAAACCTACATAGGCCGGCCACGGACACGCGTAAAACATTTAAAAATGCAAAACATGACCACTACTGACAATAAATAATTAAAAAAACAATCACTTTATCTTGAACAACTTGTAAATACCTTGCACAGGAGTGTAATGGAAAGCGTGTTTTCCATCAGCCCGTAGCACTGACCATACCTTCCATAAGCTCAAGTCAAGCATTTCAGCAGCGACTCTTATGCTTATGGTGGGATTCTGGTCGAAAAGGTCCAACACCCTTTCATCGTCGGCAGCATTTGGTTGATGAGCGTTTACTCGAGGCTCTAGAAACTGCAAATTCCCGGTTTCCCGTAGCCGTCGGTACGTATTAGAGAACGTGCGGCGGTCGGGCACACGCCTGTCAGGATAGCGTTCTTGATAAATTCTTTGGGCATGGCTTGCGTTTGTTTCAGCTCTTCCATAGGCTAGTAACATGTCGGCATACTCCTCGGAGGAGTAAGCCGCCACTGTAACAATTAAATTAAAATAAACTTAACGAAAATACTAACACAACTCAACGATAATGAGGTAACAATAAAGATGGGGTTAAAAATCACCGACATGTCAAAAGCTGTCAAATACCGGCCATTAATTACTGGACTTTATGTAGGTAGTATCGAGGAGGTTTTAATCTAGGTACCCTCTATGGCAATACGAGAAAGAATAAGTGTAAGACGTGGTAAATGAACAGAGAAGTAAATTTTCTCAAATATCGAATTCGCCACATTCAACAAGTTATTAGCAAATAACTCGAATTAAGAGTTTTGTTATGCATGTGGCATACCATTAGAATTGGCGTGAACAGGAGATGTTTTTAGGAAATTGGAAGAATTGTAATCACTTTGGTTTTTTTTTAATTTCATTGTAAAGTTGAGGTTGAAAGATTTCTTTATCGGTTTCTGAAACTTTGGGAGCCCCCATTATTTTTTAAAGTAGCTTTACGCTTCCAGTAACAGTTTTATTTGAACACCACAACATTTAACAATCTATCAAAATTAAAATTTTGTCAATACACGAAATAGTTCCTTTTTTTCGGGGTTTAAAGGTCGAATTTCGGTGTCTTGTAATAAAATTAAAAAAAAACGGTATTAAATAGCCCTTAGACAAATTAAGGGTTAAAGTACCTGAAATGGATAGCTAATGGTCTCTTCTACTCGCTTGTTTCTTTTTGACAACGCTCTACCTAACACCCTGTATATGGACAAAGAAGATTACTTTTCAGCCACCCCTCGTACATGTGTCTCTTTTGTTTACACGAGATCTATCATTTTATTGGAGAGTTCTCGCCGGCAGTGTGAACAGGCAGCGATCAATTATTAATGCATGTCTCTCTTTTACCGACACGGGATCTAATCTTTTGTTCGTTTCTTGAGCGAGAAAGTTGATAGCTAATCGCTTCCTCGCCCTTGGTGGGTAGTCTTATGCAAGCACGACTACCTGGGATGCGTGTAGTGGAAGAACATGTGGTAGATATCAAAGCCCTTGCCGCTGGTGGCGTCATTGCAGCCTTCGGTGACGACCGGGAAGGAGCGGTAGAAGTCGCACGTGTCCAGGTTGCGGATGTCCGGGCACTTCTGCATGGTAGCCTGCGCAATAGAATGGCTGTAGCTCGAATGGCAATAGGCCATTGGCCATGGTCTACGTGCCGAAAGAGGACAACACGCTCGATCTAACAGTTAGACGTCCAATGCCATGTACCACGCCTTATCAAATATAATGACCTAACACACAGAGTTCTGAAAGGAGAATATATCTAACAAACTTACAAGGTAGAGAACAGATGCCTTACTACAGATGCCTTACTACAATTCAAAAATTGTAGGGTGGTTGACGTTTTATTACATTAAAATCTATCCGTGACATCCTCTAATCACACCACTAATAGCTCTATTTTGATGAGTATATAAAACACTAGTAATACCTGCGACTTTGTCCGCGTAGTAGTCGTTTATCGCTGAAGAACCGTCCGATTTTTCTGGATAGAAATTACGCTACTCCTTCCCCGGGATTCAAACTATGTTCATACCAAATTTCACCTAAATTGGTTTAGCGGCTTATCCATGAAAGCGTAATAAATAGACAGACAAGCGTTTCTTTCACATTATTAGTATATTAGTATGGATATGCTAAAGAAGAGCAAGGTTTTCAATAGGTGAGTATATATTTACTTAAGTAGAGATCTCGGCGAATATGGATGTCAATATACATAAGCAGTCAACTAAGGAATAAATATCTTACTTCTAACATATCAATAAAGCTTACAAATCTGAAACTGAAAGGTAAGTTTTTTCTGAAACCTTTATCTTCCTGGATAAGCCCAACCTAACCTACAGTTTCTGTAGTCTTTAAACATTTTGAAAAGTTAATGGGTTCAGAAAAAAACGTTTTTTAGCTTATATTCGGACAAAAAGACAGCGGGCAAACGTTTTTAGTGTTTGAGATGTTACCTACCATCAATAACAGTTCTACCTGCATATCCCACCCGTCGCTGAAGTTCCTGGAAATATTCATCTGCCCGGAGAGAATGAAGTCGTAATATTTCCTGGTGATGCTCAGCTCAGAGATCTTGATGGGCAGCTCCTGCTTCACGGCGCAGGGGCCCACGCGGCTCACGAACAGGTGCGTGGGCGCAATTGAGCCCAGCGCCAAGGGCATACAGGAGACGAGGAGAAGACGGTACATTTTGGTTGAGGTCACTAGCTCTTGTAGACGTGGGACAAAGACAAGTGGAAAATGGAGTGGTAGATGTAGACACCTCTTTTTAGCGGTAGCAGAATCATAAAAGAGACAACGGTAGGTTTTATTTTAGTAGGGGTTGTGCGCCTGATGTTGTGTTTTCTAGAATACTTTGCTCCTGTTTCGAGTAGACCGAATAAATCGACACGATAGTGGCGACAGTGTACTTTATATCTTTACGCGCTCATTCTTTGCAAATAGATTTTCATCTATTATTTCGAAATAAAAACACCAAAGTAATTGTACGCCACGTCAGCGAGTCCGTTTTCCTGGTAAGACTGCGCTATAATAATTACAGGCCGTTCACTACTGCCCGCAAATTGACATTACACAAATACTTTTCAACTTTTTGAAGGATTACGCCTTGCTAAGGTATTCTAAACTCTCTGGACAGGGCTAACAGGGGGCACAATAACGGTCTCTATTGGTTACTAATGAAATTTTAATCACTTTTTGATGATACATTGTCAAGGATCCCATCCCATGTTGATTGAAATCATAATGGCATCCCAGCTAAATTACACACATTATAAATTAACCCCCCCACCACGCCGTCCGCCACGTCACATTTTTAGGCACAATTTTCACCATCGTTTAGTTGAGACCATTTCTTGAGGAATCCATGTTTACTGCTGAGCTTGCCCTCTATTTTTCTCAATAAAAAAAAGGTTGCTTTTGACAATGTTACCGTATTATCAACGTTACGAGAGCTCTTACTTACTTGACAGTAATGGCGGCTGGGCAGCTGAGTAAACCATAGGTTAGCAACAAACCCACTTGCAGTTGCAGGGCAAACGAAATATTTGTAGGTACGCCAGCCTTGGCAAAACAACATACGATGTATGACTATTGTAACACCTTTTATATACGCTTGTTTTTATGCAAATAAACTATTCACTCATTCATTCATTCATTCATTCAAACCAATACACAAATACATAAATTGTTGTATATGTAAACTATGGATTTAGTAAGTATATCTAGAGAGTTGATTGATAGTATTACTTATAAGTACTTCTACAAAAAATATTAATGAAACAAAGACAACATTTACATTATCATAATTGTTATCGTGTTGATTTCTGTCCCCGGCGCCGTACAATAGAGTAAATCGTCAAAAACTGGCCAGTTACTAAAATTTAGTTTAGTTACTAGCCACCAATTTTATATACTGACTCTGTTAGTAAAGAAAGCTTAACAGTACTCCGAATAATATTTCTGGAACTAGGGTATTATATTTTTATCGCAGAAATATCAGCATATAACTTTTGGTTTACACTTATTATTTCAAAGTGGCCAGTTACTGGCGGTAGCCGGGTGAATATTTGAAGATGAGCATATTGGAGGTGTAAGAAAAAAAACTAAATATCGACTCAGATGTGGATTTTTATCGGTTTTACTTACGAGTCAACGTATTAATAATACGTAGAAGCAAAAGGGACAGTAATTACACCAATATATATCTATATATTTCAGATTTTTTTTTCTGCAAACGGTAGTGAGAAATAATACGTACGGTAATGAGAATTTTATGAATGGTAATTAGTACGGATGAATGGTAAGGATAATTTATGAAATGGTAGTGAGAAATAACAAATTTGTTAAGGGAATTTCAAAAATGGTAATGAGGCTGACGATGATTACACAAAAAAAAATAACATTATTAATCATCTTTTCAAAAGTCTTCATGCATACTCAAAAATAAAAACACGATAACAACCTTCCACCATAACAGTAGCTGTTAAAAATTAAAATATTTAAACTCCTCATTAGAAATTACTAGGGGAAACTTAAAACACGTTTGTTGTATGGGAGCCCCCCTTAAATATTAACTTTATTCGGTTTTTAGTATTTGTTGTTATAGCGGCAACAGAAATACATCTTCTGTGAAAATTTCAACTGTCTAGCTATCACGGTTCATGAGATACAGCCTGGTGACAGACAGACAGACAGACAGACAGACGGACAGACGGACAGACGGACAGCGAAGTCTTATAGTAATAGGGTCCCGTTTTACCCTTTGGGTACGGAACCCTAAAAATGATGTACTTATTTTTTCCAGTATTGCTGATGAATTTATTAATTATTTACATGTTTTTTTTTTCATTCAACAGTATAAATATTATACTGATTCTCATTACCATTTCAACATTCTCACTACCATTCGTCAAAATGAAATGGTAAAAAATGGTACCTAATTATGAAAATGGTAAGGAGATATTAGTCAATATGTCACCGTTAAAGGTAATAAAAAAAGTTTAAAAACATTACACATATATCAATACCAAAGCGACCCAATCGTACATATTTTAGTATAAAAATTGTATAAAAATCTCTAAAAAACATATCTTTGGAACCTCGAATGGTGTGGAGAAAAATATCTGACCAAAACGATTTCCGACTTGTGATTAGGTATTAATTTCAGCGCGAAGTCACTAAAAACGCGTGCGGCTCACTCCAGTCGCCAACGGGAACTGCCATCGATCGGCGCTTTTGATCGTTGACAGTTTAAAAAAGGCGCGAAGTATTTTTTTAGCTGCGTATATTGTAACGAACGGTAGTGAGTATCAGGCTCTGGGACATTTTTCTAAGCGATAAAAAATAACTTGAAAGTGTTCTTTAAGCCGTGTAATTGTAACGTTTACTAAAACCACTATTATATTATACAAATAATTGCATAAACATACAATCTTCAGCATAATACCGTATTATTTTTAACATAGACTATTCAAATTTGGGATTTGGGACACGACTGGTAGTGAGATTTGACGACTTTATGTATAAATTAATCATATTTATATTTACAATTAATATATTTTATATACATTATTCTATAAAGCCAAAGTTATAAATTGTATAAAAAAAATGTTTGTTTAGATTAATATAATTTTAAATAGTTCTTTACTAATCGCCGCGTAATATGTACATCTTCAAATATTCACCCAGCCAATAACAGACTATTAACGGCCGAAACCTATATGCAAACCGCGGATAGATAAGGCTTACTTCGGGTTGAAATTTGACATTTGCCCATACAAAATGTGTCAAATTTTAATCCGAAGTAAGGCTATCTGTCCGCGGTTTGAATATAGGGTTCGGCCGTTACTCTATCCGAACTAATATTTTAAATGTGAAAGTGTGTTTATTTATTTATTTGTTCCTCGTTCACACTTTTAACGCCTTTACTGACGGTGTGAAATGGTACAGAGATATGGGTCCTATAGTGAAAAAGGCCGACTTAACCTTTAATAAAAAAAACTTTTATTACGAGTAAAGAAGGGTACACAAGTCTTCTTAAGATCTAGGGAAAAGCATATATAAGCGTTTATGTTTTTTACGTTTACGTTTATGTTTTATATACTAGTTAATATTTTTTTTAAAACGATTTTTTAAGACGACAAATCTTTAGCGAGTACCTGGGTCATACATAGATTTAGATTAGCGTCTTTTCTGTGGACACGCCGGAAGTTAACGTTTTTAAGGCCTAATTTTTTGTCTAAGCCCATTTCCGCATAAACGGCGTCAGGACGTCAAAACAAAACTTATAGCTTTCAACTATTTACCACAGGAAAGACAACTTTTGTTTTTAAGAGTATGTATGACCCACCTATACTAGACCTATTTATACCCTTTTTCACTTGATCTTCAGCCTATTGTACCCTTGTTCACTAGTACCTACCCCGTCTATAGCCCGGAGACGGACATTGGGTACATATCAACTCTCTATTCAGGATCCTACGGCGCGGATGGAGTCGCGGCAAACGCTATCTACAGGGTGTTTGGTAAATAGTGGATAACCCGAATAGGGCTGACAGAGCAGCTCATAAGCTATCGCTTTAACCCCCATGTAAGTTCAGCAATTGTTAATAGTTTCCGAGATATTGGTCATTTAAATCGGATTTTTTGTAATTTTTCCTTATATCCGTGTTACGAAAAACCCCTAAGTTCAAGTATTAATTCAATTTTTTTTTCGTTGTTTCTTGCATGGTTAGAATCACTATGAACTAAGGAAGTTTTTAAAGCTACATGCCCAGTTTTTTTTCATGACAACTTTTTGAGTAAACGCACAAAGTTTGTTTTTCCATACTACGTGAAAAACAAACGCGGGGATTTCTTAGTATGGAAAAAGTAACTTAGTGAGTTTACTCAAAAAGTTGTCATGAAAAAAACTTGGCATGTAGCTTTAAAAACTTCCTTAGTTCATAGTGATTCTAACCATGCAAGAAAAAAGTGAAAAAAATATGAATTAATACATGAAATTAAGGGTTTTTCGTAACATGGACATAAGGAAAAATGACAAAAAATCCGATTAAAAGTTCAAATATCTCGAAAACCGTGCGACTTTTACTAGACCTATTTTAGCTTTTTCATAACGTCCTAAGTGCCCTCTATCCATAGTTCAAGGATTATCCACTCATTACCTAACACCCTGTATACTAATATTATAAACAGGTAAAGTTTGTGAGTTTGTGAGGGATACCTTTTATCCCGGAAAATTGAAAAGTTCCCGAGGAGATAGCGATAAACGAGGTATTTGACATATATAGATGACACTATCAAATTGTGTTTTAATAGTGTCGTCTACATACACCCGGGTAGAGCTCGGTCGCTCAGGGCCTCTATTCTAGCGATATAACGATATCGCGGATAAAATGTTTTAAAATCGTTTATGTCACAGTCGCCATTATTGTAAATGACATAAAGAGTCATCAAAACGTTGACAATACGGAAACACGTCAAATACGATATCGTTATTACCGTGCAGAATCCCAGGGCCTCTATTCAACTGCGTTATAACGATATCGTTTTTGACCTGTTTCCGTATTGTCAACGTTTTGATTTTATTATTTGTTGTTTTAGCGACAGACAGAGATAGACCCTTTGGCCCCATAGTACCTAGTGAAATTATTTACAAGCTAACCCATTTTTTATAAAAATAGAATAGAAAAGTTTTTTCAACAATTCTTGAACAATGACATAAAAGATTACAGAAACATAAAGTACACCATGTTAACTTACAGATAATATTTATTTGCCATTATATAATTTTTCATCATTTATATTACCTACATGTACGTCCGTGCTACTGATATTTGCTCACCAGTGTATGTTGAGTATAATATGACTATTTGTAGTTACTAGCCTAGAGTGAATGTCTTATTAAAGAAGATAAGCAGTAGGTTAACTCGTTTAGATTATATTTCTTTTTATTACTTACGTAAATGTAAAAAACTCGACAGTTATCTTTTTAAAGCTGACAAAATATACCTGCAATAGCTCTCATAGTCTGTCGGGTTCGGGTAAAGGCGGATAAATTTGCATAAGATCGAGTAAGAGCGAATGAGAGAGACGGTTGTTTCAAAAACCGGGCAAGAGTATGTCGGACCAGGCTCAGTGTAGGGTTATTACGTCGTTGCTATTAAGTAACGCAATAAACTACCTATCTAAAAAAAACAACAAGTTTGAACGAATTTTCTAGCTAAATTTATTTGGTGCTGTCTTGGATGATTTTCATTAGGTACACACACAAAATTTCAGATTTGTTACTTTGATAGTTTCTAAGAAAAAGTGTGACGTACAG
Organism: Acleris holmiana; assembly: GCA_949316455.1. NCBI lineage: Eukaryota > Metazoa > Arthropoda > Insecta > Lepidoptera > Tortricidae > Acleris > Acleris holmiana. Next base: position 16,039,120 of record OX438775.1, read on the forward strand.
ACAGACAGACGGACCTGGCGAAGCTACAAGGGTTTGACTTTGTAACCCTCCTTAGCTTAAAAAGAGATATATTGCAATGTTCTGAGGTGTATACGCTAGTTCGATTAGTGATTTATACCTATCCTTAAATTCACTCCAATTTAAACTTGTTTATCTCTGACATTGGTATTAAACAGATAAAATGGTTAATTTATCTAAATCCCACTCTTACTTATAACGGTATTTTGTTATCTGAATTTTAGCGGGTACAAATCCGTTCGATTGGGCGACTGACGATAGAGTGCAAGAGAGTGATAGAAGGAGAAATGCCCAAGACCACGATAGAATGATGTAAGTTTAGTTTAGTTGGACTAAGTACTTAGCTGTAATTTTGTGCTGTTTTGGCTTTAGCTGTTAAGGTACAAATTTGTTTTATAAATAAATAAATAAATAAATAAATGTTCTACAGGGAATGATTTCGTATCTACATCTATCGCCACAAGATTGGATCAGTCTTATGGCCGTATTAATAAACTCGTCTCAAGAAACGTTAAACCATGGAAAGGGGATCCTATCATTTCATAACAAACGTTTCACAAATGATTCATTTCCTAAACATATAATTTGACAACCCACGTTTTTTTCCGAAACTGTAAATAATTACAGCTTGGCTTGTAGTACTGTTAGGTGATGGGCTTGCAACCTGTCACTAATACACTAGTAAACTTCTTGGCCTGATTGTGCAAAATATGGTTACAGAATTATAAACAAGTGTTTTTAGAGTTGTTGGTGTTTCTGTAGCTCTGCCTACCCCACTCTGGGAATGAAGGCGTGATGTTATGTGTATGTGTAAATAATTCTGGATTTTTTTCAGCACCATCGTGTAGAACCCTATAGGTTAGGTTAGGTTAGTTTTATAAAAATCCTGAAATATTTGTAGTTACAGAAAGAAAGCGGGTTGGCAAATTAATAGGTTGCCAAACGATGCATTTGTCAAAGATTTGTCGGTGAAAAGGCAGAGAACCCGTAGAAAGCTGTCATTTTTGACGTATCTTGGGACGGGCATTTAAACCGAGATCAGTTTATTAATACAGGCCTTAGTATTGGAGTCTTGAGAATTCAATTGTATGTATGTATGTATGTATGTATGTAAACACTTTATCAAAAATAAAAATCTTAAATTGATTGATTGATTCATTTTTTCTTTAATTGTCTATGGGTCTCAGATTCCACTTACCATCAGGTGGAGTAAGTGCTAATGCGCCTTCTTATTGCCATAAAAAAACATCCTTATTTTAATAATCTAATACCAGGCAGAGGCTCTATATTGACCACCTAGGTTTAGTTACAATTTCAACCTTAATGTCTTATTTTACGGTACAAATGTGATTGTGGAGGGTATCTTAAACATTTAACCTAACCTAACCTACGTATTTAATGTTTAACTTACCCTGAAAACATTATGGTTTTAGCAGAAAATAGCGTTCGATGAAATGAAATTCGATAGAATGATACATTCGATGAAGTGAGGGCTGAGATTCAACACGGTAAAAACGATATCGCCTTTGAAGTTTTTCCGTATTGTCAACGTTTTGACAACTCTTGTGTACTTGATCATAATGGCGGCCGAGTTAAAAACGATACTAAAACACGTCAAACGCAAGATCACTTTAACCCAGTAGAATAGAGGCCCAGGTGGGTTATTATGACAGAACTGCATGGTTATGTCATAGTCACCCCCAGGTCCTATACCTATGGGTCGACAATTCATCTATGAAATAGCAATACCGCGTAACTAACTACAAATTTAATAAGTTGAAAAATACTCCTTAACAAGTAAGTCAGTAAGGGACATTTTGAAACTTATTGAATTTGTTATTTACGCGGTATAATCGGTGTTTAATCGACGAATTGCATTCACAAAAATGCGTTGCGAACCCTGAGGACTAAGGCCTTTATGCTAGTCATATTATTATGATGATATTTGATTATTCTGTTATTTTTTATACTTATCAACATTACGTATATACGATACGATATCAAACGAATATGACGTATCAGGTCGCAGTCACGTGCGGGCAAACATGTCGCGTTTCAAAGCCGTTTGATTTCGGGTCAGTGTACCCAGCACGGTTCTCTGCCTTTTCGCCGACAAATCTTTGCAAATGCATTCTTTTCGCAACCTATTCATTTGTCAACCCACTTTTTTTCTGTAACTACAAATATTTTAGGATTTTTATAAAACTAACCTAACCTAACCTATAGGGTTCAACGCGATGGTCCTGAAATAAATCCAGGATTATTTACAGTTTCGGAAAAAAACGCGTGTTGTCTAATGATATGTTTGTGAAATGAATCATTTGTGAAACGTTGGTTATAAAATGATAGGATCCCCCCAGCACATATTACGGGCCCTAGCCAAGATGCAAACGCTACCAACGTTTAAGTACCTAATTATTTTCTGTCGCTCAAAATAAATGAGAATGTCATACCATACATTTTGTGTGATATATTGGCTAGCATAGGCATCACACCCTGCATTGCTCCATTCAATAAATTGTCTACTTTATCGTATCAGCCGAAGGACGTCCACTGCTGAATGAGCTAGACCTAGGTCGGTTTTGTGCTACTTGTATCCATACCCTTCGACGCCTTCCTTCGGTCTTCACCAAATCGTCGGTCCACCTTATGATATGAGAGTCGTTTGTTTCCATACCCTTCGCTTCACCAAATCGTCGGTCCACCTTATAATATGAAAGACCTTTGTGCATATAGTTCATTTTTAAGGTTCCGTATCCATGGGGTAAAAAGGGGACCCTATTACTAAGACTCCACTGTCCGTCTGTCTGTCTGTCTGTCTGTCTGTCTGTCTGTCTGTCTGTCTGTCTGTCTGTCTGTCTGTACCAGGCACCACCAGTCAGGCAGGTGTCTGCAGGCAGGCAGGCAGGTATGAACCGTGATAGCTAGACAGTTGACATTTTCACAGATGATGTATTTCTGTTGCCTCAAAATACTAAATGCAGAATAAGGGCTCCCATACAACAAACGTGATATTTTTGCCGTTTTTTGCCCTCGATGCGCGATTCCGACTCGCACTTGACTGGTTTTAATTGTTTCAAATGTCCGTTGTGAATTGAAAATGGGTACACTACATAATTTCGAATTGATCATAATTCCGAATGCAATGTTTTGATGGAAGATTGGATGTTATATTTTTTGATATCACTTTATCAATCAAACATAGCCTCACCCGCGTACAGAAATTAAATGATGTTTTTATTATGTTTTGTTGCGCTCCAGCATACGGGTAACATAACTCAAGGAGAAATTAATATACAGGGTAATTTTTGAATAGGCGCACAAATTTTGATGGTGTGTTATTTTTTACTCTAGCTTAAAAAATATTAGAGATATTGCCGATTCAATGATTCCACTAACTTAACGATATTCATGGACCCTCTAATGCAGGGGTGCGAGGAGAGCGGAGTGTTGTTAAGTAAGTTAATTAATTAAATTTCAAATTGAGATTGATTGAGAATATCAGTAGGAGAGGGGCTTGTTGTCTGATTAGCTATACAGTCAAGGGCAAAAATATGTATACACTTTAGTACCTTGCCGCTTTAAGCGCTGTCACAATTTCATATGACATAATAATAGACAAGGTACTAAAGTGTATACATATTTTTGCCCTTGACGTACATGAAATTTCAAATTTCGAATATCAATACAGTGTATCGCATACCTACAGCTTGACAACCCATGTCATCATTTCTAGTGTGAATTTGTGTCCACACGAGAAGGTAAAAGAGAGATAATTTGCAACAAAAAAAATTTATTAACAATTATATAAACGATACAAAGGCAAATGTTAAAATTTATGCACTGAAAAAAAAATTACCCTGTATGAACAAAAAACTGACTTTTAAAGAGTCCCACAGAAAATATTTACTTTTTTTACTAGGTTTTAAAAGCCACAGCAAATTGTGAACTATAAAATGATAAATTTGCTCAACTTTGTTTAGATAACAAACGCTTTAAATGGATTATTTGGATAAGAACTCAACGAGGTAGTTATATCCTTACCTAGATATCTATATATGTTCGGGTATTATGTATGTACATTTGCAGAAATTTGTTGGCAGCAGTTTACGTGTTTTTTTTCATGTACCTAATTTAAATGATTATTAAGTAAATTACAAGAGGACTTATAAATTATTCTTGTCTGTCCTCTTGCATTGTACTTACTTACCTATTCTACTCCTAAGTTAACTGAAAGAGATCAAAATGTGCGAAGTATGGATGGATGTTTGTTACTCTTTCACGCAAAAACTACTGGTCGGATTTTGGTGAAATTTGAAATGCAAACAGCTTATACCTTGGATTATCACATAGGCTACCTTTCATATCGCTATTCCCTCGGGAGCTGAGTTATACGCGTACGAAGTCGCGGGCGGAAACTAGTATACTATGTCGTTGCGAATATGTCTTGTAATTGTTTATGTGCAATAAAGAGTTTACATACAAACACGCACACACACACACACACACATCATGCATTTTATTTTGTTTATTATAATATGCTTAATTTAATAGTTCCTATCTCTTTGGTTGCTTACTCCATTATTAAGAAATGTATATATTTTTTTAATAATAACCAAAAATAATTCATTAACCCTGAATTTGGCAAAAATTAAAGAAGTCGTGAATTCAAACCCTATTTGATTTTAAACCAGCATAAAAAAATATCGATTAAAAAAATACAAAAATATAAAAAGTGAACATTAGGTATGTTATGTCAAGTATATTGGACACTATTAAATTATGGCTTAACGTTAGCTGTTTCTGTCTTGGTAATATTTTATAGTGTGGGTGAATTGCAAAAATATTGTACATAGTTGAGGACCTAATTGATGACAAAGTTTAATTGAAACAAATTATTTTTCCTTTGTGTACGAAGATTAACAATACGATTGTACCTATGACTAATTTTCGTTACACAAAGGAAAAAATATTTATTCATTATAATATTCATTTATGAATCAAGCCTAGCCAAGTGTAGATGTCACAATATTATGAATGTGTCTTAATATTACCAGTAATAGTTAAGTCCCCTATATAGTATTTATTTGTATCTCTATCTACAGTATCAATACATAATTTAAATAATTTGAATTTGAAACATAGGTACATCATTGATGGTCTTCGTTGATATGACAAAAGTTTACGGTTTGCCTGTAGTTGTTGGACTACAGTGACCCTGCCTACGCAGCTCGCCGTCCCGGGTTCGGTTCCCAAAAGGAGGAGGAGATTATTGGTCGACTGTACTAGTAATGGTTTTGGATAGCAGACTATGATTGATCTGACATTGAATAAAAACCTAGACGGAAACTAAAGGTCTAAACTAAGTACCATGGATATGGGGGTACTAATGAGTAGGTACTAGTTAACGATAAACATACTTAAATACATAGAAAACACTCAAGACTCAGGAACGGTCACTCATCACTTCAAAAGGAGAAATATTTGTATGTTTATCGTTATTAAGTACCCATGATCGTACCATAGAGCTTAAATTCGGTCTAGGTCAATTTGAGTAAGATTGTCCCCAGATATTATTTAACGACGCGTTTGGCCTAGTTGGTAGTGACCCTGCCTAAGAAGCAAGCGGTCCCGGGTTCGATTCCTAGGATGGGCAAATATTTGTGTGATAAGCACGAGTATCTGTTGCTGAGGGGTGTCTTGCTTATCACACAAATATTTGCCCATCCCAGGAATCGAACCCGGGACCGCTTGCTTCTTAGGCAGGGTCACTACCAACTAGGCCAAACGGTTCGTTAGATAATATCTCGGGACAATCTTACTCAAATTGACCTAGACCGAATTTAAGCTCTATGGTACGATCATGGGTACTTAATAACGATAAACATACAAATATTTCTCCTTTTGAAGTGATGAGTTACCGTTCCTGAGTCTTGAGTGTTTTCTATGTATTTAAGTATGTTTATCGTTAACTAGTACCTACTCATTAGTACCCCCATATCCATGGTACTTAGTCTAGACCTTTAGTTTCCGTCTAGGTTTTTATTCAATGTCAGATCAATCATAGTCTGCAATCCAAAACCATTACTAGTACAGTCGACCAATAATCTCCTTTACCACATTTCGACTCTACTTGTACGAATATAAGGTCCAAAAGTGTCAAAGGAATTACTTGGTCAATACAATAGAGTCGATTTTGCTTTTATATGCGAATTAGACACAGCGGTCACTGTTGTGGACAAAAAGCTTCCGCTCATACAATGATGCAGTCGCATCGCATCGGGTGACGCAGCTGGCCGCGCCGCGTGGCGACCGGAGCGCTTGGTGCAAGGCAAAAGTTGCCATTATCGCAAAGCGAATGAATGAATGAATGAATAAATGATTTTTTTGGGCTTTTAGACTGGAATATCATAAAATTTGGTTCCTTACAAAACACACAGGTACCTTGTAGTTAACACATTCGTCGTGTCTTTTATTGTCGCAAAAGTGCGTGCCAGCGGAATGCATGTAAGAGAAGCATGGCACCGCTGAGAAGTCGATATTTAATTAATTACGTTCTACTTTTACCCGACTGCCGAAGGGGGAGGGTAGGTAATGTTTTTAACCTGTAAGTAAATAAATTAATATAATGGTACAAAGTCACACAAATTTAACTATTTCCAAACTAAGCTCTTGGTAGGTACTAGACAACGATAAACATACTTAAATAGAGAAGATACTTAAATAAAACTAGTTTGAATAACACGACCACAGTCGATTTTGAAATGATCACTAGAGCTCCTTACGTGTAGGGTTTTTTATGAAAAATCACATCCGAATTTAGCGATATATTAAATACCTACTCTGAAACAAAATGTCGTTTCTTAAAATGCTGTTTATTAAGTGAAGCTATTTGTTTTATGTTAAAAATTACCATTCAGTCAAAATAATCCCGGCTCGCTACGGTCCTATCACTTACACCAACCGCTTAGAAATGTCCATAATCTGCTGGCGACGCCGAGTCGACAGATAACAATGATTTCAAATCCATTACGCGCTAGTTTCCCCTGTTAATCTTTCACACCTAGTTTACCAGCAATGTGTGGTTAATTAACTGGTTTATTTAAATGTTCTCTTCTCTGTGTGTGTTATGAATGAATACACATCTCTGACCTTGCCTCAGTTGTACAGTGACCGTCAAACAGACCGCACGCACTATGTCTCCGGATAACTTAACCCTCGTCTTGCATAAGGCGAAAGAACTTAAATTGGTGAGTGTTTGATATCTAAATACAACTTGGAACCGTTCCAGGGACTTAGTACTTGCTATATTTAGAAGCGATTTTTTCGCAAATAGTTAAGACGACTTTAGTCTTGAGGTTATGAAAGTTCAGCAGAGCGTAGATCGATATATTTGCCAATGTTTCCGTGTTTCAGCTGTTTTCACCGGTATGTCAGTGAACCGGCTTTTGTTGTGCGGATTTTTATGTCTGTATTATATTCTATAGAGATAAGAAAGAGCAGAATAATTTGACATCTTATTTTGTCATAAGTTTGTAGGTATTCGTATTGTTTTCTTGATTAACTTATCGATGGTACTAAAGCTTACTGAGGAAACGAAATAAATACGAACGTCAGAGACCAAAAACAAAGTCAGTACCTAAGTAAAATTACTGGTCAAATTGTGTGTTTGTTTAGCAGTTGTAATTTTCTGAAACTTCAGAATAGATTTTCAATTTTTTTTTCTCTAATACGGACTCGACCTACTTTATCCCTGTCTCATTCATATAGATTATATTCATTTTGTCTAAGCCTGAGCGAAGTCCTTAAGGTTAAGTGGTCCGATAACTTAGTTCGATTAATCGACTGCTTTTAGTTAATCTCTGCAATCGTTTTAACAGGACCAGGGGGGTTACCATGACATGCCTAAGTAATTCAGTTTAGGATGAAAGTAAGGGACAGAGCTATAGCTTTTACACGGCTCTGTCTCTTTCTCTCAACGTAAATTGAATTGCTTAGCCATATCATGGTAACCGCTCAGAACACATTATTTTCTAGTAAGTGGTTAGATCGATCGTAACACGAGAAATTCTAAATCACTAGTCGATTGGGTAGCTTTGGTCTTGGAAATGAAGCTAGTTTAGCGTTTCAGTGGTGGTAGGACCCTGTGCAGGGTCCGTCCGGATCGCTACCACCATCTTATCCATTACCCACCCGCCAAGCAACAGTGTTCGCATTGTTGTGTTCCGGTGTGGGGATAAGACAACCGGTGAAATTACTAGCATAGAGGCATTCCATCGTAGTCCTCAGGGTCGGCAACGCATTTGAGGTCTTAGGATTATAGTCTTGAGAATTCAAATGTCTATGGGTCTCAGATTCCACTTACCATCAGGTGGCCTGAGTGCTCGTATGCCTTCTCCATAACATTAAAAAAAATGCTATGTAGTTTAATAAAAAAAAATCAAGTTAAAAATATATAAAATCGAATGATTTACTTACTTGGTTGAAAACTTTTAAATTAATAATCACTTTATAGTTAAAAACGGGAACGAAGATCCATCGTGCGCTCAATTGCCTTTACCTACTTGAAAAACCCGGCAAGAGCATGTCGGACCATCCTCATTACCTATAGGGCCGTCGCCTTTTCTCCAAACACAAAATCCTATCTTCAAAAACCATATTACTTACTATGCACGAGCTAGTTTTAAATTGAAAGTTTGAGACTTTTTTAGATTTTCAATTGGTATATATATTTTAATCGCTTCTAACTCTACAATAAATGAAGTCTACTCTTGAGACTTTTCCTTTTAATTTCAAGGTATTTCAGCTTCAAGGGATTAAAACCGTATACCTGAGTATACGGTTTTAATCCCTTGAAGCTGTGAAAAAATCAAACTTCTAAAAAGATACGGCTATTTATGCCGTAAAAAACGAATATTTCGACACTGAAGGAATCAAAATTTGCACGGTACTTCCCATAGACCTATAATTCTGAAATTTAACAAGGAAGGTCTTATAGTGCAAGTAAAGGAAGAAAATTTAATTTCGTTAAATTAATAGCTCCATCACAAAAAAAAACAGAAATGCGATTGCAAACTTATTTGCAGTCGGTAATCTAATCGCGCCTTATGTCGATGTATGGAGGCAACAGTTTTTCAACGGCATGGCTGAGTTTGTCCCTCAATACAATTTTATATTCTTGTAAGTTTTTACGAAACCCTCGGTGCGTGAGTCCAACTCGCACTTGTCACGCATACTGAAGTATTATTATCACAGCATATCCAGCAAGGCTTGCGATAATTTTTAACACACATGTAGGTATGTTAGGTACTTATTTGTTAATAAGTTATTGATGATACAGATGATTAGTATCATGCCGCGGCATCGGTTATCTACACCAATTATGTGATTAGATATATAACTTAAATCAAAACTAAAAAATCCTATTCCATAAGAAATGTTACTTAATCGATTAACATTAAATAGTTTTCAGTAGGTACCTTTTTTGTTGAACGTCAATAAAGTGTAATTCAAGCCAGTAAATTGGTTTTATATCTGACTTTTACATTAAGCGATTTTTAACAACACAGATTTGAGAATTAACAAGGTAGCGTCCCGATTTAAGGCTCTGCGTAGAGCGGCTGCGAGGTAAATTCGGCTAAATACTCTAAAGTGGTGTTAAATTTTGACACAACTGTAACCTCCTCTTTCCCCGTATCATGAACATAATTAAAATTATACAATTATACATAAACTTTTAACCTAATATTTTGTCTACTCTGTGTAAGTTTCTTATTCTCTGAAAAACATCCTTTAAAGATATAAGTTTGCCTTTGTATCCCTTTTTATTGATATTGCATTTTTTGCGCGTTGTACAATGAAATACTACATAAATGATTATAAAACACATACATGCATAAATGAGTATAAAACACAAAATGAGTACTTATCTAATATATAAAATTCTCGTGTCACAGTGTTAGTTACCATACTCCTCCGAAACGGCTCGACCGATTTTTATGAAATTTTATATGCATATTCAGTAGGTCTGAGAGTCGGCTACTATCTATGTTTCATACCCCTAAGTGACATGAAAGAAACAAAAAAAACATCTGCAGCGGGCGAAGCCGCTGGCGGGTCGCTAGTAAAACTATAAACGCGTTATTCCATCTTACCCGTTTGGAAAACATCTAAATGGGCGCTACATTCTTCCCTTAGGTACTTAAAACTTAACGTTTGTAGTACTTTGTTTTTTCCAGATAAGAATAAATGAACGTTATTATACAAACGTGTTTACCTTAACCTAAATCTATACGTAACTAATTACAATAATAAAAAAATAAAAGAAATGTTACTTAAGCAAAATGATGGTGTTGTGTTTTGTTTGTTATGTAAAATGTGGTTACAGAATTCATACAAGTCTTTTCGGGGTTGTTGATATTTCTGTAGCTCTGCCTACCCCACTCTGGGAATGAAGGCGTGATTTTATGTATGTATGAAAGAAATATTTTTTAGTAAGTATTATCGAATTTATTATAGGAGACGTGTGCAAATTGGACCGATATTATTCAAATGTGAAAAATAACGAAGTAAGTATAGTTGAACGCTGTGATTTGCAATTACGAGTCAACTTAACATTTATTACCCAATATAATTAATACTCGTATCAATGCCCTGCGGTATTAGTTAGCTGTTGGTGATAAGATTACAGTAACTAATCTATGAGAAGTAGGTACCAGGTAGGCTAGTAACGTTGCAATAGAATAAAGTAAATATAGCAATAGATAAATGTAAATATGTACATAAAATGCAGACAAGCTTCTTTTGCCTGGTTTATTTTACTGTCGTTAACGTAAGGGACTTAATTTGTTATTAAATACTATAAAAGATAACGTAATAATATTATGTAAGAAATTAAATAAATATCCTATATAGAAATTACTTATAATTTTTACCTAAAAGACCTAAATAAGCAAAACAAAAAAACCGGCTAAGAATGAGTCGGGCTCGAGCACCGACGTCTTATTTGTATGAAATGTAATAAAGTTAATAAAGACCTGCTGCTGTTTAGCAGCATCTTAAGTTATTATCTACATATCTTTTAAGTCAACATACACCATAAATTATGCCATTTCTGTACTATTTGCTTTTTTGCCAATAAACTATTTAAAACCACATTACAAACATTTAAACCTTTTATCCTAAAAATAAAAGTACAAGGCAACGACTTTAATTTTCCGGTAACGTATTAATCATTTTCAAGTTCTTTTTACATGTATTTTTTTTATCTAGTACTACTAACAACTTCTGAGACAGAGTAAATTAATAGTCACGCTCCATCGGACCTCAATAGAATAAATATACCTACACACAGTTAAAGTTTATTACCCGCGGTTCAAACCACAGATTAAATAAGAGTTCAGAACTTCAACTCACTGGAACACAAACACACTCATTCAAACTACAGTACCTATCTCAACGTCTACTAAGCTTTTTACGATTTACAATATAAATATTGCTTTTGTATTGTTTAACGTTGACAAAACGATGACATGTCTAAAGCATATATTATATCAATTATATCATATATGTTTCCGAGTAGATTAGAGCCCAAGAAGAACACGTGCCTTAAAATTTTAACCCTACTAATATCATGAAAGTAAACGTTTGGATGGATGGACGATTGTTACTCAATCACGCCAGAACGGCTGAAGGGATAATTTGTATGCTGATTACTAGGACAGTTCCCGAGGGAATAGGTAGCGATGATCTACTACTTCGCGGACGGAGTCGCTCGCAAAATCGCCCTTTACCTTTTCTTTGTCCTTTGTCTGAATGTCTAAGGCGGGGAACGAATGTAAGGATTGTGATGGTTTTTTCTTTGGGAATATATAAAATATACAAGAGGAGAGAATTACTTTTCCGCTAATCCTCCTATTTGTCCCCGTTATCAAAGATATTTTGCTCGCTGTAAGGTCTCTTATGCCGGCCAATGATGGGTCAACGTGTACAGGGAGTCCCATTACAACTTGGGAAGTGAGTTGTTGAGAGTTACGTGAACGTCTTTCCTCTTACATAACAATGACAAATATTTTTTTAATTGCAGGAACAAACTCCGATACCGCAAATAGCTGACGATGGTGCGTATGCTTCCACATCAACGTATTTATAATTTATATGTCGTGGGCCTCTGAAGTGAGCGTGTCTATCACGATCACAGGGGCCCTAGCCAAGATGCAAACGCTCCTAAGGTTTTTTTTTTCTTTCGCTCAAAATGTATGGGATGACAGTCGACCACATGGTTTATCGAAACGCAAGAGAATGTCATCCCATACATTTTGAGCGATAGAAAAGAAAAACGTTGGTAGTCTTTGCATCTTGACAGGCAGTCGTTAGCGCTTAGGTTTCGATTGAAAAATTTATGGATTGACGTGAGCCACCGAGATAGTCACGTGGTACTATCTCAGTGACTTGCGTCAATTCCATACATTATTCAATCGAAACATAATCGCTAACGATTGTCGAATGCAACTTGACTAGCCCCACTGGTTACTTTATGTACATAAATTAACATAACACGACCATAACGACCAGTAAATGGTTTATGAAGAATCTGTCTTATTTTTCGTATTCATATACTCGTATATGGATGCATAGGCACATTGTATGTTTATTTTACATTGAAAAAATACCAAGTATAGGTGTGTAAGTAAGTATATGCTCTGCATCATCTTACGAGTATGTTATGACAGAAGTCACAAATGTTTTACATAAGCATACCGTGATGATAAGTAAATTATAAAATTAACGTAGTTATGTGTATGTCTTTTTGCACTGAGTTTACTGGTTTAGCTGTAATTTTAAAATGCAAGTATTGATATACCAAGTAGTAGTTGTTCTGTCAACTCCAGTGTTACTTTCCCTATTCTGCCGTAATACAAAAGAAGGCAGCTAACTGCAACGTAGTAGTCAAAGCATTCTATGCTCTATTGGTATCCATATTATTTGGTAGAATAGGAATGTGCCTATCTTAATCCTCATGATCTGCATATGATCGCAACTGCAAATATAACAGACGACTTCGCTGTTTTAGCAAGTTTACATTATTCGGTTTAACCATAATCAATTTACAGTCACCGACCCGTGTAAACGGTTTCTTCACGGAGTCCGGCTAAACAGAATGCAGCTGACATGTAATTGCGCACCATTATGTACAGTCGTTAGAACTGAACTCCAACTGCAAACAGCGTCTAAACTGCGGTCACCTAGATTGCGGTGCAAATTCTGATCATCTACGGGTCAAGTTACTGAAGTATAAGCTTCGAAAGAGGCTTTTGAAACGAATGTACCATAACTCATAACAAACTTAAAATTCCAGAGGTTCTGCTGCGCATGGACTGCGTGGGCATCTGTGGCTCAGACGTGCATTACTGGCAGAGCGGCTCCTGCGGCCATTTCGTGCTGAAGGAGCCTATGATCATGGGCCACGAGGCGTCGGGCGTCGTCGCCGTGGTATTACTTCATGTTATTTATCCTACAACGTCGTGCGCGACTGTCCCGCGGGGTGACAGGCGTTGGGGGGACGAGGAACCAAGGCGTTAAGGCTCCTACACACCAACAGTCGGACTGACAAGCCAAGAGGGACGTAGCTATCTAAAGGAATGAGAAATATGTATATATCTCCTATTTTAACAGATAGCTGCATCCAAAAAATATTTGAGTTCGACCCTGCAATCAAGGCGCGCGCAAACTATCTACATCTCACCAACAAGCCATCCCTTTTGATTCCTGTACTGCAAACAGATCATAATGAATGCCAGTCGAAATGGCGACGAAGTTTTATTCAGTGCTAATAGCTATTCGTCGACGCTAGAAATATACGGTTAATTAATATTCACAGTAAGCCAATTGTCATTCCAGTTGGAACCTTATTAGCATTAAGTGTTTCTCTTGTACATTGATTTTAATTGAATGTTTAGTCGACTAGTTGGACAAAGCACGAGCGTGAAATAAGGTTAGCTAAGTTATACCTTCCGCTCATAATATCATAGTTATTTTTATTCTAACGTGTTTTCAGTAAGTTAGGACGTTTTAATGTTGTAGTACTGTAGTAAACCTGCCGGACACACCCGCGCGCCGCTGTTGACGTCAGGCGACGCCGGCGCCGGTTCGTTACGTAACAATGCGTAACAAAAACATGCGAAAATAAACCTAACACCGAGAAGCTACGTTCGATTAAGCATAATCAAAGCCAGACGGCATATCGCTCAGTGCCACAAATAATCGCAATGTTGAGAACTAGGTATATTGCTCGTCAATTTTAGGTATGGTTGTACCTACTCGTAGTTTGCGCGCGTATGTAAATTATAGAAATAAAAATAAACTGGTAACTAAACAGAAACAATGTCTTACAAACGTTTACGTTTACGAAGTCTATTACATGAAGTAACACGTAAAAACCTTTTTGCTATTTTATTTAATTCGGCGTCGTTCGAGAAAGAAATTTCGAAGAGGCTCATTGACGTCACTGGAGACCGAAGAGCTGGCAGTTTCCTCGGTCAAGGCATTAGTTTAACTATTCAGCGAAATGCTGCCGTCATCCTCGGTACAATGCCGCAAGGCCCATATTCAGACTTAGCCTTTTAGTTTTAGCTTAGTACACTCGGTGTCAAAAAAATCGCACCTTTGAAATTTTCAAAAGAGGCCTCACAGTCATACCTTAACCTACCTCTAGATGAAATATGGGTTATATCAACATCATGTCAAAATTTCAAACGCGACAATAATAAGTAAATACGTAAACAATAAATTGTACTTCTCCTTTTTTATTAATGGCGGTCCACCGCGATATACGCAGTGATTTCGCCAATGTCAAGTGAGTAGAGTAAAACAGTAAACAATAAATCAAAATCAAAAGCCGGACATCTTTCTATCGGCCATCTTCCCTCCCCGAAGGTTACTGGGAGAAGTGGGAGACCTGTCAAGCACTCCTAAATTGTACTTACAACATTTTAGATGGACATGGGGTTAATTGTCCACTTAAAATTTTGCAAGGCGGAGGAATGATGACGGATGAACAAAGTTGGTTCCCTAACGCTCCATGGGTAGACCTGGGGGGTGATTCTCTCAACACAGCGCTGCGTCGATCTTAAAGGTGAAGTTTTATCTGGCAAGTTTAAGAAGTCCCGTCGGAGCGTACAAAACACATTTTAGCCTTCTGAATTAGGCAGCAGGGCACTGAGTCGAGTTCAGTGTCGTATAAAGCTGCCTAATTGACAAGGCACGCGCTAAAATGTGTTTTGTAAGACTTCACCTTTAAGATCGACGCAGCGCTGTGTTGAGGGAATCACCCCCTGACTGATGTGGATTACATCCGTAAATCAGCGGGAAGACAATGGATGCAATTGGAGCAGGGCCGAGAGGAGTGGCGTGATAAGGAAGATGCATAATACATGCATACCCAACAGTGGGTGGATGGTAGCTGATTGGATGGATGGATGGAAAGATCATTTTAATAACGATGACAGGAGATTATTGGACAAATTTTAACAAAACAAAACTGGTTGTTACGGGAATTCAACAAGTAGTCGATTCTAAGCGAATTTCATTATTTTCCTTACTAAAATAACTCGTATCAGTAAGCCATGTTGCTGGTAAAATTCCTTCTTTGTATTACAATTATTTTTTTATCGGTTTATCACTATATTATGGTGATTACGTTGTATAATGCGACGTATCACTAAACATTATTATTTAATTATGTGATATAGTAATTAAATTATAACTGCGTAATAAAGTAATACGTTGTTAGAGATATTACGCTTACTTTATCTATTTCTTCTTTATTTTACAAGAAACAAATACGTAAAACAATCTTAAACTTTAAAGAGAAAATATGCAGGTGCCTTCTGACAACATATAATACCGGGTGTGGCCTGTAATAGGAGCAATAAATTGAGGGATTGTTTCTACACCACAAACGTAACAACATTTGACCTACAACTTAAAAAAATGATGTAATTTAATATTCGGGATTTTTTCGAACAAACTTAATAGCATTTTCAATGTACTCCATCCAATAGTCTAGTTGACATCAGAGCCCACAAACTTCGAAGTTTTCGCAATACATTGCTTGGAAAGTCTAAATTCATTAATGTTTAGTAAACAATAAGTTATTTTCAAATGTTGTAGAATAAATGTTGTTACGTTTGTGGTGTGGAAACGATCCCTCAATTTATTGCTCCTATTACAGGCCACACCCGGTATAGAGTTGAGTATGATTTAAGACACGTACTTAATTTCCGTTGATGGTGACATCCCGCCGTATTTAATGGTCCTTTTAACCCTTAAGGTCGCAAAATTAAAAAAGTACTGAAATCTAGCCACATTTGTTTTTAAGTGTTCCCAAAATTTTAATGAAATAAAAATTACAAAAAAATAAAAACCGGCCCAGTGCGAGTCGGACTCGCGTTCACGAGGGGTTCCGTACCGTTATCTATACAACATTAGAAACTAATACATTATTATAGTTTCACTTGTCCCGGTGTCTGTCTGTAACGGCAAAAAAACACGTTTTGTTGAATGGGGCCCTCCCTTAAATATTTATTTTATTTTAATTGAATAATTTTACTGTTAAAGTGAATATACAACTAAATATTCTTTAAATATTTCAAGCGTCTATCGGTTGCCGTTATTAATATCGAGCAAAAAACTGTAACAAATCGCGTTTGTTGTATGGGAGCCACACTTAAAGTATTATTTTATTCTGTTTTTAGTATTTGTTGTTATAGCGGTAACAGAAATACATCATCTGTGAAAATTTTAACTGTCTAATCACGGTGCATGAGATACAGCCTGGTGACAGACAGGCAGACGGACAGTGGAGTCTTATAGTACCTAATAGGGTCCCGGTTTTACCCTTTGGGTACGGAACCCTAAAAAACCTGCATAACGTTAGTATAGAAATATATGAAACCTTAAGGCATCAAGTTCGCCTTTTGTATATTAAATGTATTCTTTTGTGCAATAAAGGTTAAATAAATAAAATAACCAACGATGTGTTGGCCTAGTTGGTAGTGAGTTGGTCCCGGGTTCGATTTCCGATATGATCAAATATTTGTGTGATGAACATAGGTACGTTTATTTGTTCAGTCCTGGATGTTTTCTACGTATTTATGTATGTTTTTCTCTTTAAGTATGTTTATAGTGTCTAGTACCTGAGGGTCCGTATATATGTATGCTTGTATATGTATAAACACTTTATTACTAAGGCCAAATTATCCCTTTAACTTTAAGTTATACCTGCCTCCTATTTCACCATCGTGACAATGACACGTGACAGGTGACAATTCGGTATACATTGAAAATTTAATACGCTGATCATCACTGGGTTTCGTATAAGCTGCGCCATGTACCTACGTTGAAATGTCACCTGTCACTGTCAAGATGGTGAAATAGGGGGCTGTTAGTTATGTATAATCAAATTTACATTTGCGGGTGGTAGGATCTTGTGCAGGGTCCGTCTGGATTGCTACCACCATCTTATCCATTAACCTATCGCCAAACAGCAGTGGTCGTATTGTTGTGTTCCGGTTTGGGGATAAGACAGCCGGTGAAATAACTAGCATAGAGGCATTCCATCTTAGTCCTCTTCTTAGTCTTAGGATTGCAGTCTTGTGAATGCGAATGTCTATGGGTCACAGTTTCCACTTAACATCAGGTGGCCTGTGTGCTCGTTTGCCTTCTCAATGCCATAAAAAAACAACATTTATCTTTAACATGAAAAAATGTTTTACATTGACTGTTATTGTGTAGGCACATACTTGTCCGGTGCTAGGTTCTTATAAGAAAGATAAGATTAAACGCCCCTAGCTTTATGTTAAATGATATGTGGTATCTCTGCTCTCGACCTTCAGGTCGAGCATATCTAAATGGTCTTAACTCGTGATAAATCTCAGTTTCCAGTATCTCCTAAAGATAGCATGAACCTGTTAATGATAGCATGTTTATTATGTATGCCTAAGTTAGTATTATTATTTGTGTCATCCATAGCAATGACTTGGGGGACAAGCAGAGGTGAAATGACGGCGTTATTTGTTCTAGTCTGTTCTAAAAGGGGTTAGATAACTACAAAATAAAACGTATTAAGTGTTCATTGCGATGAAACAGTCAAATGTATATTGTAATTTAAATAAAAAATGTTTGTATGTATGTGTTATATTCCAATAGTTGTTGCCCGCGACTCTGTCCGCGTAGAAAAAAAAACATAGTCTATGCTATTCTGTGATAATTTAGCAGTCTAATGTAAAATTATGTTTAAAGTCGGCCCATTAGATTTTGAGTTTATTCTTTACAAACATACGAAAATACAAATCTTCCCTCGTTATAACGTTACTTAAAGCTTTATTAGACTACACGTTATTAAGAGTTAGACAGTTTAACTCTGAATTCTGACAGTTAGATCGGGCTCGACGAGGCTTACTCTCTGAATATCGTTTGCGGAATAACGTGTAATCTAATACCGGCTTTAGTGTAAATTACAGAACATAAACATTTTGTATTTCGTATTTAAGGGTACGTATCACAATATATAAAGTTCAAAACACATAATGGGTCATACATAATGGTTTTATTTCTGAAACCATAAAATTTTCAGGATTGTTATAAAACAAACCTAACCTAACCTAATGGGATCTATGTACTTTTAAAAAATCCTGAAATGTTTACTGTTTAAGAAATAAAACCTTTATGTATTATGACCATTATGTATTTTGTATTTTGATTTTTATATAGTATTATGCTACGATGATTCCCGTATTTAAATTAAAATATGCGAAAGTGTTTTGTAATTTGTACTTTATTAAATTCTGCAATCTGTATCTAATAGAATCAGCAATAATAATGATTTGTAATCAAATCTACTTCCTGTTTATTTGTAATATCATCATTTGTTATTTATCGCGCACAAATAAACACGTGTCGAGTGGCAGGATAAGATAACATGCTATTACATAGGGATTTATCCAACGGCGGTGAAAGTCACAAGGTCAGGGCTGGAATTCTACACGGTAATATCCTATCGTCTTTGGCGCGTTCTTTGTACAGCCATATCGGTATTCTGTTTATCATGCGGATAAATACGAGTAAGCGGACCATCATTGATGCTCGCAACGATTAAAGTGCGCCATATCTTGTTAAGTTGCTATTTACGAGTATTTTATTTATCAAATGCAGAAAATTAATTGGAGCGTACGTTACGCGCCGATTTGAGTAAAGACACTGTATCTGAAATACGGTGCTTGTGAGCCAAGCCTTAAAGTTATTCAGCATTTTATGGTTGACACTTCTAGCTATAATTCTGCTTTGAAATAATCAGATGCCTATTACGCAAACATCTTCTTATTCATGTCACAGTTTATTCTCTTTCTTCGATTAACTCTTCCAACATTACAAGTAAGAAAGGGACAAATTACTCTCATTCATAGCTTTTAAGGGAATTGTCCCGTAACAAGTGATAATTACTAGAAAAGCGTTGCCAGCTCGTCCTTAGGATTTGTTTCCTGTAGAGGTGAAATTATTCCATTAAATTAGTATAAAAAAAAAAAAGTTAAAAAAGCCGAACTCAGGAACACGCAGTTAAAATCTCTCGCAATACTCACGGGCACACTGTATAATAATTGTGCAATAATTGTGCCAATCATTTGAAAATCTTACATTGCATATGCAACCTTCTTTATATGATTTAATTTTATTTGTAGGAATTTAAGTTTATAATAATAGATATTTCATTTCAAAAAACTCAACTAGTAACTACATGAAAAGACAAATTGTTCGTATTATATAACTTATTATAACATCAACGTATTCGAACTTATCGAACTACGAGAAAAAAAGCGATTCAAATGCAAGATCACAGATAATTATTTTTGTTAACTCTATAAGTAAAATGTTAGTATTCCAATTATTTTCATCAGCTGCTATTACAATAACAACTGAATAATTTGAAGGTCTCAACATATAAGTTAGACTTCAGAGTGCTCGACATGTCAAGAGAATATATTTATTTGCGTCGTGATATTACGTTCATTTATACATCTACCCAAAACATTTTCATGTGTTTTGGGAGATGTGACCTTTACTTTTGTTAAATGGAATTTGTAATATATGGTGAATATATCAAAATTTCTCAAAATAAACAAAAATATTAGTCGATCGAATTGTACGAGTAAATGTCCGGGGCTTTAAATTGAAAATAAGTTGTATATTTTTAAATTGGCGTGTGAAATATCAAAAGTCAACACATTTCTCATCGCTAAAATGAGTTGGTGATAAAAGTAATGTTGATCTTAATAGAAAGTATGGTGACAAATACTAGTACACGACGAGCACTCGGACATCCACCTTAAGTTTAAAAAAAAACCTTGATATTCTAGTGCGGTGCTAAAGTAAAGAACCTGGTGGTGGGCGACCGCGTGGCGATCGAGCCGGGCGTGCCGTGCCGGTACTGCGACTTCTGCAAGACGGGCCGCTACCACCTCTGCCCCGACATCATCTTCTGCGCCACCCCGCCCGTGCACGGCAACCTCGCGCGCTACTACAAGCACGCTGCCGACTTCTGCTACAAGTGAGTATCTCACGTCCCAAAACAGGCCACTATAGTTGAATACACAGAAAAAAGAAAAAAAAGATATATTTTACTAAACACCAAAGTTTTAAACAGTAAAGTAAAAAACAAAGTGGTAGTTAGGTGTGTCTTCGTGGCAGTGAACCGGTCACTGGCTCAGCATAATGCTGAGGTCCTGTAGCGCTGATTTTTAGCCAGCACCGAGTGTGAAACGGACGGAACGTTGCACAAACTAATACCTATTAAACAAATACTTATAATGAAACCTTATATTGAGACAATAAAATAAGACCTTACAAAACATATTAAACATATTTTGGTGGCCTGTGTGCTCGTTTGCCTTCTCAATGCCATAAAAAAAATAGTAAAAGGTGCCTACTGAGCTAGTATTCTTGTTGTGGCATTAACAATTTAAGAAACAAAACTAAAATTTAGAAAAAGAAAATAGTGCTGGATAGGAAATTAGGATTTTTGGAGCGTCAACAAATAACCCTTAAGTTAACGCTTAAAGATGCACCTGCTAACAGCAGTAGTCAAGAACCCAGCTCCATAACTCTGCCATTGCTGGTCACTTGCTGGGATTACGACCAATCCGTTGCTAAAGTCCTCTTTACAGAGAGTCATTAAATTTCTACACTAGAATTAAACATAAACGGTAAAAATTAAGAAATCTATATCAAGACAATGGTCAATGGCAACACTAGCTTTGCCCACGACTCCATCTGCGTAGAAGGCGATTTTTCTCCTGTATATTCCTTTAAGAAATATAAAAAATTTCGGGGGAAAAAGAACCTTATCTCCGTCTCCAGGCAGTACTTACGCTAGCAGTACTTACGCTAGTATTATTAGTTATTCTGTGCTCCAGGCTCTATAGTATATTTGTACCAAATTTCTTATCGATAGGTTAATCCTTTTCAGGGTCCAAACCTTGATCGTAGGCGTTGAACCGTGACAAGGGAACAAACAAACATACTTTCGCAGTTACATTTCTATAACCTTTCCTTGCTATCCCCAGGCTGCCTGACCACGTCTCGATGGAAGAGGGAGCGCTGCTGGAGCCCCTGTCGGTGGGCATCCACGCGTGCCGGCGCGCCGGCGTCACCGCGGGCGACACCGTGCTCGTGCTGGGCGCCGGGCCCATCGGGCTCGTCATCATGCTGGCCGCGCGCGCCATGGGTGCCAGCAAGATCCTTATCACAGGTATTTAAGGGTTCCAATTCCAATGTATAAATAAAATGGTGAAGGGATAGATTAATTAAGTATAGACCATACTCAATTAATTTATTCCTTTCTTCGTGTGCGTCGTTTTTCATGAAAAGGACCAACATTGACGGATACATTTGAAAGGGGTGTCTATCATTTCATCGGAACATCTTTCATCAAATTCATCATTTCATCGAACGCTATTTTCTGCTGAAACCATAATGTTTTCAGGGTATCTGAAACATCTATCTTAACATTATGGTTTCGGCAGACAATAGTGTTGGATGAAATGACCATTTTAAAGTCTTAGAATGTGTCGAGATACACCCCCCTTGAGGGTTTTATGGGGTATCAACTTATAAAAATGTTTGGCATTGGAAGAAGAGGCCGGTGTTCTTATTCCTAAACTAAACAAATACATGAAAATCAAACGCTTAAAGCAGTCGGCTCAAGTTAACTTATTTTGCTCGTCATTGAACATTGAAGTCGATATCGCGCCTAGAGCAAAACAGTAAGTACTTCACAAGTCAAAATATTACTGTATTTTAAAAAGAACTTCCTCACCACGTTTTTTTGAGTTGAAACTCATACCGTTTTATATTTCTACCCGAACGTCGAAGAAGGCATGCATTCAACCTGTATGTACAATTCTTGGTTCCGTGAAGAGCCTGAATTTAAAGGATGGCGCTATTTCGACAGACGAGTAGCGAAAACCTATTTTCCTCTAACCTATAATCTCCTTTCAGACATCTTGCAATCCAGGCTGGACTTCGCGAAGAAGCTCGGCGCAGACGCCACAATGCTGGTGACACGTGATGACAGCGAAGCGAAACTGGTGGCGCGCACGCACGAGCTGCTCGGAGAGCACCCGGACATCAGCTTCGACGCCAGCGGGGTGCAGTCCACTGTGCGGCTTTCGATCCTGGTCAGTACACGGCAGTAACGCGCTAGTATAATGTATTTTTTGACGATCACACTTTTAAAATGTCGGATCCATTGTGGTTAGGTACAAGATGTTTTTTTTCTTTAACGAACCTTTTTTATATAATTACGGATACGATGTAAAGCAGCTGTGAAACATACTTTGGAGTCGACAATCTAAACGTCAAAACTATTTAGATCAATAATATTCTTCAAAGTAAAGTTTCACCTATCTAAGGCCACCGGTATCTCCTAACTAAAAAAAACAACGATTAAGTATAAATATTGTGAATAATTTTTCGTTTTTATCGATATACTTACAAAGCTTAAAAATAGAGCTACATACTTACTAGAACACTAATTGACATCCATTACTGTATTGTTTAATGTTTTACCCACTAATTCAAATCATGGAAGAATCTTAAACAACCTTTAAGATAAAACTCTACTTTTTTACACTCGTTAAAATATCTGGATGCATTTGACAAATTTCATCCCTCGGTTAACAATCTACTAAGTACTTAGAAGGCTGTTTTCTTTACCTCCAGGCGACCAAATCCGGCGGAGTGGCGGTGCTGGTGGGCATGGGCAACCCCGAGCTGACGGTGCCCCTGGCGGGCGCCATGGCCCGCGAGGTGGACATTCGCGGCATCTTCCGATACGTAAACGAGTAAGGGCCTTGAAAGATTCTCTAATTGATACTCCTAGAATCTCCTTCTTGCCTGGTACATGGGAAATTAAACCGAGTGCTTATAGGATAAGTAGATTGGTGGTAGGAGTGGCAGAGTACATCCGGGATCACTACCACCGTCTTACCTGCTTCCTGCCCTCCCTCCTTCAAGCAAGTGTTCGCTTGTTCTGGTGTGGTATGGGAGTGACAGCCGGTAAACTGATTACCGACGGATTGAGATACATTTCAGAGACAAAAACTCGTCCCTTTTCAAACGTGCAGTGCATGAAAAGTAGTCACTAAGGAATGACTTAATCATTACTAACGGACTCTGAGTGCAGCCGTTAGTCCTCGGCGTTGGCAGCGCATTTGATGCATGAAGCATTTGACGCATCTAATGTATGAAATAGAATCTCTATTATTACCTATGTACATGCACTTAAGCATCAGTTCCAGGCGTTCTGGCCAGTGTGTTCTTTTCGATCGTAGTCGAAAAAAATTATATTTATCTATATGTCAATCCCTAAAAGCTGGACCTCAACATATAGTTTTCATTTAGTAAAAGCCTTCCTAGCTAACCATTTCCATTCTAAAACCTCTCGGTTTCCTCCAGGTACCCGATCGCACTCTCGATGGTGGCCAGCGGCAAGATCAACGTGAAGCCGCTCGTCACGCACCACTTCACGCTGGAGCAGAGCGTGGAGGCCTACGAGACCGCGCACCGCGGGGAGGGCATCAAGGTCATGATCCACGTGCAACCCCGAGATGGCAACAACAAGACCAAGTTCTAACTCTATCACGCCTAACATGCCCAGGGAAGGAGGTTTCTAAACGAGCATCAAATTTTTACGGCATTTTCTGGCCACTTATAACCACAGTACAGTACAGTAGTAGTAGTTCGTCTTCAAACAAAGGTATATCGCGCGGCTTGCATGTGTGCGTGCCTCGAACGTACTTACGCGCCGCGAGCCACCACAAGTAAACTCAATAAGACGGATCAAGTCGATTCAGTCGAGGCCGCCGCCGCGTTTGCTTGCGTGCGTATTAATTATCAACTATCAGTGGCAATAGGTTACAGAATTAATCTCCTAAAGAGCCGAAGACACACTATTTTTCTATTATACTAGTTAGTTACTAGTTAAGTTGTGTTGTTATGTAACTTACCTGTAAATTAGCTTCGTAACGTGCAATATTATCGGCTGTTACTTTGTACATGTTACAGCAAGACGACCTTAGTTGCCGTGAAAACTTGATCGTTTACCAACCTTACAACTTTTTAAGACACTCCTATCTAAAGCAACAAACTACCGTAAAAAAATTAGACAATTCTACAGGGTGCCGTAAGACTTAGCTAAATTAAAGTTACACGCGGGAACTTACAAGCCCCGGTACCTACGTTCTTGTTGAGTGTTATTTTATTGATACATTAAAGTAGTCTAGGGAACAAAGATAGTACAAAACTACCTACAAAACTGTATATTTGTATAACTTTTCTACTGATTATGACCACAGAAACTTGGTATAGAAACAGACATTTTTGAGCGTTCGACCCGTCCTACTAACTCATCGGGAAGGTGCAAAGTTTGCACCCTTGCACTGCAAAACCTTAGTTATATCACAGAATAAGTAATAGTACAAGTTATATTAGCGATAGGGTCTATTGACAGTTTCGGAAATAAAGCAGTTTGGTCAAATGATATGTTTGGGAAATTAATCAGTTCGGCAAAAACTTTTTGACGAAACGAATGCAACCCGGTTTCACCCAGTGATATAAACGCCCAGTACTTACTGCTCGTGATTCTCTTTTCTCTTTGATTCTATATCAAGTTTTTAATCATTTATCAACCATTGGGTAAGTGGTAATTAGATGTATGACGGGCGAATAAAATACAATTTGATCAAATCGATTTGAATTCGCTTTGTTGTTTCTATAAGATTGGAACTAAACCTAAGTGCTCATGTTTAAAGAATGTTTTTGCTCCTTTTAAGTGAATACATTTTTTTTGTAAAAAGACGACGGTAAATTTTAATTTTAAGGATGTTGTATAAACTACAAAATTAGAAATGAAGTATATTGAAAATTATTATACAAATAAACATATTATTAAAAAACGTTTGATTTTTAACATACTCACCTATCCTAGCATTTTTGTAAGGCCAACATATCGTGACATAATTTGCGATATCGTGCTTCTCTCATCCAACCTACACCGGCCGATCTTCGCATAGCATCGCTCCATCTTGCCCCAGGACATCCTACAAGACCCCCCTGAATCTGCAACTGATAGGCGTCGTAGAGATTGGCTACACGGGTCGGTACAACCAGTCGTTAGATGCTTGGGTCTAGAGAAAATAGACAGTTCATCTAATGTATTAAATAGAATCTCTATTATTATCTACGAGTATGTATATAAAATTCAAAGTCCTGACTCACTGACAGCCTAAACCTAGAAAGCTGTTTTTTTCCCTGGTTTCTGGAAGTCCGTAATTTTAAGGGTTCCGTAGTCAAACTTAGAACCCTTATAGTTTCGCCATGTCCGTCCGTCCGTCCGCAGCCTAGCGCAGAGACTTAGTACTAGAAAGCTGTAATTTGGCATGAATATACATGTTAGTCACGCCAATAAAGTGTACAATAAAATGTAAATAAATATTTCTTTTATGGTTCCTCCCCTACACGTAACTTGGGGATGGATTATTTTTGTCGTCAACCCCATACTGTGGGGTGTCGTTGGATAGGTCTTTCAGAAATATTGTGGGTTTGTAAACACAATTTTTCGATCAAGGGACTCGTTTTTGAAATATTAAGCTTTAAATCGCAAACTTTTGTTAAAGTTACAAAGTTTGTATAGGAGAAAATATTTTTATTAACCCCTCGGGGAATGAAAAAGGGGGTCATTTATTTATTTATGGAAAACCAACAGCTATAAAACAAAGCAATAAATAAAAATATATACGAAAAGCTAATTACAGGTTCTCACCGATAATTACAAGTAGTAAGGTTACTAGTTACACAGATTGGTGCTTTACACCACACATAGTCGCGATTGCACAAAAACAGTTTATCTGTGAATAACAATTATACAAAACAAAATATATTATAATTTTCAATCCAACTGATTAAGGTAATTTAACTATGCATAATTACTCAAAGCATTTTTTTGTAAATTTTTCAATATTATAATTCGTAAAGATTTTTTTTTATGGTCAAATTTACTTGAAACTTAGTAGAAATGCTCTTCAATCCAAATAATGTAAACGGTATTTAAGCGTAACTAAAATAGTGTTTAAGCTACTGTTCAAAATTAAAAATATATTATAATATTTAATGTTCGATACGTGAATAGGTATCGCTGTCTATATACACCCAGGGTTCCGTGTATTTGGTATATTTTTTACCATACTTACTGTGCAGGATTCGGTGGCTTTCATGGAGTCCAATTAAATGTAGTAGATTATTTCGTTTTATAAGGCGTTTATTGAAGAAAATTATACATTAGTATTAAAATCGACGGTGCTCTCGTGGCAGTTAATTTCCGTGTGCGTAAGCTTAGTCGCGTAGAGGGGTGGGGGCGCTTTTTCGCTGTATCCGCTAGGTGTCGCCACTAGGCGTGAACATGGCCCCGGCCTTGGAAGCACCGACTTCCAACAGGAACTAGCAGCTTCATCCGTCGTTGTTTGCCAGCTGCGGTAGCGGGCAGATTTTTGAGAAGGCACGTCGAACTGTTCCCGTCGCTGTGCGGATATCAGCGACGCGGGAGACGCCGTCGTTGCCTGGGAATAATCGTGAAACACGTCCTAGTCGCCATTTCAGTGGTGGTAGATTATCTTCTTTTATTAGAACCAGGCTGTCCCGTTCGATGTCACCTTGGTTTGTCTTCCACTTGGTTCTTAACTGTAGCTCTGAGATATATTCTTTGGACCGCCGCTGCCAAAAGTGCTGACGAAGTTGCTCGATCCTGGCATATCGTGCCAGGCGGGTCGGCTGCTCAGCTGTCAGGTCTTCACTCGCAGGGCTTGTCAGAGGTCGGCCGATCAGGAAATGGGCAGGAGTAAGTGGGGACAAATCGTTAGGGTCTGAGGACATAGGTGACATGGGACGAGAGTTTAAGACAGCTTTGATTTGAGTTAGAACCGCTTAAGTGCTAACAGATAATCGTCAGTGGTGAGACTCGTAACTAATTCTAAGTGAATCGCTCGTGTAATCATGCATATGAACAGACAAACATACGACTTAATAAGTTGTGCACCCCTGCCCTTTCGATTTAGTATGAGCATTGGCCCGGCGTAATCAACGCCTGTTCGAACAAATGGGTACCCGGGGTCTAAGTGTATTATTGACAGGTTGCAAGCCCATCGCCTAACAGTAGGTACTACAAGCCCTTATTCCCGTAGGCGCCCCTTACGACATCCACGGGAAGAAATGCAGTGGCACTATTCTAACCTGGTATCCACCAATACGTCAATATTCTAGCAACCGCTTAAATAACACCCGTAAATAATGATTGCTGCATTACCATGCAGGTTCCTCTATAGGCGTTTCCTAATTTTGGTCCTCTTTTGACAATTGAGAGGCTTTGCGCGAATTAAATTTCAAGAAACAACAGATGTTTGTTAGAATTAAAGTTGTTAGGATGCCCGTAGACTTTACCCAGAACGGCTTCATTAAATTTCATTTAAATTCAGATCGTAGAAAGATCTATGTTACCTCAAATGTAACGCGTGCGAAGCCGCGGGCAAAAGCTAGTTTAGTTGTATTTAGCCCATCTTGATGTCGTTACCACACTGATAATGTTATTAGCTACAACCAGGTACAAGGTATCTTAAAAGGACATGTCCTAAGTTAAAGGGAGGGTTATGTCCTTTTCTTCGCATTTTACGTTAATACCCAAATATCTCAAAAGTATACACTTTGAAACTTTAGAGCTTTCTAAGACTGCAAATGCGTTGCCAACCATGAGGAGTAAGATGGAATTTTAGCCATTTTATAGAAAAAGGGTCTTGACAGATGGGCAGACGCACGCCGGACAGAAGGATAGACGGACAGACACGGACAACAAAGTCATCTTATACTAAAGGCGTCCGTTTTCCAGTAATAGATACGGAACCGTAAAAAAACCTGTAAATTATCTACCAAACTTGCGTACTGAACTCCAAGAAACATGAAAACAAGTTCAAATATAATTAGTTTGTTGACAATGATTACGAGTTATATCTTGCTCGTAATCATCTCCACGTTACATAACGAGCGCAAGCGCCGGCGCAGTCACGTCACAAGGCGCTAAAATGAGCGAAGTGAACTACGCAGCTATCCTGCATGGACCTAAAGATGTCAAGATTGTAAGTTATACAAATACTAAATTATATTAGTAAAGGAAACGTATTTGCTTTTAATTATTTCACGTTTTAACCGGAGTCACAGCGGTTTTAGGTATTATTAACGATAAAGTATCCGTTGCCGGTTAGAGTAGTAGAAACTCCATGTTTCCCGTGGATGTCGTAAGAGGCGACGGCGAGGCACGGGAATAAGAGCTTGAAGTACTGTTTAGGCGAGAGGCTTGCAACCTGTCACTAATGCACATCTTAGCCTGATTGTGCCAATTGTGGTTAAAGAATTAGCTACAAGTCTTTTAAAGTTGTTGGCATTTCTGTAGCTCTGCCTAGCCTACCCCACTTTGGGAATGAAGAATGAATGAAGGTGATGTTGTGTGTATTTTTTAAATTACTTGGAGTTTTCATTTTATATAAGAGTACCAGGGATGATGTTCTACATAATTTTGATAACTCTTTATTTACTTTAGTGACATTAATGGCGTCCGAGTACAA
Organism: Acleris holmiana; assembly: GCA_949316455.1. Lineage (NCBI taxonomy): Eukaryota > Metazoa > Arthropoda > Insecta > Lepidoptera > Tortricidae > Acleris > Acleris holmiana. Next base: position 16,068,357 of record OX438775.1, read on the forward strand.
AATTATACTAAACAACACGTCAAACGCAATATCTTTTTAACCCACTATAATAGGGTGACCGAGCTCTACAAGGGCGGGGACACTATTAAATCGCATGTGTTCTTATGCACCTCGGCACCCGATTTTTTGATGGAGCCCGAATTTTCCCGAAGATGACGACTTGACAGATCGAATACTCCGCGATTTTCATGAAAATCGTTAAAGCCGCTTTCGGGAACGGGATTACTAATATTGCTCGTTGAATAGCATGGAATAAGATAATATAAGATAAGTTTATTGATTACCTAACTATAGTGCCCGGCCGTTGTGAAGTAAATCCTGACACCTGTCATTCCAGTACAAATTATAACCTCAAATCTAAGAATAGGCTATAAATTGTACTGCGATGTCTGCGATGACAGCTGTCAGGATTGACTTCTTATCGGTTGGGAACTATAAGCACAAGAAGATACAAGAAAATATCCCATAATTGGTTCTTAATGTCTATGTAACACCGTTCTATAGTGGGTCAGGGTTCCGTATTGGGCTGATAGTACTGATGCTAATGGTTTTTTTTAGGAAAAATGGCCGATGCCGGTGATCAACGATAATGGTAAGTCCTTGAATATTGCAATATTTACAATTACACTTTTTCTATATTTTTCAAAATACCTGCTAGAAATGTCCGTCAGTGTTGTCCAAACTTGAAATACACTATTTATTTTTGTCAAACATGCTCGGAAAGAACCGTTTTCCGATTGAAACACAAGGGCGGAATATGCCTCATTTTACTCCTAGGAGTAAAAAACCATATGAAAACACTTTTGGACATATTGTATTTAAAAATTATCTCTATTGCCTGTAAAATCAAATTGACCATGAAAAATTAATAAAAGGTGGCGGCGCTGGGGCGGCGCGCGGTGCGGCGGCGGCGAGTCTGCGTCAATTCTCAATACTGTCTCGTAGTTTGCAAAAGGAGATTCTCTCTCAATTTGTCGATATTTTTTTACAAATACTTCTAATTATGCACTTGTATCATTTCCTCGCATTTATTGAGAAAAGAATTATATATGCCTCGACGGTAAAGGGATTGCCTGACTCGTATTTTAGCAGCTAACACCTCGTCAGGCAATCCCTTACTTTCCGCGCCTAGGCAATAATGTACCGCAAATGTTTTCCAGCAGGTTTTTTTGCGGCGTAACTCGACTACATCGGCTTAACGCCGGGTGTATGGTAGTGACTGTGGTTTCTAAAACATGTACGGTGCCCTTCTCACCGTGTATGTCTCGGACCCGCGTATGTAATAGTGATTTTATTTCTTAAAGTAGAGGTTTTAATTTGTTTTGACTATCAAATCGCGGATGCGTCCTTTTTATTAAGATATATTAAAGAGAAAATACTTGTATTCTTTATTGTTACCAATAAAATAGAAAATGACGACCGTTTTGAAACTCTCACCAGTAAAATGCTATATTATCACTAAGTCAAATATACTTTTTTTAATTTTTCTAAACGGATTGAGTCGCGGGTAACAGCTTTTTTTTTAAATAAATAAACACAGTTGGTAAAGTGTTTCATGTTATGTAATATAACTTTACATTATTATAATTTTATGTAATCAACTTAACGGAAAACAGGTACTTAATACACACTAACCTCTTTTATGAAACGAATGTCAATTGTTGTTAATCTATATAAAAAACATAAAACATAATAATTAATATTGTACTTTTATCTTTTCTGTAGCACCGGTATGATCGTTAAATTCCTCTAGTTTATATGGACGAGTAAGTACCACATATTTTTTTTTTAAATACATACATACATAACATCACGCCTTCATTCCCACAGACAGAGCAGAGCAGGCAGAGCTCCAGATTTACCAACAACTCTAAAGACATGTTAATAATTCTGTAACCACATTTTGCACAAGTAGGCTGATTTTTAAATCTTATTCGTAAGCTGATGCAGTTTAATGGTCCATGAGTGTAGATGTTGTAACTGAATTGCACCAAGAAACCCAGAGTTAAATAATCCGCAGAATCCCGTTCCGATAAGATAAGATAAACGAACTAAATCATTTATCTCCCCATTATTTACTTAACATAGGAGGTAAATAAACCTGAACTGAAATTTCATTTGCGTACTAAGTACTAGAACTGTGCAATTTCACGCATAGGTAATGAGATTTAAAATGACACATACGCTTCAGAACATATACGTATAAAGACGCAGAATGTGAAACTTGTTGTGTTTTTATGGTTCAGTACCCAAAGGGTAAAACCGGGACCCTATTACTAAGACTCCACCTGTCCGTCTGTCTCTCTGTCTGTCCGTCACCAGGGTTTATCTCATGAAACATGATAGCTAGACAGTTGAAATTTTCACAGATGATGTATTTGTGTTGCCGCTATAACTATATAAAATGAATATTTAAGGGGGCTTCCCATACAAAAAACGTGATTTATTGCGGTTTTTAGCTCTATATTAATAAACGGCAACAGGTAGACGCTTGAAATATTTACAGAGTATTTAGTTGTAGGTATATACACTTCAAAAATAAATTATTAAAATAAAATAAAATCAATTAAGGGGGGCTCCCATACAACAAACGTGTTTTTCTGCTGTTTTTTCTTCTTCTTACCCATCTACCGATAGAAACTAATAATACCTACAACTGTGCGGCGGTATTGAACCCTCAGTGCGCGAGTCCGACTCGTACTTGACCGGTTTTTTTGTTGGTTGCCTTTTTACTGTTCAACATCTCACCCAATCGACGTAAAATTTGGTACCGACTCATTTTTAACCTGGAAACGGACGTTAGGGCCACTTACTATCTTGAAAAATAAGAAAGTTTCCGGAGGAATAGCAATAAACCTACGCGGACGACAGCTAGTAACATTATCGTCGATAAGACTCTGTCCAAAAAAAAACTTTACTCTGCAGGCATTTTCTTTAGTTTAGGGCTAGGTTAATTGTATGACATTGTCCGCTGATTATTCATTAAATTGCAAAAACCCAGAGGTGCTGATAAAGATGGAGTGCGTGGGCGTGTGCGGCTCGGACGTGAAGCTGTGGGCGACGGGCAAGTGCGGGTTCGACGTGGTGCGCGAGCCCATCGTCATCGGCCACGAGGGCGCCGGCGTCGTGGTTAAGGTTCGTCTCCCGTGTGGATGAAAGCGTTCAGAGCCCGTGACTCGCTTGCTCTGTTTAAGTTAAGTATGACCGCTAGTTGAAGGCAGTGAACGCTACGCATGCACACGATGCACGCGTGAGCCACATGAGCCCATAAGAAGCTGCGTATGTATATAAATTTTGCACCGCATTGGGCTTAAAAAGCAGGATTGTAAAAAATCAAAATCTGTTTGTTACGCTTTCACAGTTAAACCGCAGAACCAATTTAGATGAAATTTGGTACGGAGTTAGTTTGAGTCCCGGGGAAGGACATAGATTACTTTTATCATGAAAAATTTGATGGTTCCTGAAGGAATCGAGATTAACGACTTCTATGCGGATAAATAAATGAAATACAACTGAAAGGATGAATGAACTTTTTGAAGGAACTTTTTACGACAGTGTGTTGTGGCACAGAGCAGCAAGAGCAAGACGCCCATAGTTGCTGGCAAGAAGCTTATAAATGACACTGGAGATTGCACGGCGAACAACGCCTTGAAGCGAAGAAAAGTGAACGTGAATGACGTCGCTTACGCTTCTTGTTCCTTTCTTTAGCGTGATCCTGAGTTTTCGAGAAGTTGTGCCATGTTCTCCTCGGTGTTGCCTGATCACTTTCCATCAGGTGAACTTCTATAGGTTACCTATCTAATCGGTTCCCTAGCGACATTATATTTTAATAGTAAGTTACGGTATGTAACAACTTTAACCTGTCCGTTCCCCCCTTTTATTCCCTCATTTTCAAAAACTGAAGGTATCTATTATTATCTATCTTCCCCGATAACTGAATTAGGTTTAAGGATAATTTATCTCAAGTTTATTTTCTAGATAAAAAAACTTGTCCCTTCTTTTTTTCAAAAAAAAACACTTGGAACTCCCTGGTTACGGACAGGTTAAGGGAGTGTACACAAAACTGCGATGCGACGTCGCATCGCTGTTTTGTGTTCAAGCCCTAACCCAATGTCCACAGGTGGGTGCCAACGTGTCCTCGCTGGGAGTGGGCGACCGTGTCGCCATCGAGCCGACGCAGCCGTGCCGCGCCTGCGCCCTGTGCCGCGCCGGCCGCTACAACCTGTGCCCGGAGCCCGGCTACTGCTCGTCGCTCGGCGCCGACGGCAACCTAGCCAAATATTACAAGCACGTCCCGGACTATTGCCACAAGTTAGTAACCCTCCATCTTGGTTCGGGTCGAATGGTCTTTATCTTGACCTAGTCCCAAACTTATCTCTAGGCTTGTACTATGGGTATCAGACAACGATAAACACACTTAAATAGAGAAATACATACTTAAATACATAGGAACAAATATTCGCGCTCATCACACAAATATCTACCCTTACTGGGATTTGTACCCAGGACCGCTGGCTTTGGAGGCAGGGCTACCTACTCCCAACTAGGCTGTGTCGATAATCATGACCATAGGTAAGGAAGCCTTACATAAATCATGGTTGGCGTTCTTATCGCCTCAAAATTATTTATTGTGCTGATGACTTCTGGACACTAAATTATTAGCTGAAATGGTTGGTGGTTTGACCTATTCAAGGCCTTTTAATTAGTCACTCTCACGCAGCATGTTACATTTGTTTCCCAGAATGCCCACCTCGTTGTCGATGGAGGAGGGCGCGGCGGTGCAGCCGCTCGCGATCGCGATCCACGCGTGCAACCGCGCCGGCGTCGAGCTCGGCGCGCGCGTCGCGGTCTTCGGCGCCGGGCCCGTCGGCGTGCTGTGCGCGCTCGCCGCGAGGGCCATGGGCGCCGCCAAGATCCTTATGACTGGTTAGATCACTACCAATATGTAACCTGAGTGCTCGTGGGCCTTCTCCTTAACATTAAAAAAAATAGTCCGACCGATCTCGGTCACGGCGACCGTTTTAAAGTAAACCCTGTTGTCGCTGGTGAGTTCTCATGTGGCTTATGTAGCCAATTGTCTTTGTGAAAATTCTTGCGCTGCGGGCATGTGAGCTCACCATTGACAATATTGTAAAAAATTGTCGCAGGTGGACGGGCTTTCAGTACGTCGCGCTTGGCGTCAAGCTCAGAGCGCTGTTGTTTTTCAAAATCGCGGACTTTAGTTTGCACCAGAGTAAAAAAAATACTATGATAAAGTGATTAAGCTGCTTTCTTCTTTCAGACGTGACCCCCAACCGCCTGGAGACAGCTAAAGCCCTAGCGGCGGACTACACGCTCCTCACCACGAACCTCTCGGAGAAGGAGGCCGTAGACCAGATCACGGAGCTCCTTGGCGCCAGGCCTGACGTCAGCATCGATGCCTGCGCCTTCCCCTCTGCTACTAGGACTGCTATGCTGGTAATAATACTAATGTATTTATGTTTTGTTGAATTTTATTAGAGATACTGTACAGCGAGGAAACGTTACTTATATTATCTTGCTTATAGGTTTTTTATTTAAAAAAACAGGTAGCGGCGGATTTTCATGCAAATCATTTTCAGCCTAGCCTGAATTGTTGTGAATGTGAATGTTTATGGGTCGCAGTTTCCACTTACCATCAGGCGGCCTGTGTGCTCGTTTGCCTTCTCAATGCCATAAAAAAGTTATCTGTAGTTGTATGTTTGTTCGGCGATAGCTAAAGTAATCTTAGTCCGATGTTATTGTTGCTAGAAGAGTAGTTTTAAAGGTTTATTCGACTAATGTCTATATTGAAAAATGACGAGGTATAATAATGCCGATTTTCCAAACATAAAAAAGTCGAAGTATAAAAATGTCGAGTAATAATAACGACGAAGTAAAACTATGACGAAGTATAATAATGTCGAAATGGAATTAAGACGAGGGGGGATTGCTGGAACAGGGGCTAGGTAGGTTTAGGTTATGTTAGTTTTGCAGCAGGCCCGGAGGGCCAAACCACCCAGAAATAGGAGCTCCGCGCGAGCGGGGCTCCGTCGACACTATCTAATCGATTTGAAATAAGAGCGTCGACGGAGCTCAGCTGCCGCGGAGCTCCTACTACCCACTGTCGTCATTTTTATACATCGATAAAAATCAGATGGTCATTGTTATATGTCGACATTTTTATACATCGTCAAAAATAATTCTAGTCTTTGTTATTTTTCGACATTATATAAAATGTCGACATTTTTATACCTAGTCATTTTTCAATATTGACATTAGTCGCCTAACTCGTTTTAAAGCCAGCACAATCATTTAAGTTCTAACATAAACAAGATCGGTTAAGGTTTACGAAGTCAGGCGGGGAATTGGCGAGGTCTGTTAGCGGCGAGCTACTAGTTGAATGATGAAGTGGCAACCTGGGACCGCAGGTGACGGCGACGGGCGGCGCGGTGCTGGTGGTGGGCATCGGCGGCGACTCCGTGGAGGTGCCGCTGTCCAGCACGCTGCTGCGAGAGGTGGACGTGCGCGGCTCCTACCGGATCGTCAACACGTGAGCGACGCATGTTTATCATCAACTACTGTTTTCTAACGGCCGAACCCTATATTCAAACCGCGGATAGATAAGGCTTACTTCGGGTTAAAATTTGACATTTGCCCATACAAAATGTGTCAAATTTTAATCCGAAGTAAGGGTATCTGTCCTCGGTTAGAATATAGGGTTCGGCCGTAAGACAACTAAGATAGCTTAGTTTTTCAATGCGTTGAAACCCTTGGTTCTAGCGCTCTAATTTTGAAGAGGCTCATTGACATCATTGGAGACCGAAGAGCTGGCAGTTTCCTTGTCAACGCATTAGTTTAACTATTCAGCGAGGAAATACTGTCGGCATCTTCTGTACCACCACCTTCCACCTTTTTTAGATTTAGCCTTTTAGTTTCCATTTTTAATTGTTCGTTGTTATAAATTATGTCTAGTAGCACTTTAGTTTGTTGCAATAAATAAACTATAATATGTTTGTATTTTTTGTTCTATAATAAGTAATAACTTTTGACTGGGGGCAAAGGCAACATTGGCTTTATTTTTGATCAAATGTTCATAAAATGTACGGTCGGCCTTTTTTAAGAAGCCGTACACTTAAGTGTTGTCACTTTAACGTCATGTTTGTACTCAAGCGAAAAGCTGTGCGAGGTACCGGAGCGGAGTGCAAAGAAAAAACCACCAATAGGATTCCTAGCCTTGCTCAGCGCAGCTCTCCTATTGGTGGAATTTTCCTCGCACAACGCTCCGCTACATCGCACAGCTCTGGTGGAAACGCAGCCCTATCTAGGTTAAATACATATTATTATATACATAAGTAACATCAAGCCTTCATTCCCAGACACGAGGATTCAGATTTGGGGTAGGCAGAGCTAGAGAAATACCAACAACTCGTAAAAAGACTTGTTTATAATTCTGTATATAACCAACCACATTTGGCACAATCAGGTTTAATTTTATCTGGGTTAGTACGGGGATATCCCAATCCATTGAAGATACGGGGAAACTAACTTAGGAACAACTATACTAGGCATTAGCGATAAGACCGCCCGTTGTTAAGCGGAGTCTTTTTTGAATTGTGCCATTTCTCTGTAATGTTTTTGTTTGGTGGACAATAAAGTGTTTTATATTGTATTGTATTGTTATTTTTGTAAAAATAATCATGGCAGTATTATTTTGAGTTGTCCATGAAATTGATCAAGCTGAGATCACGTGTTATAAGAACATTTACGTTTCCATCAGGTACCCGGCAGCCATAGCAGCAGTGGCCAGCGGAGCTATAGATCTCAAGTCGTTCATCACTCACCACGTCTCGCTCGCGGAGACACAGAGGGCGCTGGAGCTCGCGCAGAGCGGGGACGCCATGAAGGTCATCATACATGTGCAAGAGTAGCCGCAAACTACTGTAGTCATGTTTTTTATTTACCGCAGTAAACTAATAGATCCTAACCAATGACATATTGTAGAATAATGATGCTATATATAAAGATAATAATTTCATTTAAACCAAACCTCGCTTAAACAGAGTAAAAGTTAAGCATAGTGAAACGGTACCTTTATTCAAAAAATATAACAGGAGCGTACCTATCTGTAGAAATAATAAAGCGATATTTCGTCGCTAACTCGTGAAAACACTATTAATTTTCCTTCAAAAACGGACAATCTAACAAACATTAGTTTGTATCTCATATAATAACATATTTAATTGAATTAAAATATATTGCATATAATTTGTATTATTGACCACAATTCAAATGGCTCACTCACGGAAACACAGAGGGCGCTGTAAATAAAAAAAAGTGGAAATTAAAAACATTTATTAATCATACTTACATGCTAAGAACAGAGGCACTTGAAATTTGTAATAAGAATCGGTGGCTTGAATTAATACAAAATCAATGAGAATAAATTATAAAATAGATACATGTATTGTTATTTGCTACTCCATAAGGTTCATATTTAAGACATATTTTAATGGCAATGTGGCTTCTATAAGCAATCGAAATGCAACGTTACTCCCTTAGCGAAGTTTCTTATGAGTTGACATTCACGTGGTCCATAATCGTCTACATTTGTATAGTAGTTTAGAGCGGATTCATGTATTTATGACTACCTAGAACACGCCATTTTAGTTTTTAGGTAATAAAGTCATAGGGTCTATAATGGCGGTGTAGTCTAGAGCAACATTCCGCATTAATCTCTAACTTGTTCACGGCATTTTTGTCTTTAACACAAAGTATACGTCAATTGAAATTGGCAAATATTTAAACAAACATGAATCTTTGAGGTTATACGACAAACAGTACTAATTGCTTTACAGTAGTACCACAAATATAAGTTACAACGATGTACCTGCGCAGAAAGCATTTTATTAGAAGGCGCGAAAACGTTTTGGCCAATTATAAGGCAGTACGTTTGCGCGGGTAAAACTTCGACGGCTATTGGTCAAATATTCGGCAGCCATTGCACGGACGCGTAACACGACAAGGTTTGTATTGAATTGATTTTTACGTTCATTTATCTTCGGCATTAGTGAGCACCTTTCTGCGTGGACGAAGATTGCCGGCATAACTTATATTTGTGGTCCTTCTGTACATCTTTGCCAATTTCATCCACACAGACTATAGATATATGGCAGCGTAAAATCCCGTGGTAGTCCATGCCTTTCTCGTCTTTAGCTGAAAGACATACGACTTAAAATCGCAAAATATCTCATGAGCTTCTTGTACTTTATTTGCAACACATACATATCAACATAAGGTGTATAAATGCGTGGTTTTCATAGCAAGTTGAGTTTGGAGGGGTTGAAGACGCCGGGGCGCGTGTTGAGCACGCTGCTGCCGCGCGGGACCGGCATGCTGCCTAGTTTGTTGCCCGCTGGAATATTAATATAACACAAGGATTTATTATTTATGATGTTATAATTCTACATAAACAAGTTTAAATAAAATTTGTGGATTTATTAATATAGCTTGACAAATTTGTTCGTGATACTCCCTTGGTCCGCGCGGGGGGCGGGGATGTCAGTAGTCGATGACGTGTTGCTCACCTTTTATACACGATATGAATTACTTTACGGATTTGTCGGCCGGTATCTCCAACAATATTCTGCATTAACCTGATTTGATATATTATGAATATGTATATGTATATTCTGTAGACGGGATATCGATGAATAACATTATTAATGGTAAGTAATGGACCAAAATTGGAGAAATAAATCTTTATTGGATCTTTGTATTGTATTTTAGCTTACTAAAACTGACGTTAGAGAAACTAAATTAAATTATTCACTGTTTTCAATTAATCGGATTCGGTTCACTGCCTTTTCGCAACCCAACGTTTCCATACATACATACATACATAAATCACGCCTGTTTCCCAGAGGGGTAGGCAGAGACCACTTCTTTCCACCTGCTACGATCCTGACAAAGCTCTTTCACTTCTTCCACATTCATACATCGAGTCATGGATGCACGTCGGTTTCGGGTACTTAAGATTCGGCCCTTTTCCAGTATTTCCCCGATTTGATTCAAAAAACTACGCCTAGGGCGCCCCCTTCCGACCCTTCCACTCACTTTAGCACTGTAAATTTCTTTCGTCAATCTTTTTTCATCCATCCTTTCCAAATGACCGAACCATCGAAGCATGCCCTTTTCAATTTTAGTCACTACATCTTCTTTCAGACCACACTTCTCTCTGATGTTTTCATTCCTTACTCTATCACACAGTTTCACACCACACATATTACGTTTCCAAACTATATCATTTTACATATTGGTGTTTCGAAACTGTAAATATATTAGGAAATTTATAAAATTAACCTAACTTAATTTATAGGGTTATACAAGATGGTCGTAAAATAAATCCTGAAATATTTTCAGTTTCGGAAAAAAACAGTATGCCAAATGATACGGTTGGGAAATGAATCAGTTTGAAAAACGTTGTTTGGAGAAAAGGAAGTGCACCAGGCGGATTCAGCGGAGCAATTTCGTGTGCGTTTTGTATGTGGAAAGTGACCGGCAACAGCGACGGCTCGCTCGTCTCCTAACGCCGCGCACACTCCACACCGCGCCCGCTGGCCGCCCCGTCACCCGCGGACCAGGGGAGTCTCACGAACGAATTTGCCAAGAAATAGTTCCAATGTGTGTTAGTACACATTGCGGCTAACCAGCTCTTTCCCGACGTCGTAACCATGTTGTCTACCAACTGGCCGCTTTCTTTACCCTGGCCATCTCTTACTGATACTGGTCTGAAATAGTGTCTTATAAATGAGAAATATTGAATAAGAGTGGTATGAGGATCATTTCAGTGTACTAACCGGCGGCCTTCCAGGCGGGCTGCGGCTTGGCGCCCCGCGCGCCCCCCGCGCCCCCGCGGCCGCGGGCGATGGCCCCGCGCGCTGCTTTCTTCGCTGCTGACGATGTGCGCTTTCGTTTGAACCTAGGAAAGTTGACATTAATAGTACATTACCTAGGTTCGGAAAGTAAGGAATTGCCTGACGAGGTGGTTAGTGGCCCGAACCTTGGCGAAGCCTGCTAAAATACGAGTCAGGCAATCCATATACCGGGTGTACAATCCAAATGGGTCAGTATGGAGAAGTCGGAAACTATGAGAGATAGCGAGATCTGTTCTTAGGAACCATGACGTCAATTTTAGATTTAGTAATAATTACATTCAAACTTTTTTATTAACTCTCATACATAATTTGAGTGAATTTTGTGTTTATTGGTGTTTTTTGGCGCAGTTTCAATTGAATTATTTTTGTTTTAGCAAAAATCTGTTTCAGGTTATGGTCTTGCAGCCAATCTAGAATTGATCTAAAGGTAGCGTTCAATTGCTGATTATGATCTTCGGAATTATTACATTTAAACGCTAGAGTAATGTCGTCCGCATATAGTATGGATTTAGTACTTAAAATCTTTGGTAAATCATTTATGTATATCACGAACAGAATGCATCCCAATACGCTTCCTTGTGGGATTGAGTTGGTAACATACATTTTTTGAATGAATGAATGAATAGTTTATTTGCATAAAAACAAGCGTATATAAAAGGTGTTACAATAGTCATAGATCATCTTGTTTTGCCAAGGCTAACGTACAAATATTTCGTTTTAAAGTTATATTACAATTTGCATTCGCTTAAGCACTCATTGACGGAGTAATAACAGTGTGCGATTAAATAATTAAATAACAATTTCTTAAATATATTGAAAGGCAACTCCTTAAACGTATCAGAGAGAATATTAAATATTTTGACAGCCGTACAGTATGAGTTTTTCCGTAATAGCGCTAAATTAGTTTTTGGGAAAACTAATTTATTTCTGTGTGTCCCTCTTTTGGACTTGGTGGATCTTTCATTCAATAGTTCTCTGTTTTTTTACAACGATACACATTTCAAAAACATACAGACATGGAAGAGGTAATATGCGTTTGGATTGGAAAAGTGGTTTACAGTGCTTCAAAAAATCAGCTCCACACAAAATTCTGTTTTTTTTTTTAGGATTCTAAAAATAATGTCAGCATCTGAAGAGTTACCCCAAAGTATGAGCCCGTATCGTAAAATAGGTCCCACGTAACCATGGTACGCTGAAAGAACTGCTTTATCTGAGACTACGCTACGCACACGATGTAAAACATAAACAAAACGGTCAAGGCGTACATGTATATTATTAATATGATTCTTCCAATTACAGAAACTATCTAATGTAAAAAATGTAGCATTTTTAACTTTTTCGATTATTTGAGAATCACATTTTACATTTAAATTATTACTTTTATTTTTACATGTCAAGAATTGAATAAATTTATTTATATTTTATTATTTTATTTTTATTTATTTAGGCAACATACAGTCTTAAAAGTATTACAAAAATACATTTTATGAAATGACCTTGAGTGCCATATTTGAATATACTAATTGCATTACATTGTACAAAAAAAATAAAAAAATAGTAATTTAGTCTTTTTTACATCAATATTTAAGTATACTTCCAACCAATTTACAATATCATTCAATGCGTTATTTATGTCATTTTCTAAATTCATGATGTCATTACATTTTATAAGTAAGGTTGTATCATCAGCGAATAGAATACATTCGTTTCTTGTAGCATCCGGTAGGTCATTACATTAATATACAGAAGGAATAGTAACGGACCTAGTATACTACCCTGCGGTACTCCTGTATAATTTGGTTTGTAATTAGACCTATAAGTAGTTAAAACACCCTGTGTTAGGATCACAATGCTCTATATCTACAAATTGTACTCTATTTTTTAAGTAGGAGGCAAACCATTGGAGCGCCACACGTCTCACACCAATTCCAAACAGCTTCTCCATCAGCAGACCCACGCCGGGCTGCCCCAGTCAGTTCCGACGTCGCAGGCATATTCATTGCTTACGAGTGAGAATACCTCCTAGCTCACCCCCCTCCCCCCAGATAAAGCTCGTGCCATATCAACTACTCAAAGTACCGGAACCATCGAAGCGGTTCGATCATCGAAGTCAGTTTTATTTTTCTCGTAAATATTCCTGCTACATTACCTTTTCTTGATCCCCCGGGTGAAGCTCCTGCCACGTCCTCCGCCCCTGGTCCCCGAGCTGGTGGCCGCGGCGCCCCGCGCCAGGCTGCTCCAGTCGGTCTCGGAGTCGCTTCCCTCGTCGAAGTCGTTCTCGGGCGCCTTCTCTTGTTCCAACTCGTCTTGATATTGCATCAGAAGCCCTATGTAAAAAAATATGTCTTAAACCACCAGGTTTGTAGGGTCGAATTATTAGCAGCTGGATAATTAAGCGCTTTGTCACTTTGTCGTTCTGTTTGAACTGCTGTACTAGTTTGTCAAAGGCGTTAAAACGACAAGGTAATAAGGCGTTTAGCTACTTATAAGGTTTTTTGTGCTCTAGCCAACAGACCACCGACTCTCTATGTTAATAGATAAATATCTGGGAACAATGTTACACAAATTGACCTAGTCCCAAACTAAGCTTTAGGCTTGTGCTATGGGTACTAGACAACGATAAACATACTTATATAGAGAAATACATATTTAAATACATAGAAAACATTCAAGACTCAGGAACAAATATTTGCGCTCATCACACAAATATTTGCCCGTACCGGGATTTCAGGACCGCTGGCTTCAGAGGCAGGGCCACTCTCGACTAGGCCAACGTGTCGTCTAATATATTCAAGCCTTCGTCCCAAAACTGATGGGACAACAGTCACAAAACGTCGATTGGCAACTTGCTAAGTCGATATATCTTCAATAACCAGTAGCACCGCCAACAAAGGAAGCCCGCCGGGCAAGCACTGACCCATCTTCTCGACAGCATACGCCGCGGTGATCTTGAGCAGCTCGGCGCCGTACTTGTCGTAGTTGGCGCGCGTGACGTGCGGCAACGACAGCATGTCGTCGGGCGCCTCGGGCAGCCGCGACGACATCGCCTTCAGGCCCGCCAGCGGCATCACCGCGATCAGCGACGTGCCGCGGGCCGACGCCATCTCCCTGGGGAATACAACTGTGTGTCTTACTACATTTTCGATGGTTGGTATTCCAAAGGGAAAGTTTTCTTAATTGGAAATATTCTCCCACGCACTAAACACCCACTCGTAAAGAGATATACGAGGGTGGTATGATAAGTAGTGAACCTACCCAAGAAAAAAAATTTTTTTTATTATTTTTTGTTTTTATTTTTCTACATAGTCCCCTTTCAAAAGTATGCACTTATCCCAACGCGTCTCCAACTTCTTTAAGCCCTCCAAAAAATATGTCTTCGGAAACTCTGCAAAATACTCCTCTGTGGCCTCTATGACCTCTTCATTTGACATGAAGCGTTTGCCTCCGAGCCAAGATTTCATGTTTGGGAACAAGAAGAAATCGCACGGGGCTAAATCTGGCGAATAAGGAGCGTGCGGCAGTATTTTGTAGCCCAATTGATCCAGTTTGGCCTTGACGATGTGAGATGAATGGGCCGGAGCATTATCCTGGTGAAATAACACTTTTTTGCGGGCTAAACGGGGCCGTTTTTTCTTTAATTCTTCATCAAATCGAGACAATAAATCAGAGTAATATTGCCCCGTGATCGTTCTTCCCTTCGCTAAATAGTCAATGTGGATAACTCCTTAGGAATCCCAAAAAACGGTCGCCATAACCTTCCCGGCCGACGGAACCGTTTTTGCTTTTTTTGGAGCATTTTCGCCGGGGCAGGTCCACTGCTTGGACTGTTGTTTTGTTTCGGGAGTATAGTGGTGGATCCACGTTTCGTCCACGGTAACATAACGCATAAAAAAGTCTTTCGGATTATGTTTTAATAGTGCCAAACACTCTTTGGAAGTGGCTACACGATTCTGCTTATTTTCTTCTGTTAGCAAACGCGGTACCCATCGGGCCGATAACTTCCTCATTCCCAAATGTTTATGAACAATATTTTGTACACGCTCCAGTGACAAGCCACATACCTCAGCTACCTCCCTCAACTTCAGTCTACGATCGTTCATCAACATTTCACGGACTTTGTTGATGTTTTCCTTCGTGGTAACCTCATTTGGACGTCCTGGGCGGGCCTCATCAAACACAGATATTCTTCCATTTCTGAACTCGTTATACCACCGCTTTACTGTGGCAATAGAAGGTGAAGCATCGCCATATACGGTATCTAACTCAGTTTTAATTTCATCACGCGTTTTCCCCTTCAAAAACAGAAAGCGAATCACTGATCGATATTGTTCTTTTTCAATTTTACACAAACAATGCCTCTCGTTCTGTTTAAAAAACTATAAGTCATGAAGTAATTGACGGAATCATTTGAAACTATCAATTTTCCCGCGTCCAAGATGGCGGATGTAGGCAAAGACATTTTTAATACTCAGCCAAACCGCGTAGCTTCAAGGCTCATTACTTATCATACCACCCTCGTATGTATTCACCATCGGATTTTTTTGAGTTAACAAGAAATATGTCAAGGTCAAATAATTTAATGCTATGAGTCAAATTTAAAATTCTTAATACATTTTTAACCTACTGACAAACAAACCATAAGATGGCGCATTCCTAATGTCTAGGCTCAGTTTATTATAAATACGAACACCCACCGCCCGCAGCGCATTTGAATTACGCGCCAAACGGACCAACAAAGGGTTTATGTCCCAACAGGTACGGTTAATGAATGACTGAGATGCGAGTAACAGTCTAATAGCGTCGATAGTTTTCATGCGAGAAAACCTTTATTTCCAAAAGTAAAAAAAACTGGCAGCTGACCTGACTGTTATTTACGAAATATGCGTTGCATGTCTTTCATTTATCGAGTATGGGAGATGTTAGTCCAGTATTTAACAAATGCCGACAAATTAAGTTCCACCTCCACTTACATACAATACCATTACACTCCAGTTCCTCAAAGCGCAGCTACAATTAGGTAAACCTTTCCGCCTACATAATAACTCTGGAGTCATAACCCCATACAAATAACAATCGAAAGAGCTTATAAGTTTAAGAACACGACTCGTAATGAAAGCGAAGTGTGATTAACCTGCAAGCTTCCACCAGGTCGGCATAGCAGCGCTCCTCGATCCTCTTGATGAGCGCGCTGACCGAGGAGTCGCTCTGCTCGGCGGGCGCGGCGGCGGGCGCGGGCAGCTTGGTCTTCTTCTCCACCTTCATGGGGAACACCACGCGCACGCCGCCCGACATCAGCCTGATAATTCGCAACATTCCACATTTATTTGCCCTGAATCAGTAACTTAGGCGTGAACTGTGCAACCAAATATGTCTAATAAGAACCACCAATCTAAATATACTCTTGTAAATCACAGACAAAGCACAGCCGAAACCGCTGGACCTAGGAACTTAAAATTTGGAGGGAATATTCCTTGGTGTGACCTAAGTATTTAGGTATTTTAGTAATTTTAACCCCTAAGGGGGTACCGGGATAATTATTCTACGCGTACGAAGTCGCAGGCGTCCTCTTGTATTATTATAAGCATATTGTTGACGCTTAGACACTAATAACAAAGTAGCCATAACTACGTTTGGATATGACAAGTAATTTGATTTCAAGCCGAAAATCGTTGAAAGCTGTTCACCCGTTAGGGCTCTAAGATACATAAAGACGCACACATATACACAGACAGACGCACGAACAGAACAATACTTTAAACAATAAAACCACCCTGTATGGGTCGGGGTAAAACAGGACATATAACTGCTATACCTACTGTGGTTTTCCGGTAACCTTTGGGTAGGGAAGATGGCCGATTGAAAGATGTCCGGCTTTTACTTTTGATTTAGTCTGTTTACTGATTTACCAACTCACTTGACATTGGCCGCCATCAATAAAAAAAATAAGAAGAAGAACTCGTATACTTTGTTGTCGGTACCAGGAACTCATGAGTAGCGAACAGCGTGTGTACTGACTTGTCGACGTTGGGCCCGAGCATGACGTAGGCGCTGGCGATGTCGTTGCTGACGACCAGCTTCTCTGCGAGCAGGCCGCGGACCACCATCTGCCGCAGCAGTCGCAGGGGGTCGCCGCGCTGCCACGCCTTACAGCTATACACAAATGGATACTAGGGGAGCATGATCTTTACAGAGTTGAGTTAGTGCCAAGATCGTTTGTCGCGCTCAGTACCGAATCGTCTGATTACATTTTCAGAGATGGTCTAAAAAGCACATGTCCAATGCTTAAAACATCCAAAACGTAAATTACGTAGAGGCCGTATACGAATTTTGCTGATTTTGCTCATTTTCGTGATTTTACAGTTAAAATACTGCTTATCTATAAGTTTTATTGCACTTCATGAAATATCATTACAGTTATGATCGAATAAATGAGTTCCAAATGAATGAGCTACTTTTTTATTTTTGTCCAATGCGAGATTTAGGTTGTTTTAAAACATTATAGTTATTATTTTTTTTTTTTAAGGTAATGGATTGATTTTGATCCGATTTTTATTACTGTTGTTTTAATTTTATGAACGAGAGTTTTAAGTAGCTGAATTCAAACACATTTTTAGCTAATTTTCTATAAAATTTTACCTTGTTAATATTTTTTTACACCTAAGAATTATATAAAGGTGGTAAAAAGTTATTCATAAATTTTTTAGACGACTTTTAGAGTAATAAATTGTAATTTTTTCGTACCTTTTAGACGTCAAAAAGATTAGTGAATACGCGATATTCTAAACCTCTTACAGCAATATTCACAAAATAGTCGCCGGTTAAGGCTTGTAGTACTGTTAGGCGATGGGCTTGCAACCTGTCACTAATACACTGGTAAACATCTTAGCCTGACTATGCAAAATGTGGTTACAGAATTATCAACAAGTTTAGAGTTGTTGTTATTCTGTTGCTCTGCCTACCCCACTCTGGGAATGAAGGTGTGATGTTATGTATGTATGTAGTCGCCGGTTTCAGGTCGATTAATCATAATAAAATAATAAAAACAAAAAAGAAGGTCATATATTCGTTGAAAATAAAAATATCTTTCGTGTTGCGCATTAAAATTTGTAGAGGTAAGTTATGCTGAGCACATTTGTCGTATATAATATACAACGTACTTATATGGACTAGTTAGAACTCCTCACGTCGCGACACGTCTACTCAAAAGAGCTTGCTTTCGTCTCACTTGAGCGACTTAACGAAGTTGAACGACTCGCTGAGCGGTACAGCCACAAACTACACATAATTTGAGCATGAAACTCATCAATTTCGTGATGAAAATTAGAAAAGATAATAGTAATGTTTTCCGCACTTTTATATTACAAACACTGGATTTTTTGTTTTCTTGCACAACGATAAAAGGACCGCATGCTACATTTTGTATCAAACAAATTACTCCAAGAAAATAAAATCACTGTGCACCAACCGTCCATGCAAAGGGCTCTTCAGCAGAGCCTGCAACCGCTGCTGCGTGGAGCCGCGCAGCACGTCGGCGATGTGCAGCAGCGTGAACGACGAGCGCCCGCTGGTCGCGTCGCGGATGCAGCGCACGATCAGCTTGCTCTCTTCCGTCACGTCCACCGGCTGAGGAGCGCACAGTACAGATCAATCCTACCGACTGCGCCAAGTAATAAACCGCTGTATTTCATCGAGAAATATTTTATGTTTACTAATGATGACTTGATAAATTATTTTTCCAAAACTTATTTTTCTTTTACGCCAATGATATATTCGTTTCGTTTTCCCATACGCAACTAGGTCGAAACAGGTCGGCAGGTAGGTTATGTTAGTGTTGCAGCAGCACACAGCCAAACCCTAGAAATTATTTCCGAAATGGAGAAATATGCGACAGGATTAACGCTTCGTGAAAAAATACGACCTTAAAAATCTAATTAAGAAAAAAACGCGCATGGAAATTTTGCTACTAAAACAAATTGTTCTTACAAATCATCACTTACCTTATACTGGTTCTCTTGTAGACAATTATCACAGGCGGAGAGTTTTTGCGCCGCGCAGGCCGCGCGACTGAACCGCTCCCCCAAGTACCCCAGCACCTGCGCGCGCCGGCAATCCGTCACGCTCTCGCACACTTCCACCATACGGAGAAGGTTTTCTACGTGCACACGTTTGGCTTCTGGCGTTGCGTTGCGTTCCACTGTAAATGAAAACAGCGTAAAACCGTTAAAAAATGTATACTTTCGTGTGTACATATTTTGTTGAAATTAGGTGTGCATGCTGTATTTCGACTAAATAAAGAATGTCAGACCTAAGTAAGACATATTGTAGCGGGTAGCCCCGAAGCCCTCGACGGAGTTATCATTATCAAGCCAAACCTAACTAAAACAAGAGCTTTATTCTAAATCGTTTTAACCCTTAACTTTTTTAACATTTTCAACGCCATTGACAGATATTTCCGTCATGACAGCGCAAAATAGACCTAAGATATATGAGACAAAGTTGACATTCGCTCCGGTTTTGTATTTGACATATAGTGTTGAAAAGGTTAAACAAGTTTTAATTACCACCCAGGACGCGGATCATTGTAAATTCCGTACACTTCAAAATATAAAGTACCAGGACCGCATAGATCGGCAGAATGTCATTGAACACTCACTGTCCAGTAGCCGGCGGTACCGCACAACGTCGCTGTACGAGTAGTACAGCAGACACGTGGCCAGCTCGCCGTCGCGGCCGGCGCGGCCCGCCTCCTGGTAGTAGCCCTCCACGGACTTGGGCATGCTGTGGTGGATGACGTAGCGCACGTCCGCCTTGTCCACGCCCATGCCGAACGCGATTGTCGCGCAGATCTGAGGGAGACCGCTTGGTAGGTTATGGGCGCCTAGTAGTTTTAATGTAATTGATAAAATATAACAGTGGGTTTACCTTTTCTTTCAATATACATACATACATCATAATCATCACGCCTTAATTCCCAGAGTGGGGTAGGCAGAGCTACAGAAATACCAACAAATCTAAAAAGACTTGTTGATAATTCTGTAACCACCTTTTGGTTACAGAATTTCTTCCAATATAGTACTTTCTTATCAAGGGAGAGTTGTTTGATCAGTAGTCAAACGAACTAATTGTTAAAATTCGAAAAAAGAATCGAAAATTTGACACACTTCCTTGAGATTTAGCCCTAAAGTGGCTTAATTTGACAAGTTAGAGCAGTTTGAGTAGCAGGAAGGACCCACTTTAATCTTTGTCAACTCACCACTTTGAACTTGTCGGCGACCCAGCCGGACTGCACGGCCTCCCGCTTCTTGTCGGCCAGCCCGGCGTGGTAGGGCGCCGACTGGATGCCCACCTTCCTCAGATCCATCGATAGATTTTCACACTCTTTGCGCGACAGACAGTACACTATACCGGAGTCACTGTGGAACACAACATTAATAAGTTTAAGAAGGTACAGCCGGCCAATTAATTAAGTAACTTTGAATTTTGATATTTTCCTATCAAAATAAAAATATCGCTAGTAACCCTTTGAATTGACAAACTGTCGTCGACTTCTCAGCCGGATCAATTTATAACAAGATCAAACTCGGTAGATCTACATTAAGTTCAGCGTAGATCCTATAAGCACTATCAAGATAGTATTTAAATTGAATGGCTAAAACTCACAAGCGTTTGATACGCCCATGACAAATACTTCCGAAGTAACCATAAAGAACCTTCGCTCAACTTCTTACCTTTATCGAATAGTAATCTATTTCACCATTTCTTACATCAAATTTTTCGTTACTCACGGAATGGGCGGTTTGAACACTCCATACAGTAACCAAAAACTGTTTAAATCTTTACCTTTAACTACTCTATACCCTCCTAAGCGAAAAGGCAGTATCTTAGATAAAACTCCTCTAGCAATATCAACCTTACTACAAACAGAACGGAATTAAAAATGCTTTGGTTATTGAATTTATACTGCTTATTGGCTAACCAGAAAACAGTAAAGACAAGGTCAATTTATGTGAGAAGGTCTTCGACGAAATAAATACCAGTGAATAAAAAGCAAGGATTTACCGGAAGAACTTGTCCTTGATGATAGTGGCGATTTCCTGGTTGATGCTCTTGGGCTTCTTCTCCAGGATGCGGTAGGCCAGGTTGGGCCGGTTGAAGCTGCACAGGAACCACTTGCATTTCGTTACCTGCACACAATATTATTTTATCATAGTCTTTAACATTTTCAACGCTATGTCAAACAAAAAACCAGAGCGAACGTCAACTTTGCCTCATAGATATTTAGGTCTATTTTGCACTGTCAACCATGACGGAAATATCCGTCAATGGCGTTGAAAAGGTTAAAACGGATACAAATTTTGCTCTGTTTGCAGGGTTTTTTTTTTATCGTAAGGAGAAGGCACACGAGCACTGAGGCCACCTGGTGGTAAGTGAAATCTGAGACCCATAGACATTTGAATTCTCAAGACTTTAATCCTAAGACCTCAAATGCGCTGCCAACCCTGAGGACCAAAATGGACTGCCTCTATGCCAGTGACCTCACCGGCTCCTATCCCCACACCGGAACACAGCAATGCGAACACTGTTGCTTGGCAGGTGGTTAAAGGATAAGATGGTGGTAGCGATCCGGACGGACCCTGCACAGGGTCCTACCACCACTAAAAAGTGGTTTCAGAAGTGGCAGTACAATAAATATTTTTTCACTTCTCACGCTCTTAACCTTTTCAACGCCATTGACGGATATTTCCGCCGTGGTTGACAGCGCAAAATAGACCTTCGTACCTATGAGGTAAAGTTGACATTCGCTCTGGTTTTGTATTTGACATGGCGTTGAAAAGGTTAAATGACTCTTCGACGCATAGCGGGACTAAAGTGATCTATTTATTGAAGTAAAATTTTACTCTCTAGCGACTAAGATACTTTTTCTTTATAATTTCCTTATAAGTAAAAGCCTTTGAAAACAACAAACAGCCAGATACATGTCATGTTGCCATTTGATGATGTTGCCCATGTCGTCAAAGTGCGTGGTGGAAGGAAGGCTGGGTATACACGACTATTTATGATGTTCTTACCCCAAAAACTACCTTGTTGTCTGACGGGTTGAGGGTACAAATATTTTTTTTTACGTGTATACGTAAATCTTAACCTTCCACAGATACATTTTAAAAGGCCAAGAGTCAGTTTTCTTATAATTATATTACACTCTGTAGCCTTACCTAGAAGGCCGCGTTACCTTGAGCTGGTGCAGGATGTCCATGCGCACCCTGGGCGTGGCGGTGGCCGTGAGCGCCATGACGCTGGTGGCGGGGAAGCGCTCGCGCAGCATGAACAGCCGCTTGTAGTCGGGCCGGAAGTCGTGCCCCCACTGCGACACACAGTGCGCCTCGTCGATCACGAACCTACCCACATCATATATTAAGCCGGACCCACATGCTTGGTGTTTGCCGCAAACACTGCAGGAACCAACTATACGTTACAGTGAAATGGAAATACATCGTGCTCATTCTAAGATACAGTTGCGTCCTGCAGTGTTTGCGGCAAACACCAAGCATGTGGATGTGACTTCATACACATTTAAAAGCAGTGAGAATTAAAAATTATCCCCTACTACCTAAATCAGATCAATGGTCACATGAAAAAAAAAATGTGATTGGTCATTAGTAGCAGGCGTCAAGCATCACGTAGCACTCCAGCACTAGCGGGTGGAGAAAGCTTAAAGATCTAATAAGCGAGCTAGCTGTAAGTTACAAATTGGTGGCAGTAAACATAAATGTAAAAGCTCGCTTGTTCGCTGTTTTGAGTTGCAGTCCGCTTGCAGTGAACGCGAACTGACTGCAATAGAACTGGACTGAGTAAAACTGCATCAAAACGCCAGATAGGTGCGCAGCTGGGTACATACTATAACTCTATAGTCTATACAGCGAAATAGAAAAATGACGAAACACGCTATTTGTTAGCGTAGCGAAGATTTTATGAATGTGTTACTGTACTCTTGTCCCTTCTTAGGCCGCTTCTTGACTCGTCAGTATGCTTGCAGTAAAACGTACAGGCGGCGTAAAAGCTCCGCATTGATTGGTGAATGCCACTGATTGCCTAGAAACCCTTGCTGATTCCGTATTTTACTGCAAGCATACCAACAAGCCAGGAAGCGGCCTTAGTTCTACTAGGCCTCACAAAAGTGCAAAGAAGAGTACACCATATAACGTCGTTGGACAGAGTATTTTTATTATTATTGAAAAATTGATTATTATAAAATTGTTTCTCCACCATATTGGTGGCGTCCGCGCACCCGGAAAACATAACGCGGGTAGACGACGTGTCTAAGGTTGCGGGAGATCGATAAATGAAAGCGGAGCAGGATCGGTTCTTGTGGCAAACCTTGGAAGAGGCATATGCAGCATAAGTCTTTCGGCTAAAGTGATGGCGGATGAAGATGATGATAACTAGGCTAAGGATTTTGGAGGCATATCGTGGTTCTAAGATCCATGGACTCGCTATTTCCTAATCATTATACTTACCACCGTGATTTTGACCTTCAATATTATCTTACATACATACGTATACATAAGATCAAGCCTTCATTTCCGGAGTGGGGCAGGCAGTGCCACAGAATTACGAAAAACTCAAAAAAAAAGTGTATAATTCTAGAACCACATTTTACACAATCAGGCTAAGAGGTTTACCACTGTATTAGTGACAGTTGCAAGCCCATCGCTTAACAGTACTACAAGCCCTTATTCCCTTAGTCGCCTCTTACGACATCCACGGGAAGACATGGAGTGGCACTATTCTAACCGGCAACCACACGGGGGTATTATCATCAGGATTATCATATTTCAAAGTAAACTACTAAATACATTTTTTGTTCGGTTTATGCATACCAACTATTGTTTGTTACGCTTTCACATCAGGAGATATCCTCCATACCAAAACTCATTTAAATTGGTTCAGCGGTTTATTAATTAACGTTGAAATATGGAGTCTTGAACCACGATTTGCCTCCAAAGGTCCTAACCCTAATGATAACCCTATATCATTCCTCCAGCCACAACTAACCTGGCAAGTTTGTCCCGCGAGTAGAGCGCGTCCAGCATGCTCTGGAACTTGGGCGAGTTGCTAATCTTCTCCGGCGTCACGTACAGCAGCTTGATGAGCGGCTCGCGCATCGACAGCTTGTGGTAGATCTCGTCCACCGCTGCCAGCGACACGTCGCCGGAAAGGTGTGCGGCTGGGATCTGAACAATAATATTTTAATAAATTACCCCATTTTTAGACTTATTTCGATGCAATCTTTGGAAGATATACTTTCAGAATATATATTTCCAGCAAGATATACTGCAAGTTTTGAGACATAATATTATTAAATAAAAATTGTTTATTTCGGACCACAAGAAATCCATGGTATTGTTAGTAAATACTTAAAAACTCTAGGTTAGTATTATAGATACATTTTTAAAAACTGTTTTCGAAAAAAAAACTAAAAAGGTAGAAATTGATTTGTTTTTAAAACTGATATGGCATTAGTAATGCTACTCTAATCTCGTGAAACCTCGTAAAACCCCAAAGAAAAATGGTAAAAATAAATTGCCTTGATATCATATAATCAAGGCAATTTAGTTTTATCATTATTTTAACGAGCATTAAGT
Source organism: Acleris holmiana (assembly GCA_949316455.1). Taxonomy (NCBI): domain Eukaryota; kingdom Metazoa; phylum Arthropoda; class Insecta; order Lepidoptera; family Tortricidae; genus Acleris; species Acleris holmiana. The sequence continues at coordinate 16,092,934 of OX438775.1, forward strand.
TTATTTTAATTTGTTTCAAAATTGAAAATTACATTTGAGGGCAAAGGTAATTGAACTTTATTTCCTTGCCGGTAAATTCAAAGAACCCCTTACAATAATCTCCTTTTTGTGGTAAAGTGGGCCTCACGAGGCTAAAGATAAATTTATAAACAAACTTATGACGTCACAAACATGAAATAAAACGTGTATTTCATCAATACTTTCCCCCTTATCCCCTTGAGTGATCCTCAAGGGGATAAGGGGGAAAGTATTGACTCACGTCAAGAGACAGCAGCTTGTTAACTTGGTCCAGAATGAGCGACTTCAGTGGCGAGATGACGATCGTCACACCAGGCGTCAGGATAGCGGGCAGCTGGTAACACAGCGACTTGCCTGTCAACAGATCGCGACTGTGGTGAAAACTCTTCAATAGAAAAACTAGAAAGACATATTCCTGCACGTAGACATGAGCATGTTACTGACCCCCACCCATGGGACTTGAGCAATGTTACTCTTGCTAGCAGGCATGAGCATCTTACTCCCTCAAGTAGTCACGGACGTCAGTAGGTTCGAGCATGTATCTTAACCCCGCTAGAAGTAACGTGCCAACTAAACCCCGCCACGAGCATGTAAAGCAACTTCCTCCATCAGTGGGCATGAGCATTTAACATACCCCCGCCAGTGGGCATGAGCACGAAGCAGTCGTGTCCCAACAGAGTCGCATTGATGACTTGTAGTTGGTTGGGTCGAAACGAGCGCAAGCCGAACTTCTCTCCGAACATCTCCATCATCAGAGCGGAATGTGGATAGTCCATGCCGTCGAACTCGCCTGCAGAACAGATACTACATGAGCACTAAATTCAATTTACTACCAAGTTCTTGACACGCTGGTTCATTCCACTATTGAGTGGTCCTCTGCCATGTTCTAGAACTTAGCACAAACTTTAAGTAAATGCCATTTCATATTAATCTTACCTGTGATCCCATCGTTCTGCGTCCCTTCATGAAAGTTCCCCATGCCGGCATACTTCGGCGCCTCTGTCTCCATAACCGAATTCTCCATGAGCTTCAACACCTCCGGATCCTTCGTTATGGCGTCCATGTCCTCTTCAAAGTCCTCCATCCGGTACTCAGGCCACCCATCATCGTCCACCGCCACTTCCTTACCATTTATCACCTGAGTGTTCACTATACTGTTCTCAGAATCACTTATATTGATTACGCTAGCTTTAGAACTCTCTGGAATGATGTCCGTTTCATCATCCATATCTATAGGTACCTCGTAATCATCGTCATCATAATCCCTGACAGGATCTTGGACTATCGGCGACACCGCCGTACAGGGCTTGTTGAAAACTGAGTTCTTACTTAACTCAGGGGGTTGGAAGTTCACTGAACTATTAGCTACCGGCGAACACTTTGGAGCTTCCTGAGGTACGGCAATAGGCTTTAATTGTTTAGATACATATTTAAATCGATCTAACGTTTTTGATGGTACGTCGTTATTGAGGATCGGTTTATCTTCACTCAACCTCGATGGCTTCTTAAAAACAAATTTGCCTTTACTTCTGTTTGCACTTTCTGAATTATCTAGAAGTTCAACATCTGATTGGGCACTAGTATTTGCTGTGGAGTTACCAGGTGAAAACGCATCGAAAGATAATGATTTCTTGGCTATTAAGTCCGAATAAATAGTTTTGTTTGGTACTGCTTTGTTGAATGTGAAATTTTCTGGTGTTGATGTGTCAGAGATGAAAGCAGGTCTTTCCCCGTTTAACAGATTCTTATTTCGAGGTAATTCAAAGTCGTGGTGGTCATCGTAGTCACCGAGGAGAGAAGGGCTGTCGCGGCCGGCGCAACTATCCCTCGCTTCGATCCTACTTGTACCGGGCTGATCAACAGTTCCATTACAAACCTGGGTTAAATCATCAGGCTCTTTAATAATAGCCGCTTTTAACTTAGTCTTCAATTGTTTAATTTTAGCGTAAGTCCTGTTCTCGAACCCTGGGAATTTACTCTTTATGCAGTTGGGTATTCGATCGAACGCGTCGCTGATCTTCTCTAACAGCTCAATGTACATTGTTTTGCAGTCTTCTATATCTTTTGTTTCTATTCGACCATCCTAGAATGACACGATTCATAGTATATTTATAGACTTTAAAGTTATGGTTAAATGCAGGCTATAAGAACCAACGCAATTTGACAACATATTCATATTATTGAATAATAGTCAACATTATTTAGACTGCAATAAAACAATAGAATATACCTATTGAACATTTTATAAGCAAATTTTACACACGCAGAAATAGACAAAGAAATGTATTCAATAAATCAAAGTGGTAGTTCTTCTATTTTCTTGACGCCCCTCGACTAGCTGTCGCTATCTCACTCGCACTCGCACCTGACAGTATATTTATCACTTGTGTTTAATAGAAAAACGAATCTTGCCAAGGGGCATTTAGAATATAGAAGCACTGTAATTTGTTTTTAAAGATTGCATTAGTTAGTGCAATGCTTTTCTGACTTACATCCTTCATTTTCTTCAAAGCTGCATGTTGTGAAATATTCTCCAAAAATCCTGATATTGAGCTATCCAATCTCAATTTCTTTAAAGGATCACTATCTTTTCTAGGACTTTGTTTGTCTGGGGTTCTGCACACTTTTTTCTTATCTCTGTCTTTGACATCAGGTTCATTTTTCGCAGGCGAGGGAGTAGCACTTATTCTAATAGATTTATCACTTTTATTTGGTGTTGGAGTTTTACTTTTATTATGCAATACGTCGTTAAATTCTATTATATCATCCTGAAAGTGAAAATAAAATTACCACTAAAAATGAGCACAACTAACCCATTGCCAATGCTTTTGTGGAATTGACTATGGCGCCTATGTTTAGCATGGCCTCCCCAGTCCCCAGGTTTGCCGGTTGAGGACAAAATACCGAACATAAAAGGCACCCTATTGTTAGTTCAAAAAGGTTGTCGTTAGAATGTTACTAAATTAGGTACTAGGGTTAGCAATACATAGACAATGTTGAAATAGTAAATGTCCATGGTCCTCAGAGTCATATTAGTCGTACTATCAGACGACACGTGAAAAGCTTTTGATCCCCATCCAGATGGAACAAGCACACTCAGAAAATCATTACAGGTCCTATTATTCTATATTTTTTCAGGCCTAATATCCTAAACTTTATTTAATATACCTTTCATTGCAATTTAAAACTCTTTTTAACCCAATTTCCAAAAAAGGAAATTCTCAATTTGTTTTTTTTTTGTTTATGTTAGTAGATTTCCTGCCAATTCAAGACAATTCGTTAAGATCCCGTCATGAGATGCACAACACATGGAAAGTCAACAGAATAATTTTAAGTCAGTTCTTTGCTTTTTAAACCAGGGATCAATACCGGTATTAATTAAAATTGAAATATCTTCCTGAATTTGCATTATTTCCTTGATATTTTCGACTGTAAATTAGGTAATACCACTATTCTATTATATAAATTATTTGAAGAGCAAAAATATTTAACAATAAGCGAGATACCGAAATTGAATACCGGTATTTTTGTATGAAAATAATACCGGTATACGATCCCTGTTTTAAACATTCAATCATCTGTGACCAAATTAATAGTATAAAGGCCCATTTACATTATACCATTTTCTTGCACATTCCATACAATAAAATTTATCCTGAGTATTGGCAGGAAATAATTCCATACAATTATTGCAGATTTTTGTTCAAGTAAATTGTATAATGTAAAAGAGGAGGAATGCCACTTACCACATCCATGGCAAACATGTCATTACTGTCATTGTCTGCTGGAATATTTAAATGATTTTGTTTTAATGGTTGTTTGTTAACTGCTGGAGGTGTACTGAATGTTTGTGCCACAGGCACTGGGTTTATTCTTGGTGGAAACTAAAATTCAAACAATTATTTATCAATAACCTACTCAGTAAAATAAAAAGGATTCATACGTAAATAATCAGAGTTAGAAGTTATATTATATCTCCATCATTTACTCTTGTAAGTAGCAATCAATGAGTGAAAGTGAGGGGCATCATAGGACTGTCGTAGGCCATGGCGGGGCCCTTGGGCACACAGGAATTTAGGGGCCCGCATTAGGAACTAAAAAAACAAATAACAAAACATTTTCTGGCCTAGTCAGTGTGCCCGTATGTTAAAGACAGTACTGGGCATCATAAGTTTTGATGCTTTGGAGTAGCCATATATAGTTTATGATATGTTGTTGATTGTAATGACTTCATTCATTTTACTCTTACGCTCAGTGAAAGTAAAGGGTAATTCATCTCAAAATTATAACACTGAAAAAGGTTACTTCAATAAAATAAAAACATATTACATGTTTACTATGGTATAGAAAATTCATACCTTAGGTGAACCATGGTCACCCAAATTCTGCTTGAATGGCGGAGTCCCTAAAATTTAAATAAAAAACAGTTATAAATATTATACTGAACATAAAAGTGAGCTATGGAGTATGGAACCACAAGCACAAACGGACTTAGTGCTTCACAGAAAAAATATATTTTTATCCTTTTGGTAAGAATGCAAATCTTTGCAAACTCTACTGCTACTGCTACAATGGATTGCTCAGTGGAATGTTTCCTATATAAAATTCTCCAGTCAAACACTAACAAAACTTCTCCAGTCTTGGCATGCCAAAGGTCAAGGTAAATATGTTTTAAAATAAAAAGTGTATATCAAAACTTACAAGCAGTTGAAGAAGTGGATTTTGATTTCCACACAAATTTTGATTTCTTTTCTGAGGCATGCTCATCTTCACAACTGTAAAAAAAATTATGTTACATTACCGGTCAACGTAAAAACATACCTTGCATATTTTTATTTTTTTTAAATGTGTAAATATTTTATAGATCATGTCATGTCATGAAGAACAGCCACAGAAATCAAAAATAATACTATAAAAATTGTAAACTTAATACTACCCACAAAATAATAATAAGCAATAAATTCAATATTAGCAAACAACAATTTATAAACCGAATTGTAGAATACGTTTGGGAAAACATTGTTCATGTACTGTAACATCGCTACATTTTATTCTACTTGCCCATACTGTAAAATTTCAGGCAAACGTAGTTTATCGTACTTTATTAATAAGAAGTTGCGCTCAATAAGCTGTAACAATATAGAGGTAAACAAAGTTATAACCCACCTTGGACTGCTGTTTCGCGAATTATTCAGACTGCTTTTTTTAACGAAATTCATCAGGGACGATTGTTTGTTCGAAACAGAATTTTTCTTTGAAGCCATATCATTTGTTTAACTGAGGCAGAGGTTTTAGTTCAACCCATAAAATGAAATTTAAAATTAACTTGCTGCGCGTTGTGTGTTTTCCCATTTCTCGGTTTTTTTTTTATTCAGACTAACTGACAGTGACAATGGCAGCTGTTAAATGTAATGTTGCCATATGTACCTTAAGATAGATCTGGTTTTTCACGACCCAATTAGTAGGATATTGATTCCAAGCATCAAAAATAACTCTTTTCTGGTATTTGGTGTCTGTATTCTCAACTTTTGTCACATTTTTAAACGAAATTGTTTAAATAACTCTTCAGTTTTCAGTTCATCTGACAGTATATTTGACAGCCGCGTTTTTGACAATTTCAGCCAGCCGTCAGTCAGCCGTTCCGATCAGTTTTCCGATTGACGTTTGTTGTATAAAATAAATGTGAATTGAATTTTTTACAATGTCCCTTCGAAAAGTACTTTTTCTAACAAAAGCGGCATGTTGCAATACTGCAAAACTGCAAACCACAAATTTCTCACGCCAGAAATTATGTTTAGTGAGTGTGAATACTCTTAGATTCTACGCGACCGAAAACTTAGGTTAGATTGATTTCTTATTTTGTTAAGAACTAGGTTGTATAAGATTGTTTTAGCGACAGTACATCTGAACTAAGGATAAGAATAGGTATCTGACGATCGGAGCCGGTTGTTGCTCTTGATTGTTACAAAAAATGGAAACCGATTATAAACTTTATTCCTATTTTTATTTGTTCAGAACAGTGTTAATAAGATCTGCACTTACTCCTTTTTAACAAGCCTTCAATATTCCAAAACTTACCTAGACTGCCTCCTAATACTTTCAGCTCGTATTTCCTTGTTTTTCGCTCAAGTTCACCTCTATTAGCATCTACTCTCCAAGGTTAAATACTACAGATATTTCATCTTTCATTTTATTTTATTCTTCTCACAAATGAAGTGGTTACATATAACTTGAAACCTTCAATGCAAGGGGTTGTATAAGTTTAAAGTGTGTAGTTTTTTTTGTGTAAGCAACTGCGTGTACACCTGCAAAGGTAGAGTTAAATGAAACTTAGATGAAAGCATGAGTATCTGCAATTTGTAACTTTAATCTACACGCAATAAACTATCATTTCATTTCATTTCGTATCTGTGATGAACTGATTTTGATTTAGTTTTTGTTAATAGATAGAGTTTAACCTCGTGACACCCTCCATGTTACAAACAGGGTGATTTTTGTAAGTGGGAATTTGAATCTAACATCAAGGGAATAAAGTTCAATTACCTTTGCACATGCCATTTCTAACTTTAAAACAAATAAAAGTTAACTTTATTGTTAAGATAATAAAGTTTAAACTAAATTTTCTTGATTATGTACTGCCTATAGAACACCAGCTCTCACTGCTCTCACTGTTGAAAATCAGATGGGCCTTTTTGAGATATCAGCTCAGAAAGTAGGAAAGCAGTAAAATGCGAGGCATTTTTATCTATTTAATATTAAATTTTTTGCACATTTTAAATATACATATTACAGGTGACAGCAAAAAGGGTAATGAAAAGGTGGATATTCTCGGAAGGTTCTTTCCTCAAAACCAACTGAAGGCTGAAGAAACCAAGAGAATCAAGGATGAGCAAGAGCGGTTTGAAAAGGAGAACAAAGAAAAGAATGAGGAAAATGTAAAGAGCTGGAGAAGGATGAAAATAGGGTAAGTGCCTGTTTGCTAAGCTGTCATGAATTCTATACCTTAGGTATCTACATATTTTATGGGTATTAATATATCTGTCCACCTATGTTTTTATTAAATTATAGAAAACCAACAGGGATAAGACTTAACATTTTTGAAACTTTAAGAAAACAAACTTTATGGAGTGGCGAAAAACAAACAAATGCTTACAAGTCACAAAGAAGATATATATACATTTATGTATTTGAAAAATATTACTCTCCTTTTTGGGTAGTCGGGTAAAAATACTGCTCTATTTACTATGTAATTTACTACACATGCCCAGAAATAAAATGCTTTTATTTTATTTACTTCATGTAATATTGCCTAATCTCATTTATTTGGTCAATTATGGTCAGGTTTAGTGGATCATATCCTTTAAAGGTTAACTTTCTTGTCCTTGTCATTTTAATCATATAACTACAAACAACCTTAATAAAATATATTTTCTTCCTTGTTTTATCTGCTGTCAATCTTCTAAGACTGCTGTATTTATTAAGCAAGCTCACTTCACACAATACTAACCCTGGCAATTACCGTCAGCTTCGCAGTATTCGGCAGTGCCATGACGGTCCTGGGCGGATGCCTGGTGGTCGAGATGGGCGCCCCGCGGCGCGGAGAAGATAACGAGCTGCTGGAGGACGAGTTCTCACACCTGCCCGTACCACTACAGTACCTGCAGAGGACCTGGAAGGAGCTCACGTTCTACGAAAAGGTTAGTTATTGCCAGCGACTTCATATTTAGTCTTCCAGCAAACAAAGCATTTATTTATCTTATTGTATTACCTACAGTAACATAAAGTTAACATTCAATTGTCATGTCTTGCAGATGATCAAGGAGCCGTCCCGAGAAAAGCTCCTGCCTGATCCGCTGCCGGCGCCCTACCAGCCCACCTACACGCTCGTGCTGGAGTTCACAGACGTGCTGGTGCACCCGGACTGGTCCTACCAGACCGGCTGGAGGTAACTGTACCACTGCCGCCTGTGCCACAGCCACCAATGCCACCGCCCTAGTGCCATTGCTTCCTACAGGGGAGACACCACTAATCCCAGTTCTACTATCCTCAGTGCCAATACCCCCAGGTGCCACAACCCCCAGGTGCCACTACCCTCAGGTGGCACTACGCTCAGGTATCATTACCCCCAGGTGCCTCTACCCCAGGTGGCACTACCCCCAGGTTCCACTACCCCCAGGTGCCACTACTCCCAGTGCCCTTAGCCCCAGGTACCACTACTCCCAGTGCCACTACCCCCAGGTGCCACTACCCTCAGGTGCCACTACCCTCAAGTACCACTACCCTCAGGTGGCACTACCGCCAGGTGTCACTACCCCCAGGCGCCACTACCCATTGCTACTGCCCACAGTGCCACTGCTCCCTATCACAGAAAACCGTTATCTATGTCAAAGCGACATGGCACTGTTATTATGACAGAGTTCTATGCTGGCAAATAAAATAAAAGCTTGAAATTTTTACCAGGTTTAAAAAGCGTCCAGGCGTCGATCAGTTCCTGCAAACGGTTGCCAGCGCAGACTTCGAGGTGATAATATTCACGTCCGAGAACGCGTTCATGATATGGCCAGTCATCGACAAGCTGGACCCGGAGAACAAGTTCATCACATACCGTTTGTTCAGAGACTCCACGCACTTCACTGATGGAGTGCATGTCAAGAATCTGGATGGATTGAACCGAGATCTGTCTAAGGTAAGTTATATTTATTTCACGTGTTTACTTCGTCAAAGCTTGCTGGTCACCTGTTGAAAGTGATTACCGCGGCCCTGGACAGGATCCAGGAGCAGGAGAGGATTCACAATTACGTTGCCGGTCCTTTAGAAAAGAGTACGATCGTCTCTTTAGGAACTACTGCCGTATTAGCCAAGCTGGTTCCAAAAAACGCACAGTGGAAGACTGCCATCAGCCATGTACCGAGCTGGTGGCAAAGGAAAGTTCGTTTGCAAGTAGTACGGTTGGTGAAGGAACCTAGCCGTTGGCCCTAGAGTAAGTGGCCATGCCGACAATCTGATCCAGTCAACAAGTTCGTCGCCGTGTGACTATTTATTGACAGGGTGCGTGTCGAGAAACTTGGATGGATTGAACCGGAATCTGTCTAAGATAAGTTAGCAGATAAACAAGAACTTTTGATGTAAATTTTCCTTAACGATGGAAATTAAATCAGAATACTTAGGAGAGGGCCTGGTCGATAACGGTGGTGGTGGTTATGCATAACGCTAATCACTATAGGATTGACGTAAGCTGATAACAGTCGATCGCGTCGAACGTCGTAAGTCATGTCAATGTGTCTTAGGTCAATAGAAAACAGAAACGTTACCAGCGTTTGCATCGCGGCTATGTCTACTGCAAAGATGTAATAGTATAGTTATTTGTTCAACAAGAGAGCAAAGTTTTTGCTATCAGTGTTGATTTTGAACCAAACGTTGCTCGTACAACTTTTTATCTCAGCAGCGAGAACGTATATGGGTCATACACACTCTTAAAAACAAAAGTTGTCTCTCCTGTGGTCAATAGTTAAAAGCTTGTGTGCATAATAAGTTATGTTTTTATATGATAGGTCTAAAGCAGTCCTGACGGCGTTTTTGCGAGAATGGTCTTAGCCAGAAAATTAGGCCTTAAAAACGTTTAACTTTCGGTGTGACCACTGGAAAGACGGTGACCTAAATCTGTGTATGACCCATAGCCTTAACGTAAAAAAGGCAAATCGGTAAAAAATAAACGACTTGTTTTTTTTCACCTCAGCACCTGAAAAAGGCAGGCATTGCTGCTTAAAGACAGCGAGCAAAATCGATTTTGGTGCGAGCGTGAGACAAAGTAACTTTTTAATTATTGTTTACAATATAAGGAGGTCGTGGTGTGGCAACACGCGGGCGGCTGAAGGACAATATGCATGTCGTTTAATTTTCACCATGTTGTCTTTTTTACCTTCAGGTAATATGTTTTCACTGCTGAGGCGACAAGTTGTGTGGGTTCACTGCCTTTTCGCCGACAAATCTTTGACAAATGCATCGTTTCGCAACCTATTCATTTGGCAACCCGCTTTTTTAACTGTAACTACAAATAATTTAAGGATTTTTATAAAACTAACCTAACCTAACCTACACAACTTGTCGCCTCGGCAGTGAAAACATCTTACCTGAAGGTAAAAAACACAGCATGGTGAAAATGAAACGACATGCATATTGTCCTTCAGCCGCCCGCATGGTGCCACACCACGACCTCCTTATGTTGTATTGGGTTTCTACACGATGATCCTGAAATAAATCCAGATTTATTTACAGTTTCGGAAATAAACGCGGGTTGTCGAATGATATGTATGTGAAATGAATTATTTGTGAATCGTTGGTTATGAAATGATAGGATCCCAGATGTATGTGCAACACGAGACCAAAGTTATTTGCATCAATGTATCTTTGAATCTCTCGTTGCACTCAGCAGCCGAAGATTCTAGTTTAGAAAACCTAGAATCTTCGCGTACTCGAGATTCAAATTAACACTCGCAGCAAAAACCAACTTTGCTCTCTTCTTGAACACATAAACTATTGTCTCACGCTCGCAGCAAAATCGAATTTTGCTCACTGTTTTTAAACAGCAAGACCTGCCTTTTGAGGTGCTGAGATGTGAAGATAATAGTTGGCCCGTGTACCTTATATAAATTCGCTTGCCCAGGTGATCGTGGTGGACTGGAACAAGCAGGCGACGAAGTACCACCAGCAGAACGCGCTGATCCTGCAAAAGTGGAAGGGCGCCGACGACGACACGGCGCTGCTAGACCTCGCCAACCTGCTGCAGAGTGAGTACTTCCTAAACTCTTAAAGGATTGTCGTGTACCGGCAGTTCATTGGATTTCCCGTTATATGATTGTTTCTGGCCAGTAATGTTTCTATCCCTCTAAACCGAAATGAAATGAGTAAATTTTATTCTCTTTTGTTACCATACCTTATGTTAAGTTTACACTTTTATTCTTTTGATGGGGTCGTACCAATTACTTAAAAATGGAACCATTTCAAGATGACTTTTTCCGTCGTTCAAACAGTTTTCAGCATCGGCTTAGCTACTAGGTTGAAATTTTGAACATTTGTAGCATGGTGGTCCAAACTAGACATGTGCGCCGACGGTCAAAAGACCGTCTGGAAAAAAAAATATCGGCGGCGGCGGCGTCATCGGCGTTGGCGTGAGGTATAAAGTTAAAAAAAAAGGCAGGAATAAGGGTAATATAAGATAAGTTTAAAAAATGCATTGCCGGTAGCCATCGATAGTTAGCATAGGTAGCATTACCTTACTAATCGCTCATCCACAGTTAAAAAATGTAATTGAATTGATAACAATAATTAAAAATCAAGTTAGAAAATACTTCATTATTAAAAATCAAACATTCATATGGGGAATAAACAATCTGTTGAGGAAGATTGGAGAATATTTCAAGCCGATTTTACGCCGACGATTGAACCGGCGGCGGCGGCGTGAGGAAAATCATCGGCGGCGGCGGCGCGGCGGCGCGGCGCACATGTCTAGTCCAAACAGCTTCTCTTTTTATAAAACTACAATTATTTACTTTGTGAGCAAAAATACTGAGTCATACATAAAGAAAAAATATTTTCACCTATTCATATTTGAAAGGTCTCAAGTTAAATAGGATTTTCAGTTTTATGTAGATTTTTGTAATTTGTTAGATTAGGGTAATCAAGCTATTCAACATGAAACGAAAATAAAAATACCCTTCCCCTACCCCTTATTTTAGAAACTGCGTAAGATAAAAATCTCAATAAATAACAAAGACTAAGGTATCATTTATTTATTATTGAAAAAATAAAAGATTTACTCGGTGTTTACTGAGAGCGGTAAATAAGTCCTGTATGACGGAACTTCTAGAAGAAGCAGCAGCAGGACTTTATCGGGTTTCTAATAGGATTAGGGTCCACTAGCCAGATGCCCTGTGTGTTGCTTTCTGCATGCCATCAAACTTAATTTCCAACCTTTGGCGATCCCAACTTCGGAGTGGAATAAGAGCTACCATAACTGATTCGAGTGAATGGATAAGTGTATAAAATATCGTGGGGACGGCCACCTTGCGTGGTTCCAAGCAACGCAAGATTAGCGCTGACAAATGCCAGCATTATGATGAGTTGGGACCATTTCGTGACTTCATTTTTCTGGTGTCAATTTTCCCCGTTATTTCTTGATGTGTGTCACGAATAAATGTACCTATTTCTTTCACTATTTTCTTTATTTCGATCTTAAGAGGCCACATAAGCTAAATCGGTAGTGTTCTACGATCTGGATTTCGATAAGCATAGCGCCTATGTGGCTGTTATTTGGATATATTAAACTTGGTCATATTTCCTTGAGACTGTTAAACGTGAAAACACGATTAGAAACAAAATCCCCGATAGTTTTATTTTTCAATCATGACACCTTTTTTGCTTGAATCTTCGAAATGCTACGATCTTTAACGATTTGATTTGATTGAATAGTTGAGCACTAATAACTTCTTAATCCTGGTTAAACAGTATTTAATAAATGTTGTAGTTTTAAAGTAAACAGCAATTATTTACTTCGACGCAGTAATTAAGGCGGTGCATCCCTCCATCTCGCGTTCTTCGCGGGGAAACGCATCCGAGCATTCCCTTTTGCTTCTTGTGTGGGCATGGAAGCTAATTATGTAGCCTCTTAAAAGGCAGTCCTCGTACAGTCAAGGGCAAAAACATGTATACACTTTAGTACCTTGTCTATTTAACGTCATGTTTAAGCTGTCATGTGAAATTGTGACAGCGATTAAAGCGGCAAGGTACTAAAGTGTATACATATTTTTGCCCTTGACTGTACGATCAAAACCTCGGATCTATTCAAAACCGACTATCGCACGCGAAATTTACAAAATCCCACTCGAGCGACTATTCGGGTGTTTCAACCTCCGTCATCGTCGTAAATACTCGTACCTAGGTTGACGAAAATAATGATAAATACCAGCAACTTCTAATGTTAATGGGCCTTTTACACGGTCGGGTAGTTGTGCCAACTGAGAGGGACGCAGCTATCTGTTGGAACGAGACATAAACATTTGTCAGATTGCTGCGTACCCTTCGGTTGGCACAACCACTCGACGGTGTAGAAGACCTTTTACTCGATCGTGTAGAATTTAATAGAAGTAGAAACAGGAGGGGCTAGATTCGATTTCAGTAAAATCTCGGTTTTATTTCTTGTGCTTAAAATTAAGTGGCGTGCCGCGATTTCGAGGATAGGGAACACTGTAACTTATAAGAATTCGTTTCGTAGCGATCGCGATGTCGAACGTGAACGACGTGCGCGAGGTGCTCACCTACTACAGCCAGTTCCCCGACCCCATCGCCGCCTTCCGCGACAACCAGCGCCGGCTCATGGAGCAGATGGAGGAGCGCGCGCGCGACCCGCCCGCGCCGCTCACCGGCTCCTGGCTGCGCTCCTTCACCAGACGTTAGCACTGCTCCCTACACACACGCGCACACACGCGCGCGCACACACACACACACACACACACACACACACACACACACACACACACACACACACACACACAACACACACACACACACACACAGCTCCGGCTCTTAGAGCAGATAAAGGTACACGCGCACCCGGGCCGCGTCGCTTACCGACTTCCGGCTGCGCTCTTTTACCCGACGATCTCCCTATACGCAAAAACTTTGCAAAATGTGGGTTAGTTACTCTCTGTCATTAATGTCATTATAATTCGAAGACATCTTGGTAAATATACTTAATAGGTCCAGCGATACGAGAAGTTTGGGCATACTGATCGCGCAACTAGCCTGCGCCTTTCTTGCTCTAGCTACATGCATCACTATACAACCTTATAACAATGCTCTTGGTAGAGTCACGGGTTAAAAAGTTCCCCTTTTTGACCCACCGGATAGTTGTGCCGCTGAACACGATTGATAGGCAATTCTGTCATCCGTTACTCGTATATGCTAAGAAAAAAATGAAATGGGAAAAGAAACGAAACAAACCAATTTACCATTATTTGATTATTAGTTATTACATACTTACGTAGTTTTGAGGATTTTTAATGATTCGTTATTTTCATATTAGGTTTAAGATTACATCTTTGCCCAATTCGAATGACACCGACTGAAGATGATTGTATTTTCTTTGGTTTATTTAGAAAATGCGCTATGGATTTGAGAGGATTGTAAAGCTGAAAATTTCCAAAAAAAATGCGATGACGTTTCTTTCTCCTCCTCGGCATATTTTTATGATTTTAAATATTAGATAAATGTAAAAAAAAATGGAAGAAGCGAAAGAGATTCGCCAGGACCGTAGCAGGTGGAAAGAAGTGGGCGTGATTTAATGTAAATATGTATGTATTATGAAAAACTAGTTATACGTTATACAAATTAAAAAGGCAAACGTGCAGACCTAGTTTTTCATAATAACTACAACATATTCAAAAATCCTGAAAATCTAACTTGATTTAAGGGTTGTTCAAACGTTACCACCCTGCACCCGTAGCTAAATATCTATGGGAAAAAATTGTCAGTTACTCGATTTAAGCGTCCAGCCACAATCCTCTTAACTTAAAGGCAGAATTGTAAGCACCGTTTGTTTACTCATAAAATCCAAAATATGATGAAACTAGTATTATGAATGCGAAGTGTGTATTAGCTGCTATACTTCATTCGCAGAGGTTCTCTTGAAAACGGGCAATTTAAAACGTTTCAAATGAAATACGAGCAACTGGTTCAGGGCCTCTATTCAACTGTGTTATAACGATATCGTGTTTGACGTGTTTTAGAATCGTTTATGTCACAGTCGCCATTATTGAAAATGACATAAGAGTTACGAAAATGTTGATAATACGGAAACACGTCAAATACAATATCGTTTTTACCGTGTAAAATCTCGGCCCTGATTATTGTAAATTACTTGTAAGATGTATTTCCATATCCGGATTTGTTCAAAATCTCTGGATAGTTATGTTTCACTATATAGCTATACTTAAGAGTCCAAGAAAGTGGTCTTTCATTTGTGACAAAACTTTTAGTCAAATTATAATAATGCAAGGTCGTCGACGACATTTTATCGATCTTATTGTTTTATGACGAAAACGTTAACCAACCGATGCATTTACACGCGCAACTTTTAACTGCAATTACAGCAGGCAGCGATACTTGTCTAATAGAACGAGACGTCTTTACCTTTTGTCGTGCCCCAGTGCAGTGAATTGCCCGTGTTAGTGCAACTTTAGGTCAGCTGGTCAGGCTGTGCGGTCAGCAACATAAATATCTATACAATTGAGTCACCGCTTTAACGCCTTTAACAAATGCACAAGGTAAGGGAAAGTCCTATTGTAGGTTCCCTACATATTATTAACTCCATAAACTTTATTTCAAGTGTATAAAGGTGATAATCCTATAATCACTATAATTCATTTGTTTAGGTACGTCATAATATACTTCATCAGCCATTAGAAGCAAAACACTGATAAGTACGTTTTGATTTGCTGTTGTTTAGTTAGTTTACATTTAGTTAAGTACCTAGAGAAATGGAGTATAGTTAACAATAGGCAATAACTGGTATTTTGGATGTCAATAATTGATTAAGTTATTTACCCTAAAGTGTGTAAGCATTTAAGATGTTGACGGTACCATCACTTGTCTCTGTAAGTGCCTTGATTTTTACTGGGCTCGCTCTCTGGAATAATCTTGATACATGATTTTTAAAAATGAATTCCATGCATAAATCCTTATTTAAATGTTATTTATACCAAAATACAACTCTTACCAAATTTTTTTTTTTTTGTTATATTGCTTAGCAAATTGCAGAGTTTATTTTGTAGATGCATATCATTTGTGGAAAAGCTGTAGTATAACATTTGTTTAAAAAAAATGTATGTAAATAAGAGTCGTAATTTCAAAAACTATAACCTGAGTTCTTTAACCTTTTGACCGCCACGGCCGCCTGCTAGTTTTTGTGCCCCTGACGCCAACGACGTCATATATGCCGCAACCGCGCCGATACAAAATCTATGGAGCTTACCAAGCGCCCGGCGTCCCCGGCGAAAATCCGGTGACTTGATTTGCCGGCTTTGTCGGTTAAAGGGTTAAAGCTTTCATAGAGAAGGTATTGTAATGGAATATGGTCAGTGACATCTTGAAATAGACATGTATTTTTCAGACCTTAAGTATTAAACGCACGGTTCAAAAGTTATTCTATTACTCTTGGGTTCAAAGTAACGAACCCGTAAAGGAATATATTCGGCACGTTGAATGTTAACACGCATACATTAAGGAAGTGTATTAATGGCAGCGCTTCGTTGTAAGGGCCGATTCAGACGAGCGTCAATGATAATATTGTCGACGAGTTTCCGCGATTGTCGGCGACCGTCGCCACACGCAGTCGCCGACGCCGGCGACGGACGCTCGCCTGCGCGGGCCCTTAGAGGTTCTACTCAAGAAATCATAGTTGAAACGAACGTCTCTTTCTCTCTCTTTAGTCATGAATTATGAGCGAAAGAGGCGGGCCCGATGTCGGAGTAACCACGGTTGTTGTTGCAGTGTTCGGCCCGCAGGAGGCGCGCGCGCGCGAGCCGCGGTAGGCGGGCTCGCCCGGCCGCTGTCTGCGGAGACTCACTTACTAACCAATTGGCAATAAAGGAAGACTAGGCTTTGGCCAACAAATTGTTTTGAATTATTGTTAAGCGCAACTGCAAACTTAATTCATATTTAGCCTCAAATTAATCCTAGTTACTTTAGTCCGGAATTAAGCTTGCAATCGCGTTTTAGGAGCATTTGTTACGTTTATGAAATACTTTTTAGTGTATGATTGTTTGTACGGGTGTTGATTGTTTGTGTGAGAGTCTGTATTATTACAAGTCACTTTATTTAGATAGGAAATATAGTTGTTTATTAATAAAATAACATGTTTTATTTCATAGTTTTATTCTTTAGTGACGTCCAGCGATAACCGGAGAGATGGGTCATCGACGTTAGTTTCGTCTTGTTTGTTCACCCATACATCTAAAAGACCTTCGTCAAGTTCCTCATTTTCAAACATGTCATATATTTCCTGTTCGTTAAACTTTGAGTCATCCGTGAACATCTCATTTAAAGCTCCCGCGGGCAACTTCTTCAGCTTTTTCCAAATATTGCTAATATCTCTAACAAATGACACTTCAAAGTCTTTGGTCTCAAGATCACAATCTTGACTCCATTCGTGCAAAGCCTGAGCGCTGTCATCTTCAACAAACATGTCCATATGTTCTGGGTACAACATTAGGGATGTAATGTCTCCAAGACCGTTCTGAGACAAGACAATGTATTTATCTCCTTGCTCGAGAACCACGCAGCCTGTCAGAGCCGTCACCAGCCTCTGCTCCACCGATTTATAGACGTCGTGGCACAAAGCTTGCAACCGAGCCTCGTTCAGCGTGGCCAGCACGCTCGGCGGCCGATACGGCATACTGATGCCACTAAAATCTGCGTCCTTCAAACTTTGAATGTAATTCGGCACTACACAAGTGTCCTCGCACCATTGACTAGATAAACATACTAATTCCTTATTAAATTCAAAATTACATATCGATATATAAGTCGGGTAGCATTGCATGCCGTGCGTCCATCTTTGTAGTAGCTTCAAGTGCGAGTTGGTCTGGTGCCGCAAGTCCATTAGGAACAGATGGTGGTTGGTTCCGAAATACAAGTAAGGGCTGCCCGAGGAGTACTCTGCTACACTTATGTGGTTGCATGTGGCTTCGTCTGAAACGTCATTAGGGCTCTGCCATGTATGTATGACACCGTTTGTTCGTTTATCATACAAACTTATTGAATTTCTGGCAACATGTGTAAAATACGGACGTTCAGTGCCAATCACAGTAGTCCAATTATTTACTAAAGTTTTGGCTGCATTTTTTAATTTCACAGTTCTTGCCGTCAATCTATCTAAATTAACTATTTTTAATAAATTATTAAGATCTGTCACATACAAAATATTCTTATGATATTCGTCAAACGATATGCTTGTGAACGGCATTTCGGATTCTGCTACTTTGACTTGTTCTATCCGTATAACATCATCGGAGAGTAAAATCTTCAGTACGTAGATTTTATGCTTCGTCCTTAAAGCTATGACATCTTGTGAGGAACAAATACTCTCGAAAATATTATTGCCCTCCCCACAGTTAAAGACTGCTGCGGCCTCTGAATTAAACGTTAATTCATCCCTGTTAAATTCATATAAATCTGCAATAAATAAAGAAACATAATCACTAGATTATAAGAAAAATGGTCATGAAAGGTGTTTTGTCAGATTTGCATTGTAAAACTATGTTGTTATAGCAGACTATCGCGATACTAGACTTGGGAGATCATATACATAAGAGAGCTTTTTAGGAAAATATAAAACTATGATTAGGAACGTCTGCAACGCCGACAAGGCCATGCGCGACCTCCGCGGGAGCGGCGCTCCGCCTCCTCCGCGCCCGCCCCCGCCGACGCCGGACACCCCGCGGGAAAGTCGCGCTTGAATTTGTCAGACTTCAAGCTCCGTAATAAAGGAGACCTTTTTAATTCTTTGGATAAGGCGAGCACACTGGCAACGCGAAGGTATGTGGGCCCTAAGTCCACCTGCAAATCCATTAGTAACTCTGAGGCGTACGTAAGATTAAATGCCATGATGATGATAGTCATTTCACTGGTTAACTAACCCCTGACCACAATGCGAACTCTGTGACGGTTCATGTCTAGCTTGGAGTTAGCGCCATCATCCTGCGAGCAACGTTTGAGCACATTATCTGAGAGAAGAGCTTTTTCGATGGCTTTTGTAATCACAGGTTTTATACTTACAGCACAGATGAAACTCGCTTCGTAACATATATTCAGTGTAGTTGAAGTACAGCAGTTGCATATTCCCGCGGCCAGCGTAGTACCAGTTGGAGGGGCTGTCGAAGTAGGGGTCCGGGTCAGTGGCGAGGTGCTCCGCCATGTCTATAAAGTGCTTGGGACAGGAAACCACCTCATCGTTGAGTTCGCTAACTTTCTCCAACAGACTTACTCTGTAGGTCACTGAAACAGGATGATAGGTAAGAAAATGAACTCTAATAAAATCCATCTTATACAATGTGTTTTTTTTTACTTAAATAGCAACTTTATTGAATTTAGGTACAAATAATTAATTTATTTGAATGTTAATGTTACCGTATTCTAGATTTTTTGTTATTAGCGATTAGTGTTAGTCCCTAGACTAAACAGACTGTAATGGCTGGCGCGTGCCTGTTATTGGCTCATAAACTGTAATTGTTAGAGATAGAGGGTATCTCAATATATATTTGTATCTTCATTTGTAATGTTTATGTGCTGTTAGCATGTCAAATATATTAATTAAAACTATAAAAAAATGTATAAGAAAAAAAAATTCAATTTCATTGAAAATGTATGATACATACATACACATACATAACGTAACGCCTTTATTCCAAGAGTGGGGTAGGCAGAGCAACAGAATACCAACAACTCTAAACTTGATGATAATACTGTAACCACATTTTGCACAGTCAGGCTAAGATGTTTACCAGTGTATTAGTGACGGGTTGCAAGCCCATCGCCTAACAGTACTACAAGCCTTTATTCCCTTAGTCGCCTCTCACTACATCCACGGGAAGACATGGAGTGGCACTATTCTAACCCGGCAACCACACGGTATCTAAATCTATGATGTTTTTTGAAAATGCGAAGAACATTTATATTATTATTTTATTTTTTTAGACAGACAGATGGACAGTGGTCTTAGTGATAGAGACTAGGGTAATAGGGTCTGTCTGTCTGTCTGTCTGTTCGTCACCAGGCTGTATCTCATGAACCGTGATAGCTAGACAGTTGAAATTTTCACAGATGATGTATTTCTGTTGCCGCTATAACAACAAATACTAAACACAGAATAAAATTTACGGGGGCTCCCATACAACAAACGTTTTTTTTTGCTGATTTTTCTCGATATTAATAACGGCAACAGGTAGACGCACGAAATATTTACAGAATATTTAATAGGATATCAATTTTATTAATAAATAACTAAATAAAAATACTTTTTATTTTGAAAAAATGGACGGATCCTAAAAGAATAAAAAAGTGAGAAACAACTTCTTTGAAGAGCATCGGTGGTCTAGTACTTAGGGGGTCCACTCGTGATCGTAAGGAACCGAGTTTGAACCCCCGTGGTCACCATATACCAATGAGTTTTTCTAACCTAAGTACTCGTTGCTTTTACGGTGAAGAAAAACATTGTGAGGAAACCTGCACATTCAATCAGCTAAGTGTGTAATAGGGTTATTGCACAAAAGATCCTAAGGGGTCGAAGTGTATCAAAAAGGACCCATCTGTAAGATAAGATGCGGATGGAGTCTTGGGATACAGCTAGGCATACATAAGATTAAATGAAATTGAAACTTGATAGCAACAACCGAGAGCTTAGAAGTGCATATAATTTCTACAATTTCTGTAGTAATATAATCTACTGAATTGTCCATGTATAAAAAAATAAAATAAATAAATATCAGGGGACAATCTCACACAAATTGACCTAGTCCCAAACTGAGCTCTAGGCTTGTACTATGGGTACTAGACAACGATATTCATACTTATATAGAGAAATACATACAAAATACTTAGAGAATGTCCAAGACTTAGGCAGTAAATATCTTTAAAATTATACTCTAATATTAGTAGCTTACATATGCTATATTTTCACAAATAAATTAGGCACACATGGTGCTTTATGCATATTTTTAAGGTATAACAAATAAAAAAATTAAATAAAATTAATTTCTTTTATTAACATGGGCACTTGTAGATGTTAAAGGGTATTTCTTCCAGTGTTTCAACCGCTTTGACTTTGGTGTCGCATTTTTAACCATTTCCCTGTACGAGTAGGATAACCATTTTCGGTTATTTTGAAGAATGCCTGGACTCCTAGAAAATAACCGAAAATGGTTATCCTACTCGTACAGGGAAATGGTTAAAAATGCGACACCGAAGTCAAAGCGGTTGAAACGCTGGAAGAAATACCCTAAAAATGTACCAGCGGTTCCCAGAAGAGACCTCTGCTGAGAAGCGACAAGGAACTCAACAGTCAGTCAATTATAGACCTTAAATTATAATTTGCATTACAAATAATTTGTCCTATACACAAATTTAAATCTATGGTAAGTGGAATCTGAGACCCATTTGAATTCTCTAGCTAAAATCTTAAGACCTCAAATGCGTTGGCAACCCTGAGGACTAAGATGGAATGCCTTTATGCTAGTAATTTCACCAGTTGTCTTATCCCCACACCGGAACACAACAATGCGAACACTGTTGCTTGGCAGGTGGTTAATGGATAAGATGGCGGTAGCGATCCGGACGGACCCTGCACAGGGTCGTACCACTACTAAAATATTTTATTATCATCAATCTAGATGGTTTAACAGAGAATGCAATACATATCCAAGTTATTCAAATATTGGAAATTAATTTGAGATTACATTTGAACCCTAAATTAAGGTACTAATGTTGAAATTGTAATTAAACCTATGTGTTCAACATAGAGCCTCTGTCTGGAAAAAGGTTAATAGTTTCATTACTTACATGCAGATCGTTTTTGGCAAACATACTTTGAGAACCATTCATGCTTTAATTTTAGAAGTGCACCAACTGGATCTTGCTTTTGCTTATTGGCCAATGATGTAATGAATTTTGGCTTCACACATTTGTATGGGAATGGTTCAAAGTAGTCCGTATTTAAGTCTCCCTCCCAGTCATCGGGAAAGGCAGCTAACGGGTGTCCCGGTAACACATGGTGCCAGTTGGCATTGCAGGCTTGGTTGAATCTTGGTCGTCTAGTGTAATTCAGGAACGAATAAGCTTTCTGGTTGCTCTGTTCCACGTCGTCGAGAATCTTTTTTACAGGCGCCGTATTGTCTACATTTTCCACGCCAAGTTCGTCTGCTTGTTTATTATACTATAAAGTAAGTTTTAGTTAATAACGATGTGTCATTAAATGCATCTTTTTCATACAGTTATGTTAATGCCACAGCATTGTAATATCAATTTGTTCTCATACCTGTATACCCTTGATTTTCGGGACCGAAGTCATATTTAGGCTTGTTCAGGTTGTATTACCAAATACGTAAATAGGTAGGTATTACCTACCTACCTAACCTTCTTTAAAGTTTATAGATTTCGCCAATCCATCGATAAAATAAACCTAACCTTACGATTTATTTACATTTTTAATTTTAACAATTTGCACAACACAAGACTTTAGTGACAGCTGTCAGTTTAGTTTATGTAGGTTCCGAAATAAAACCATTCCAGTGATTGAATGAAATGAATGCTCTCACTCGGCATCGACGAAATATATGGTGCCGCCAAATAAAAGAAGAAACAAAGTTTAAAGGTGGATTCACAATGCAGATAATATACTTACTTAGGTTACTAGCATCATTGCATCTAAAAGTAGAAATAAAGTTTGACCCTTTGAAAATGAACCCACGCCAACATAACCCCGTAAATCAGTCTGTTAAAAAAATGTGATAGTTGCTTCACAACTGATACTCAAACACTGATGTGAAAAGATCAAATGGTATCAACTCCGTTTATTCAATGTACCGTCAGTGTAAACAACTGCAGGTTTTTGAAATTGCCGCTGTTTTTCTGGGACAGCTTTCGTTTGTCACGGATGCTAGATAAAGTTAAGGAAATCAGGAAATCCGTCCCAACTCAAAATTAGGAACGTGGAATTTTCACCATGATAGATAACGTACCGGCACCCCGATCGGCTCTAACAGTGTTTTTTTTAAACTGCTTGGATAAATTATTGACCTGAGCACCCGCCATACAGCCCCGATTTAGCTCCCTGTGACGTCAAAGACAAAGCTAAAAGGACCGAAATGTACTTACCAGTGATGAGTAACTTTTAAGAGCTTGGGATCATGCGCTTTGTTGCAAGTAAAACGGTTACAGGGTATTTTTTTTATCAGTGCACATATTTTAACATATGATTTTGTATCGTTAATCTAATGTGGCCCATTCACTTCATATTTTGAATTTTGTTTTTGTTGATCTCTAGGGTTCCGATTTCAGTTCCAATAGGTACTTTTTAATCGGAGGTTATAATCGGACGTCGAAGCGCAGCGCGGGCGGCGCCGGCCCCGGTGAGCGTGCACATCCCCGGGATCATAGCATCATAGATCACAGTAGCACATTACACACGCGACTAATTTTTACCTCCACCTCCGACTCTGGTTCCGGTTCCGGTTCCGACCCCGATAAACCAAATTTAAAATCATATTTTTTGATCAATGTGCGTGTGATAACTGATCAACAGATTTCAAAAAAAGGAGGAGTTTATCAATTCGTCGGGTTTTGTTCACGTGTGTGAACCCCCCTATTACTCAAAGACCGCTGGACTGATTTGTTTTTTTTGAATGGGTATATACTTTCTAGTTGGTCCCATTTTAAGCACTTCAAGATCTGATGATGGAGATCTAGATCTTGGAGAAATCGAGGGAACTCCTCAAATATTATAGGAATACATATAGCGATTTTAGTATTTTCAGTAACAATAAGTCTAGCATTTGCATTAAAAAAGTATCATTTTGTGAAGTAGAACTGATGATGAAGACCATTGATGGCCACTGGAACTCTTCAACGGTACCTATTTCAAGGGTGGCGATAACATATCTCGGTTAAGATAGTAGAACGACTATGACGAAGCACATTCAAATGGTTAAAAGATATGACTATAACTTTCCCGCGGCGTTGCTTGTTTCTTATTAATTGAAATGTGGGACGACATTCACATAACAGTATTATTATGATTACTAAAAGGTATGAAATAAATGTTTTAAAAAACTTAAAACGTCTTCAAAAAGCAAGCAATAACTGGATTTAAAATGATTAGTTATGAGGGGACCGATTTTTGAAGCTCACCGACGAAAAATGACAACTTTGAAATCAATTTGGATTTGGATTTTATATGATAAAGGCATTATGATATGATATCAAATCCAAAAGCTAGTCATTTTTCGTCGATGAGCTTCAAAAATCGCCCCCAAGGTCAGTCCTTCTGAAGTCGGCGTCACACGATATTTTTTAACCAAAGGCCGAATTCAGTAGGAATTAAAATCAATACGTGTCGACGCTTGTATAATTTAAATATTTAAAAAATCATTTGACTGTTTTGTCGCGAGCCATCCTCATTGTGAATCCACCTTTACTTTTACGAAGAAAAGTTAAAATAAAATGACACTTGATATTTTAATAAATAAATAAATAAGTTCCAACTAAGTACATCAATACATGGTATTCTGCCGTGAGCCAACGTCACGCCTGGTGCAGAAGCATCTCGGGCAGCGACAGCGCCGCGAACACAGTCAGCACCAACAGCGAATAGACCGTCACTAGGATGTCTCTCTTTACCCTCACCATCGGGTCGCTCACGGCGGCATTTAGACATTTGTTCTGGCTTGTCTTCGCTTGACCACCTTCTTCCGGATCAACAGTATCCACTAAATTATTTGAAGGCTTCTCTTTACGACCCTCCGCCTTCTTCATGAAACTTCTGCATGTCACGCTGACTTTTTTGACGTTTTTGACGACGTTGTCATGAAATAAGACTAGAGATTTTACGGTGCCGGGATTCGTGCCAATTTCTCGCAGCCGGATTTTACTAGTTTCAATTTCAGGGCGGGAGTAGAACACGGAGCGGCTGGAGGAGGGCGAGGCCAGCGCGGCCGGCCCGGGCGCCAGCCGCGCAACGCCCACGCCCTTGTCAACGCACTTCGGCATCACTGAATTAATTTCCGTTTTGACCATTACATCGGAGTTGACAGCATTTTTGGGCTCGTATAAGGTAATTAAGTTGGAGTTAGATACGGGGTCCTGCAAAGGGACAGAGTCTTTCTTCGACAGCTTATAGTCGCGGCTGTCTTGCGCTGCCTCGTCCGGCGTGCCGACTTGCGCAGTCATGTCCGCTGCCTCGTCTGGATTGTTGACCGGCGGCGCAGCTTTCTTTAGTTCGGTAGCTAACTCGGTTTCGTCCAAAGTAGTAAATAACGTGGTCCCATACGTGGTGATATCTAATTCATTTTTGCGCAGTGTATTGACGCTGGTTGAAGCAGTCGTGCCCAGAATTTGTACTGGTGCAGTTTTTTCCAGCTTGCTGGCCGGCGTGGTCTCGCTCGGCGTGGTCTCGCTTGGCGTGGTCTGGACCGGCAAGGTCTCGCTATGCGCAGGATTGAGCTTGTTAGCGTCATTGCCATCGCCTAACTCGTTGCACGAGCAACTCGTGATCTTCTGTATCTCATTCAAAAGCCCAACCAAAATGTCAAGAGATGAGGTGTAGTCTATAAATGCAGATCCCTCTTTATCGTCCTGATTCGAATTTTGACTTTCACTTTGCTCCATAGGAATAACGTCTGGATCTACGAGTTGTGTTGTGATGCCCGTTTCTACTAATAAACGATTGTTAGGGTGAGACGTGGTACTGGTCGTGGCCTCGACCTGCAGGCGCGCGGCGGGTGCACTGAAGTCTGTGTTGGTGACCTGCACGGCGCACTCTGAGCCAGGTTGGGCCCGGCTGCTTTTAAAATAGTGACATGTCATTTCTACTTCAGGCGAACCGCATTCTGCATTCGACTCATTATACATCTTCTCAGTCAACAATGCATCTGTATATGCATTTTTTTGAGATATCATGTTACACCCGGACTTATTTTCGTAACTAGGAAAAGCATAACCGACAGTAGATATTTGTACGGGCATTTGTGTAAACCTCCAGTCTACATGCGTAGTCGACAGGGTCTGGTAGCCTATTTCATTGGACGCTGATTTGGAAGAGTTTATCTTGATTTTTGATAACTTGGACTTAAGCACTAGGGACGTGGAGTCGCCGGACTGGAGCACCATGATGCGCTGGGTGGAGTGTTTCGGCGTGAGCGTGAGGTTCTTTATGCGCAGGCGCTTGGGGAAGGAGCCCTGTGACATCTTGCGGTACAGGGCGTTTTCTAGCAGTTCTAGCTCCGCGATAGAGTTGTACGTTCCGGGACTATGCTGGGTTTGCCGAGTTTGCTGATGTAGCTGAGTTTGCTGAATTTGGTTCGTTAGCTGAGTTTGCTGCTTCTGGCCGGGGCTCGCGACGGCGGTGACGATTTCTTTATCAGAAAATATGTCGACGGTGTAGTCGGAGGAGATTTTAGAGAGATCGCGTTGAGTTTGCGACAAGGTGATGAGCGGTGAGAGCCGGCTGGGGCGCGTGGGCGCCGCGAGCGCGTGCAGCGAGGGCGCGGGCGGCGGGGGGGGCGCGCGCGCGGGCGGCGGGCGGCGCGGCCACTCCTCCGTCGGTGGCGACGTCATTAACGCTGTTAACAACGATAAAGATTAGTTGTAGGTAGCTATCGTAGCTAGAATGTAAAACCACATACACAGATAGGTACGTATTCACTTTCGTCACTGAATCGGTCTGCAGGTGGTAAAGAGCGAAGTAGGTATATTATAAAAAACAGAAGCCTAATAGGATCACTTGCGTCAGCGTGTCTGTCGTCTGATTATCTCTCACAATGCAGCCTATATTCTCTGGGTCTCTTGAAACGAAAAGTTATAAATACTTAATAGGTAAGTTTAGAGTTAGGTCATAGTTATCACAGGCGTATACTTTTATACAATGAGTAACCTAGTTATTTAAAATTACTTGTTGTGCGGAATATCATTTATTTTTAGCAAAATCAATAGTTTAAAAGATTTAGGGGAAATACAAGGATAAATCGCCTATTACTGACAACCCCTCGGTAGCTGGCCACATAGCAATAATTTGAGTAAAGCAAAACATAATAATATGCTGCTATATCTGGGTGAGGACCAAAAAGTTGGACCATGATTAACCCGTCGTCTGTCTTGTCACAGATACCCAACATTTACACTAAATGTACCCAAAATTTGGATAGCTTTTTGTTTTTTTGGTTTCTTACTTTTTCGGACTTTATCATAAAACGAAGAGACTAGAACTTGGTATATATTTTTTTCACCCCTGACAGACGAGGGGTTAATCTTAGTTAACAAAACAAACAACGAAGAAGAAAAAGTACCGTTGTACGACGAAAAGTATCCTTAATGGATATTTTTCGTGGCACAAAGGAAAAAAATCATAAAAAAATTCACTGCGTGAGTTAGCTTGTCCTGTTTTTTGGACCTTACGCTTCCGCGATTAGATCCAGAATTACTGTCAGTCTTTTCTAAAGGCGTCAGTGAATAAAAATGATGGCTAGCATGATGGAAAGTTACAAATAAACGGGCCTGATTACCAAATATATATCTTAAGATCTATTACCACGTTCCCTGGCCGGATGCAGTGGACAGGGCCAGTGAAAGTGTTAAAGACCCACACAAGTTTACCGGTTTTGGTGGATGTACAATGCACATATAATTTTTCCGTAATTATATTAGCCAAACATTAGCCTTCATTAACTTGACATTGAGAGGCCACATAATAATATGTTCAAGTCGGCAGTGTTCCACCATCTTCATCTCAATTACCATAACGCCTATATATCTGTTCTTTAGATACCTATAATAACGAGATAATTTTCCTCGAAACGGTTAAACGTATAGACACGATTAGAAGCAAAAACCTAAGTTTCATTTTTGAAACATGACAACTTTCTAGAATTTTTGGCTGAATCTGAATAATTTCTTAATACATTTTTTTTATAAATGTTATGACTTAAAACAGCTATTATTTGAATTTGTTGCTCCAATTAAAGCATTGATTTTTATGTAGACGTGTGGCTTCTTAAGATACTTAATGTAACTGTTATAATTATAGAAGAAAGATGGGATACTCGTAAGACAGTGGAAAATATGCCTTGGGATAAACTTTTTTGGGAGGTTTTCCTCCTAGTAGTTTTCTACTAGCTAATATTTCACATCACTCAAGTGAAAAATAGAATGGAAATTTTATTTGCGGTATCCTTCCGTATACGTTGTTTAGTGTAAAATTTGCATTAACTCTTGTGATAGTTCGTTCGCCGTAAGAAAAATTGTGATAAATCATTGCAACTACAGGGTAAAAATCTATCGAAGTGGAGAGGTGTATAAAAGAAACAATAATTAATGAAAAACTAAGTTTTATTGATAATTAATTAATGATTAATTAACAAATTAACTTAAAATAAAATATAGTCATAGTTGGTAATTAGTAATAGAACAGTTATTATTATTTTGTATTAGGTACACGTGTTAAGTGACAGATCATGTAGGGTTTATTTTAATAATAGCTTCATTGACTTTTACAATTAATACAAATTTAATGTATTCAAACAGGGTTATTTGAACAAGCTTTATTAAATTTTCTACTAACTTTCACTAAAAGAACCACTCGAGATGTGTCAATTTACTTCGTCGATTGAAAAATATGACTATAGTACAGTCAAGTTCAAAAGTATGTATACACTTTAGTACCTTGTCTATTTAACGTCATGTTTAAACTGCCATATGAAATTATCCAAGCGATTAAAGTGACAAGGTACTAAAGTGTATACATACTTTTGAACTTGACTGTACAACGTAGTAGTGGTTTTACTTATTGACATGGTCTTTTATTACCTTCAACTATTAACAACGAGCTCATCCTACACAGTTCAAATAACACTTTTAAATTAAAATGTATTTCCGGCGAACGAACTTTAGCTGGGTCGTTCTTTTTTGCCGACAATAGCTTTGTCGTCGCGAAATAAAGCCCTTTAAACATAATACTCAGGATTAAACATAAGTTCGTTATTTTGCCATGACTGAGTTATTTTTAACCGACTTCAAAAAAGGAGCAGGTTATACGTTCCATTGTATGTATTTTTTTAATTATTGCGATACTTACATAAAACAGAATAAATTCATAAAAGTATACTAGGTGCTCACACTTTCTAACCACTCTGTCACTATAATTCCACTTAATGTATACAAATATGTCGATAGGTATCACAGAGACAATAGAAGCCTAAAATAAAATAAAGCATTTAAAAGCAAAGATTTTTCTATGTCGGTAAAAAGAAGAACGACCCCCTTATTCATGCATGTGGTATCTACTCGAGTTGAATGTTCACTCGGAATGAAATGTCACTCTCCTATATTGTTTGACATATCTCGTATAACCTATAACTAAAGGGCGGATGATGGATGCAATATGGTAACAAAAGCATAAGATGGATCAGACTTTTATTAAATTGCGAGTAATATACAAACATATGCAGATTTTTGTACAGTCATATCCATATTACGTATATCGTTTGACTTGATTTTGACGTATTTTGCATCCGTCGTCCGCCCATTACCTATGTCAATTGGCGCCAAAATCGGGGGTCTAGAGAGAGAAAGCCTGACTTGTGAATATTAAAAAGTCCAATCAGCGAAAGAGACAAAGCTAAAGCAATCTGTTGCTTGGATGTTTTCAACAATCCATAACCCGACTCCTGTTTTCCTGCAAGTACACACGAAAACTTCATAGGTATTTTGAACTACACTAGGTATACCTACTGTGTCCGAGCAGGAAGATAACACAACTTGAGTTTAAATAGCCTGACATGACAAAATACAAAACATCAATTCTCAATGAGTTGACTATACATTATATTTCCATGTGAAAACTGCTTTAGCAACACTTTCCAGGGTTCGTATAAGGCTTGTCAGGCTACTAAATAAAGAAAATCACAAGGTCTGGGGCTCTACTTTGAAATCCGTAAATCGATCTCAGGATCTCCCCGTCAATTCCTTGCAAACGCTTTGAGAGCAAAAGGGATAGCAAAAGACGAAGTTCGAATTTCGAAGTTTAGAGTAATGCCTGCGGGTTTACTATGAAATCCGTAATTCGAATTTTTTGCAAATTACTCACACATTGAGAGCGAAAGGGATAGCAATAGACGAAGTTCGAATTACTAATTAATTATAGGTGAAAAACTTAAATAAAGGACCTGTTGTTTGTAGTAGTAACACATCTGTATAGACCGTTTGACATTCTATATTTGAAATTTGACGTAAGTTCCATATTACTTTTGTACATAAGTACATACAACAGGTCCTTCACTTAAGATTTCCACCTATAATTAATTATTAATTAATTCAAAGTAGAGCCGCTGAACAATCAAGACGGGTCACAGATACAAAATGTATAGAACAGAGTATAAAATTGTGGTGTCTTGATTCTTTAGACATCTGTTGTCTTGATTGGTTAGAAGAAGCTTATATACTGTGAAAAGTTGCCAAAGTTGGATTGAAACGAGAAAATATAACCTTGAATTACGTCACGCATGTTTTGCATATCTTTCCATAGGGATAAAGTAAAGAGATTCTCATTGGTCGAAACAGTTAAGGACGCAAATTTTAGAAGCAATTTTATCGCGTGCAAGTGGATTAACCTTAAGTTGTACGTTGGGAAAAGTGTTCTCTCTTACCCAGCTCAAAATCGTTGGACAGTGGTGCCGCACGCGCCGCGTGTCCCGTGCCAGTGCCTCGACCGTAGTGGACCTTCACGTACGACTCCACCGCTACCATCTTTTTCTTCCTGCAGCACAAAGTCATAATCCTCGGTCACAGTGCTTGCAATATCAGGTCTGCTTACGTGCATTGACTCAACCTTACAACGTCATGTTAAGTGCATTTTAAGTCAATCTGCTTATCGAGACCAATCGAATGAGTCTCAAAACGGTGGGTCTACGTTAAGTACAGCGGTAGCCACCTTCCGACTCCATCCTCAGACCAGCTCGATGGTGCCATCGGTGTATTTTTATCGAAGTTATACAGGTACACCAAATTAATCGGTTCCCGGAAAGTGGTTCAAACCTTCCTTTCAAGATTTGACCCGCACACACATACATACATACATACATAATATGTATTTATTGCATATTATTAAAAAAAAATAAGCCTTGATAAGGCAGAGGCTATATATTTACCACATGGCACATTAATATAAGCTGTAACGCGGGAATCTAATGTAGACGTACTAGTGGCGCCATCTGACAGCGCCATAGAGAACTATTCGGTTCGCCGCCCGCGTCGAACCTTGAGAACCCCGGTTGCGTTGCGTGAATGTGTATTAAGATAATCTCTTAGATTTAATGTTTCCATTCCACATAATTGTGCATTATAGTTTTACTGCTCCGTTGTAAAAGTGTTTTACCCAAATAAACTGTATTGTACAAACAACGAGTTTGGTGATTTTCACTGCCCAAGGACACTACAACTACAAGTAACGAGACCAAGACACCTCGTTTCATGGCGCCCTTTCCGTGTGTCTTAAAGTGAAAACCACATGTTGTGAAAACGAGATATCGTGAACTGTGCATCGCTGTGACTACATGGGTTTTTTTGTGAACATTTTTTTCTACACAAGCAGTAAATAGTGACAAATTATGCCTCGCCCCGGGCGCACGCCGCGTACACCAAACAATCCTAGATCGTCGAACTCCGACGAAGCCAACGCCGCCGACGCGAGTCGCCATTATGATGATGATGGTGAACGCCCTGGAAATGTGACGGTGTCAATGGATAACCTGTCCATTTTGCTGCAAACTATTCAGCAATCCAACGCCGACATGTTCCAGCGGTTACTGCAAGAGGTCCGTTCCTCGACCCCGGCCGCCGCCGAGCCCGTCAACGTGACCGTCGCCACTCCCGCCCCTGTCGTGACCGGCAACTTTTCTAAGTGCCAAGCCACTTACAGCAGTAGCGCTGAGGAAAGCCTAGAAGGTTTTATTGACGCAGTTGAGGCTTATAAGGATTGCTGCAGAGTTACTGATGCCAATGCGATTAAAGGATTTTCGATATTGCTTACCCATTCCGCTGCTACCTGGTGGCAAGGGATCAAGGCCACTACGACGTCCTGGACGGACGCCCTAGATCGACTTCGACGAGCTTTCGGAGACCGTCGGCCGCCTCATCGACTATATCGCGACTTATTTGAAAACGAGCAGCAGATCGACGAGAATACCGACATGTTTGTGTCTCGAGCTCGAGCAATAATCGCCCGACTCCCAATCGAGGACATTACAGAGAAAGCACGACTGGATATGGTGTACGGCTTACTGCACCATCGCATCCGCGAACGCCTTCGTCGTGAAGAGTTTCAGTCTTTTGATGAGCTTCTAAATCAAGCTCATTCCATCGAAGACGCATTAAAGGTAGTCGGAGTGTCTCGTTCAAACACATGGAGGCCACAAGAAGCCGGCCCCGCGTGCCGCTTGACTTCAAACGCGCCGCCTGCCGCGCGCGCGACCCGGCTGCCGCTTTCATCTTCGCCGCCGCCGCCGCCGCCGCTGAGCTCGGCTGGCGCGAGCGCAAGTAACTCGGATCCAAAGAAGAAACGTATGTTTTGTTCTTATTGTAAAAAACCTAATCATTCTAAAGACAATTGCGTAAAACTTAAAAATAAAATGAATGAAAATTGTGATAAGAGTGATAATAATATCTATTGTTACGGGTGTGGAGAGAAAGGTGTCATTAGATCAAATTGTTCTAAGTGTAATTCTCAATTTTCCGCAATTGATTTCGAACATAATTACGTAAAGGTAAGTTCGATGACCTTGACCTCCGCACCCGAATCAGCTGTTGTTAACGAGAATTTGTGTAATATGCAAGTAGATTGCGATTTTACCGCCATAAGCGGGCATAATAAGATATCGTCCGTTTCTATACCCATTAGGCTACCGTCTAAGAATAATAATAAATTAAAAAATGGGTATGAAACGAATTTCGATTATTATCTATCAATGTTTAAATCGGTGATTCCCGAAATTTTTCACGATCGCGAATCTTATGTTTCACAAACAAATTCTGCTGTGTTCTTACCTAATCAGTTTACGAATGTTTTACCTACAGCTTTCTATGAAATGTGCGTGACGTCGGTAGTGCCACTGCCTCACCACGAAATGTGCGTGACATCGGTAGTGCCACTGCCTCATCACGAAATGTGCGTGTGCGTGACGTCGGCAGTGCCACATCTACGTCACGAAATGTGCATGACCTCAGTAGTACCACAACCTAAAGGTAATAGTTTTGTTATGGATGAGTATACATTATCCACGTGTGACACTTTCGTACGTACTTCTGATAACGATCATAACTTAAGGGAGAGTGAGTTTTGTACAACTTTGTTTGAAAATAGGGATACTTTGCCGAATGTTAGGGTAAACTTTTCCGACATTAGTGATGATGTTTTGATGCATATGAATAGCCTGATTGCGCCTGATCCTATTTTGCATGCCGTCGACGCCTCTTGTTCGTTAGATTTTGATTTCGCGTCTGCAGATTTGTGCTCATCTCAATCCAAATCTTTTGTACAACAACGGCCTATTTTAGGTATAACTATTTTGGGTATTACAGGCAGAGCATTAATAGATACAGCTGCTAAACGTTCTATTATAGGTTGCAGATTATTTGAGCTGTTGAAGAAAAAGACTCAAATTTTTTTAGAATCGTGTATGTCCATTAAGTTAGCAGATGGATCCGTACAGGTTAAGAAGGTACTCACAACGACGCTAGATGTCGCTGTCAAGCATAAGACCGTGTCGCTTGAGTTTGTTGTATTGCCAGACGCATCAGGTAACGATACCTTACTAGGTATTGATTTTCTAGTAAAAGCAGGTATTTCGCTGGATTTTGCAACCGCTAAGTGGCATTTCTCTGAGGAACAG
Source organism: Acleris holmiana (assembly GCA_949316455.1). Lineage (NCBI taxonomy): Eukaryota > Metazoa > Arthropoda > Insecta > Lepidoptera > Tortricidae > Acleris > Acleris holmiana. Next base: position 16,126,653 of record OX438775.1, read on the forward strand.
ATACTGTATCCTATCGAGTTTGAGTCGCCATGTAAACAGGTCACGTGTTCGTCAGCTGACATGCTCCGCGACGACGAAGGTATCATGCTGCACTCTGCTCAACGTAATAAACTGGCAGATCTTCTTCACACTAACGAGGATATTTTCAAGGTAGGGGGAGCTCCGACCACTTTTGCAGAGCACCACATCAACACAGGTGATCATCCGCCGGTATCTTCTCCACCCTATCGTCTTACACCTGCTAAGAAAGAGATAATGAAAAAGGAACTCGACGAGATGCTCAACGAGGGAGTAATTGAGGAGTGCGAGTCTGCGTGGACTGCTCCCGCCGTTTTAGTTCCTAAAAAAGGTAACGGTGTTAGATTTTGTGTCGACTACCGTAAATTGAATGCTGTGACCAAAACTGACTCCTATCCCATTCCGGTTATTGACGAGTTACTGCAAGCAACGAAGCAAAACTGTTTTATGTCTACCATAGATCTAAAGTCAGGGTATTGGCAAGTAAGTGTTGCGCCAAAGGATCGTGACAAGACAGCTTTTGTCACGCCTTTTGGGACCTATAGGTTCACGCGCATGCCTTTTGGGTTGAAGAACGCGCCAGCAACGTTTCAACGTTTAATGGACCGCTTCCGTTCAGGTAGTACCCTTAAAGACGTTACCTTACTTTGTTATTTAGATGACCTCTGCGTAATATCGGAGTCCTTGGACAAGCACCTAGAGGATTTGCAGAGAGTATTCGACAGGCTTCGGTTTTTTGGTCTTCAAGCCAATAGAGCAAAATGTTGTTTCGCTCGCGAGAGCGTTACTTACCTAGGTCACGTGATCGCTCCAGATGGTATTAAAGCGGATCCTTCGAAGCTTGAAGCCATTGTACAGATTAAGGAGCCTACTAATGTGAAGAGCCTGAAGTCATTTATCCAAACATGCTCCTGGTTCCGTAAGTTTATAAAAAATTTTGCTCAAATTGCCCAACCACTGACCAAACTCACTCGTAAAGACGTAGCATGGACATGGACCGACGATCAACGTGATTCATTCAACAACCTCAAGCAGAAATTGACTACTGCTCCTGTTCTTATTCAAGCCGATTATAGCAAACCTTTTGCCATCCGGACAGATGCAAGTAATTACGCTTTAGGTGCCGTACTTCTGCAAGGCGAAGCGTATGACGAACGACCTATAGTGTACGCCAGCAGACTTTTGACGTCAGCCGAAATAAATTACACGACCACTGAGCGAGAAGCTTTGGCGGTGGTCTGGGCAGTTGAAAAGTTCAGAGGGTATGTTGAAGGTCACACTATTGTAGTCAAGAGTGATCACCAGCCTCTGCGCTGGCTCCTCACTCTTAAATCTCCAACTGGACGCCTTATTCGTTGGGCAATGAAACTACAAGCGTTTGATATTAGATACGAGTATACTCCAGGTAAGCTTAACATTCTAGCAGATATGTTGAGTCGTCCCAGCTGCAATGGGTGCCCCAGTGGTGAGTGCGAAGTTTGTTCAATGACAGTCGATTTACCTCGGTACAGTCCGACCGAACTCCGTGAAGCCCAGCTGCAGGATGCTGAAACAGATAAGATAATTAGAGATTTGGAAAATACTGACCTGTTAGCTGCTAACCGTTGGCTCGAACGCGGATATATCATGTCGCAAGGAGTACTCTATCGCTTGGATCCTGATTCCGACTCGGAAGATCCTCAGCTTGTAGTCCCAGCGTCCATGGTAGGTAAAATTCTCGAGGAATTTCACAACGTCCCCATTGCAGGCCATCAGGGCATCGAGAGGACGCTAAATCGTATCAGAAATAGATACTATTTCACAGGTATGCGTAAATTAGTAACCGAGTACCTGAAGAATTGTGCTGAATGCCAGAAATATAAGATTTCTAATCAGAAACCGGCTGGCCTTTTACAAACTCCCGTCTTGCAACAGCGAGGTGAGGTTATTTCTATTGACCTTTTCGGTCCTCTGCCGAAAGGAGACAAAGGTGAAACTTGGGTTCTAGTAGTCGAAGATGCTGCTACTCGGTGGATAGAGCTGTACCCTCTCCTCGATGCAGCTGCCGAGACGTGCGCACCAATCCTGATCAATGACTATTTCCTCAGATATGGGTTCCCTCGCCGTGTCATTTCTGATAACGGAGTCCAATTTGTTGCAGCAGCTATGCAACAATGTATGTTCGTGCTTGGAATCAAACAGAATCTCACTCCCTTGTATCATCCACAGGCTAACCCTGTTGAACGTAAAAATCGAGATATTAAAACTCAGCTGTCGATTCTAGTCAGGAACGAACATACATCGTGGCCTAACTATTTACCTCAGATTAGGTTTGCGATGAATAGTGCTGTTTGTTCTTCTACTGGCTGTCCAGCATATTTGATGTTTGGTAGAGAGATGAGAACACCTTTTGAGAGTCAAACCGATATAAGGTCTATTTTAGACAAAGAAAATTTCTTACCCCAATTTACTCCCTTTCTAAGGAATTTTATTGACAAAATGAAAGTTATTCGTGAGAGGGTAGAGTCCACTCAGGACAGATCTAAGGAGATCACAGACGGAAAACACCGTCCAGCTCCTCAGTATAAGATCGGTGATTTAGTTCTTGTTAAAAGTTCATCGCTTAGCAACGCCAATAAAGGTGTTACAAAGAAATTCATGCCTAAAAGGGATGGGCCGTATTCTATTTCCAAACAGGTCTCTCCAACCACGTTCGAGGTGTCACATGTGGATAATGGTGTTAGTGTAGGAAAGTTTCATACGTCATTCTTAACTCCATTTGCTACTAGACAGGGAGAAATTTCATTACCTGTTCAACCTCGACGCCCTCGTGGACGTCCACCTAAAGTTAATACTGCCAAGGCCAAGCCACATACGGGACGTTCATGTAGCTTGGAGGGGGAGGATGTAACGCGGGAATCTAATGTAGACGTACTAGTGGCGCCATCTGACAGCGCCATAGAGAACTATTCGGTTCGCCGCCCGCGTCGAACCTTGAGAACCCCGGTTGCGTTGCGTGAATGTGTATTAAGATAATCTCTTAGATTTAATGTTTCCATTCCACATAATTGTGCATTATAGTTTTACTGCTCCGTTGTAAAAGTGTTTTACCCAAATAAACTGTATTGTACAAACAACGAGTTTGGTGATTTTCACTGCCCAAGGACACTACAACTACAAGTAACGAGACCAAGACACCTCGTTTCAAAGCTGAAATTGAACTTTACTACCTACAATTTACGATACAATTTTAATTACATTTTCCTGAAATAACATCAACTATAATTACATTTATTACTCTTTAGAGCCTTGCGATTCCATGACTGTATTACATTTTAGTCTAGTATTTTTACTTTGACAGGGACTTATTAAGGTTAAAAAAACGGTGTGCGATAGAATGAAAAATTATGAACATTCGGACTCGCTGTTTAATAAAGTATCACTCACAAATTCTGCGGCAGTGTTTCGGCGATTGGGGTACGGGGGTCGGCAAGCCGGACATTGGGATGCCGAGCCTCGGCGAGCCGCGTGTCAGGGGTGCTGCTAACCGTGCGACGAGCTTTGGCCGCTCGCTCTGCGCTTAGATCCAACACACGCCTTGCACCACTAATCTTAAGCTAGCTGTACACACTCGCGAGGCACTCGGAGACATTTACGAACTGACCATAGAGCAAGCGCCTACATGTTATACCACTACGGAACCCTGTCATAATGACAGCGTCAAACCACATGAAAGAAAGCTAAAATTAATGATTAACGCTGTCATTATGACAGGGTTTCATAGTGGCATAATAATTAAAGTCCTTGACTGTACCTACATTACGACCAAAAAGTGTAGAATTGGAGCCACAAATATTTTTACCGGGCACACTATATTGTTCTCAAGAAGCTTATACATGTATAAGCTTCTTCAATCAATCAAGAAGCTTATAATATACATTATATAACACTGGATATTGCATGGCGAACAATGCCTTGAAACAAAAGTTACCTTGAATGACGTTGCTTATGTTTTTTGTCCCTTAAAATATAAGCGACGTCATTCTCGGTCACTTTTCTTCGCTTCAAGGCGGTTTGCCGTGCAATCTCCAGTGTTATATAATGTATATTATAAGCTTCTTGATTGTTCTATTAAAAAAGTACTAGAGAGTTGCCATATGATCTTGACATAGACAGTGGCGTCCTCATTATTTTCTACTCTTTTTTGTCACACTGTATAATTATGTGCTTTTAGGGAGTATAGCCGCGTGTGTAGCGCAGGCATTAAGGTTGATTCACAATGTAAAATCGCTACGGTAAAATTGAATTGCTATACCTTGTCCACGGAAACGATTTATTAGTTGTGGCGTTCTCTCATTTGATTTTTTCAAGTAAATGAAAAGAACAAAGGAAGGTCGGTGGGCGTAAACAATGGCACCTCCTCGTGACCGGTTCCGTTCCTTCTCAAGTACTAACTCTTTTCCGTGGATAAGAAATATAAGATAAAAGTTGTTTATTCAGCAAGTAGGCCGCACGGACACTTTTACACGTCAAAATTCTACCAGCACTTCCCAAGAGGAAACCACTGCTGAGAAGAAACGCCGCACACATCACACCGCTATTTTTCCTTTTATTAACTACTAGAGGACGCCCGCGACTTCGTACGCATAGAATTAGTTTCTTGCTACTTCCCCTATTTTAACCCCTTAGGGGATGAAGTTCCAAAACCCCTTCTTAGTGCACCCCTCATATATCCAAGGAATATAGCCTCCAAATTGCAAGTCCCTAGGTCCAGCGGTTTCAGCTGTGCATTGTCTGTCAGTCAGTTACGGTACCGTTTTATATATTAACGGCCGAAACCTATATTCAAACCGCGGATAGATAACGCTTACTTCGGGTTGACATTTGACATTTGCCTATACAAAATGTGTCAAATTTTAATCCGAAGTAAGGCACCCCACAGATCAATTTATTTGTGCAATCAAACTGATTGCCCAAACTTTTTGATCGTCTATGGCTATGATTGAAGATTGCGCAATCATTTTATAAAAGTTTGACAGAGTTGAATTTTGTTTGTGCCATCACGTGTGATTGTGTTGTCTGTAGTAGTGATTGCACAATTTACCGTTTTATTCTTTCTTCTTTAGTTAAATTATCAGCGCAATTGCAGCAGCCAAATCCTTGTTCATCAGACATCTTTCATAATATCTCAATGTAGCTGTTTTTCACGTGACGTTGAGCCTGATAACTCAGTTTTAGTTTTTAATAGATCATGGACCATAGATCATAATGATTGATGATTGACTCAATCAATTGACACGTGTAGGGGCAGAACCTGTTTCAATCAGATTGTACAAAAAGACGATTGCGCATACATTTTGTAGGTCTGTGGGGGGCCTAAGGTTATCTGTCCGAGGTTTGAATATAGGTTTCGGCCGTTAGACTAGCTATTCTAGCTATGCTCCGACCGCGTAGAAAAACAAAATGAAGCCTATGTTACTCAGTGATAAGGTAGTTTTCTACTAGTGAAATAATTTTTGAGGTCGGTCCAGTACTTTTTAAGTTTATTCGCACATATTGGACGTAGGTACACAGACGGACAAGCAGGTAGACGGCCCACCTGATGGGAAGTGGTCACCGCCGCCTATGGACATTTGCAACGCTGAATGCGTTGCCGCGGTCTCGAAGAAATTTAATGACCCCAAGTGCATTGGGGAAAATCTCAGCAGGAAGTTTATTGCAAATTGGTAAAAAAACGCGTTCTAGAGAACGGGCGCGTAGTTGAGTCGCATTGACAAGGGAAATTGGGTTTGAACATCGTGCCAACACATGAGGGGAAGTGCGATGGTAGAATGAAGCCGTTGGCAACAATGTAAACAGTTCCTCGGAACACTTCACATTATACAAACGGTGGGTACGAATTAGAGCAGCCTCGGGTTGAGGCCCTTACGACACACCCATTTTGCTCAAATTCGTACGCTCTCACACGCTGTGCGTGAGCAGAGTGCGAGTGGCGTTCGGCGAGCCGCCGAGATTCGGTCTTTTGACCGTGCTCAAGGGCGCCTCAGTATGCGTGCCTCAAGTAATTTGGACGTGTATCCAAGCGTGCCGCGGGCTGAACGACAAGTTTAACTTGTCTGTGGGCGAGGCGCGTACAAATTTGATAAAGTTGCCGGTGAATTATGATAAACGCAGCCGCGACTGTCATCGTGACCGACGTCATTTTGAAATGTCGGCTTGCGGCGAGCACGCTGCCTCACCCGCGCATGAATATGTGCAACAATTTGGGTCGCGAGCAGCTCGCCGCGCGAGGCGAGCATGCCTCAGGCTGAGCCGCTTAGATTCATACCCAGCTTTATGTACACACCTAATGATGAAGTAGCCGCAGGAGAGTCTGGCTGCAGCGCGCCGGGCTCCGCGCGCCGCAAACGCGGCCGCGCGCCGAACGGCGGCGGTCGCTGTGCTCGCTCTAAAGCCTTAAAGATTAGGTATATGTTATAGCTGGCTGTACCAACTGGTACTCATGAGAGTTCTCATGACCAGAGGGCGGAATTCTCATGGCTATTGTTTTAATGTCATAGCGATAGAACGTAGCATTTTATCGACTATCAAAGTATTTTTTTTTAGTTTTTTTTATGTATGTTCACCGACTACTCCGTCAATTATTGTGGACCGATTTTGAAATATTTTTTTGGTTTGATAGAGTATACTTTCGAGGTGGTGCCATTGTCACCAAATCTGAATCTGGTGAGGGGATCAGTGAGTAATTGAGGGAACTCCTCAAATATTGTAGGCAAACATATAGCAATTTTAGTATTTTTAGTATCAAATCTAGATTTTGCATTCAGAAAGTATCATTTTACGAAATATAATTATACCTCCTATCGATACATTATACTCAAGCAAAAAAATTGACTAATATTATTAATGCCGTAGTGGTCTTTAAGATTAGTATAGTTTTAGGTAAATGTCGGTGTAGTTTTCATTATTATTGTGTAGTTCTAGGTCTTAAATTTTCATTTTCTATTTACCATTAATACTTAAAGACAGATATTTCAGAAAACAGTAACACAATATTTAAAAATTCAATCGTTAAGCTTTACGAATCTTTAAAAACAATAACTAAATGCGAATGAAGAATGACATTGACATTTTAAATGTAAAAGAAAAAGTAAAATAACAAAGAGAACAGTGATAACACAATATCGATAACTAGAAAAGTCTAAAAAAACAACAAAATATTCTATCCCTATGACATTATTTTTTTTGCCATGACAATTCAGCCCTCCGCTGATGACTCACGAGTCCTTCTCTTCGCAAGAACTTTTCAAGTTAGAGACGCGCCGAAGCAATGTGAGCAACT